>CM044886.1:6946921-8146921 GCA_024500025.1 Syzygium aromaticum
GTCTCATATATTATCTTTCCAATTGTCCAATTATTATTTATTTTTACAATTTCTCTTGAGATACTCAATGACCTAATATAGAAAATGATAAATGTTAAGAGCCTAAAATCAACCTTCTTTATATTTGGAAAAATGGCACAAATGGTCTCCAAACTTTGGCTCAATGTGCAATTTGATCAATGAATTTTTAATTGGTTCAATATGGTCCATGAACTTTAACCCAATGTGTAATGTCACCTTTGAACTTTTAATTTATTCAATATAGTCCATGAGCTTTTTATTCATGTTCAATCTAGTCCTTATGTTATATGAAAATGATCAATGTCGTTCCTAGACTTGAATTAATGGAAGGATAACATTGAGCATTTTCATACAGCCTATGGACTAACTTGTACATGTAATAGATGTTTAGGGACTATATTGAATAAATTAAAAGTTCGGAGACAGTATTGCACATTAGGCCAAAGTTCAGGGATCGCATTTAATAAATTAAAAAGTCATGGACCATATTACACATTGAGCTAAAGTTCAAAGACTTTTGTGTCATTATCCCTTTTAATTTTCATATGGTGGAGGGATAAACTCCCTTATTTTTGTAAGATCTTTTCCTACCCCAAATGAAGCTTTTGTATTTCTTACCATTTTCTCTTTGACTAGTTCCATAGCTTTTTCCTTAAAGCTCCATTGCATTAGGTACAGGCCTCACATTTGCATGCAATCATAATGGACATTTGAAATGAAGGCAACATGGACTTACATATGGACATGTAAGAAAACAGGATACTATACCATAAATGCTCATAAAAAATCCATTCTTAATTTGGAAATCAATTGCCCATCAGCCACAGTTTGACAATTTAAATAATCAAGATAGGTCCTTCTGATTGTCAAAGAAAAGTTGTCGGTATCCATTGATCAACCAGTACCTTGGGGAGTTCATATCGACCCTCAAGTGGTTCATTTGCTGACAAAGCTCGGGCCGACATGGTCGGAATCATAAACTTCTTATCAAATACTAGCTTGCCATTACTAGTTAATGTGTATCCCTATTTTGCATATGCCTCGGACCCAACCAATGTGAGATTAGATTATGCTTAATTCACTGCGATTGATCCAGTGGTGCAGGATGGCAACTTGAGTTACTCAAACATTCTCGATGCAACAGTGGATGCTTTCTATTGGGCCATGGAGAAGGAAGGCATAAGCTACATAGATGCAGTGGTTTTCGAGAGTGGTTGGCCATAGGCCGGAAATGGAAACTTCACCACTCCACAACTTGCGCAAACTTATAGTCAAAATTTTGTCAAGAAGTTTCTTGCCAAGCAAGGAACTCCTAAGAGGCCTGACCACTACTTGGAAGGATTCATCTTTGCAATGTTTAATGAGGATCAAAAGCCTTCGGGCGTGGAGCAAAATTTCAGTTTGTTCAATCCGGATGGGACGCCGGTTTATCCCGCATTTTCACAGAGTTCTAAACATTATCGAGAGACTTATGAATTGACAGCAATGATGTGTTATGAATAATGTATGTTTTCATATAAGAATTCCCAGTTTTGTTTTAACTTGTTCCGATTCATTCGCTTGGATCTAGAGTTTCAAGTCAATGAGTTGTTTAGATGAAGTTTCATGCAACTGGAATATGATAATTATTTATGTATTCATATAAGGAACAATTTATTGGATGTTCTAAATCCAAAGTATGGATTTCTATTAAGTCCTAAAATTTTTAATTGCTTCAATCAATAGTCCTAAATCTTTTTTTAAAAAGTGCGATCAAGTCCTTTCAATGAACAGTGGGCAAAATTGCTAGCACTAACAATTTGCTTATGTAGAAGCCATAAATTGCACTTTGCAATTTAAATTTAACCCTCAATTGCATTTTTTTAAAGAAATGTTTGGGAGTTAATTATATCGATTGAGAGATTTAGATCTCGGCTGCATTTTAAAATATTTAGAATTGGATAGCACCAACTAAAAAGTTTGGAACTGGAATGTATTCCATACATAAGATTGGGGAGAAAAACATTAGAAGTGTAAAAAATTGTGTACAGTGCTCACTTTAGTACTAAAAGTTTATTTGGATTACTTAAGTGCCAAATTTTTGAAAAACGATCTTTTCAGTGTCAACTCCTATATGTTTGGCAGTAAATCCGACATAGCCTTTTTTTACTAATTTCTAAGCCGACGTGGCTCTCTAGAGGGTCGAGTCAACATCTAAAGCCATAAATGACATCATATAGTAGCTTCCCCAAATAAGAACTCTAAATCGCCAAATTGAGCGAAAACCCCAATTTCAAACCCTAATCGGCCATTGAACTAAAAAAGTTTATGTGCAGACTTGGTTCAATGATGAAAATAGCGCTCGACAAACAACATGAGATTTGTAATAATTAGGGGTGATCAGTTCCCGGTCTAATCCAACCTAAGAACCGGGAGGAGCGGTTTCTAGTTTCTAGGATCGTGGACTGGACAGGCCAGAAACTAGTTTCTAGTTTCTAGTTTCCTGGTCCAATCCAACCTTGGGACTGTGGACTGAACCGACCATCGGTCCGGTTCAGTTCCAATGGGATCAATTATTTATTGGTAAAGGCGAGAGTGAATTGGAGAAATTAGATTAGGTTTTCTATTTTTTTCAAAAATTTTAAAAAGTAAATAAATATATATATGAAAAATTAGAAAAATATATATATTTATCGGTCCCGTTCCCACCCTAGAACCGGGAATCAGACAGCCCGGAAACCGGTTTCACTTTTAGGAATTGGGAATGGGACCGTTAGTCCCGAGAATCGGACCAAATCGGTCAGTCTGGTCTGGTCTCGGTGTGGGCGATCCATCTTGCTCGCCCCTAGTAATAATGTGAATCCTGCCTATAAGCACTTTAGGACAAATGGAAATCAGCATCCTATGTACACAGGCTGACTTGGGCATATTATCAAACATGTGGTGAGCAAATGGACTAAGGAGAAGGTATTGGTCGTTTCAGTACTTGAACTTAGATCTAGACCCAAACAATCATCTAGAAACATTCGAAATCGACCACGTCAGCTCACTTAAACCCACACGCATATGGACTAACAAAAAGAACGAGTCTTCATCTTCGGTTGGACCAATACAAGGTGGAGCAGCATGGGTTCATGGGAACAATCAATCATTTAATACGAAGACCCATGCCTAGCTTGAAGACGGCACGGCCATAGGGCGAGTTTGAGATAGTCGCACAACGGCTAGGCGCCTCTCAATGTCTCCAAGCCCGAGAGAAAACCCTTCTTGGAACGACAATGACTCTGCGCTCTCTCTTTGTGTTAGAAGTGAGTAGTTTCAGGTTTTTTATAGGTTCCACTTGGAACCTCGAACCTACTCTCGAGTACAACGTAGTTTATAGGGTCTAATAGATTCTTTTTTATTTTATTTTATTCCACGTAACAATACTAAATAAGCTTATTATTCACAAACAAAAATACAAACAACTAGTTTTTATGGCATTATGATTCAAATAAATACAATTAAAATGAGAAGTCACTGTGTGAATGATAGGGGTGAGTGGTTCTATGTTAGGTTCATCATTTTTTGGAATTTGGAACCTAATCTATCACAGATTTTAGGTTGGTTCTACGGTTTATCCAAGTTCTACCTGTATTATTAATTGAAAAATTATAATGAATTATCACTTTTAATGACCACTACTTATTGTTATGATTCACTGACCACAACTTATATTTAAACACACGAAAAATATGAAACATTAACAAGTCACAAAATAAAAGCTCATACTGGTGGTTCTAAATTATACGCTTATCATCTAATGCTATGAAACATTATATGATCACGCGAAAATATAGACCAAGAAAAAACACAAAAAACTTGGTTAGGTTTCAGGTTTTAGGTTCTAAGTTCTATGTTCCACCTACTTAGAACCTGTAACCTATCTATACAAATGGATTCTCCAATTTTTGGAACTTGGAACCTGCTCTGTATATCTTGAAACCTGGAACTTATAGGTTCTCATTGGTCAGATTTTCAGATACAAGGGTAAAACCTGGAACCATGCTCACCTCTATTTCGTGCGACATCATTTTGCCCAAAGGAGAAAGATGTTGCGGCGTCATTTTGCTTGACCGAGCCACGTAGATTGTGCAACGTCGTTTTGGACGTTCACGTGGACAGGAGTTTTTTAAAAAATTGCTAAGTCATGTTATAATTTTAATTATAAATGTCACGTAATCAATTTGGTCGGAATTTCTCGCTGTTGGTACTAAAGTGATCGTTTTTTCTCTGATTTAGTACTTAAGTGAGTTGGTAAAAACTTTTGGCAATAAAGTGAGCACCCTACACAACTTTTAACACTTTTAGGATTTGTTTGGTAATGTTTCTGTTTTTTTGTTTTTCTGTTCTTTTGTTCCCCGAAATAGAAAAAGAATAGAAATCCGTTTAGTAAGGTCATTTAATTTTTTTGTTCCCCAAAATAGAAAAGTGGTCAAGGAATTGATTTGGAACAGAAACAAGAACTAAAAAAAAATCTACTTCTTGTTTTTGGAACAAAAATGCGAAACGAATTTTTACAAAGTAAATAAGATAAGCTCTTTATCTTTCACAAGATATTCTTATACTAAACCCTAAACCTCAAATCTTAAAACCCTAAATCCCAAACCTCGAATCCCTAAAACCTAAACCCTAACACTATCAAACCCTAAAACCCTAAACCGCAAAACCCCAAACCCTAAACCATAATTCCCAAAACCTTAAATCCTAAACTCTAAACCCTATACCCTAATCCCCGTAAACCAAAACCTAAATCCGTAAAACCCTAACCCCAAACCCTTAAAACCAAACCATAAAACCCCAAAACCCGAGATACTAAACCTTAAGCCCAAACCCTAAAATTATAATCCCCAAACCCTAAACCAAAAATCCTAAAATCCTAAACACTAAAACCCAAACCCTAAACCTTAAAACCCTAAACCCCAAAATCCAAAATCTGAAACACTAAACATTAAAACCTAAGCCCTAAACCCAAACCCTAAAACCACAAACTGCAAAACCCCGAACCTCAAACTCTAAACCCCAAATCCCAAACCCTATACCCCAAACCCTAAAACTTGAATCCCTAAAATCCTAACTCCAAAACCTAAACCCTAAAACCCCAAATCCAAAACCCGAAACATTAAACCCCAAAACCCCAAATTTTAAAACCCTAAACTCTAAATTGCAATTTCCTCAACCACCACGTGGTATCTGTTTTGTCTATAAGGAGTAATTTTTTTTATGATTGTATTAAGGTCATCCAAGTACATATCATAAAATATTTTGATTCTATTTCTAGTCCAGTTTTATCTAAATATGAATTGTTAAGTCTGCATTGACATTTTTATTTGGGAGTAGAAATTTTTAGGGTCGTACAAAATGCATTTATGCTTTTTTTCTATTCCGGGAATAGAAATTTTGTATAGTTATCAAACGTGTTCTTTTGCTCATAAACTGGTTCAAGGAATAGAAATAGAAAAAAAAAATTTATGAACAAATTTTTTTTTTGTGAACAGAAATATTGCTAAACAGACCCCTAGTGTCCTTCTTCCCATGAGATTGAGTATTTTCAGTGTAATATTCTCTTGATTTTATACGGATAAAGAAAAGAATGTGCTTTGGGGTTGACTCGGACGATATTTGTTTCGATAAACTAATTAAATGCAATATGTTGAGGTAATGACTCGAATGTATTCTCCTGTGATTTGAATGTATTCCATATATACGGCACAGTATTTGCGCAAACTCGATAGGTGTTTGCTAATGAACCTTTATCAGAAAGCTATCACGAACTTCTTAAACGGAATGGAATATCCAAAATTTGGTAAGGTCGATTGTAGGCTCTTAACATTGCTCTTTTTCTCTACCAAGTCCTCCAGTTTCTCATTTATCAAGAAGGTCCTTCGACTTGTGCAGGAAATGTAGATTTAGTCTTCCGTTGATCCTACTGTAATGATAAAGTCAGAGTTCATAATTTTCCTCACATTTTTTTATCTTTCAATATATATTATTCCCACCTTTTGAGGTTATCAATAAATCCTCACCAGTCGAAATCACATCAAATCTATCGCTGGATTCCCTCCAAAAATTACATTCAATTGCCTTTTTGCCCTCTTCACCCTTACATATTTATGGCATTGCAACTAAGACTATGTTTTTTAGAATAGCCTGATTTTTCCTTTTATATTCATACAAAAAATTCCAAAAATAATTAATAAATTAAAAATGGCTGATATGCAGCCAAAGAAATATTATGCTATTGACAAAATAAATAAATATTTTCCCTTGAATTATACATCTGTTAAATTATTCTCCCTTGAATATCCTTTCTTGAATGATAAAATTAGATAATCTTCTTTCCTTTGTGACAGAATTGGAATTTGAGAAGAAATCTACGCTCTCACAGATGATGTTAAAGGGATTGGGATATATTTAAATTAAATTCGAAAGGTATTTTTTTTATAGGATTAAAAAGTTAAGATCAAATTAAAAAATTAAGCTCGCTCTATAGGTCGAATTTGATGTTGGCATCCAGGATTGATGCCGACTGACCAAGTCACCGGACCATGCAAAATGACCTTGAGCTCACTTCGTCATCCTCCTTCGCTTGGTCTCATCCCTGCCGTCGCCAAGTTGGCAAAGACACGATTTGCCGCCGTTTGAAGCAATATCTAGGGTTCTTAACTCGCGAACAAACAAAACCCAATTCAATATCAACCCGCTTTTGATTTTCATTTTCTGGTTTTTTCCTTTCAGCTTTCCTTTTAATCTCTTTTAACTTTTTGTCTAAAATGGCTGACATTCGCCGGCTCTCTTCGAGGAAAACAATATAAAAATGCCACATTATCATTTTTCATTACTTAAATTGGATGGAATTAATAGAGTTACTCGATGGCATCAATTTGACAGATGTAGGGCTTGATTGTAGTTTTGCAAAAAGTTTTAAGCCTTTTGGTGCATTTTTCCTTAAAAAATGCAACATGTCAAATTTTTCAACAAGAAAAATTATTGAATACACTCAATAAAAATTATTATGATTAAAATGTGCAATAATAAAGTCAGATACCAACATGTACCTCATATGACAATTTCAAAATTTCGACTGTTATTTTTTCATTTAGAAAGATTTTGTCCATGGTAATCTCAATAGCGGTATCTCTTTTAGCCAATGTCTAGTCTAATCAACATGTTTCAAGTTTCATATACTTAGATGGATGGTGAATTGTTTTAATATCTCCTCATAAATCTTCATAGTACTCAATAAATTTGCTATAATAAAAAGTTTCAATTCCCCTGGCTAGCTGTATTTTATGGACAAAAGAACCAAAGTTATCAAGGATGATGGCTCCTTGGCCCAAAGCAAAAAGAAAAAAAAAATCAATGCCCATGGAAGAAGATGGCTCATCTACGTGTAGGACCCCACAAATACACCCAAGGGAATGCTCACTACTGAGCTTATGGCTTTTCTTTTCCTTCTTCCATTACATCTTTTCAAGACATTAAATATGATGAATCCTTTGATTGGTGCTTATGTGTCCTAAAATCTAGAGCCACACACACATTTTGCAATGGATAGTCATAACTACTGAACATCTAGAGATATGAATAGAAAGAGGGAGTGATTAAAGTAGTGGGATCATTGGGTAGTTGGGACAGAGGGATGAGATCTCATTGTCATCATTAAAATTGGACGCTACGTGTCCCCTTGGACACCCTACGAGCCCTGTTCATATTCCACTGAGTGAACTAAAGACATCCTCAGGTTCTAAGGTTGGTCTTAAACATGGACCCCAACATTGACCCGGTTTAGTTCGATAGATGCCCACTCGCCTTTACTTGTGGACTTATTTGAATTGTACAATCAAAAGCTTTCGTCGCCATTGCTTCTCCATAGAGACGAAACACAATTTCTTTGCTAGATAATTTCGTCGTCACAGTCCAGTTTTCTTGTGGTGCGAGGCAAGGGGCTGTGGTCGTTACTTACCAGAATCATGTTAATATATCAAAAATAAGTTGCTAGTCACAAGTAACATGAAAAATCGATTGCATACATCTTACGACTCAGAGGAACTTGTGATAAAAGAAAACAAATCTCACATCAAAATAAGAAGATTACAAAATACATGGCACCCATGTTTTATAGGAACTTCTATTGACATTGCAATTCATATAACTGAGTGGCATGGCATAATCAATAGTGAATTGATGGTGAGTTGCTGGGCAATGACTCAACACCCAGAGGAGTCCTCCTCTCCGGGCATTTTTAGTGGACCCCTAGATAAAAGCCGGGCCATAAATGTACAAATCATCAAGAGCTCTCGGTATTGTTTTCTCAATCGATAGAAACTCTTATGGTCACGTCCAAATGTATTGCTATCAATTGGTCGCCATCTCTTTATGCTTTCATTTCACTAGGACTCCTTCTCGAAACTTAAATTCCAAATCGATTTTAGGTGCAACCTTTTACTACAGCCACCATCTCAACACCTAAATTCCTCTTATCACCATAAAGAATTTCATTAAGAGGGTTTGACATTGGGTGCTCTGTTCCATCATCTATGGTAGCTAGAGGCTCCTCTCGAAGCCACATTTCATCAAACTCTTTGGTTTGTGTTGATTTAGCATTTGATATGTTAGAAATATATTACCTAGATTATGTGTATCGGATCGTAATCTTGTAAATCTGATCGATTGCAATTTGTATTGTAATATTATGTTACTAAATATAGCCATACTATAAGCATTTAAATATCCTTACGTATTTTTAATTAGAATATACAGAAATTCCACAACTTTATTTTCTGCTTTATTCTTATCGTGATCGTTCATTCTTCCTCACATTTGGAGCTTATCTGACGTTGAGTTTGTGTCTGGACCGTTCGATTAATAAGCCGTCACATTAGAGATCCACACGAAGCCATCACATTAGAGATCCACTTGTTTATTAGGGACCGAAGTCTATTGCGATGATCTCAAAGTTTTTCACTCCTTTTCGGATGTAGAATATCAATCGTCCTATCCACGTTATAGATTTACTAACCCCAGTCCGTTTAAGAACTTGACATGAGGCATGAATCAAAAGAATATGATACGAGAGTCTCATATTGCCATAAAATATCCTCGTCAACCTACGGCTACTTGCTTACATAAATCATCATCGTCAGCTCTGGTAAACTGTCCATTGGTGCCTCCCGCAGGACCAGTTGCCTCATTCCGTGTATACATTATGTAGTATATACTATAGATGAATAAGACCGATTCCAAATTCGTGACTTTATAATTGGGAATTTAGCGCATCTCTTATCAGTCGTTGGATTCGAACCATTGAATGTCAGCCCTCGGATTGTGTCATATTATCGGTGTTAAAGTACACTACAAAAAAACACGAAATTTGCGACGAAAATTTGCGATGAAATTTTTGCCGTCGCAAATTTGCGACGAAATTTCCAACGTACTGTGTTTTCCGTCGGAAATTTGCGACGGAAAAAATAGTCCGTCGCAAATTTGCGACGGAAAAAATTTCGTCGCAAATTTCCAACAAATAATAATACCGTCGCAAATTTGCGACAGCAATGTCAGTTCGTCGGAAATTTGCGACGAATAAATGAAAATTCCGTCGGAAATTTGCGACGGATACCCATTTCCGTCGCAAATTTGCGGCGGATCCTAGTTTCCATCGCAAATTTACGACGGAATTTTCATTTATTCGTCGCAAATTTGCGAGGGATGAATTCCGTTTCCATCGTACATTAAAAATTATTAAAAAATATTGATTATTATTTGATTAATCTTTTTTGGGTTTGTACCTAATTGAAGGTCTCGCAATCCAAGTGGACTTTGCAATTCTCATCAAATTGATCACTTTGTCCTACCAATATTTCAGTCAAATATTTAGGTAAGTCTTCTTTACATTGTAATTTTTTCTATTTTTGCAATTTCATATTAATTGTTGCGTGAATAACAAAAATTATAATTTCCAAAATTTTATAATTTTGGAAATTAAGAACAATAGGTATGATATTTTTAATATTTTACCAGAATTTTTTATTTTAATACAGACACAATGTAAAGAGAAAGGGCTTGGATGTATAATAAGAACTTACCTAGACGTCAAGAATTGACAGATAAGTTTCGTACTGGGTTGGAACTATTTTTAGAATTTGCTAGTAGTAAATATGAGTTTATGGATGGAAATAAGTTAAGGTACCTGTGTAAAAAGTGCAGTAATGGTAAATTTCTTGTGTGTGATCTAGTTAGAGAACACCTTACTAGATTTGGGTTTACTCCGAACTATTATAATTGGACTTCCCATGGTGAACTATTTATATCTGATGAAAGATATGAAAGAAGTGACCAATTTTCAGTTAGGGAAGAATGTGGCTATTATGAGCAATTGAACTCGTACGAGAGGATGGTGATTGATGCAGCTAGTTATAATTTTGTCCAAGAATCAAATCATGCAAGTACTAGTTTTACTCCTACACGTGAACAAGTGGGTACTAGTCATGCTTCACAATTGGAAAATATAGGAGTAAAGGGTTTTGAGGAGAATGTGTATAATGAAACTTTTCAATCTAATCAGTTCTGGAATGTGTTGAAAGCAGCAGATGAACCTCTATGGGCAGGTTATGGGAACCACACTAAATTATCGGTGACAGCCCGACTATTAAATATCAAGGCAGAGCATAATGTGTCTGCGGATTGCTTCAACTCTTTTGTTGAAGTAATGCGGGAATCATTGTCTCGTGATAACAACATGCCAAGTGATTTTTATGATATGAAAATACTAGTGGATAACTTAGGTCTTCCGGTTGTAAGAATTGATGTATGTAGTAGGGGTTGTATGATATATTGGAGAGATGATGAAAATGCAGAATCTTGCAAATTCTGTAGCCAACCTAGATACAATATTAACAGGAGGCCGGGTCGTAATAAGAAGCATAAACCATGCAAGCAAATGTTTTATCTGCCCTTAATCCCTAGATTGCAAAGGCTTTATGCGTCTAAAGCCACTGCTGAACACATGACTTGGCATGCAAATCATAAAACAGAAGAGGGTCTAATGTGTCATCCTTCAGATGCGGAGGCATGGCAACATTTTGATAGAACATACCCTGAGTTTGCAATTGAGCCTCAGAACATCAGGTTAGGTCTATGTGCGGATGAATTTGCTTCATTTGGGAAAACAGGAAAAAGTTATTCATGCTGGCCAGTCATTTTAACGCCATATAATCTTCCACCTGGTATGTACATGAAGACACCTTATATGTTTTTGACATTGATCGTGACAGGGCCGCAAAATCCGAAAAAGTTGATAGATATTTATATGCAACCATTGATTGAGGAGTTACAACGACTATGGGTTGAAGGTGTCCTTACGTATGACGTTTCTACCAATCAAACATTTGTAATGAAGGCTGCCCTTCTTTGGACGATAAATGACTTTCCAGCTTACGGAATGTTATCTGGATGGAGTACAGCTGGGATCTTAGGATGTCCGATATGTTTGGAGAGGTCAAAGTCATTTAGATTAAAACATGGAAAGAAGCCTAGCTATTTTGACTGTCACAGACAATTTTTGCCGTCAAGTCATTCTTTCAGAAGGAATAAGAAAGAGTTCATCAAGAATAGGACTGAAAGAACGCGTCTACCATTCAAGTTGACTGGCGATCAAATTTGGGAGCGTGTGCAGGACTTTCCAACTGTTGTTGAGAACCCGCACGGCACGACTTTTGCGTACGGAAGTATACATAAGTGGACAAAACGCAGTATATTTTGAGATCTACCATATTGGAAGGCGCATCTTATTCATCATAATCTTGACGTCATGTACATAGAAAAGAATGTTTTCGACAATGTCATAAATACTGTGATGGATGTCGCCGGAAAAACAAAAGACAACTTGAACGCAAGAAAAGATATGAGAGATATTTGCGATCGGCCAATACTAGCCGTTGATGCAAGCAGCAGGGGACCAAAATCGAAAGCAGTTTATACATTGGATAAGGAGCAAATGTGAGTTGTTTGTTAATGGTTGAAATCTGTGTGGTTTCCTGATGGATATGCTTCGAACCTCGGGAGATGTGTTGATTTGAATGAATGCAAGTTAACAGGTTTGAAGAGTCATGATTGTCACATTCTGATGGAAAGACTAATTCCAATAGTTTTGAAGGAAGTTGTTGACACCTAAATTTTACTAATCATTTAGTCGTAATTTGCATAGAAAATTAGGGATTAATTTTTAACCCCTAAACAAAAATATTTAAATTGCATAACATATAGTTTAGGTTCATTTTAATTTAATCGCATTTTACATCGGACCGGTGATGGCGAACGAGCTTAAATTTCATCGAATGGGACTTGGTTCGCTCGGAAAGGCAAGGGCCGAAAATCACGAGTCAAATAGGTTTGGTCGTTTTAATTTGAGCTTAATTCAGCCCATTATGTTCAATTAAATTAAAACCCAAGTTAATTCAGCTCGCTTAGGAATTAAATAAAATCAAAAATTAGATTAAGGCCTAAGCTCAAGTCTAAACCCATTAGGACTAGAGAGCCCATCTAATTGACCTAGGTTAGTATTATATAAGCATGTTTAGGTTAGAATTTTGAGGGGACAACACATAATTCAGATCTGATTTTTAGAGAAAGGCAAGTGTGAGAGAGAAAGTGACGTCGCGCACCACCACCGGGGGCACGCCGCACGCCGCCGCACCGCCGTTGTCGCGCCTCAACCGCCCGCCGACGTCGCTGCCTTCCGCTAACGCTGCTGCCGATGATGTGATCAGCCGGTTCAAGCGGCTGAACCGACTGATCGGCGACTTCCTCCGGCGATCCAGAACTTGCGGCAACACTCCTTGGCGTTTTCACATCACTGTGGTGGTCGGCCGAGCTTTCCGAGACTTCTCCGCGTTGTTTTTGATCTGAATACGGAGGCCGGATCGCTCGATTTCGTGCCGGAGCATCGTTAAACAAGGTAAGTGCACTTGGACTTTGTTCTGTAAAATCGTGTACATAGAAACCGGTATGCTTGAGATGCCGATTTCAGCTCGTTAATGTCAAAATCTTGTGAAGTGATGAACTAGAGAATCGTAAAGCACGTCTTAAGCTTTGATTTGATATATCATATGCCTCAATCGGACCTGATTTGCTATATCAAAACTATTTCGGAAGTTAGGATCAAAATCTGGAATATGATGTTGAAGTCTGTTCTGATAATGTTCTGACTGATGTTGTGCTGTTCCGTAATTTTTATGATTTTCTATGATCATTTTTTGCAAAAAACTTTCTTCACGAAAATTGTAGATCACGTCTTTATCTGTTCACCATAAAATTTTCATAAAATCCCAAGCGTGTTAGCATGATACGATCTGCAACGTCATATATGCATGAATCTGATGACAGATCAGTTCCAGATTGACCTTCGTGTGTTCTTCAGATTTCATAAATTTGTGTGTTCGAAATCTGAAAAAGTTTTCTTCATGAAAGTTCATACTGAGATCGAGATCTTTCCATTGATACTAATTTCATCAAAATCGGAGGTCATTTGGATTTTCAAAATGAATTTTCACAATCTGATCAGTATCTGTGTCCAGATATGATTTTCATTCATTTAGAATTCAGAAGATGTTTCTCCGAAATTGATAAAGTTGGAGATTATCTGCAAATTAGGTGATTGAACATTATCCTATATTTTTCAGAATATTTAATTTTCTAATTTGCATGTTTTGAATATTTCATAAATATCATGTGGATATTTAGATATTTTAGGATAATGTTCGATATATCCACAATATTTGAAAATATTCAAAATTAGGAATCGTTCCTAATTTAGCAACGTATCTGGACGACTATCTGACCTTATTCCTAAGGTACGATACGCGGCGATACGGAAAATTATTATCCTATCCATAATCACTTGGATACGATAATGATCTTTATCTGCTTTCCAAATTTAAACGATCAACTTTCCGTCAATATCTATAACCCTATAGATATGACCGATAGTTCGATTTTTGTGCCTAATCCGAGTTTGAAACCAATTTGGCGGATCGCGTGAACGATTTGAATGTGGTTGCTATCCTTGTCTCCTTTTATTATTTGCTTTCCTTTAAACAGAAAATTCAAAAAATATCAGTTAGGATTTGAATTTGAGTTTTGCATGTTTAGGGAACCCTAAATGTATCTAGAAGATAGAGTAATTATTTAATTTAAATTAGGACTTGAGATAATCTATTTCCTAGTTTAAATTAAGCAATATTCTAATCTTATTAGATTATTTAGGTTATTTTTTAATTCCGAATTTTCATGAAAACCCCAAAAAAAGAATGAATTGCTTTATGGTAGATTATGATAGATTGCATTCTTAATTTAAGTAATTTATTATTTCGAATTTTAACAAAAATCCCAAAAATAAGTCATGTTAGGATATGTTAAGTCATCATAGGTTGCATGTTATTTTAGGCATATTTTTATTCCGAATTTCATTAGAAAATACCAAAAATAAATCATTTGCCTGCCATTAGAATTAGGTCACGTCGTCGCGTGACATATAGTTTGCATGCTAGGTTGCATTAATTGCATGTCATTTTTGCACGTCATTGCATATAGATTAGATTTCATTTAAATAAGTGAAAATCAAAAGAGAAATTGAGTGAATTGCTTGTTAATTAGAAATCATATTAGGATGTTAATGTGATTTTCTAGCTAACAATGCAGAGGCTTGCGTTGTTTCCAGGTAAGTAATTCTTCCAAACTTGCAATTTATTTAATGCTTTCCTGGGTGTTAAATTGGTGGTTTGCGCACCCGCATGAACACCTCACATGCTAGTAATTAAGTTAAAATGGATCCAAACTGCATGCCAAAATATTTTTGAAAAGAAAAGGTACCGAAAGGGCGTTAGACTAGATCTAGCGTAATCAAGTCCCCAAGCTTAGAATCTCTGGTTCGTAGGAATAAAACATATCTCCCTATGTTTTATTTAGGTTTCTAATCGACCTACCGCAAAATGATTAGTGGCGACTCCAAGCATGAAGACATTTGCATGTTAAAAACTTAAACTCTAAGTTGCGAATTGGTAGGGCTTGGGAGGGCTCGAGTTAAGCTTAGTCTTAATAATCCATTAGCCCGAAAAATGAAAATTTTTTAGGTCGCGACAGAAGTTCTACCGAACTTTGTATGGGGCGCCATTACAGAATTAAGCAATTTTCTCCATGATATTTGCTCGACAGTGTTAAAAGCATCGCACATGGAAAAACTAGAGAGAAATATTCCAATTATTCTTTGCAACTTAGAAAGGATATTTCCTTCAATGTTTTTTGATTCGATGGAGCATCTGTTAGTTCACTTGCCTTATGAGGCTAAAGTTACAGGTCCCGTCCAATTTCGATGGATGTATCCATTTGAGAAGTAATGTTTTTTTTTAAATACAGTTCAAATTAGTGTATCATATAATATGTTCTAATAAGCTTCTTTCTATTTTAATTAGATTCTTATATCATTTGAAGAAAAAAGTGAAGAATAAGGCACGTGTTGAAACTTCAATTTGTAATGTATATATTGTGGAAGAAGTGACAACATTTGCATCATACTATTTTGAGCCGCACGTTCAGTGTAAGAGCCGGAGAGCAGGCAGAAATGATGAGGGCCCTATTGATCCTAATTGCACGGCATTCTCTATTTTCAATTATCTGGGTCGACCAAGCGGCACATGTCAGTTTTGTTACTTATCAGGCGAAGAAATTCATGCAGCCGATACTTATATTTTACTGAACTGCCCAGAAGTCGAGCCATACTTCAAGTAAGTATCAATTTGCAAATATATGTTTTGCGTGTCAAATATTTGCTAATAATGATATGGTTTTTAATATTAGGATTTTCCAAACTTCAATGTCTGGACTACAACCAAATGAGTTTGACCGTTTGTGCAATGAACAATTTGCAGTGTGGTTCAAGACATATGTAAGTTGCCTATGTATCAAAACCAAGTTATTAAAATTATATACATCATTTAGTAAAATATTTATGGTAGGCTTTACATGTGCAACCTTAGGTTCACAATAATCGTGATGAAATTGGAGGGTAAGGATTGTTATATTATCTGTCATGGGGTCCACAGTTACAAGTTCGAAATTGGCTAGCATATTTCATAAATGGATATAATTTTCATACTCAAGAATACAAAATGGGAAAATCCACAATGAATAGTGGTGTGTTTGTTCGGTCATCCAATGGTGACAGTTGGAAAGAGGATTTTTATGGCTTGTTGGATGAAATCATAGAGATAGAGTACCCTGGACCATTAATGATGCGGGTTGTGTTATTTAAGTGCACGTGGTTCGACCCCGTCAAAGGAATGAAGGTGCATACGAAACTCAATTTGGTTGAAATAAATCACAAGAAAATGTATATGAAGTATGAACCATTTGTCTTGGCACAACAAGCAAATCAAGTATATTATGCATCATATCCTAGTTTGAAACGTGACAAAATTGATTGGTGGGCTGTATGTAAAATCAAAGCACGGAGGAAAATCGAGGAACACTGGAAGGATAGAACCTACCAGCAAGAGGAAGTGTGTAACACGGTTGAAATTAAGGAATATAACATACCAATTTTACGAGATCCGTGTGGAGCAATGATAGATGTGGATCCATATGAAATATGCGAATTAAATGTACAAGAATGTTCTGAATATGATTTTCAGACATATGACAATGACAAGGACGAAGACGAGGACGAGAACGAGGACGAAGACGAAGACGGAGATTAAAATTTGCGACACACAACACTACAAATGTGTAATTATTAATGCTACAAGTGTTATTTTTGTTGTTATCATTATTGTTCTTGTTGTTATTGTTATTGTGCTTTTTTATTATTGTTATTGTCGATTATTCTTTCTATTTTAATTTATCGTTCGAAATTTTGTCCCTACATGCTGACAAGTCAAATATTATTAACGTGCCGTAACATTTCCGATATTCTAATTTCCATTGCAAAATTTGAGATGTCATAATTTTGGACTGAAAAAAAGACATAGCAAATTTATAACCCAAATCAATGAGACGCTAATTTTGCTAGGGAATATTTACTAGTAGAAATTTGCGACGGACTCAGACCTGTCGGTTGCAAATTTTGCAAATTTTTATCCGTCGCAAAACACAAACCTGACCGTCGCAAAATTGTGACGGACAATGTATCATTCGCAAATTTGACGAGGGAATTTTCCCGCTCGAACTTTGCGGCGGATTTTTTATTTCCGTTGCAATTTTTTTTATAGTAAATTTGTGACGGACATGCTAGGTCCGTCCCAAATTTTTGTTGGCGAAATATTTGCGACAGACCTAATTTCCGTCGCAAAATTTGCAACGGATATTGGAGTGCCGTCGCAAATTTGCGATGGACAAGCACTTCCGTCGCAAATTTGCGACGGACCCTAATTTGCGACGGACCCTAATTTGCGACGGAAGTGCTTGTCCGTCGCAAATTTTTTAAGGGAATTTCCCCGCTCGAAGTAGATTTGCGACAAATTTTTTTATTTCCGTCGCAATTTATTTTATCGAAAATTTGCGACGGACCTTGAACATCCGTCGCAAATTTGTGACGGACATGCTAGGTATGTCGCAAATTTTTCTTAGCAAAATATTTGCGACAGACCTAATTTCCGTCGCAAATTTGACCAAGAAATTTTCCTGCTCGAACTTTGCGACGGATTTCGTGGTCCGTCGCAAATTTGCGACGGATAGATTTAGTCCGTCGCAAATTTGACCAGGGAATTTTCCCGCTCGAATTTTGCGACGGATTTCTTTATCCGTCGCAAATTTGCGACGGATTTCTTTCCCGACGGGTGGGGGAGAGCGTCCGTCGCAAATCTGTACCCCTTGTCTTCTCCATTTCTTTGCCGACGCCTCTGCCGGACTCAGATTTGCCCAAAAACAATTGCAGAGCAGTCCGTCGCCGTCGCAGCCGTCGCCATCGCCGCCCAGCCGTCCCCCGTCGCCACCGCTTTCGCAGCTCCCCCGCCCGTCGCGGTCTAGCCGCCCCCGAGGCCCCCGCCCGTCGCCTGCCCTCGCCTCCGCGCCGCCCCCCGCCCGTCGCCGGTCTCCCTCGCCCCCGCCCCACACCCCCCCGCCTGTCGCCCGCCCCTCGTCGGTCGCGCCCTCACCCCCGCCCCTGCCCCCCGCCGTCTCCCGTCGCCCTCGCCCCTCGCCCCGCCCCCCGACGTCGCCCTCGCCCCCGCCTCGCCCCGCCCCCCATCGTCGCCCTCGCCCCCACCCCGCTCCGCCCCCCGCCGTCGCCCCCGTCGCCCTCGCCGTGGCCGCCGACTAGCCGCCATCGTGACCACCGTCTCGCCGGCCAACCGCCGCCGCCGCCACCCACGCCCATGCCGGGATCGCCACTGTCCATTCCGCCTGTTTTTATTGTCCTTGAACCAAGTAAGTCAACTCTCTAACCCCTAGTTAGTATAATTAGGTAATTAGTCGGATTTGGTTAGGGATTATTTAGGATTACTTTTCATAGGCTAAATTACGGGTTGATTTCAGGATTGCATGTGGCTTTGATCAATGGTCGACTGGTTAATTTGTTTATTATGTGGATGATTAAGTGTTAAATGACGATAGGATAGGATGATTGATTAAGCGTTTTCACAAAAAATGCTTGAAAATTACATAGTTCTATAAAAAAATCATCGAAAATTATGGAAAATTAAAAAATGGTACATGCTAACAACAAATATGAAATTTGATCGTAAAAGTTTGTTAAAATTTTTAACAAACTAAAATTTCATAATATCACAAAATTGTAAAAATTAATAGTGTCCACCCATTTTCAGTGAAATTTAGATTTCTTAACATTCCGGAGAAAAAATTATTAAAAATTTAAAATTTCCATAACCTGATAAAATGGATTAACATAAATGCACTCACCCATTGTGAGGGAAATTTTTTTTTTGGTGAAGGAAAATTACAAAAATATAAAATTTAAAAAATGTACAAAATTGCTTAGAAAACATGTGGCCATCAACTTGCAGTGAAATTTAAATTTCTTTAGATGGCAAAAAAAATTAGAATTTAGAAATTTCCAAAATTTCACAGAATGACTTATAATACCTGTGGTCACTCACTTTTAGTTATATTTAATTTTTTTAACGTGCTCTAAAAATTATTAAAATAAAGAAGGACTAAAATTTGGGAAACTTTATCTAGCAGCTTAAACTACCTGTGGCCACCCAATTTTAGTATGAAATTTTTTTTTTCACGGAAAAAATTTTATATTAAAAGTAATAATTTAAAATTTCTTACAATTTTAAAATTTCAAAACTTTACAGAATGTCTTAGAATATCGGTGGCTACCAACTTTTACGGAATTTTTTTTTGCACTAAAAAAAATTTAACAATAATAATAATTTATTTCTTACAAAACTTTACAGAATGATTTAAAATATTTATGGCCACCCACTTTCAGTGAAATTTAAATTTTTGTACGTGGTAAAAAAAATTTAATGAAAATGCATGCGATTCATATAGTGATGTTTGATACCTGTGGCCACCCATATCGTGCTCATACATTGATGTTTCATATCAAAATGAATGGGATTCATAGTATATTTATTTGTAGGAAATTGCATGTCATAAGCACTCGACATTGGCTCATTTCAAGGAAACATTTTCTCAGTCTTTCCATCAAAATGGTAAGCTTCGTCATGTACATCATTATGTGTTCGTCCTGCGTGTCAATAATTCTTTACATATTCGCATAACCTTCCTACTTGTCAGTTTAAACGTGGAGGTCACGTGTCTAGAAGACAAGACTCTTCCTCGTCCTCGTCCCCGTCCCTTTCCTCTACTCCTGTCTCGACATCTAACCCACAACCACAATATGATCCGTCACAATATGGGCACGTTAGCCCTTCCTCCGACACTCAACAACATGTTATGGGACTTCACCACATGCGAACTGAACGTTCTCCAATTCAATCTCCTGTAGCTTCCTTTCCTTCCGTTCCACCCAATTATACGGCGGAACAATCGAATATTGACGGAAACAGAGGTCAAGAAGATAACCGATTCTTCATATGCCAATTTGGAGATTCGTAAGTGCTTCATTTTTATTTTAGTATATGTCATACATACAGGCTTTAGATATTGATGTCAACTGAATTATCCATGTTGCACAATATTCGTATGAATGCAGATTCACGGATGCTACGTCTGTTGTGAGGGGTTTGAACAAAATAGTAAGAAACTTATGTATGGGAGAGTATATTAATTACAGAAGTGTTCCACAAGAAGTGAAAGAAATGTGGTGGAATGAGTTTAAGGTAAGTTTTACATATTTTATTTTCTCACCATATGAAGTTTGGTGTAGTATATTGTTGGTCAAGAATGATGTAAGGGACCAGAATAACTCTGTAGTTTTCGATACTTAAAGGACCAGATATTTTCCCCGACATGAACTTTACAAAATCTGTCTATATGTGTCTGGTGCATGGTTATGGATATGTGATCATCATAATAATTTTCAATTTATGTTTTTATTCATTGCAGCGGAAGTTCACGTGGGATGAAGCGGAAGACAATGAAGTGAGAAGAATTTTCGATAAGAAAATAAGTGATTTTATGCGAAATGTTATGAATAGAGCGAAGAGCAGGCAAGAGAAGCCGTCTTTCTTTACAGCTGACAATTGGGTGGCAATTAACACATTTTGGGCATCTGAATAGAGTCGGCAACTCTGTGAGCAGAATAAGAAGAATTGATCTTCTAGTTCTAGTGATGGGTCAGCCACATATGCTGGGGGCTCTATCAACATTGCGGAGCATCGCAAACGACTGGTAAGTCTGTTAAATGAGTTATAAGTTAATTTAATTCAATTACTCAAGTTTACATTTTGTAGGCACATGAATTGGGGACGGAACCGACATTTGCAGCTACATTTGAACGCACATTTCAAATGAAAGATAAGACATGGACTGGCGATCGAGCAAAAGCTGTTAAGGTATGTAAGGTTATACTTTGGCTTATATGTAAACTATAATGAAAACCGTGAATGCTTATAGTGATTTTATTTTCATCTACATTGTTAATGTAGGAAAAATATGATGATCTTTTAATGAGTAGCGCTGGTGGTAGTGATGATTGTCCTGAGTCCCGGCCATCAGTTGATAATATGGCATTATGGATGGAGGCAACGGGTGGGGCGAAAAAAGGGAAAATATTTGGGCTGAGATCGTTGTCAAGGATGTTCATGCCGAATAGTCTTGGAAGTTCATCATCCGCTGGGACTAGTCGAAGGAGGTCACGAACAGAGGAGCAATTGACCGAAGAAGTTGGTCGTCTGAAAAATTTACTTGTTAGGAAGGATGAACGAATATATAACTTGGAAGAACAAATGAGAATCGTTATGCAACACCTTAACCTCCAACGCAATGACGGACCTCCTGTACTTCCAGCCAATCCAATAGGTGATGACCAACACATTCATGCCGAGAATGCTGATGCTGATAATGATGATGATGCTGATGATGATTTTCTCCAGTCTCCCTATTTAAAATTTTGGGTAAGCTTGCTTCATAATCTTGGTTTTTCATAATCTCACTCATATTCATATGTAAGAACATTTATGTTCGTCCTGAAACGTATTTTTGTTATTTTACACCTAGTTCCATATCCATGCTAAAACGTTGTTTTTATATTCTAGACTGATTTATGTATCGACATTTCCTCAGGTCTTGACAAAGGTGACTACTTTTGGTGTCCTGCCATCGTACCAAAGCCGCCTCTTCTTCTGTATGGTTTTTTTGCGTCTTCTATGTTTGTCCCGTCTCTTAATTCATGTTTTGAATGTATTGTAAGATTGGATATTAAATAGTATCATGTCATACTATATAACTTTCCTTCTGATATTTGTTTCAATTATATATCATTGTGGCTGATTTGTCAGCATTTATGATTTGTTCGTTTTGCTGTTTCAATTATATATCATTGTCTCCTTTGATTGATATGGACAATAATTTATGGCTGAAATGATGTAAAAATAACGACGAATATTTTAAGTCGAATTTTGCTGTTATTAAAGTTTGTCGCTAAGTTGCGATCATATTTGCGACGATATTCGCGACGAATTTTCCGATGATTTTGCGACGAATTTGCAACGGATTTTTGCGACGGATCGAGTTCGCCGCAAATTTACGATGAAATTTGCGACGGATTTTTCCGACGAATTTTGCGACAGATCGAGTTCGTCGCAAATTTGCGACGAAATTTGCGACGGATTTTACGACGGATTGTGTTCGTCGCAAATTTGCGACGAAATTTACGACAAATTTGCGATGGACGTTTGCGACGGATTGTGTTCGTCGCAAATTTGCGACAAAATTTGCCACGAATTTGCGACGGATTATGTTCGTCGCAAATTTGTGATGATATTTGCGACGAAATTTGCGACGAATGTTGTGACGGATTGAGGTTGCCGCAAATTTGCGACGAATTTTGCGACGGATTGTATTGGTTGCAAATTTGCGACGCCCGAGTAGCGACGGAATGTTTTCCGTCGCAAAATCCGTCGCAAATTCGATTTGCGATGGATTTTTCCGAAATTTCCGTCGCAAATTTCGTCGCAAAAAACAAGTTTTTTTGTAGTGGTATGTCACAACTTTGAGTTTGCAAAGGTACTCTGGTCTGAATAGAAATCTAAGTCCGACCAGAACATGTAATTTCACGACTCAACAACAAGCAAAATTTTCATGTTAGGTCCAAGTCGAGGTGGGGTGGGTCAAAGAATTTCCTATATAAGAACATAAATATTTCATGTTCTGGAAATGTCCTTTTATGCCTGTTTTGTCGTACAAGAAGATTGGTCTTGTAGCCTTGCATGTACAGAAATTGTTTGCGTGAGATAAGAGAGTCCGTTTTTTTTAATTACACTCTAAAATAATAATAAAAAAAATTAACTCAAGTAAACAGGTGGGTAAGATTTTATATATTGTTATGTAAGATTGGGAAAATTATATCACGAGATAATGTGAAGGATAAACATCCTATGAGTTATTTGATTAGAAAATGCTGAGAGTATTTAAATAAACATCCTCGATTCGGACCATATTTCGGCAAGAGAAGTGGCTTAAACTGCCAATGCACTAAAAGCAAGGTTAGACCATGAGTTGATTCACGAATTGTACATGGGTCAACTATTCAATTAAGAAGGGCAATTGAGGGTTGCTTGACTAGGGTACTCGACCATGGAAAATAGCTTGATCATAAGGATCGATGCGGGACAATCTTATGATGTCACGGGTCAATTAGTGAAAGGTTAGGAATTAATTCAATGGAAGTATATATAGTCGGATTGCGGGTGATTCCGCACGATCATTATACTAAACCTGAACGATCCTAAGCTAATTTCACAAGACTATGTGCCTCGGGTAAATAAGTCAATTTCGCATGATTACATGACAATCAAGAATGATCCACGGATTGACGAGACTTGAATATGGATTGATTGATGAATCAACCATAAGTCACGCAAGCGACACCCAAGAGGCCGCCTAACTCAAATAGGCCGTATTAGGGGCATTTCCCATTGAAGTATAGCCACGAGCCTTGGTCTGGGTATAGATTTTCGATTAAGGATAGTTTAGAAACTTTCCTTTCCGGGTTAGTCAAGGTAGACCCCGGAAATAGTTTTGGGCCTCAAAATTTTGGACAAAGGAATTATTGGGCCGAGAAAGGAAGCCCCCAAGTGGACCGTGTTGGGCCTCATGCCCAAGGTCAAAGCCTAATGGGCCCAAGGAAAGCCCATTAACCTTTTCAAGCTCATTTATCTTCAAATTGGGCCCGTCCAAGCCCAAGTTTGTTGGCCCAAGCCCAAGTTAATAGTGCTCGCGAATAGTGTCATGAATAGTGCTAAGGGCTGAAATTGCTAAAATACCCCTTTCATATTATCTTTATTACATTTTTGCCTTTGGATATTTGTGAAGCTTGCTTTGAAAGATTCATTTCTAGCCATTAATCTTGGCTTGTTAGGCAAGAAGTGATCTTGGCCCTCCATTTGTGTGTGCGTGCACGTGTGCGTGTGCGTCTCTCTCTCTCTCTCTCTCTCTCCTTCGGCCGCCCAGTAGCACCGCCCCTTGGCTGCCGTTTTGCCGCCGTGGAACCACCTATTGAGCTCCGTGACCGTTTCCCCCATCGTGCGCCGTCCGTCCGAGCCATTTCCTCATTGGTTCGCCTCCACTACGAGCCAAACCAGCCCCACAGAACTACTAAGTTGTTGTTCATGCCATCGTCGCCACCTTGCGTCGTTTCCGGACCAAGCCACTCGTATCCCTCGCCACCGCCGTCGTGCCCGTGTTGTCGGAATCGTTAACGGGTGAGTTAATGCTCTAATAATTTGATTAGTACGTTAAACTTGGTTAGGATTAGTTTTTATTAAGTTAATTAGAGGGTTAGTGATTAATGGCGATTAATTAGTTGATAGGTTATCAACTAGCGAAAAGTCATCGAAAAGTTAGGCGATAAGCTATTAAAGTTTTGGTGATAAGCTATCGCCAAATAGGCGATAGGCTATCAAGGAAATGATGATAAGCTATCGTAAAAGGAAGATAAGCTATCGGCAAAATGGTGATAAGCTATCGTCAAAAGAATAATAAACTATCGTCAAAGGGATGATAAGCTATCGTTATTTAAATGATAAGCTATCAGTAATTAGGTGATAAGCTATCAATAATTTAATGATAAGCTATCACCAAGAGACGATAAGCTATCAATATTTGGATGATAAGTTATCGCAATTAGGACGATAAGTGGATTTTATATGGGTGTTTTCTGCTTGATTTGAGTGTTGAATTATGCTCATTTCATACTATTTATTGCTTGCTTTACCCTGAAAAATAATTGCCCTATGTGAAACCTTGTTATTTAATTTTTAAAAGGGTTTTTGTGGACATATAAATAGTAAACCCCAAGGTGTCGGGTTTATATGTCAATTTTTATAAGTTAAATAGGGTAATGATGTTTAAAAAGGGAAGCATGCAAAGTTTGATGGTTTAATTGTGTGTATATGATCACGTGTGAATTTATTACTGTATTTTTAGGCATGAAAGTTGCAGTATTTTGATGTGTAAGCACAACCACGTCTGCTTGATTAAATGAGGAGAAATGAAATTGGCTTAAGTGATTTAGGTGCTTGTGTGATCACATAATGAAAATCTGATGCCCTCGATGAGTGCGGACGTGCCTTAAATGGCCGTGATGAAACCCTCGCCTGATTGCGGGCGTGCCTTGAATGGCTGTGATGAGATGCCCGATGGATTTTGAGCGTGCCTCGAGTGGTCGTGATCAATATCTGGTTAAACCGAAAGACACGAGGATGAGCGTGCCCTTAGTAGCCGTGATAGATGTCCAATTATGCCGAAAGACCGCCAACCTGATACGAGTAACGCAGGTTGTGCCGTAGCCCTGTGAGGTCATAGTAATCGGAACACGCGTGAAAGAGTGTGGATGCATTGCGCCTGATTATAGGATGAAATTGTGTGGCGCGGTATGGGATAGGCTAAAACGGTTTCACCTTATAATCGGGACTCGTGTTGATACCTTGTGCATGAGAATTGCTAAGCGTGTTCCGATTCTATCATATGCTTGTTGCATTATGATTGGACATGATGGTTTATAATGTGCAGGGCGTGTGTGCTAAGGTAAGGTAAGAATGCCTGCAATTGTTTAATGGCATATTTGTTTATGCTGGGTTGGGTAGCCTACTTGTGTGTATAGTTAAGACAAAGCATGGGTTGCTTGCTATTGATCTACCGTCGATATGTTGCTGCGTGTTTAGGTGTGCCCGAAGCGAATTGACTTCCTAACCGAGGCTTAAGTCGTTAACTTACTGAGATTTATTTTACTCATTGTTGTTAACCATTTCTCAGGTAATTGGGTATGAGTACGCATTGCGTTCTATGAGAACTAGCTGTTTTGAGGGGGAACACCTTTTGAGGTTGTCCTCACGGATAGAAAAGTTAGGTTAACCCCCAACCCGTTTGGTTGTAATCAGGAAAGTTTGTGTGGCGGACTTGTACTATATTGTTTCTCGATGTACTGCTGTTAATGTATGCATATATATATTTATTGTATGTTTTCCTGTCTATCCTTATTATTGTCATCTGGAGATGTTGTGCTTCTGTATTTGCATAATTGAAAGTTCAAATGAATGGATCGGTAACGCGTCTTGGGATGTCACAATTCCACGATCAAGGAAGGATGTTTGTGCACTTGAGAGATCGGGGTGTGACAACTTAAGTGTGATTATAATGCAAAAACTCTTACTTCCATAGTTTTCTAATTACTCGAGCCATATGAGGAGAAACTTGAGTAAGGAGTACATTTTTGGAGGTTTTTTTTTATATTCGTCGTGTAGTTTGTTTAGTAGTGGAATCTTGGAGCTGGTTATGGAGACAGAACCACATAAACCTTGTGGTAGATTTCTCGTTTTGCAATTATTGTGATTGAACGCTTGTTTTTCGCAATATTCAGTATTTAAATCAAATATTGTCAGTGTCAATCGATGAATTGAGTAGACACGCATGTTGTTACTCTCAAGCGTAACGAAGCATAACGAAAATGGTGGATAGATCCACATCTTGGCAAAGAAAGAAAACTTTCATGAACTAATCTAAAACTGACCACTTAAAGTGTTACTCTATTTAAATATTAAATTACATTTTTATCTAACATTTTGTACTATCTAGAGTATACCACAAAAATATCGAATCTCACGGTAGCGATGCTCAATGGCACTTGACAATATTGCGCCAGTGGTAGAGATTGATATTGGTTGCAACGATCACTGATCATTTTGGGAATTGTTGCAATGGTCGATGGTGGCATTGGTATATGGTGGCGGCTAAATAATTTAGTTCATTAGTTTAGCGGAAAAGTCAATTTCACTTCTTTTATTTTTATTGTCTTCTTCGACCTTTAGCCATGAGGGGAGGGTTCGAGCTAGTCTTACCCTCCCTTCCCTCTCTTATTGATTTTGTTTGTGTTTTATTGATATTTTCTTTTGTTTTTCTCTCCCCGATTTAAATTCAAAAGCTCTTTTCTTCCGGTCTAGTTATAAATCTAAGAGTTTGAACTCTCCAATCTAATTTCATAACTGGGAGCTATCATTTATCGATATAGATTCAGGAGTCTAATAAATATGCTTGTAGAGATTCGATACCCTTCTACTCTATCTGTGTACATATCCTATTCCAACTTCAATGGTGATTGTAGCATCTCTCTAAACTACACAAATTTGTTCTTCTAAATATTATATCTGTGTTTGTTTAACTTGTTTTGATTGTCTCCGTAAGGCGATGACATAGAGAAAGTCGAACCTAAGCACACGCTGCCAACTGACAATGCCATAGTTATTGGAGAAAGAGTTTTCGACGTGTACTTATCATTGACAAAGGTATGAGATCCGTTTTTGTATAATGAGTGTGTGTTTATCTTTGTTTGTGCTCAATTGATCTCCCTTGTTTTCTAGATTTAGCTTTATTTTACAATATTTTGGGTTTTGCTCGATTTCGATTTGCTTGATCATGAAATCTATGTACTTATCATTTATGTTTTTGAACAATGAATATAATTTTCTTTAAACCAAGAAAATGACTTATAATTTTTTAATTGGAAAATGAATTTATACAGTTAAATTCACTGAGTTGATATTGAAATTTTTTTTAATAGTAGATACTTAATGGTGTGATTTATGAAGGGGAATCACCCAAACTACTGGACTATATGAGTTACAAATCACATAATTTTCCATATTTAGTAAGCTCGATAAGAAAAAATTGACTATATTTATATTTTTATCTAATTCACTAAAAATTCTTGCTCGATTCGTGGGCACTTTTCCCATCACAGCTAGCATCTCTTCATCAATTCACACAGAGAGAATAGGGAAAAAGTAGCTCCAAGTTCGAAGGGCGTCCCCTCAAATCGTACGTATTCATTACTTTCTCTTTTGCCATGCAATGATAGACACACGAAGAAGCTCTCGCTTTAGTCAAGTCTCTATGGGCATTTCGAGTGAGGGTGCGCACGGACTCTATTTTGAAATAAAAATTTTGTTTCGAAATGCATTTTGAAACAAAATGATGTTTGTTAAAAAGTTTTAGGAATATATTCTGGAGAGATTTTTATATTTTAAAATAAAATTGAATTTGTTAAAAATACTTAATTTCAGAATGCATTCTTAATTTCAGAATGAGTTTTTAGCAAGAAAATGGGAGTTACTTTTTATAGCTTTTTTATTCCGGAATGCATTTTTCCTTTTTTTCATAATTTTTTTTCAAAAAATGCATAAAAATTGAAAAATTCTAGAAAAATTCATAAAAATTTCCAGAAAATAGCTTAAAAAGAGTAAGATTTCGGGAAAATATGAAATTTGGTAAATTTTTTTAAAAAAATAAAAAATTTCAAAACTTCACAGAATAGCTTAAAACACATGTGGCCACCCACTTTGAGTAAAATTTAAATTTTTTGAGAAACCCAAAAAAAAATCAAAAATTGTAAAATTTCACAAAATAGCTTAAAATACCTATGGCCACCTTCATTGAGTAAACTTTAAATTTTTTGAGGTGCCCCAAAAAAATAAAAAAATAAAAAATAAAAAACTTCACAAAATGGCTTAAAATACCTATAACCACTCACTTTAAGTGAAATTTAAATTTTTTGAGGTGCCCAAAAAAATAAAAATAAATAAATAATTTCAAAACTTCACAGAATAGCTTAGAATTCATGTAGCCACCCACTTTGAGTAAAATTTAAATTTTTTGAGGTGCCCAAAAAAATAAAAAAAATTTAAAATTTTACAAAATGACTTAGAATACCTGTGGCCACCCATTTTGAGTGAAATTTAAATTTTTTAGGTGCCCAAAAAAATTTTAAAAAATTAAAAATTTCAAAACTTTACAGAATTGCTTATAATACTTGTAACCACCCACTTTGAGTAAAATTTAAATTTTTTTAGGTGCAAAAAAATCAACAAATAAAAATAGATTACCTTACCCAAAAAAAAAAAAACAAATCAAAACAGATTTCTGCTCCAGAAATCAATTTCTGGAGCAGAATTAATCATGCTTTACCAAACAGATTTCTCCTCCATAAATTAATTTATGGCAAGAATTTCAGAAATCAATTTTTGGCAAGAAAATTGATTTCTAAAGTAGAATGGTTACCATTCGCACCCTTAGATGACAAATTTGAAAAAGTAACGCGACATGTTACATGTTAGAATTAAGGAAAAATTTTATATAGGGGTCCGAAATATTCTATTTTTTTAAATAAAGATCTGAAATAGATATTATTTTGAAAATAATTAATATCACAAAAAATTTAAAACTGATATACCTGTGTTAATTTTACTCAAAACTAATTTTTTTATCACAAAAAACCTCAAATTAATACACCTGTGACAAATTTATCCTCTGTTAGTTTTCGTTAAATTTTACCGTCAAATTTTTGAGTTAGATGATATATAACAATTAACGGATGTACCGATTTTGGGTTTTACTCCTCCATTATTCATAGGTTTATCAGTTTGTGATTTTCCATGATATTAATTCAATTTAACGAAAGGTAAATTTGTCACAGATATATCGATTTATGATTTTTTGTGGTAAAAAAAGTAGTTCGGGATAAATTTGTTACAAGTATACCAGTTTGGAGTTTTTGGTAGTATTAACCATTTTAAAAAGGGAGACGGAAGTGGTCATGCCAATCTTAAATAAGGGCTTGACTTCGCCGGCCGACTAGTCAAGGGCATTTTCGTCCAATGACAATTATAATCTAAATTTTAATTAAAAAAATACAAATTCGAAATCGGCATGAATTTATATAAATATGAGGTACATAAATTTCATATTTTCATTAACAAGTATATAAAATCTTTCGATGCTAAGACGTGACATAATCATAGAAATCGATTGTGATACGTAAGCATGAAATTGAGCTGGGAGACAAGGAAAGAGAGGGAAGACCATTGGTGTCAAAAGGACGTGTAATTATTCATCGAAGGAATTTGAAAATCCAGGAAAGCGTAGGGAGGACGAGACGTTTTAAAAGCAGGCTTTGTTTTTTGACCGCCAATGGGGTCACGAAATTCAGAAAAAGAGTAGCAAGTGGGAACCAATCAAGCTCGCTCTACAACTTTTTTGCAACAAACTTTTTAATTGGCAATAATTGGAGCGCACTTAGTACGATAATCGTAAGTGAATGGAAACATGTAGTTTTTCTAATGTTGAAGTAAAGTATCTTTAAATATCTTAAATATAAAGGACCGACGTATTAAGAAGAGCCATCTTGCTCGATAGCAATTTAATTTCAACATGTGAAGCGCCTCAAGTTTCAATAAAACCATATTATAAGGATTTTCTTCGGAATATCTTAATTTTCCCTCCATCTTCATAGTAACGGGAAACTTATCCTCTTCATCAAAACACTAATACTAACCCCACGTGTCCTCAACAGTGCACACATCTTAATGCTTTTTAGACCGTAAGAACATCCATCGTTAAATTCCTCTGACTTGAAATTCGTAGAGGCCATATATCTTATTGGCTAGATAATTTCTGAAAAAAATCAAATCAACATAAACAAGTTAAGGGTTTTGATATCAATTTGATAACGAGATTGTGAAGGGTGGACAAAACATAATGCAGAGGATTCCCGTGATTTAACCCGGTTAGACCCGAGATTCTCCGAAGAGTGAAACGAGTGCTCTCTCTGCCACGTAAATTATTCAATTAAGTCTATAATACAGTTAACTAGTCCAGGAAAGAAAGATTTACTTATTAACTTTTCCAATAGAGAGATCATTAATGGAATTTGTGTGTCTGTGCTTTTCAAAATTAATTCTCTAACACTTTGGCGTTCGATTTTCAAACTCACACCTCAATGCTGCATTTACATTTTATCTCGATAGTATTTTCAATTTCGCAACTTAGTGCTTTTCAAAATTATCGTCCAAATCCTTGTCAATATCACATTTTCTCCTCCACGTCGTTATTTCGTTGAAAGTTCTGGGTCATCCCTTGATAATCTTTTTCAAAATTCTTTTACCAAAATCGATCCACAAGTTGTAACAATTGGATTTAGTTTAGCATATATATGAATGTCAAGTTCTGTTTTTTGTAGCGCAAAGAAGAAAAACTTCTAAAAGAGCAGCAAAATATCCAAGTATGTGTACATTTACGCCAAAATGGTGTTTCTTTCGTCTTTGTAACAAAATTCTCAACGAGCAATAGCAGAAAGAGGGGCAACTGCAAACACCCAATTTATGACACGAGAGTTGAACAAAATTGATAGAAATTATGACTTATTTAAAGTTTGATCAAAGGGTACAATTGAGTTATACTCATCAACAGCTTTATGATGGCACCCGGTTTGTTCAAATTGGATGGTCGAATCTTAAGATACACATCTTTTGTTTATGGTCGTCCAAACGTGAGATGTTTGGAATTTTATGATTTCGCATGATTAAATCAATTCCGCCCTAAAGGATTAATTCATAAGCTTTTCTACGCTGAAACCATTTGTTCGACCCGATTCCCAAAAACCCATGATCCTGACACTTTTTCCAAAAAGTTGAGCCTCATTTTCTAAAATTTCGGGTCGTTATCTTTTCGCGGGCGTATCAAACAATCTGTTGTCGGACATAAAGATTATGATCAGTCAAAATTTAGTAAAATTTCAGAAAAATATTGCCTTTTTCGAAAAAGAAATTATGATGTCGGCGTACCACCGACCGATAAGCGACCGCCATGTGCCACTTCCATTGCCGGGCCGGCTTGATAGAGCACCAGCTCGGCTATGGACCGACGACGGCCCCCGGCCGGCCAAGTCGTGGGCCGGGCCACATGTAACCAGCGCAAGACTGGGCTCAACTAGGGCGGGACATTTTATAATCGCTATTACATTGACCTCAAATAGTTTTTTGAAGACTTGGGTTAGATAAAAGTCAATTTGTAAGTGCTGCAAAATTTGAAAATACAAGTGAAACGTTAGAGTAAAAGTTCAAATAGATGAGGTTTTTGTTGATCGGTTTATGTGTGCCAATGTATTTTCTTGTGATTGAAATTGAAAGATAGAGAAACAGAAATTATATCCTATATTTTGGCCACAATAATATGTCATAATGTTTGGATATATTATAAATGATATGTTCCATTTCTACGATGAATGAGGTAAAGCCTGACTCATTGCTAGTTATCACTAAAACACGGACCGTCATCACCGTGATGGTGAGCTCAGTGGTGTAAGACATACTTTCGAGTAGACGTAGGTTCTCTAGGTTCGAATCCTCCGGCCTCTTCTCGACCTTCGGAAGCCTTGATTTGTCACTCATTGGCCTAAGTAAGTTTTGGTTCGTCTGCGATTTATACTCAATCGCGCCATGGCCTAAAATTTGGCGGGATTTACTCTCGCTAGCATCAAGATGTGGCGACGTTGACGGACACACTCAAACTATGCCTCAAATTAAATATTCCATCGCAATTGTTGAAATTTCTATAATAATGTTGACCTCCCCATCGTTCCTTCGTTCGTCTTAGTTGCGAAAATCTGAGAGTAATTTTGGAATTCTCTCGTCGTTGTGTTTTCGTTGTTGAAGTAATTGCTTTTACTTGGCCAGTACAACAATAGCTAGTTCCCATGAAATGTCCTTTTGCAAAAAATGAGTACATAAACTATAATGCCGACCGTGCGCCGCCGCTTGGGAGGCGCCGTAGAAGGGGAAGAGGAGGCGATGCGATACACGTGTGTTGGGACTTGGCGTGATCACGAGAAAGATTTTCTTTTCCTCTTTCCATTATTGATTTATAGGAGATGGGATGGCCTCGTTTGGAAGAGGAGACTAGGCTATAGGGTTAAAAAACAACCCTTTGACAGGCAACAGTAAAGCTAAATTGAACAAAAATAAAATTCAGTTGAGGTATAAATTATAATATTTTAATCTTATGTTAAGGATCAACAGACATTCAGTTCTGCTTATAAAGATATCGAAAATGAAAATGCTAATATCACAGGTATAAGGTTCGATTTTCACGCTCTGCAAAATGCAAATCAAAAGTCAGAACGAGGAGAGTTAACGTATCATCACTTAAATATTCTTTTTCGGGGTTCCCACGCTATTATAGAAAAGCCTCTTGCAGAAGAAAACAGCGCGATAAACGTTCATTCTTGTCATAAAATACTACTAATAACCAAGTAAAAAATGAGCTTATGAGCAAGACATTCACGTACTAGATCAAGAGGAAATAAGAGGACTAATCTGTACACCAGCTCATCCGAGCGCAACATGCACGATCGACGAGGACATTGCTCACTCTGCATAGATGGATAGTCCCTTGCATAAGGCCATCTTTGCGAATGCCAGTTGTTCATAGTCGACTTACTGATAATGTCAGAAGTTGCTGCTGATTATGGTTCATGTTAAGCACGTATGTGCAAAGAGAGAAGGAACATGAACCTCATCGAAGCCGTATGCCTTCTTTTTTTCGGGTGCCGAGAGTGAAAACAAATTGTCGTTACCGTGCCACGCTGCCCGCGCATCCATTTTTGTGGCTCAGTCCTTCCCTCGATGGATGAAAAGCGGGGGGGAATAAGAGAACAGGAAAGATGAATCATCGAACAACCGCATCCGCGCTTTGGACAGAATTGCCCGCCAGAGATCCAATTCTTACGTCCAAAGGAAAAAAAAAAGGTTTCAGATTCTTGGTTTGCAAGGTAGAATCGGATGCTGCACTAAGCCATCGACTCGATCCCTGTATAGGTTATTGTCTGTGCATCATCGCTTTCGGGTTAAAAGCGACAATATCTTTCACCTCTTGAGCTTTGCATCTTGTTCTGCTATATCCTTTGGTTTCTGTTGGCGCATCAAACAATCAAACGTCGGAGGAAAAAAATTATGACAAGTCAAAGTTTGGTCGAAATTTTACGATGTAAGACCGCCGCCGACCAATAAGCGACCGCCACGTACCACTTCCAGTGCCGAAGCCGGCTTATTAGGGGGCCAGCTCAGCTATGGACCGACGGCGGCCCTCGGCTGGCCTGGTCGTGTGCTGGGCCACATGTAACCAGTGCAGGATTGGGTTCAAATTTAAATTAATTCTGGGGATGAAAATATTTCCTCTTCGCCGAGTTACTCTTTCTTCTTCTCCTTAAATTTTCATTTTGCGTGTGATTTAAGAAAAAGCTAACAAGCTTTACTCATACTATAACTTTACAAAGTAATCTCACAATAATCTTCGTTTAAAAACATATGCATATATGAAAATTGACTTAAATTAATGCATTGAGAGAGAAAACAAATTCAAATATGTAAAACTAATATAGGAAAGAAATTTAAATGATTGTCGTGTGAGGGAGATTTGAATTCAATAATTGGAGCGGTTAAAAAATATTTTGATGGCTCTATTGCTTTTTACATAATTATCTTGTCTAAGTAAATTGGCTATTAAAACATATATATCAATCTTATCGATTCTATTATAACATGTATGTTAACAATGCGTGTTTGTAAAATTCAGTTATGAAAGTTTGAGACCGAAAAAGAATGTGCAATTTTTTTGGTCGAAATAAAATTTAATTGCTCAAAAGAAAACATGAGAAGGACGTAAGCTTTCATGGCAAAGCAAATCGAAGCAGAGCAAAGCCCATAATATAACAAAACAAAGCCAAATCCAGAAAATAAGAAAGATCAATAGACAATCGACAGGGTTAAGCACACACTCCTTCCATAAAAATAGATCTGTCAAGCAAAAGATTGGCAATCGATCATTGGATCTCGTAACATCATCAATAATGAGTACACGCCGAAAATTCCTTCTCCAATAACTACGGCGTTGTTAGTTAGTGGTGTGTGCCTAGGTTCGGCTTCCTCTACACTATCTTTGTACGGAGACAATCAAAACGGGTTGAAAAATTACAAATCTAACTTTTAAAAAAGCAAATCTTCATAATTCAGCGAGATGTCAAAACTCCTGCGATCATCATTGAAGCTGGAGGCAAAAACCTATACACGAACAAAGCACAGGGGTATCGAATCCCGAAAACATTATTAAACTCTCAAATCTAAATTAGGAGAAAAAAGCTCCTAAGCCTACAACTAAATCGGGATAGTTCAGACTCTCATATCTAGAATTAGATCAGGAAAATAGAGCTTCCAAATCTAAATTGGGAGAGAAGTAAAAACAAGAAAAAAAACAAAAAACTCAAACAAAATCAATAGAAGGGGAGGGTGAGACTAGCTCAAACCATCCCTTATGTCTAAAGCTTGAAGCAGGATAATGGAGATAGAAGAGAGAGGGAGAGAAAAAAACTTTTCGGCTGCTCGCAGAATATGCAGTTGGATTGATTATTATCATTCTCGTGCTATTATTTACTTAAAATTTTAATATTTCAATGTCCTTACATGCACAATTGATCATTTCATATTTTGGTCAGGATAATATATCGTAGTGTTTTTTTTACATTATAAATGAAAATTTTCATATCTATGACAACCAAGGTAAACCCGGTTCTTTGCTAGTTATTACTAAAACACGTACTGACATCACCGTAATGGTGAGCTTAGTGGTGTAAGACATACTCTTGAGTAAACAAATATATCCAGGTTCGAATCCTCCGACCGCTTCTCAACCTTAGGAAGTATTGATTTGTCACTCCTCAGCATAAGCAAATCTTGGTTCGTCTGCAACTTACACTCGATCGTGGCATGGCCTAAAATTTGGCAGTTACTCTCACTAGCACCAAGTTGTGGCGACGTTGACAGACACGCTTGAACTGTGCCTCAAATTAAATATTCCATCACAGTTGTTGAAATTTTTATAAAAACATCGACCTCCCAGTCGTTCCTTCCTTCATCATAGTTGTGAAAATGTGGGAGTAATTTTGGAATTCTCTCTTCATTGCATTTTCGTATGGAAAAGTCACAAAAATTTCAAATTATATCTACTACGACATATTTACTATAAATTCTTTTTTTGTCATATCAAAAACCTTAAATTATATCCACTGCAATACGTTTATCATAAAATTTTTCTTATCATATATAAAACCTTAAACTTATATACTTATGTGACATATTTATTTTTTATCAAAGTTTTATCAAATAATTTTTTAGTCAAAATAATATTTTTTTTTAATTTCACTTCAACAATGTTTGCTTTCCAACATCAATGTAGACATATTGTTAAAGATTTTCATTAACGAAATTTTTAAGGAGAGTAAATATGTTATGGAGGTCCAAATTTAAAGTTTTTTGTATCACAGCAAGAAAAAAAAAGATAAATACTATATAATAAATATAATTTAAAATTTTTGATAACTTTCATTTTTTGTTATTCAAGTAATAGCTTTCATTTTCCAGCACAGCAATAGCTGTCTCCTATGAAATGTCCTTTTGCAAAAACTGAAGTACATAAACTATAATGGCGACCGTGCGCCGCCGCTCGAGGGGCGCCCGTAGGATAGGAAGAGGAGGCGATGCACATGTGTTCGAACTTGGAGTGATCATCACCAGAAAGTTTTTCTTTTCCTCTTTCCGTGATTGATCTTTAGTTTAGATGGGATGGCCTCGTTATGACGAGGAGAATAGGTTAGGGTAGAAAACCCTTTGACAAGCAACAGTGGAGCTATATTGACCAAAAACAAAAAAAACAGTTGAGCTACGAATTTTGGATAATGGCACGCACCCAGTGACGTGATTAGAGCAGATTCTTTGATATCGAGAACGAAAGAAAGCATGGGTTATATATTTTGATTAATTGCTGTGGTCAAGCTTTTTATTTGTTTCTTGATTATGATTATAATCATGCTTAAATTCATAAGATATAAAAAAGAATACAATTTTCTTGTGGCTACGGCATATTAGGAGAGGAAAAAAATAGGGCTACTACTGTAGTCAAGTTTTTCACTCATTCCTTGGTTATGATCGAAGTCAAGATCAATTTGTTAAGAAATTGAAAAATTTATGGTTTTCCAGTGACTACATGTCATCGACGGCGAGACTAAAACTTGATTGCACACATATGAAGCCATTCAATTATACCATTCACTTCAATGTTGCCTCTGATAATTTCACTCCCTGATAACAGCTCTTATATAGGTGGTTTATGAAGCCATTCTATATATAAACATATACGAGTTGTGCTATTAGAAATGAACAGTTTTTGGTTACAGAATCTTGTGCAATTGCCCCACCTAGGAGTGATCGGTTCCTAGTTCGATCCAGTTCCAAAGTGGAACCAGGAACCGAACCGAGAGAACCGGTTTTTAATTTTGGGAACTACGGACCGAACTGGTTGATTTTAGGATCGAGAACCGGTCACTTAGAGTTTAGTATTTTTTTTTTTTGGGTTAAACACTTTGGTTCATATTTCACTAATTTTTGTTATTGAATTTATGTCAATGAAGTTCACTTAGGATTTAATTCACATTTTATTAATTTTTGTCAATGAATTTATGATAATGAAGTTCACTTAGAGTTTAGTTTACATTTTATTAATTTTTTTAAAGAAAAAAATAACAAAAATATATATTAAATAGTAGATCCAGTCCGATTCCCCCTGGGAACCGAGAACTGGATCGCCCAGAAATCGGTTCCGCTTTTAGGAACCGGGAACCGAACCAAATCCATCGGATCGGTCTGGTCCGGTCCGATCCCGGTTTAGGCGGTCCAAGTTGCTCACCCCTAGCCCTACCGTTACCCCGTGTCATGGATATATTGGAGGATTCTTGACATTTAAAGTATGGAAAATTCCATTTTTCGTCCATGAGCTAACGTAAGTATTCAGTTTAATGCTTGAAATTTAAATTTATCCAATCAGATTCTTGAAATTGCGTAACTTTTCTCATTGAGTCCGTTCGGTTTCAAATCTGGTCAATTGAAGCTGACGTGTTTGTTGGAATCCTCAAGAGTTTGACGTGAAAAGTTGGAGGAAAGCGCTCATAAGGAGAAATTTCATTATCATCGAGATTTGGTTGTGGTTCTAAGAAAATTTTAGTTCCATGCATAAATTGAAAGTTTATTGTGGCAAAAAAAAAAAATCACATTGGACTCTGGCTAGCTTTGAAGAACGCCTCAATGCCAACTAACCTGACACGGGGCGGGAAGGATCTGATTAGAAAATTTATGCGAATTTAAAGAACTTGATTAAAGAGATTGAAAGTTTGAGAACCTGGTTGAAACAAAATACATAAACTAAAGCGCCAACGGCCGAGATTTACCTTTTGAAGTACAAAAATCAATCCATGCTACAAGTCAAGATTTTCTTTTCTTTTTTCAAAAGTAAAATTAATTTCAACTATTTGGCGGACAAAAGGATTCAGGAGCTTATTATTGCAACATACTCATAAAACATAAGAACCTTGCGATTCGTAGGTGGCCGAATACGGTGTGTAACCGTTCTGGGCCACTTTAAGATTCAGACCTTGATCGTTTTACCCTCAACGTCATTGGTTAGGCCGAACAAATTCATCAGCTCTAAGGTCGATCCATTCAATGTGATTTCGCTCAACTTTATTAGTAATAGCATGTGCATAGATTGATTCGACCGCCTTTCACAAAACTATAAGAAAAATAGAAAAATTAAGACATAGCCGAAGCAAACCCGACTCGACTAGACTCGACTCACCTGTTTGACACCTCTCCCATTGATCTATTGAGCGGCGAATCTAATCAGAAGAAGAACTGTGGATCGTTTGCGGTTTGCATGCACACAGCATGCTAAGTACATCAATCTACAACGGTTAACGCTGAAGAAGGCGGGGAATGTTGTACCGAATGTACGTAGGTCGGGGAAAGATAGCTTACCATTTAGGTGATACATAAGTAGTGATCAATCCTCGCAGCCCGCCACTTGAATATTCTTTTTTGTGGTTCCCACGTTATTACAGTAAAGCTTCTTGCAAAAGAAAACAGCGCAGAACACCTCCATTCTTGTCATAAATTACTTGGAATAACCAAGTAAAAAATGAGCTTATGGGCAAGAGATTCACGTACTAGATCGTAAGGAAATCAGAGGACTAATCTGTACACCAGCTCATCTGAGTGCATCAGGTACGATCGACAAGGACATTGCTCATTGCATAGATGGATAGTCCCTTGCATAAGGCCATCTTTGCGAATGCCAGTTGTTCATAGTCGACTTACTGAGAATGTCAGAGTTTGCTGCTGATTATGGTTCATGTTAAGCACATATGCGCAAAAAGAGGAGGGAGAAGAACTATCTCGTCCACTATTTGTTTGACTAATGTCTAGAATCCTCATCGAAGCTTTATGCCTTCGTTTTTTTTCGGGCGGTGAGAGTGAAAACAATTTATCGTTTTATGTGCCACAGTGCCCGGGCATCCATTTTTGTGGCTTAGTCCTTCCCTCAGTGGATGAAAAGCGGGGGAATAAGAGAACAGGAAAGATGAATCATCGAACAACCGCATCCGAGCTTCGGACAGAATTGCCCGCCAGAGATGTCGGGGTCCAATTCTTACGCTCAAAGGAAAAAAGGTTCAGATTCTTGGTTTGCAAGGTAGAATCTGATGCTGCACTAAGCCATCGACTCGATCCCTATATAGGTTATTGTATGTGCATCGTCACTTTCGAGCCACAAGCAACAATATCGTTCACCTTTCTTCTATATCCAGCTTCTCTGCTTCAAGTTAGCAGTCTTCATAATGGTAAGAAAGACCGATATGATATGATTTGCATTTTATTCTCCAATTTTACTTTCTGGTTTGATTTCTTCATGTCTTTCTTTTCCTCGAGTTCTCATAAAGCTTTTTATCATTAATCCTCTCTTCCCTTTAACCAAGACACATCAGCTAAAATCGTTTTATTTTATAAAACAATCTTGTGGTAAGGTGTTATAACTCGACGAGGATCATAATTTAAGATGCCTACTTGGGCTCAACATGGAGCAGTCTCCCCAAACTTGATCGACGATAACATAGATACTTGAGGGCGTATTGCTAATAATCCTCAAAGTACACGATTATATGATTGAAGATTAATAGAATGAAATATGAACAGCCTATCGTCCGCATAGTTCTTCTTGTGCTAACTCATGAACTCATCAATCAAATTACTCAGAAAAACACATAACAATAAACTGAGATATTCATTATCCTCACAAAGAGGCATGAAAGCATATAACTAATGTTGCAGGACTGTTGGGTTGGACCATGGCTAGGAATTGGTGGAACTAGCGGGGACGATCGGACTTACCATGGCTTGAGGGAGATCCCAACTTTCTCCTCACTCCATTTTCCACATGAACATATTTTTGAAGATAAAAGTGAGAAGGTGAAAAAATTCGTAGGAGTCAGACCATGTCGAGGATATGGTGGAACTAGCTTGGACGGTGGGACTTACCATGGCGTGGGGGAGATCGCTCTTGAAGAGAATGAAAGTGAGGAGAAGCAGATGAAGAAGAAGAGAAAGAAGAAGAAGAAGAAGAAGAAGAAGCCATGGTATGATGAACCTAGCTGGGACGATTGGACTTACGATGACGAGAGGGAGACCACTCCTGAAGAGAATGGAAGTGAGGGAATAGAAGTCGGACCATGGGCACGACCTCGATGCTATCGGGATCCACGTGTCTTAACCGACAAATCCACTCCATCGCTAGCACCAGCGCTTCGGAACTTCTGATGGCGGAGAAGGACGGAGAGGGTAGAGGCCCCTTGAAGTATGCCTATGCATAGATGGATAAATAAGCTGCTATACAGACTGTCCATTTTCTCCTCTGGTTGTAGTAAAGAGCATGAAGTTTATCCGACCAGCCGTTATTGTGTTCCAGTTCGAAAGAGATCTATCACACATATGACTAGCAAACATTACGTATACATCCACACATCCGTCGATATCTAACCAGTCTTGTTTCTTTTTCCATGCACCGCGGACCTACCCTAACTAATAGAAATTGCTCCCTCCCAAGACAAACTTCGCTTCAGCTACTCTTTTCGTTCAAAAAGTACAGGCTTTCTGCGACTCCCTTTCACTTCCGTAAGCAAATATTTCTTGATTAATGAGGCTGTGGAAGTGCTCATACAGCAAAAGGAAGTTTGCTAGGGGACGAAGATGCTGCTAGATTTTGCAAAAAGGTACTCAAGACGCCATTCTGCGATATCCGGTTCACAGAAAAACTACACGCAACGAGCATTTTATGTCGAAGAACATGAGGTCGCTACTAGGTTCAGTTGTTTTACTTATAACAGCTTTAATAATGACCAAGTCAATGAGTAAAAGGGGATACAATTACAAAACAAATTTGAACTTACAAAATTGCTATAAAATTGTAATAGAAATACACAGGTGAGGTATGGCTAATCAAATCTCCTTAAAGTGATTAGTTTCTGCAAACGATATTAAGCAACTTCACGAAGTATACCTTCCAAGATATAACACCTCAAACCCATTTATGTTAGAACTCTACGAACATGACTTTGTCGAACACTTCTTGAAATTGGCATACCTAGAGGACTACTTGCAAGAACTTAAGAGACATGACTCGAGACACATCTTCTTAAAGACCAAAGACCCCGTGAACTAAAGAGACGTCTATTAAATGATGTTTATTAAAACAGCTGTAGAAAACTGAAAGGATGTGAACTAAATAGTCATGTCAATGAAGCTCACATTTGTTAGTCCATTAATTCATAATTGCAACAATTAACCCATAATTGCAACAATTAGGATATGATCCGAAGAGACATGACTGTTGAACGTGAATTGAAGAGACCTCTCACTAATGTTGAGACATTAATAATCCATAATTGCAAAAAAACTTTGATCGTCATATAATTTTTTTGTGTTTCAATTTTTTTGGGATAATTGGGGTAAGTTGAGAATGCATGATGCTCAGGCCAATTTACTCGAACATAAATAGCATATGCCATGTGACATCTCCTGATTCTATTCCTATCGAATTCAAGTGATTAATTTAAGGATTAATACCATGAAAAATCTTGAGCTGTTACACCTATGATAAATTTACTTTAAACTAATTTTTTAACCATCAAAAACCCAAAACTAGTACACATATGACAAATATACTCTAAACTAAATTTTTTACCACAAAAAACACCAAAATAGTACATTCTGTTAATTTCTATTAAATTCAATTAGTACCACAAAAAATGCCAAACCGGTACACCTGTGATAAACGGAGGAAAAGTCCCAAACCGATACATCTATCAACTGTCATTTGTTATTCAACTCAACAATTTGACGGTACAATTGGTAAATTTATCACGGTTGTACCAGTTTGGGTTTTTTGTGGTTAAAAAATTAATTTGGAATATATTTATCACAGGTATACCGGTTTATGGATTTTAATGGTATTGACCTTAATTCAATTTGGAAAGTTGATTGCTGCTTGGTCTTGTATCATTACAACGAAATAACTCAACCAAATGAGTGATAGGTTCTTTACTATTGGAAATATGCACATTGGCGCCGACATGCTTGATGAAATGTCTACGTGAATTTTCGGCTATGATTTTCCTATCAGTTGCACGGGAATCTTTAGCGACGGTGACTAGCATAATTGTTTCGTCCGGTTGAATCTTTATTCGAATTAGCTTATACTCGACGTGAGGAAGAGAAAAGCTTGAGCTGATCATGAACTGTTGAGACAAGTAATTCATTCTGCATGGCTTGGTCAGAATGTTATTGATCTGCTGCTGGATGTGAAAGTTTAATACGCCCATTGAGACGATAAGTTGCATTTGAAAAAAACATAGGGTGTAAACTGCAACACGTCAAAAGGAGGAGAAGTTTTGTGTGTTCACGTGTTGCTAATTGAGGTGTGAATGTGGGTTATAAATTCATTTTTCAACTCACTTATGTGTACTAGGTTGCATATAGGTCACTTAAAATTTTACAAATAAGTGAAAATGAGTCTAAAGCCCAAGCCCATTTCATGATTTATGCATGGCCCTGGCCAGACCCTCCATAGCCAACCCCCAAGCTCACTCACTAACTCAATGAGTAGGTCCATAGAGCCATCTATTCTTCAAAGGCAACAATTTAAAAAGAAAAAATTGCAAAAAAGAAATGGATCACCGGTCAGGTTGAGTATGGGTAGTCAAATTTGCACTGCATGTAAATGGGTCAATTTAGGTCAGACCATTCACGACCCGATCCAATCCCGGCTCACTCGTTTGACGGGCTCTGCGTGAACCCACAACAAGGTTGCGGATTGGGTTGTAAAGATCCAAGCCCAAGATACCCTTCCTCTTAGCTGGGTTTCTTATCGGCCTCATGCCCTTTGGGATTTGTTACGCTGAGCCGCCCACTTGGTGTACTTATCAGCTTTTTCAATATGAATGAAATATCCGACCAAAAAAAAAATATGAGTGAAATGGTGCTTTCGACCGATCAAAACAAATTAAAGGATATACATAATCTAGGGACATATATGTGCAATTTAAGGAAATGCGAAGAAATATTATTGTACCGAATGCTCGAAATGGCATCCATTTCATGTACAACAAATATTCCTGTCTTGGAAATCATGCATAATCGGGTTAAATGCAGAGAATCTCCAAATTATATCCAACGCAACTAATGCTCCTACTGGAATCCCATTCATGTATAGAATAGATTCTTGTTTTTGAAATTATTGCCAATAAGTAAAAGGTCTTCTGCTCTCAAGGACTAGTCGTTTTTGTTTCCATTGATCAAAGCTCTCCTGTAAGCCTTTGCATGTTTCTCTCTCTCTCTCTCATGGTAAAGTTCGAGAAAAAATCTTTCTTTTTTCTCATTTTTCATGTCTTAGAAGTTCTATATGCCACACCATTTAAATGTTTTGCACTATAAAGGGAGGGCATACTTTAACCATTTAATTTTCCTAAGAAAATTAGGATCAAATTGAAGGCGGTCCATATCATGAAACGGTACAGGTCTAATATCACATGTCTTCATTCTTGTTTTATCTTTCAGATTACTAACTAATGATAATTTTCATGCTTTTGAAGTAGGCATCTCAGAGATGGCATCAACTTTGGTGATCCTCGTTCTATCAATCGTAGCATTGCGGCACTACCATATCGGAATCACAGTGGCCCAGCTCGACATCGGTGTGAACTACGGAATGGTCGGCGACAATCTCCCCTCTCTGGCGATGGTGGTCCAACTCTACAAGAGGTACAACATTGGAAAAATGAGACTTTTTGACCCGAACCCAGATGTGTTCAATGCACTTCGGGGCAGTGGAATAGACGTCACGCTAGGCATAAAGAACCAAGACTTACCATCCATAGCATCAAGTGCTGATGCGGCTAAGACATGGTTCGACGCCAACGCGCAACCCTACGTAAGCGACATCAATTTTCAATATATTACAGCCGGTAATGAAGTCGTTCCCGGAGATTTGGCTCAATATGTATTACTGGCTATGCAAAATTTACAAGCTACTATAAGTAATTATAAATATACTGGATTGAGGGTGTCCACAGTAGTTGCGAGCAGTACCTTGGGGACTTCATACCCACCCTCGAGCGGCATATTCGCCGACATAGCTCGAGCCTGTTGAGGAAAAACTCCTATTAATTTTGAAGTTGACAAAACTGTCCATGAAGTTTTTATTGTGAAAGAACTTCAGACTCAAATTTTGCAGACGCAGAAATTTTGCAGACGCAGAAATTCTTCAAATGCAGAGGTTTCTCAGATGCAGACGCAGACGCAGACGCAAAATTTCTTCAGACACAGAATACAGAACCTAACATAACAGCTAGTGATCTGGTATGGATTTCACAAAAGGAAAGCTTTGATATCAATCTAATTCAAATTGATTGACAATCAAAGATTACGACAAGCATGCATTTACAACGAACAAAGCTCTATTTATGGAAACTAAGATTCTGATTGTATGGGCAACCGGAATTAGCGGGATTCATATTTTATCAACCAACGGCTACTCAATCTATTTTATACAAACTGTCCAAATGAGAATATTGGAAGATGATCCTCTGAAGATTGTCAAACGGCTAGTTTGGAAGTGGAGGAGTATAAAAAGAGATCAACGAGGAGCAGAAGGTATAGAATGAAATCAAGAATCAACAAGTCCAAAGTTTGAGCATACTCCGATTCAATTTCTTGTCTTTTGTAAGCCAAAAAGTGTGATCTCTTGAGAGGTGTAGACAGTGTTATAAGTGTGTACTTAGGTGTGAGATAGTGTGATCTATCAGCTTAGTATAAGCAACACCAGTTTCGGGAAGAAGTGCTCGAGTCTTAGCGGCACAACTTGCTGTAACTTCTCATTGATTTGATTAGTGAAATCCAGCCAGTAGGCTGTAGCGTGGGAGAGTGGACGTAGGCTTGACATAAGCCGAACCACTATAAACTTGTGTGCAGTTTTTCTATCCCTACTCTATTACTTTACACACTGCACATCAGGAGCACTGTCTTTATAAACTGCTTTGAATTTGAACAATATTCAGACTCAACTGTTTTCTTTCATTTCCGCATAATTTGGTTAAAATCACCTATTCACCCCCCCTCTAGGTGATCCCTGCTAGCTACTTCAATTGATATCAAAGCAGGTTACTCGTTTATAGAAATGTTTTACTTCTGAGTTAACGATCTATATGACTAGCTATGGTGCTCCAGGTCTCATTGAAGGTCAAAGCAACAACAGACCACCATACTTCGATGACAAGGAATACAGCATCTGGAAGAATAAGATAAAGGCATTCATTAAGTCAATTGATCACATGCAATGGGATGTCATCATCAGAGGAGTCAAGCCAAAATCTTCTGAAAATGCAGATGCAAGCAAATCAGAAGATCCTCCTTTATCTCAAACTGAGATATCCAAAAGAGAGACTTTAGATTCCAAAGCAATCTATTCTTTATATTGTGCTTTATCTACTATTGAATATAAAAAAATTGCTGCTTGTGAATCAGCTAAGGAAATCTGGGATACACTTCACATCACTTATGAAGGAACAGATCGAGCCAAGGAAACTCAGATCAATCTTTTGCTTGGTCAATATGAATCCTTCAAGATGAAGCCTGAAGAATCAATTGCTGACATATATGACAGGTTTACTGACATAGTAAACGGTCTTGCATACCAAGGACAACCAGTTCTAGATGCAATGAAAGTCAACAAATTACTGAGAGGACTCACAATGAAGTGGGATAATATCAAAACATCTCTTCGTGAGACACAAAGGATCAAGCCTCTATCAGTAAATGAGTTGATTGGAACTCTGCAATCATATGAGATTGAACATCGAAATGAGGAAAATCAATCCAGAGGTAATAAGTCAATTGCATTAAAAACTAACATTGAATCTGATGCAGATTCTGAAAATGAAGACATTGACGATGAAGAACTAGCTCTCTTCATAAAGAAATATAAGAAGATGAAGATCAGAGGAAGAAACCTCAAAGGAAAGAAGCTGTTTGAGAAAAAGAAGTCTACCGATGATACAGAAAAATCAAACGATGTCATATGCTTTCACTGTAGGAAACGAGGACATATCAAGCCTAATTGTCCTCTTCTGAAAAAGAAGACCAAATTTGAGAAAGCAAAGAAGGTTTTAAAGGCAGAAACTTGGAGTGACACAGAATGTGAAGACAGTGACGATGATATCTGTCTTATGTTACGGCAAAATCAGATTCAGACTCAGATTCAGATTCTGATCCCAAAGTAGAAATTGAGGTAAAGCTTTCTGAAATGCCTATTGAAGTATCGAATTACATTGACGATTTATGCTTTGAATTTAAAGCTGCTTTTAAAAGAATCTCTTCTCTGAAAAAGGAAAATTCATCACTGAGGTAACAGGATGTTTCTCAAAAAGAAAAAATCGATTTCCTTCAAAAGGAATTTCAACAAATCAAGGAAAATCGAGATTTTCTTTCCAAATAAAATGCTATTTTAAAAAAGGAAATTTCAGAAATTACTTCCAAGTTTTCAAAAGGGTCAGAAACTTTGGAACATATCCTTTCCATCCAAATTCCTTATTACAACAAATCTGGACTCGGATTTGTGAAGGAAAGTGACAGCTTAATTGATTTTCCAAAAGTCAAGGAGAGATTAAGACAAAGACCTCCTCGACAAGTTTACAAAAATCATTTCAAAAGGAACTTTGTAAAACCTATTGGCCGAAGTGTTCTCAAATGCTCAAAATGTGGAGATCCACAACATTTTGAGAATGAATGTCCTAAGGTCTGGAGACCTGTTCGAAGAGAATTTGTTAAGACAGCCTATACTGATCCTCAAGGACCCAAACAAATTTGGGTAACAAAGAAAACTTGAGATGCTATAATTCTTGCAGGTTACCACGAAGAGAAAAAGGAAGTGGTACCTAGATAGTGGATGCTCAAGATACATGACAGGAGATCCAAACATATTCATTGATCTACAGAGTCTGAATGGTGGAAAAGTTTCCTTTGGAGGAAATACCAAAGGAAAAATTATTGGCAAAGGAACGGTTGAAATAGAAGGATTGACAATCAATGATGTCTCTTTGGTAAAATGACTCAATTATAACCTGTTAAGCATAAGCCAACTATGTGATACGGGTTTCAGAATCAACTTTCAAGAAGATACATGCTTAGGAACAAGCAAAGATTCTTCTCAAACATTTACAGGAAGAAGACATGGCAACATTTATCTTCTAGATGTCAATCCAAGTTCCACTCACTGCTTAATCTCAATCAAAGAAGATGAAGATCTATGGCACAGGAGATTGGGACACATCAGTATGAAACAAATCTCAAAGATCTCAAACAAGAAACTGGTACGAGGTTTGCCGGAATTAAAATACAAGAAAACAGAATTATGCAATGCCTGCACTCTAGGAAAGCAAGTAAGAAGCTCTTTTAAATCTATACATCATGTTTCTACTAATCGTGCCTTGCAGCTTCTTCATATGGATCTGTTTGGACTTACAAGAACACAAAGTTTCGGTGGTAAGAAGTATTGTCTAGTCATTGTTGATGACTTTACAAGATTTACTTGGGTATTCTTTCTTGCTCATAAAAATGAAGCATTTTCATATTTCTCAAAATTTGCAAAAAGAGTTCAAAATGAAAAGAGCTATACCATTTCCTGCATTAAAACTAATCATGGGGGAGAATTTGAAAATCAAAACTTTTCAGATTTTTGTGAAGAGAATGGTTTTCAACACAACTTTTCTACTCCATACACACCAGAACAAAATGGTGTTGTAGAAAGGAAAAATCGTTTCTTACAAGAAATGGCAAGAACTATGTTGATTGAGAACAAGATTCATTCATATTTCTGGGCAGATGCAGTTTTTACAGCATATTATATCATGAACAGAGTTTTTCTCAGACCTATTCTTGAGAAAACCCCCTATGAACTCTATAAAGGTAGAAAGCCCAGCATTTCATATTTTCGAGTGTTTGATTGTAAATGCTTTATTCTTAAAAATCCAAATGACCATACTGGAAAGTTTGATGAGAAAGCAGATGAAGGATTCTTACTTGGATATTCTACTACAAGTAAAGCATACAGAGTCTTCAACAAAAAGTCTCAGACTGTGGAAGAAACAATGAATGTCAAGTTTGAAGAAAATATTCAGACTCACAAAGATGAATCTGAATCATCTTCCTACAATCAAGGATTATCAGAAGCTCAATTTTCAGACACTGTCAAATATACAGAAGGAGTAAAAGAAGATGCAAGCCAGACATATCCAGAACCTTCAGAGTCTGATATTATCCAGAAGGAAAAATATGACAGAAACTGGAAACATAAATCCAGTCATCCAAAGGACCTTATAATATGAGAAATAGAAGACGGTATCAAGACTCGATCTAAGTATAAGGAAAACATCAGCAACTTAGCCTTGATATCAGAAATAGAACCAAAAGAAATTGATGAAGCATTATCAGATGAAAGCTGGATTGAAGCTATGCAGGAAGAACTTCAGCAGTTCAGAATCAATCAAGTATGGGAGCTTGTGCCAAGACCTAAAGACCATCCAGTCATTGGAACAAAATGGGTATTTAGAAACAAGCTGAATGACAAAGGGAAAGTTACAAGAAATAAAGCTAGACTAGTAGCAAAAGGCTATTCTCAAGAAGAAGGCATAGATTATGATGAAACATATGCACCAGTTGCCAGGTTAGAAGTCATTCGGCTACTATTAGCTTATGCTTGTTTTCATAACTTTAAATTGTTTCAGATGGATGTGAAGAGTGCCTTCCTAAATGGATACATCAAAGAGGAAGTATATGTTGAACAACCACCTGATTTTGAAGAACCAAAGAAGACTGATTATGTCTACAAACTCAATAAGGCTCTTTATGGTCTGAAGCAAGCACCACGTGCTTAGTATGAACGACTAAGTAACTTCCTTCTCCAAAATGGTTTTACCAAAGGTAAGGTTGATACGACCCTGTTCATCAAGAAAAAAGGTAAAGATTTTCTGCTTGTTCAAATTTATGTTGATGATATAATCTTTGGATCCTCTAACGAATTGCTTTGTAAGGAATTCTCTAAAGATATGCAGAACGAGTTTAAAATGAGTATGATGGGAGAATTAACATTTTTTCTTGGACTACAAGTGAAACAGACCAAAAATGGTACATTCATTTGCTAGGAGAAATATGCCAAGAACATTGTCAAGAAATTTGGATTGCAAAATTTGTAAGAAAACAGACATTCTCATGTCTCATTCATCCAAATTGGACAAAGATGAAAATGGTAAGAAGGTTGATCAGTAGATATACAGAAGCATGATAGGTTCTTTATTGTATCTTACTGCATCAAGACCTGACATACTATTCAGTGTTTGCATGTGTGCAAGATTTCAATCAGATTCAAAGGAATCACATTTATCTGCTGTTAAGAGAATAATCAAGTATATTGGAACTTATCTAATGTTAGGTCTTTGGTATTCCAAAGATTCAGACTTTACTCTTACTGGATATTCTGATGCTAACTTAGCAGGATGTAAAGTGGACAGGAAAAGTACAACAAGTACATGTCAACTGCTTGGAAATATGCTGGTATCATGGTACTCCAAGAAACAAAATACAGTCGCACTTTCCACAGCAGAAGCATAATATGTAGCCTTGAGAAGTTGTTGCGCACAAATTCTATGGATGAAGCAACAATTACAAGATTTTGGGATTGAAGAATTAAATGTCGCAATCAAGTGTGCAACACATGTGCAATCAATCTGACAAAGAACCCCATTCTCCATTCTCAAGCTAAGCACATTGAAATCAAGCATCATTTTATTCGAGATCATGTTCAAAATGGTGATGTGAATATTCAATTCATTGATTCTAAGAATCAATTGGCTGATATATTCACAAAACCTCTTGACAAATCTTCGTTTGAATTCATTAGACATAAACTGTGCATTGTTTATCCCCTTTAGTGTATCATCTGTTAAACAGGAATTTTCTCAGACTCAACTCTCAGTCTGAATGTCCTCTTCAGACTCTAAAGAAAGGTACGTCCATACTTCAAACTTTGGCGGGAATATTTTTGGTAAGATATTTTTTTTTTGGAAACAAATCAGGTATGTATTCTAATTTATCTGTGCCTAATATATTTTCCTGATTTTGTCATGTCTCTTTATGCTCATAAAGTATATTCTTGGGATTACTTTTTATTCTTTCTAAAATTCTCTTTCTCTTCAAAACCCTTGCGATACTCTAAAACCCTTTCCTCTTTATAAACCTATTCATCTTTTATCAAATCCTATCAGTTCATATTTCACTCTCCAAACCCTTCCGATACTCAGAGCCACTCCTCATCTCTCCCTTTTCTAAAGATCAAATCTTTCTGCCAAAAAGGTGCTCAAAATGCCTTTCAAGAGAAGATCTTCATGCATTCTCAACCAAGAATCAAAATCTACTGCACCAGCGGAGCATCTGGATATTTCCGATACAGATTCAGATCATCCCGAAGTTCCCTCCGAAGCGACATCACCGAGAAATTCATCTTCTCATAAACCTACCGGTAAAACTGACTTTCGTATGGGAAACATATCAGAAGTTGAAACGGTATAATGCTTCTGCAACGGTTCTCCGTGCGTGTTTGCGAGATAACAATCTCTTCTCAGAAGAACATCTTGTCCAGACTTATATTCTGTTTTGTTCTAAAAATGAAACTGCTCCCACAAGCTCTGCTTCAAAAGCATCATCTTCCAAAAAGGGCAAAGAGAAAGTTGGAGAAATTTTCACTCCCTCTAAAAAAGAAAGTACTCCCACAAGTCCTAAACCAGTCAGTATCTCAAAATATATGGTTCCTGATGATGATGCACGACTTTTTGATACCTTTGAGATGAAGGTAGGAATCGCATCTGGCTTACCTGGCACAGGTGGATTATTCAGAAGTAATGAGCACAACATATTCTATAAATTGTTGCTTGCTCGGGGAGTCATTAACCACAGGATAGTGAATTTTGGATATCTAGAGAAGGCAGGTATCTCAGTAGAACATCTGTTTCAAGAATTAGGAATTTATGAATTCTGTCTTCAGTCTGGTACTGTTTTTGCCGAATTAACCGCATACTTTTATTCCAATCTCTCCATTCTGTCACCAAATTGGATTCAGTTTACTGTTGGTGATCAGAAGTTTGACTTACGAGCGACTGACTTGGCAAAAATTATTGGAGCAAGATATTCTAAGTTCATTTCTTTAGCATTGGATGTTGAAGAGGCTTCAATGATTGCTTCCGAGAATCCCAACTTTGTTCCTAAGGGACATATTTCCTATTCTGACTTATCAAAACGGTCGGTGATCTTGCATAAGATCATTATCAACAGTTTAAAGCCGAAGGCAGCCTCTAAAACTGACCTTTCCAGATCTGAAATCAAGCTCATCTGGGCTATCTTAAAAGGTCAATCCTTTTCTCTCCCTCATATCATCATTTTTCATATGTACCGAACATTGCAGAAGGACAAGGGACAGTTACCCTATGGGGCTCTAATCTTTCGCATTTTCATGTTCCTTAAAATATCTATTCCTGATGATTTGCAAAAGAACCCTATCCCCTGCATGTATGTTGGAGAAAAAATGGTCTCCAAAATGAAAAATTTCGAAGATATCAAGGGAAGAGTACAAGAACAAGAGGCTCACCAGTCAGAGGGAATATCTATTAGAAAGACAAAAGCAAAGAAGCCAAAGAAAAAGTCTGGTACAGCCAGCAAGAGGCCTGTCTCTCCTCCTCCACTCAAAGTTTATAGCAAGAAGAGAAAGTTTCTTCTGCATGATAAAAGCGATGATGAAGAAACAGAACACTTTGAAACATGACGCACTACAGAAACAGTTCATGAAGATCCTATACCTTCTACAGACCAGGCACCTGTTCAGGGGGAGCATCCACCAGCATTAGCAGATGATCAATCAGTACCAGAAAATGTTCAGGAACAGCCTTCAGATACTGCAACTATTCTTTCCCTATTGCTCGAGATCAAGGCCAAGCAATCTACTCTTGAACAAGATCTGAAAAATCTTCATCGCAATGTTGAGGAAAACCATCAGATTCAGAATATTCAGGCAGCTCAAGATAAAGCAGAACTTACAAAAGCTATTGATCTATGCTCCACCAACTTGGACAAAGCAATGGGAGGATGCAATTCCAAGATTAAAGAAACTGTTTCGATTCTTGAAAATTTTCAATTCGTTCGCACTCCTAAAAAATAGCTTGTTTTTCTCTCAAACTATCTTTTCTCTTGGTCTGTAATTCCCATTTCATTTTAAACTGCTTGATTGCTTAATATCATTGATCTATTTTTGCTAGTGACAAAAAGGGGGAGAAATTATATGCAGATACTTTTTAATGCAGATTTGATATACTAATATGTCGGATCATATGCAGGTTACATACAAAGGAAGATATAGACACAGATACCAAAGGAGTTTGCTCTCTTCAATTTAAATCTGTGACTCAATGAGCTTATTATGCCTTCAAATTAATTTCAAGCTAATTCAATCTGCAGGAAAGTTTTGTCACCATCAAAAAGGGGGAGATTGTTGAGGAAAAACTCCTATTGATTTTGAAGTTGACAAAACTGTCCATGAAGTTTTTATTGTGAAAGAACTTCAGACTCAAATTTTGCAGACGCAGAAATTCTTCAAATGCAGAGGTTTTTCAGATCAGATGCAGAGGTTTCTCAGATGCAGATGCAGACGCAAAATTTCTTCAGACACAGAATACAGAACCTAACATAACAGCTAGTGATCTGGTATGGATTTCACAAAAGGAAAGCTTTGATATCAATCTAATTCAAATTGATTGACAATCAAAGATTACGACAAGCATGCATTTACAACGAACAAAGCTCTATTTATGGAAACTAAGATTCTGATTGTATAGGCAACCGGAATTAGCGGGATTCATATTTTATCAACCAACGGCTACTCAATCTATTTTATACAAACTGTCCAAATGAGAATATTGGAAGATGATCTTCTGAAGACTGTCAAACGGCTAGTTTGGAAGTGGAGGAGTATAAAAAGAGATCAACGAGGAGCAGAAGGTATAGAATGAAATCAAGAATCAACAAGTCCAAAGTTTGAGCATACTCCGATTCAATTTCTTGTCTTTTGTGAGCCTAAAAGTGTAATCTCTTGAGAGGTGTAGACAGTGTTATAAGTGTGTGCTTAGGTGTGAGATAGTGTGATCTATCAGCTTGGTATAAGCAACACCAGCTTCGGGAAGAAGTGCTCGAGTCTTAGCGGCACAACTTGCTGTAACTTCTCATTGATTTGATTAGTGAAATCCAGCCAGTAGGCTGTAGCGTGGGAGAGTGGACGTAGGCTTGACATAAGCCGAACCACTATAAACTTGTGTGCAGTTTTTCTATCCCTACTCTATTACTTTACACACTGCACATCAGGAGCACTGTCTTTATAAACTGCTTTGAATCTGAACAATATTCAGACTCAACTGTTTTCTTTCATTTCCGCATAATTTGGTTAAAATCACATATTCACCCCTCCTCTAGGTGATCCCTGCTAGCTACTTCAGAGCCGACATGATTGGAATCATAAACTTCTTGTCGAGCACTAGCTCCCCATTACTAGTTAATGTGTATCCCTATTTTGCATATGCCTCAGATCCAACTAACGTGAGATTAGATTATGCTCAATTCACTGCGCCCGGTCCAGTGGTTCAGGATGGCAACTTGAGTTACTCGAACTTGCTCGACGCGATTGTGGATGCCTTCTACTAGGCGATGGAGAAGGAAGGCGTGAGCAGTGTGGATGTGGTGGTTTTCGAGAGCGGTTGGCCGTCGGCTGGAAACGAAGACTTCACCACTCCGCAACTTGCACAAACTTATAATCAACATTTTGTGAAGAAGTTTCTTGCCAAGCAAGCAACTCCTAAGAGGCCGGACCACTACTTGGAAGGATTCATCTTTGCAATGTTTAATGAGGATCGAAAGCCTCAGGGCGTGGAGCAAAATTGGGGCTTATTCTATCCGGATGGGACGCCGGTTTATCCTGTATTTTCGTAGGGTTGATGAAGAGAAGTGGACTATATAAATAGGTATCCACAGATTTGTTTTAACATCGCTCCTATTCATCCACTTGGATCTTGTTTCAAGTCGATGAGTTGTTTAGATGAAGCTTCGTGCAACAGGAATCCAATAAATTTTAATTTTGAGGAACAATAAATTGGAAGTTCTAAATCTTATGTATTGACTTCGATTGGCTTCTAAATTTGCCAATTGCTTCACTCGATGGTCCTAAAATTAAATCTCACGCGTGGAAGTTCTAATCCTCACAGCCAAGCACTCTCTAGAATTCCTTCTCCATCGCCATTATAATGTGCATGATCACATTGAGAATGTTCGTATAACTAAAGTTGCCATCTTGAAGCACCGGACAAGACGCAATGAATTGAGAGTAACCTAATCTCACATTAGTTGGATAAGAGGTCTACACATAATATGGATACGCATTAATCAATGGGTATGAGCTAGTACTTGATAAGAAGTATATGATCCCACCCCTGTCAGCCGAAGCTTCATCGGAGAGCGCACTGCTTAAGGTTCTAGCACCGTGCTAAACGTGTCCGAAGAAGAAGAGCCATTTATTTGCCCAGAAGTTGTCCGACCGCGGGTAAGAACTCCAGCGGTGCCGGACGAGATTGTCACAGCAACCCTCACTCCATCATATTTATAATTACCTTCAATCGGTCGAAGATTTTGCGCTGCCGGCAATACATACCGAGCTAAATCTCCGGAGACAACTTCGTTACCGGCAGAAAGGCACGGAAGACCGGCGTTGCTCCTGTTGAGCTGCAAATCGGTGCCGAACCATGTCTTGGCTGCATCGGCGCTCGATGCTATGTTCTGCAAGTCTTGGTTGCTCATGGGTTCTCCCAACTTTTGTACTTCCTGTGGAGTCGGACCGCCGCGGCTGGAGCAGAGGGATTGTCCCCGAGCATTTCCTAATTGCACTTTTGCCCTCTTCAGCCTTAAATATATCACGGCACTAAAAATTAAGGTTGTGTTTTTTTTTTTATACTAACCTAATTCTTTTTCTCTTCATACCAAAAATTCCAAAAAAAAATATTAATAAATTAAAGAATGCTGATATGCAGCCGAAGAAATATTTTACCTTGAATTATGCATAGGTTAGATTATTCTCCCTTGAATATCCTTTCTTGAATAATAAAATTAGATAATCTTCTTTCCTTAGTGACAAAATTGGATTTGGGAAAGAAGCTAGTAGTGTATTTGCTCTCACAGATGGTGTTTAAAGGGACTGGGATATGTTTGAAACAAATTCGAACGGTATATTGTATAGGATTAAAACGGTTAAAATAAAATTGAAAAATTAAGCTCGCCCTGTAGGCCGAATTTGCTATCAGAATTTAGGATCGATGCGGCCTGACCAAGTTCACCAGACCGTGCGAAAACAACCTTGAGCACGCCTCGTCGACCTCCTTCACCTGGTCTCATCTTCGGTTAAGTATAGTGATTTTACATTAACTTGATAATTCGTAATTATTGAGTACACATAATTCGACAACCCTAAGGGAACGGAAACGCGTAGTTTTCTAATATTGAAGTATGTTAAATGTGTTTTGAATTGTATGTATTCGGTCCGGTTTATAACCCGACCCGACATATTTTTTGTGTGATCCGAAAAAGGAGATTTAGTTCGCGACGCGAAGGGCCCAATCCGTTGGTAAGCCGTGAGGTTTTGTCAAGTCGTTATTTCGACTTCTAAAAATTGTACTCTTTTTTATTATAGTGAAATCTTGTTTTACCTCGCCCATGGACGTAGATCACCTTATAATCGAACCACGTAAATCCTGTGTTCTGTATTTGTTTTTCCGCACCTATTTTTTTTTTAACAAAGTAAAGTATGCTTAAATATCTCGAATATCCAGAACCAATGTATCAAGGAGAGCCGTCTCGCTCGGTAGCGATTTGATTTCAACATGTAGAGCATCTCAGGTTTCTATAGAACAGTATCATGAGGACTTTCTTCGGAATATCTACTTTTACCCACTGCCTTTATGGTAATGGGGGAACTTATCCTCTTCATCAAAACACTAGTTCTAGCCCTGTGCGTCTCCAACAATGCGCTCATCTTAATGCTCTCCACACTAATTCGTAGAGGCCATAGATATTGTTGACTAGATAACTTCATAACAATGAAATCAACACAACGAGTTAGGGGCTTTGATATCGATTTGATAACAAGATCGAGAAGGGTGGACAAAACATAACGCGGAGGATTTACGTGGTTCGACGACTCCATAGAAAAAGATTGGCGAGATATTCCACTGTAACCGACATGACAAAGATTACAAACGCTCCAAATGACTCTACCCTCGACTGTTTTGTAACCCGGTTACACCGAAGATCCTCCGAAGAGTGAAAAGAGCGTGCAACCATTCGGGGTCACTTTTAAGATTCAGTCCTTTGATCATTTTGCCCTCAACACCATTGGTTAGCCCAAACGAATTCATCAGCTCTAAGGTCGATCCATTCAATGTAGTTTCCCTCACCTTAATTTAATGATATTCACAACAACAATGAAAATAAAAGAAAAATTAAGAAATAGCCAAAGCAAACCCCGACTCGCCCATTTGACACCTCTACCATTGATCAATTGAATAATGAATCCTATCAAAAGTATAACTCCGGATCGTTTGCATTCTGCAGGCATGAAGCATGCTAAGCACATCGATCTTCAATGGTTAACAGTGAAAAAGGTGAAGAATGTTGTACCGAATGCACTTACGTCCTAAAATGATCTCGCGTCTTTTTTTCCCATGCACTATCGCTATTCAAAAGAAAGTACAAGTAGAAAGTAAGACATAGCCGAAGCAATGAGGAAAGATACGAAGCAATTAGGCACCTTACATGTTATCTGACTTTCTGCATATATTTGGTCAAGAAAGCATGCACAACTGTAACATCCTAATCCCATACCGGAGAAAGATAGTTTGCCGCTTAGGTGATACATACATACAGATGAATCCTCATAGCTCACCGCGTGAATATTCTGTTTCGGGTTTTGGCCCAGCGGGTTGCGCACATTGTTACAGTAAAGCTTCTTGCAAAAGAAAACAGCAAGATACTCCGACATTCTTGTTATAAATTCTAGGAATAAGCAGAAGAAGACAGAGCTTATGAGCAAGACAATTCAAGTACGAGATCATAAGGAAATAAGAGGGCTAATAGAAGCGTTAGATTTGAACAATCTACTAACATCTCACTCTCATGAAAACTTTTATTCAGTCACTTGTCTGTTGGGTTCAGTCAACTAATCTATACAACAGCTCATCGGAGCACAACAAACAAACATCAGGCATCAAACGGACCTGACCTCTGCATAAGGTTATTCACAAAAACGTCATCTGCAATCCCCAATTCTAGTATGCTACAAGAGATATCAGCTTTCTACTTTACCTTTTGCTTTATGGGCATTGAAGAATGCCCAAAAAGAACATCAGGGCAACTAACCAGTGAGAACTCCCTCGCATAAGTGAGCCTGTTGCAGAAAGAAGAGCGACGTTGAAGATATGATTCAGCCTAAGAACAAAGTCTCTTGACTGATGTTTTTCTTTTTTCTTGTTTGCTTTTTGGCCAGCTCTTGATGGATTTTATTCAATAAGCAGAAACTGCGACTTTCCCCTTGTCAATTTCTTCCACGTCAAGACTGAACTTCTCTGAAGAAGTCATGTTTAGTTTTTTACGCCTGTGCTTGGACTCAACTAAGTAAATTAATCATCTTTAGCACAAATGAAACACATTAACCTTTGTTAGTATATCTTTTACACTCTTCACTAGCGGCAAGAGTTGTTCTTGCAATTCAGAGAGCTCAAAAGCCAATTGAGTTAGGGACTTTGCTTAAACCTTACCTCGAGACCCATCACTGTCTGCCAAAGTGGGTGCCAAAGCAGTATTATTTGAAGATGAAATCCCAAGATTCAGGCAATCCATTCCAATTGCACCTTCAAAAGGAATTACTAATTAGACTCACCAACATTTGGCCCATTAGGAAAACTGGAAATGTTAATCCTTAGAGAACAACTATTTCTCTCAACCACTAACTTCTGGAAAACAAAAGCAGAACAACTGTTCCTTTCCTGTTCAGAGAAAAATAATTGAGGACTTACATTGTGTGTAGCACGGGAAAGCAGTGAGATTGAAGAGATTGTGGTAGCCCTCATCACAAATGCAACTGTACGAGGTAATGGAAGTCATGTTACAGGAGCCGCCTCCACAATCAACCCAATGACAGGCTACAAATGCAGAAGGCAACCAAATTTAGCATGAACTTATCTGCAAACTAGCACAAAGCAACTTGAGACATCAAGCAGATCAAAGGTAAGTAGTTACGGTTCAAAATTGATTCGTTAGCTTGTCTTGTTTTCTCCTCAGCTGAAGCAGGGGATTTCATGCAAGAGTAATTGAGGGTGCCTGCAAAAAATGAGGAAACAAGGGAAAGGAGTATCAGAGCACCAACCAAATCATATAAAGTTAATGAACAAAAGAAACAACTATTAAAGTAAAATCTTTAAGGTTAAATATCGGATATTTCATTCTTGTATACGATGCATCTTGGCACATGAAAGAAATTATTGCCTCAAGTCTAGTAGATCCCAGTAAACTGCAGTTTCAAACTCATATAGATAATACTTACTAGGACATCTTGCCATTTAAAACAACGGGACACATAGAAAAGTTCTGTGATCTTGACACTACTGATCTTTATGACATTAAATGGAATCTTCTCTCTCATTTGGCTAACAACAAGTGAAAGCAAGTCTGGTAATATAAGTTCTAGAAAGATCAGTATCCATCAAAGTTTTTCGTTTTGCCATTATTGATCGATTTTGAGTGTTGGTTTCACCATAGACATGTAATCATAGAGAAGTTAAAGCTATGCTAAGTCTAGTTGTACAGTCAGAGCTCGGGGGGAGAAAGACTGGTTGAGAAAGTGGGATTGCTAACGAAGGCTCAAGCCAACATGCATTAAGACAGTGAATTTATAAATCTTTCTTTTCAGCAATCACAAAAGTCTCTGTCTTACAACCTTTTAGACATGAAATCAATACTAGTATTCAGAATATCCAAATTTGAGTCTTATTAGGTGGAGGAATGAGAATACACTTGTTGACATCAGCTTAGGTATCGCATCAACATCACATTTTACAGTTGCTTGTTTAACTTTGTTTCTAACTGTGAAACTATGCTACATCGCTTGTCTATAGGGCTATATGAACCTTATATCCTAATAGCTGAACTTTTTTCGGTTGGCTTTTTCACATGACATCAAAGCCAATTTCGCCCTAGATTTGTCTCAAGTGTGAGGCTTCCCATTCATCAATTCGATGTGCCTTTTCATGTAGTCTCTCTCCAACTAGTAGCTCAAATATTTGGGCTGGACTTTTGTCGCACTAACAGCATCAGACAAAATCTCAGAGTAACACGAAACCATAGACAAGATAAGAATTTGATTGACCTCCATTACCAACTCAAGCTAAATAATAATTTAGAAATTGACGACTATGACATGTTCTTCTTTAATTATTTTGGGGTTCTTTTCACCTTCAAAGTATCAATAACAATTAATCTAGGACTCCTTTGTTCAATTAAATCCATAGAGAATCCACCAGACAAACTGATAGAAACAAAGCAGAACGGAGCAATTAACACTAAATTATAGCTTAAACAGATAACCAGTCAAAACTGTTGTGTTCATAGACTCATACTTGATTGTGCCCTACAAACTGGTTATATTTTCTTGTCTTTCGTTTAGGACATGCTGCATACTGATAATTCCACATATGGTCCGCCTGAACTCATTTGGAAGGATGACTAGCTGAAAATAAATTATCAACAGATAGATCAAACAGACAAAGGATCACCCCAGCTTATAAAGTCTCATTACTGTCTTCTTCGGCAAATAATGGACACATTCGTCTATGCACAATATGAAACTAAGTCGGACGTACTTTGTGACAATCTACGCAGTATGACAGAAGTTGATCTATCCCGTATCAGTAATTAGTAAAGTCTTCTTATGGAAACTTAGCTGGTATGAATCATCCGTTACCAGATCTTAATTCGCCATACAAAACTACACACCATGGATTGTAAAACCGGTAATATACAGAGAGCAACCCAACAGATGACATGAACCGGGATCATCGCATCACATCAATGCACTCTTATCTCAAACATCTTACCCTGAACAGTAGCTGCACAGAGAGAGAGGGAGAGAGAGAGAGAGAGAGATTACAGTTAGGAATTACACAAGGCAGGAACTTGAGATGATTATCAGTGCCGGAAAAAGTCTGCTTCCATCCAGGGTCGCATTCACATTCATACAAGAGAGTGCTGTTCCCACTGGGCTTGCACGCTCCTCTCCCACATTTCGCTTCTTTGCACACCTCATCTGCAACGTCGAGGCACCCAAAAGAACAGGGGACATAACGGCGCCAACCGGCGATGGGCGCAAGAACAGGGGACAAAACGTTGCCGAGAGCAGGCGCGGGCAGCTGAACGGAGATCACGGCGAGACAAACAGCAGCAGCAGCAGCAGCAACGACGGTGGTAGCCATGGCTGATCAAGAAGGCGAGCTGAGCAAGCGCGTGGCGTTCGAGGATCAAGAACGGAGATCGGAGGACCCGCTTAAGTCCTCGCCTTTCGCTCGTCCTCAAGAAGTTCAACAATATTCGGAATAAGCTTTTGGGTTTTATACTTCGGGTGGGGAAGTGGGGACTTCCTGCAACAAGAGATATGGTTGCCGAGTCAAACTGAAGTCAATGCTGAGAGATTTTTTGCCTACACGTGTTGTTGAGCCGTTGGGTCTTTCTACGTACTTGAATCGAGTTCAAATCTCACCCGTTGATTCAAATCTCCTTTTTTCTGAATTTTGCGTTGGAGTGACGGCAAGATGTCGCTCTTCTTGTCGTCCACGGCGGTCGAGATCCCCCGTCCTTCGTAGTGTTGAGTCCTGAGGCGCGGCCCTAAACCTGGAAGCTCGGCCCTCTCCCCGCGGCCACAGATGCCGAGCCTCCGGAACCGAGCGTGAGGCGGAGGTCGCGGAGCACGGATCTAAGGAAAGGGTCGAAACAGAGCTGATCGCTAAACCGGGCCCGGCCAGGCCGGCCCGGAGGTCGAGCCTGTAGTAATGCCTAAACCCATTCGCGATGTATATTTTCAATTAGAAGTATCTGGGCCAAGCTCAAGCCGTTGCCTAAGCCCCGCTCATTTGCCTTTCGGGCATGGGTAATTCGAGCGAGCCACCCGTCGTTGAAGTGTCCGTTGATAACCTTGGGGTCGCAATTTGGGGTTTGATCTAACAGTGGTGAGCACAAAATGAACAGACCCCATAGTATCATCTCGTCGCATCAAATAATAGATGGTATCGGAATGGGAGATTGAGCGGATCACTATAACCTTTTAAAAGGTTCCCTAGCGCGAATTATTTCGATTCATTATTCAAGAGCTGAGGAGTTTGAATGGAGTGTTGTGTAAGCTATTTGATGGAAGAGGCCAAAGTGGAAATAGTGATAGATTAGACAACCGACTTTATTCCCTGAAAAGTGAGAAGGGTTATTTACGTGAAAAATATGGAGCCAAATTCAATTTTATAAAGCTGGACAAGTGTGTCAATTGTCAAACATAGGAGAGCACAAAATCAAGATTTAATCAAACAAGTTTCAATAATTGGAAAATATTCCTTGTTACGAATTAATAAAATATGGAAATTACGCGTCGTTCGTGAAAACTGTTTAGGGTGACTTTCACTTTTATTTGTTTTTGTGCATTTTTTTGTAATTCACGTTTTGAATTTTATTTAATTCGAGATACATGAAACCTTGTAAAAGTTTCAGACATTAACATGCGGAATGGTGTACGATTTTTTCTCAAAATTTTCCGAAATGTACATAATATTTTCGGTTCTTAAAATTTGGGAGGGAAAGTGACAAGTTGTCACGGTACTCAAAATGCAAATTCCATTCCGGTGCCTGTATAGATTCATATGCTCGACATGAGTTGCGTACCCCCATGTCTGTCATCACCGCAAGAAATCTTAACCTCAAGAATCTCATGAGAAAATAGATGTTCATAGCTCATTAAGATGCTCTTAAGATAGCCGATTACGTCGAATCTCAACTTTAGGATCACAATTACTGTAGTGAAGGAGATTAGATCCTTTAATCCTTTCCATGGACAGAGTGGCACATGAACTGGCAAATTTGCTCGCGCATCGCTCATACGCAAGAAATTGGCATTTAAAAAAACAGGACCATCTTATTATAAAGGGTTAATATCACAAAAAATCATAAACTGGTTTACTTATAACAAATTTAACTAACCCTAAATTGGTGCACTTATGACAAAATTTACCACAAACTAATTTTTTAATAATCAAAAACTCCAAATTGATACACTTGTGATGAATTTACCTTCCGTTAAATTGGATTAATGTTATGAAAAATCATTAATTTGTAAATCCGTGACAAAAAGATGGCTAAACCGGTATACCAGTTAGCTGCCACGTGTCATCTAACTCAAAAATTTAACTAAAAAATTTAACGGAAACTAACGGAAAGTAAATTTGTCACAGTTGTAGGGGTTTTTAGTGATAAAAAAATTAGTTTGGGGTAAATTTATCACAAGTATACCAATTTGAAATTTTTTATGGTATTAACCCTATCGTAAAATATTTGAATAATTAAGTAATGGAAGAAGTTATTGATGAATATAGACATTATAAAAAAATTATATAAAAATATATATGTGCAGATAGAGAAGATATTAAGAGAGAGAGGATTCAACCAAAAAAAAAAAACTTTTATTATTGAAACGTGTCAGCGATAAATAAAATGATTAACTAATACATTTGTATAATGGATACGATATTTGTCGAATGGAGACAATCAAGCACATTTTTGGAAGGGAAAAAATGACCGAGATCCCTTAAAAGTGGGAGGTTCTCTTTACTTCATATAATTATATAGATGGTGTACATAGAAGTAGAACACTGAGGAGCAAACAAAAATCAATATAAAAGGTTCTTCACAACTCAAAAGGCAAATTGAGAGGGTCAAATTATCACTTAGGATCACATGACATTTCCTAGGGAAAAGATCTAACGGCTATTGTAATTAGCGTCTCAACGACTCATTGCCAAGCTGAAATCCTCCCTCTATTTTACCCAAATCAGTTTTTAATGAAACTACATTTTTTGTCCAAAAAAAAAAAAATCTGGGCGTGCCAACACCGTCCATCATGACTTGTCTCTTCTTGAAATGTCTCCATTGCTGTCGATCGTCGGTATTAGTATTGGGCGTATCGGTTTTAGGTGAGGTCAATAGGCCATAGTCATTAAATTGTGCAGGTGAACCAACTAAAGTTAAGGATTTTATCGCACTAAACTCACACGATTAAAATTAAATCCATAATGTAGAGGATCCTCTCAACTTATAGGGGCAAATTAAGAGGGTATGACATATGATCAAGAAAATATCAAACGCCTATCATGATTAGCATTTCAATTACTCGTTTAATTCCAACCAAAAAAAAAAGAGTGCTCGTTTAATTTAATTTTCTGCCAAAACTCATGCCACCTTTGTTTTTCACTTTAATATAGAGTTGGTGGCTCAGTCTAGTCCCAGACAAGCAGAACTCATTTGAGTGAGATTTGATTCCTATGGATCATAGTCATTATTTTTAGTTGGGTTTTTTTCCCACTTTAACTATATTTCACGCGTACACTTGGCACGCCTAAATTTTGTTTCTCTTGTAGGGGAATATACATGCACGAACCTGGCATGGCATGCGTGTGATCCCAATTCAATATAGATGCATCATGTTCAGGTGAGCTCGGCAAAACACAACCGCTAAATTGCATAAATCTCGCATGGAACCTTCTAAAACTCAAAAGTTGTGAATGTATTAAACTCACGTGGACCCACCCAATGGATTGAAGAATTCTTGGTCGATCACGAAGTATAAAACTTCATCTTCTCATTGTCTTGATTCTTTTGTTTTAGCGCATTGTGGCCAAGTGGCAGAGTCAACAGACCATCCTATTCTTGATTTGGTAATACAGACACACGACTCATGTAGAGAGAGAGAGAGAGAGAGAGAGAGAGAGAGAGAGAGAGAGTCAAGACCAATCATTGTCTTGTCTCTCCGTAAGTTGCACTCTTCATGACATGTCTTCAAGTCTCCTTGATGCCCAAAAGATTGGCTTATTTTTGCACTTGAGTGACCCACCAAACAAATTGTGAATGAAAATGCACCATGCTTTACATGAGAATCACCTAGAATCATAGCACTCCACCATCGTAGGGTGGACAGCTTTGGCCAAGTGCGCGGTGCTACATTCAAAGTGGATGCGGAGACTAATAGTCTCCACAGTACTGAGTCATATGGTTTGTGACCCTTTTTTGGCCAGGCCATTAGCTATCGAATGGCCTTTTGTTGCTTATAACCCAGTCACCCTTTCTCATTCATCAACAATTTTCAGCTCTAATGGTCGGTTGCTCTATGTTGAGAGTTTGAGATGATGTTGTTTATGCATATGTTGCTTATAAAACCAAGCCTTTACAGAACCTGATCATGCTATGGGCAATAATATCTTTCTGGCATTTTGTTCAGCCATCATGCTGAGTTTACTCAATCCAATGTGCTTTCGCTGAGATGTCTATTGCGTAACTATTATCTCTACTAGTAATTTAGACCAAAATAACTTGGAGCATGCCAGTTTCCATATAGAAATCGAGTTAGCACAACGCCATATGAAGGGTCATATGAACTTTAGTAACAGACAATGATAGAATGTTTGATGTTAAGGCTATAGCAGCCGTCAAGTTAAGCTGTCAATGGAACTTGACTTACGCTGATACATACTTAATATAAAAGAAGATAGAGGAAGCTGTCAATACCATAACTAAAGTCAAAGGGCGGATAACAGAGAAGGCACTTAGCCTGGCCTTATTGTTCTGGTTGCAGAGGCCTCTTTAGTCCTTTGCATCAGCTATGCCTCCTGGTGTTATCTGAAAAACGTGTGTTTGTTAAGTTTAACACACTTAACAAATCTCAGTCTTCTCTTATTGACATGGCAAGCTCTCAGTAAAGTTTCCGAGGAAATCAAGCAATGATATTGATAGATGTGCATTCTGTAAATAGCACAGGCTGCACAGCTAATCTACCAGTCCTGCTTAGAGGAAATCTCAATATCCTCTTTTTTTTGTTTAACTCCACCACACAAGATTCGTATCGACATGTTCATAGATCTCCAAGCAACATCAAGTATACTGTAAGTATCATCCTTAAAAGCTGGTCTCCACTATCCATATGTAGATTTAGTATCTTCTTTCTCTCCGATTTTGACATAGAAATTTAGATATTTCATTTGGTCTCTGCAGTATAATCTAGTAAATTTCAATAAAGTGTATAGCTAGACAAAGATCCAGCACAAAAAGGATATAGCTTCAGCTTCGGGTAAGTTTGGGGCATCAAACACCTTGCAAACGCGCTGCTCACCTTTGCCTTTCCTAAACATCAACCTAATTGTGGCTGCATGAGCCAGAACATGCCCACCTGCAGGTTTCTTTGGGTCTGATATGAATACGCCACCACCTGGATCAGCTATGACTGAAACAAATAAACCAAAGGCAAAGTTGTCAAAAAATCATCTTTTTTCTAGCTTGTGGACTGCAGCTACTCTATGTATCACTGGTTAAAACTAAATAGCTAGTTCTTGAGATTTCACGAATTAGTATGAGCTTAGTGCGGTTGCCAAATTGCTATCTTTCAGAGTGCAACCATCAAAGGGCTAAACTGGATAAGATCTTTATATGGATGCATCACTATGTGGGAGAAATGAGATGTGATGCGATACCTTGGTTGGTCATGTAGACTGCAACGTTAAATTCCTCAGCTATCTTAATTAAACGTGCGAGCATTTGAGCCAATTTTTGCTGCAATTTGGAGTCCATAAGTGTCCAACCAAATGAGCTGAAGAATCACAACTCGCATGATTTGATAGTTTCAAGATCAACCTGGCGCTCTGCAAGTTCTCCTCTTCCAGTAAAATCCACTCGGAAGAGAGCGATCACTGAATCCACAATCTGAAAATGGTACTCACCTAAGGTCAACCATCCACACCTCATAAATCTACACTTTTTGATTGTCAAGCAGTGTCTTACCAGTAGCCTAAATGGTTCTTCAGACATTTTGGCAGCCAAACCAAGAAGCAAGTTGTATTGATGCTCATAAGTATAGGCACGGGCATAAATGATCTGAAATTCATGGAAAGACTAGATTATAGCAAGTACACTGGCCAGAAAAGAAAGATAAGTTGCTGCCAGTATAGAAAGCTTAGCTTACATTATCTAGGACTGCACCAGGATCCATGCCAAATCTCTCAGCAATTGGTACAATTCGATCAGGACGACTGCAGGTGTACTAAGTTAAGAAAGTGCACATGCACTTACATGGACATAAGACGATTATGAAACACAAGCAGCTTTGTAGAGGTCAAGAAAAATACGGACAAATTATAATAGGATACAAAGTTCCTTCTGTGTCGATGTAAGCTATCTTGCCATTTCCTCCTCTCATGTGAGTTGGCAGCTGAAATTTTTTTACAAACATGGAATCCACAAACCATTAATAAAGAATGATTAAAAACAGGGTAAATACAGTTGTAGGATTTGTCAAAAAAGTAGAGTATCTCCAATCATTACATTCGACAGATGATCAACCCGAGTCCGAGCCTGACAATAATCAAGGCTTTTACTCGGTTATGACATAGTACAAACTCTTCTGGTCTTTTTCCTACTTGGTTTGAGCCACTGTGTATGCGTTCCAGTATAGTGATTGTAGATTACGAAAAATGAGAGTGCCATACTTCTAGAATCACCTAATACACACTTTCTGATGCCAAGATCACCCACATCTTAATTCTTTGTAGAAATTCAATCATTATGTTACTATTTGGCATTGTTCATATGACCAAAAAATGCAACAGAATTTAACTACAGAAATGTAATACCCAATTTAGACCAACCTGAGTAGTAACACACAGGGTATGTGCAAGTTGTGTTTTCCCAGACCTGAGGTGACGTTAGCAGCATTTTCTGAGACAGCCAACCAACAAAAGCAACTAAAAGTTCATCGAAGGTAATGTTTTTGGACTGTGCTTTTCACCGAAATTCGCCAAATGCTTCTGTAATTGCCAGAGTTTCAATACCACCTGTTTAACATTGCACAAGGTGAAATGTGTTTTTGTTGAAATGCATGAAGAATAAGACACACGGTCTGCAAAAGAAAGTCTATTACCGCCTAATAGCTCATCAAGGGCTTGGCTTCCAGTTGTGATGCGAACAACCGACTTCCTCTGGAAACAAAGACATGAAAAGTACTTTGTTCTGTGAGGTCAATAGTGTTTAGAGCCAGTGCAACTTCCTACAGTCCATAAAGCTAATTTGCGGGCTTTATTCAAGGGTCAATGACTCATTGTGGTCTTCCGAACCATTTTAGCTCAAAGTTTGCAGAATTAAGAACTTACTCTGAGCAGAGCATCACTTCCAGTAATATAGCCAAAATTCTGATGAAACAAAGGGAAGTGAATGCGAGATGCTTATAGAAGTTAAAATTGATTGGAGACGCCAATTCAGGATAAAGAAGAATTTAAGCTCTAACCACTATCTTTTCAGCTGCTTCGCATATCTTGTCAACTTTTGCCTCAGACAAGCCTTTGATTCCAGTTAAGTGCTACAAAAAAAAAAAAAAAACAAAGAAAAAGGAAATCACCTTGGCCCAATAAGAAGAGGTACCTCAATTTTATTCTCAGAACTGAAGATCAGATACCTTCTTCGTGTGCATCATCAAGCCATTGCAAGTGTAGATTCCTGCATCCTGCAACTTTTTCACATCTCCAGCATTGATTCCCTGAGATATAACTGCAAACAGAAAACAATTCAAAGAAAGAAAATGAGAACAATTCACCATCGTGTTAAACTCTATGTTTTCTGGCGAATGTAGAATGTCAGGACAAAATCATTTCCTAGTCTAATGACAATCTACTAATCTAGTGTTCCAACAGTGATTATTGATGAATTTAGCTGAGGACATTCATTACTAATCCAGCCATGTCACAAATACATGGAAAATAGACATACAATGGTGCAATTCCAATGCCATGCAACATAACAAAGGCTGAAGAATTTGTGACAAAAACTAAAACTATTGTACCCACGGAAAATCACAACAAGTTCAAGAGAAAGGTCGAGATGTACAAACACTAACGGATTCACGGTAATATTCCTGGAAAATTGAGCTGAACTGAGCAACCAAACTGAAATTGAGCTCATCCGCTTAGCAGTTTTCACGGTCACTTAATATAACCTAAAACTATTGGTGCAATTCCAATGTCGCATACTATAACAAAGGCTGAATTTGTGACAAAAACAAAAACTATTGTACGCACAGAAAATCACGACAAGTTCAAGAGAAAGGTCGAGATGTAAGAACACTAATGGATTCACGGTGATGTTCCAGGAAAATCGAGCTAAACTGTGCAACCAAACTGAAATCGAGCTCATCCGCTCAGCAGTATTCAGAGTCACTTAATATCAACGTTCAAAGAGATTTTTGCCGTTATAGCTCCATCGGAACATTTGCATTTCATTTTAGCTTCAGAACAGAGACGCGAACAAACTAGGTCGACTTTCAAATACGAGAAAATCACGATAATCATCCCAGCTTCCAACAAATTAGCGAAGTCAACAATCGCCATGGTGATCAGAAAATCACGATTATCATCTCAGAATCAAAGCGAATCTTCGCTCGCAAAGCCTAAACATGACTCTGATTATCAGAAAATCGTGATAATCATCTCAGAAAATCATGACTCTGTTTCGCCTTAACTTACGTATTCAGAGTCACTTAATATCGACATGCAAAGAGATTTTTACAGCTGTAGCTCCATCGAACCATTTGCAATTTCCATATTAACTTCGGAACGGAGACCGAACAAACTAGGTCGACGATGAGAAAATCACGATTATCATCTCAGAATCAAACCGAACCTTCGCCTCGCAAGCCTAAACACGACGCACCGAAACTCATTACGAAAGCGATGAGATGAACAGAGTGCGGTTGCCTACACTCCGTTTTGCTCTGACTTACGCTTGTCGATCGTTTCGAACAGGTCTTCCTCGTCGCCGCCGACGTCTTCTCTCTCCACGATCTGCAGCTGGCTCTGCTCCTCGGCTCTGGACATCGACGAGAGAACAACGCAAGCCGAAACTCAGGAATCGTCGCCGGCGATCGCATCGCGGAAAAAGGGACACGAAGAATCGAAATCTAGCGGAGGAACTCACTTGAGAGACGAAAGCATCTTCGGCGACGGAGCGCGACGATCGGCGATGAAGTTCCGTGCGTCTGTATGTGCTCGCAGGTTGGCTTCTTGCTCTGCGAAGAAGAAGAGAAATTCAAAATTTTCGTGGAAGTGAGACGATCGGAAATGGGTGGGGAATCTGTTATATATAGAGGCGGGAAGAGGGCTAATTTGTTTTTTTTTTTATTTTTAAAGCGAGAAAAGGGCTCGCGGCTTATTTTTTTCTTTTCTCTCTTTTTTTTTTTTTAAGAAAAGAGGTTTAATTGAATTTTGTTATTACGAAATAGATCTTATAAATTGAGGTTCAATGGATCTTATACATTCTTAACATTTATCCATTTTAAGAATTAATAAGGTCCATTCTTAGAGGAGAGAGATAATCTGGTTTGATTATTTTTTTTTCATTTCGCATTGAATAACTCAGTTCGAGTTGGCTCAGTGTTATACTTACCTTAATCCCGATCGATTTTATAATTTTCTCAAATCGGACCCGTTAAAGTTCTTCTTAGAAAGGAAAAGGATTGATATGTATTGTGGTCAATTCTTGGTTTAACTACATTGTCCTCAAACTCCACACTTATTGCTCCTAGAATCATAAGAATATGAACCAACAATTAAGCTATTCAAACTGGCTGGCCAAACACCCGCTCCTAACCGGTTTGGTTGAGTTGTACTTAGGTTGACACCCCTCCTAAAATTTGTCACTCGATGATTTAGTAAAGGGTAACGGACATGGAGCACGTTTAGTGCCTGAGATCCGATAAATATTGAACTTTTTCAACTCCAAATTTACAAATATGCAAATCAGACTTAACAGTTAAAACCATTAGTAATCTCTTGCATATTTTTTTCTAAAAAAATTTGTTTTTTTACATAAGGTTTTTAATTTACTAATCTTTATTATAAATTTAAATCGGATTTTACATGTAATCTCAAACCCCTCAATTTTTTTAAAAACACAAGAATACCGCCATTTTTATAAGACCCTCGAGCTCTTTTAATTATTTAAATCAAAAATCATTTCTATTACGACGAGAAACGCAAAAACCAAAACTACAAGCGAGTTCCGTCATTACCGCCCATTCCCTCCTCCTCCTCTTCTTCTTCTTCATCGTTCTCCGCACAAACCACGCCTGAAATCCCAACCGGCTTCTGTTGAAGTCAAAACTGATGCTGATCGAGTGATCCAATGGAGGTGGGTAATCGCGCATTTGCGGCTGATCTTCTCCAATATTCTCGTTTTGGGCTCTTGTTTTTCCCCGTTCCGCTGCACGTAAGCTGTTTGATTTCTGTCCTCAGTGAGAGGCATTTGCTTTTCTTGGGCTCGTTTCTTGAATTTGGAGCCAAGCCATATTAGCATCTCGAGATGACCCGTCTTCGATTCATTGGTAAAACCGTGGCTTCCTCGAATGAATGGAGTGCGGCAAGAGAGTTTGGATGCTTTGTCACCTCGTTAGTGCGTTCGCCTTCCCTGAGAGGAAACTGGAGTTCTGGCGAGGTTTTACTTATCGGGTCGCAGCGTAGATTCATGACCGCCAGCAAGAGGGTGCAAGATAGGAGTAAGAACAAGATGGTCCGTGATCTCGAAATCGCTGCCAAGAAGCATAAAGTGGTGTCTAAGGTGTTGGTTCTGATGGCAATGTTGAAGAAGGAACCTGAGATGATAATCCCCGTGAGGTCGCTGGATCGATACTGGAAACAAACCACACACTATATTGGATTTTATTCGGAAGTCGCCAAAACTGTTTGAATTGTATAAGGATCAGAAGGGGATTTTGTGGTGTGGAAGGACTAAAGATGCTGAAGACTTGTTAGAGGAAGAGGAGAGATTGATTAGAGAACGCTCTGGCACAGCTGCTGAATACGCGACTAGGATGTTGATGATGTCGGACGATAAATGGCTTCCTCTGGACAAAATTTGCTCATTTCAGGAGAGAATTTGGTTTGCCAGCTGATTTTAGGAGCAAGTGGGTGCACGAGTATCCGCAGCACTTCAAAGTGGTTAAATCTCCAGATGAAGTTGATTAACTCAAGCTCATAGAATGGAATCTTGCTCGCGCTATCACAGAGTTGGAGAAAGCCGTATTGGGGGTATCAGAACCAGCATATGTCCCAAGGTTTCATCGAATTTGGATTCATCTTTTATATTTTTCACACGACTCACTTACTGTCAATACAAGGATAAAAAGGATACAATTTTGATTAGATGTGATCTCTGTTTGATTCGAACAAACAGAGTCAATCTAGGTTATTCAGTTGAGTAAAAATTGCGGTGTTTTTTTAACGTTGGCAAGAATCGACATGAATCACGGACACGATTAGGCATTCCAAACCAAATTGCCAGCCTAATTGCCATGATGATCACTGGTACACAGCAAAATCATCTCCGTCGTCTCAAGTAATTCTTTTTTAGCAGTTCACTATCTAAGTCACTGATATTGCCAAGCAAAATTCCGGTAAATTTTCTGGGCCTTAATTCAGACTTATCGATCATGTCTAAATTTCTTGTTTCTGCAGGTTCCGATTACAGAAGTTTTGTAAGAAGCAGTTCTTTACATCAGGTCCCTTGAAGAAGAGACGGTGAGGTTGGAGAAGCTGAAGATGTCATTGGGCCAAGCAACAACCGACAGCACGTCAATCAGCGTCACTGACAGCTATCTCACTTGCTTTGCGATAACGTCATCGATCCGACGAAACTTAGTGACCAGAGTAATTAGTGTCTTTGACTGACATCGAGCAGAAATTCTTGCCTGTCACATTGTGGCTCACGAAGGGAGTAGGAGGATGACGTTGACGGCTGCAGTGAATGATGTCAAAGACTGCACTGTTGAGATGATTAAGCAGGACATTCTGGTGGTATGAAGAATATAAGGGTGTCAATTTCGTATACTTCAACTAGCATCTCGAGTTTTTCCGCAGATATATAGAAGACAATAGGGGAAAAAAGAATGAAATCTGTATGAGTATGATAGTAAAGAAGTACTAATTTCTTCTCTATTTGGTGAAAGTCCATCTTAGACAATTTCAATTGAAAGTTTATCAAGTTGCATATGAAAGGTTAAAAGCCGTACATATGTTTTCTTTTGCAGAATAAGAACAATTAACCAGCAATCTCTGAACAAGTATGGAATAAGCAGCAACTCTTTTCCATCTGGAACACGAACCAAGCTTTGATTTACCATGGACCAAAGATAGCTTTGGAGCAACTGCAGCGACGAAATTCCAAATGAAGTTGCTTGTGGATGAAATTCCACCATCAACTAACCCCAATGTTGGTATCTTTTTGAAGTGTTTACAGAACCCCAGAGACTTGTTAGCGGGGCTTTGACTCCATGAGTTTGGAGGAAGAATGTATAATTCGAGAAGATCCAATCAAGAAGAACATAACGGTACATAACCATTGTAGAATGATCAGAATGATGTATCAAGACCCGGGACGAAGCAAAGCTTCCTTGCCATTTCATGCAAAGCGTGAAGGCTTCGGTCATGCCTCCCTGGCCGGTAGAATTTGCTCGACTTAAAAACCCAGTCATTGAGAAAGTACAGGAGGGCCAATCGCTTGTGTATTGGAGGATTTGCAGCGGCTACATTTCTGCCTGATAATGTGGAAGTAAACTTCAGTAGTGTCAGTTGCAGTCATTGCACTGCAAATTCCATTTGGTATCTTACAATCACTTCCAGAGAAAATGAGCTTACCATAGCAGAGCATGCGATAGAGGCATTCCATACGGGTAACAGATAGACAGCTAGCAGAGCAATTGTATTCACATTTCGAAAGCGACTGCATCATTTGTTCTCAAATGTGGCAGACAAGATCACAACTAATTTTAAAGATCCAAGCCAGACCAAAACATAGGCTTATTTCGGAGATACCCATAACTCTAGGATTATAATCAGAGCAATGACAAAGCAACATAGACTCGAGATTGAAATACAGCACTTCGTGCAGAAAATGTTACTCTGCGACGCGAGGACAAGATGGTCGGAAAGGACGAGAGCTCTGGCCTTCTTGTAGCCGTATTCTTCAGGCTTCAGAGTTGCTTGTATCTGCTCAGAATGTCAAGATTAAGCGATTCATGAAGATCAAATTTGAGATTGTTATAAAGATGTAATTTCTCCTATTTGCCCTATCAAGCGTAGCCTCACATATCAATTTATCTGAACATATTGGACAGCAGCACCTGGTGAAGGTAATGGTTTCAAATCCAATAAACCATATAGCGCGAGCAGCTACACCGTGCTCTCCTCGCTCCTCCGATTCATCAACAAGGCAGGCAAGAGCGGAGTGCTGGCCTCGGTGGTGGCAAATAGGAGCGGTGCCGCCACGGCCGTCAGGGCCATCGCCGGCCATGAGGGGAACTCACACGTGCCAATGGGGGAAAGAGTGCGACGTCTTTAACAAGAGCAGTGACCGTGTGGCCCTCTCTATCACCTTGTCCATTTGGGCTAAGATGCCTGTTGGAAAACCTCTAGTTTATCGCATGTTTCAACATTTAAGGTTCTGGTCTCCATGTTTGGTCTTTGATGTTGACAGGGTAATGAGATGTGAAGGTGGGTCTTGGCAAGCATTGCTTCTGTAAGATGTTCCTTATCTTTTTGTTTACAAGAAACTGCCTCTTCGATATAAATAAATTTGTGTTCTATCAATTGATAAAGCATAAAAATTGCACCATGAGGCCTTTGAAAAATCCGTTAATTTTCCTAGACTTGTTGATTTAGACCGCGACTCCTCATTTTATAGTAACATTTTTTAAGTGATCATTGTGATACACAAAGATTAAGCGGAACTCCACAAAACCTCCCGGTCTTGCTGAAGTTGGGCGGGCGCAATTTTCTCACGGAAACCCACCGGCCAAATCCCTACATCCGCCTTCCGAGCCTCTCGGCCGAAGCGGGCCGCCCTCCCGTTGATCATCTCTATTTACGACGGGTGCCATCGGCACGGGTCTCTTTGGTCGTCAATTCCATATTGAATAACAAGTTAAAACATTTGGTGTTGTCGTGTGTGTGTTTTTTATTAGAAAAACAGCACACGACGTGCCAAGAGGTTGGAAAATACAGAGGGAAAAAGGCATTTGCAACAACGTAAGCCCAGCCGACCTTGCATGTGCTTATAGACATGCAGACAAAGAAGGCCAAACAGGTCCTCCATATTTTTTATACAATCATATGCACATGCATTTAACCACTTCTAATATTTCGACCAAAAAAAAACCAATTTTAATATAGTCCATCCGACGTACTCTCCAAATTAAATATAAATAACATTTAATCAGAACGTCAAATTTTTAATATTAGTACTCTGTGAATAGTGTGTCCTCACATACAAAGCTGTATGCCTATGCTTATGTTCTGTCTTCAGTTTTTTTTATTTTATAAAATAACATAAGTTATCTCTAATTTTCTTTTGTCTCACCCTTTGTATCGCCTACTTTTAGAATATGCACTCTGCACCTTTGAGCCTTAAAAGAATTTAGGAATATTTTCATTGGAAGTCCTTAGAGTTGTTATGAAAATGTAATTGAGTCCTACAACTTGCAAAAAATACAATCAAGTCCTAAAACTTGTCAAATTAGTGCAATTGAGTCTTTCTGTTAACTTCGTCCAACTTAACTCAATGAAAAAAGCTAATGTGGCTTTTTTAAATATTTTTCTCTTATACGTGGCGATGACAAGGACGTCATTTTGGTCCAAATCTGATTTTTAATACATATTTTATTTAAATTAAATTAAAAAATAAAGTAATTTTTCTTTTTTAAAAAAAGGAGAGTTAGACCAAGCCTAGCTACTGCCAACCCACCATTGCTGGGAAGGACTGGGCCGGGGGGGGGGGGGTGGTGGGTGTTGTCGGGCCCTGGCCCTTCTTGGATTTGTAGCCCTCGCCGCCTAGTCCAACTCTCAATTTTTTTTTTAATTTTAGCTTATTTTTAAAATTTAATTTAAATAAATTTTGTATTAAAAATCATATTTGAATCAAAATAACGTCGTTTTAGCCTTATGTTTTGTGTTTTAGCCACATCATCACCACATAATAGAGAGAAAATATTTTAAAAAAAGTCACGTCAGTATTTTCTGTTAGCCAAGTTGAACAAAAGTAATGGAAGGACTCGATTGCATTAATTTGACAAATTTTATGATTTATTTGCATTTTTGGTAAATTTTATAACTCATTTGCATTTTTATGATATGTGTTAGTACTTTTGGTGCACATATCCCAAGAATCTATATTACACCTTGAAGTCTAGGAAACTACTAGGATGTATGGAGGGTGTGAGTTATGCATTTCTAAACCTCATGGGCAAAATGTAAGGCTAGTGGAGTAGAATTATTTGTGCTTTTATTTAAAAAAATTATGTGCTTAAGAAGTTTAGTGGGTCTATTTAAATTTAGTCGATTAAATTGGAAAACTAAAAAAAATTAAACTAAAATCTAACCAAAGAAAAATGGCAGCGGTAACCATTGACGCCCCTGCCTTTTACACTTTGCGAAGGACGTGCAAAATTTATCTTTAATGAGATTACTTTCTTCTCTCAGACGTTTTTGCCTTCTACAACTTCAATTTGCAGTTTTCGAGATTTCACGGCAAAATGCACATGCAAAATGACACATCAAACAGGACACGAAGATATTAATAATTGATCTTCTAACCATGTTAATGATCTATAGTAAGACGTTTAAGACATTTATAAATTTTTCAATAATTTTTCCCTACTTTCTACTATTAGATTGAAAATGCATTAGCATAATTTGTCCTACATATTTTATATCTAGTTAAGAGGAAGACAAGATGATGTACTAAAGGGACTAGACAAAGTAGAAGTGACAAATCTCAATAGTCGCGGTGTTTCCCTAAGCAAGACACCGGGTCAAAGGATCAAGAAATGAACACGCCACATGATTGCCAACTAATCCTTTCCACATTACAGAAAATCAATGTTGATGATAAGGTGAGACCACTTAATTTTTCCTCCATGATTGATTGGTAGAGGACAAGGACAACACCACCTTTAGGGTTCAATGCATTCAATACCATAGAGTTTCCAAAGTTTTATTTTATTGAGCTCTCGTACAAGTTTAATTTTTGTTCCTATGTGTCTTTTTTCTTGGCAATTAAAAAGGACCAATTAATGGGGAGGAACATAGCAAGTGGTGTCGTGGTGGAAGAGCTAAGTGCAATAATACGACTAGGTTGTTGGAAGTCCCATAAATTGGCATCATAATTGGAGCAGTTAATATATCTCATTGGATGGTGAGTGAAATTATTTAATTTTTCGAACAATGGAATCGAATTTGTTTGAGTAGGACTAAGGTGATTTTATGATGATGAAGACCTTGCGCAGTACGGTGGACATGGACTGATTTGCCAAACCTTGGATATCATGTTGTCTTCCTTTATTTGTTGATGTTGTGCTTCGATTGTTTATGTTGTTTTCCTTATGTTCTCCTTTGGTTTTCGTAGCAATGACTTATCTCTCGACCGATTATTTACTAGTAATGCTTGGTATACTAAGACCGACATACAAAATTAATATACTAATAATATACTTCGACAATTGTCCCACAAAATCTCACAATATGAAAGCATGGAATTAAGAATGAAACTATAGCTTCTCCAAGATCGAACATGTCCTAGGGACGGAGATGCTACCTGCAGTCGAAACCAAGTAGCTTATGAGGCCAAGTACTAGGCCGCATAATAACTTGTGGTAAAATCAACATCGATGTATTGAAGAAAACTATACCGGACTCTAAATCGAAAGGTGATCGAACCTGTCAAATCAGTTGGAATGACTGAAGTCCGGAAAGTGAAATAGCAAATTAAGTAAAATAGTCATCTCGATCAAGTTGCTTAAATAAGCAATTGCGTTAGCATTCATGCATTGGACCTTAAAGCCGAAATCAGACTAGATAAACAACTTGCGGAAATGGGCTGTATGTTATGTTTACAATTTCTCCGAGTAGGCTCTGATGAAGGGTGAAAGATGATCTTGCCCGGAGGCGCGGACAAAAAAGGAGTTCAATTACCAAGAAATCTAAAGAAATAACGAATGAAGTGCAGTGAGCGGCCCGTGCAGCTATCGCTTTTGAGCGTCGTCACAGTGGTCTCGCACCCGCCATAGACCACTGTAAAATATTCGATTGAGATCAGACCTACTTCGTACATACAGATCGAAATATGAAAATCTGAAATTGGAGAACCTACCGCAGCATCTCCATCAGTGCGGCACGAGTAAAAAGACTCTTCGCACGAGGCAATTAATGGCCAAGGCATAAAGCCGATAAAAGGACTCTACCACGGCATCTCTAGCAATGCGACACGAGTAAAAAGGCTCCTCACACGAGGCAATTCATGGCCAAGGCATAAAGCCGGTGACAAATTGACCCACGGCATCGCTTGTTTGAATTCGTGACCTCATGGAGGATATTGTGATCATTTTACTAGCGAGCTACCGCGCTTGGTGAGTCCTTGAATCTTTCATCATTCCCTCTCTCACTTTTCAAACCGTCATTTCTATTCTCTGTTTGTGGATAAAACTACTTACTTAATTGGATCCAAGCCAAGGAGCAAAGATGAGAGTCGCATGACGTTCATACCGTTGGTGTAGTCTACACCTCGTGCACGAGGACACTTGCAAAATTAAGAGGTTGCAATTGTGTAAAGTACCATAGTCCCAACTCCCAAGGGCTAGGCTAAGTTGGTAAAAAAAAAAATGAATTGGGGCTTTGTACCTTCTCTCTTGAGTTCTTATGAGTTGATGCAAATTCTTCAAATCAAGTTCCAACAAAGTAATTCGTCACAAACCCTCCATCCTAATTTGATCGGATCAAGGAAATGGACGTTTATGCGAAAATTAATCCTAAATATTGTTTGACTACAAGACCAGAAAAATCCTCCGAGTATCTCAACAAGTACTACGTAGTTTGGGCTTAAATGTATAGTCGATCTTGGGTTTCCCACTAATACCTGTTAGAGCAATGGAGAAGGACATATCTGGTGGGCAATTGTTGTTTCGTTGGTGTCTTAAACCTGGCATTTTAGCAATGGGCGAGGTAGGTCCCAATCCCGTCTAAATCATTTTATGTATGCAAAAAAAAAAAAAAACATGTGGAACATTCAAGTTATATCCCATCTTTAACAATGAGCAAAACTATTCAATCCATCATCAGTAGGGAAAAAATCTTCCTACCAATGGTTATTAAGATATTATCGTCTATGCAGTTATAACAATTCTCTTATAAATTAATTTCAACCGCTTACATAATCAAATCTTGACATCCTCAATTCTATATAGTCAAATCTTTAGGAATTCCCGACCAAAAAAAAAATATCTTTGGGAATTATAGGGTAAATTTGTCCAACTCATACAGGTCCAAATCCCAACAAGTATAAGACATAATCCTATTTCCCCTTTTTTCCTTACGCTCCGTTTGTTTTGGCGAAAATGGATGATTTGGAAAATACTTATTTTAAAAATAATCGTTTGTATCATTTCCAAAAATGAATAAACGAAAATTTTCATCGTCCACAAAAACATCTAAATATATATAATTATCAACGATTAAGAAAAATAATGATTAATTATTTTAAGCAATTTTTTTCAAAAAAGTATTTTTCGAATGAACGAAACTTAAGTTTAACAAGCTTCAAAGAGCCAGGTAGAATCTGCAATGACATCTGCGGATAGCGAGTGTTTGATGCTCGCGCAGATTGGACTTTTGATAGCTACAGAACATACCCCATCGAGCTAAGCCCCGTACGAAATCCCGAGCCACGCCATCTATTGCAAACAAAAAGTGGCTTTCCCATTTATTATTCATGTCGAAGTGAAGGAGGGCCGACCGTCAGATTGTACCCTGAACGGGTCCTATTGCCTTTATCCAAAGGATGAAAGACGTGGAAGCTTGGGAATGGCATTGATTTGGCTTGCCTCCCCAACCACTGCTCTCCCACGTTGTGCCTTCCATCTCCATCGCTTGGCGATGGCTTCCCTACACCAGGGCGTTATGCCTGATGGACCCGCTTCTGCTCTGCACCCAATGCTAAGTTGCAAATGGTTCCTAGGAACATTATTAGTAAATGCCAAGTCATTTGTGGGGATTTCTCTAATTTTTGAGAGAGCGGCCGGCAAGGAGCAGGAAGCAGGGCTGGTGGGGGTGACGGAATTGATGACAATTGAGTTAGGATTTGGACGGTAAATGTAAGAAAAGTTGGTTGGGAGTAGAGAAATGATATGGATAGTTCAAAAAAGAAAGTGATTCTTTTCTAAGTAGACTCACGTGCGAAATACAATTTAGTGCTTCATTGTAGATTGTGAATTTCAAAATGGAAGGTGCAAAGTGATATTCAGGTTAAAGTGAAAAAATAGAAGATTTTCTGAAATATTCTCATTAATCAATAATTCAAGTCTCCAAAGGTCAAATGTTTATCTAGATACGGAAGGTCTTATATCGTAATCGCGTCGTTTCCTAATCAAAGTACTTTAGGATGTCATATCGGCCACCATGTGAGTGCAGACCTAGCCGATGCACATAAATACATCGGCTTTCATGCATTCATGAGGATTAATCGAGTCAATTCATGTTATCATGTCAGTTTGCGTATCCAAATAAGGGCTCTTACTATAAAGAAACCAAAATGACCGACATATATCACCAAAGGCTTAAGTCCAATGGGTGATAGAAGCTCCTTCTCAGCGCTTTCAACGCTTTAACACAACTTACCCACATGACAAATCCAACCCCTATCTCAGTCCTACAAGGTAAAATTGCCTTTGCCCATTGGTGGGTTACTTTGCTTCTGCTCTTTAGGGAAGTGCATGAACTGAGAGAGAGACGCAAAGGTGTGAAAAGATGACTTGGCGGAGGGTCATAGCATCTTTGGCCACTTTCAGGTTTTGGAGACAACATGGAAAAAGCCCTTCACCGCAAACTCAAAAGCACACCTCATCAGGCAAAAGACCCCCTCTTCTTTCTACCAAACCATTGCACATCATGGGTGCAAATGAGCCGGGTGGATCTCGGCCGTTGAATCGCATGCATCTCATATAGGAACCGGCTTCGTTCGACGGCGGGGATTCACCGGGCTTGTTTGTGCATCTGGTTCAGGCAAGTGTTCCTCCTTTCTTGCATTGCATCTGCGCGCGCGCGCTTTGGTCGAGCACGTGCAGGCCGGGTTGGCAAACCCTCCAGATTAAGGTACCATTGCCCCTTACTTATATGCCCCACCCCCCCATCCCACAACCCAAATGTCTCTCCAGCTATTTTAAGTCCTTACAAATATAAATATGAATAAATATATAGGAAAAATAAATAGTTAAATAATAAATAATAAATAAATAAGGATTAGAGCTCTTGATGCAATGACCCCCATGATATATTTCCCAAGTGGGAAAAAATGCACATCTTCCCCCCAAATCTTTAGGAATGAGTATTTTACAAGGATTCTCCATGTTCTTTGACTCATTTCCACATGGCCTCTCTGATCCACCACCCCATGCCTCAATTTCACCAAATTCGCCGCGGAAAATTACCTAATCAGCCCCGGCGGGACTAGCGAGGACGAGGGTTTGGGTGAGGGGCGAGATGGGTATATAGGAATAGGATTGGGTGAATATAAAATGTGAGAACCATAGTGCAAAAAACTGTTGGATACCTCAGTTTAATCTGTAGTGCAGAGAAGATGGCATTTATCGAAAGTAACTCAAAGCTAATAAAATAAGTGCCGTGTGATTACTTTTCAAAGAATGTCAATGGAAGGTAAGGTATCACACAACTCACCATCAATTCATCATCAGCTCCTAGGGATTGGCAGTGGCTTGTGCATGTTGCTTCCTCTGAGCTTCTCTCACCCCCCACCACAGGACAAAGTACTTCTCTCTAGACTTGTGCTGCCAAGAAGACCCTAAATAATTCTTCTGCATACGGTGGTTGTGTAGAGAGAGACAGAGAGAGAGTAATGAGACAGTGAGATGAGGCTGTCAAGGCATGAAACAAGAAAAGAAATCCTGCAGCTGAGTTGTGCTTTATAACAAGAAAGACTATTGTAGTAGTGCTCCCAACAAGTGGTGAAGCATTGCCTTCAATCGTTTTCCTCCTCCTCCTCCTCCATGTTCTTGTTGGCAATTGAGGAGGATTTGAAGAGAGGACAGGGAAATGGGAAAGACAGGAAAGTGGCTCAGGCACTTCTTGACGGGCAAGAAAGACAAGGTTCACAAAGAGAAGGACAGGAGCTCAACCAACCACGCTCACAATCCCCCCTCGATTCTGACCGAGAACCCAACGACCCCGATCTCGTTCCTGCCCACGACTCCAAAGGAGAAGCGGCGGTGGAGCTTCCGGCGGTCGTCAGCCTCGCCGGCAACTCCTTCGAAGGACCTGAATTCCTCGGAACTTGTTGCCGCTACTACTGCACCACCAGCCCTGTTGGCCACCCTAGACCCTGAGAATGAGCAGAAGAAGCATGCGATGGCAGTGGCAGCGGCGACTGCTGCAGCTGCCGACGCGGTGGTGGCAGCTGCACAGGCTGCGGCTGCCGTGATCCGGCTGACTGCAGCTGCCAATGGAAGAGGCAGCGCCATCGAGGAGGTCGCTGCAATCAAGATCCAATCAGTGTTCAGATCTTACTTGGTAAAAGATGCCAGTTCCTCCTACTCCTAGAGATCTCCGATTAAAGTAGATGCGGCATTCCTTGAGACATGGACGAGTAGTCCATTTCAACAAGAGCCAAGTCCACAGGATTTGTGTGATCTGATCTGTTTTTTCGATTGTCTCTCAGGCGAGGAAAGCGCTTCGCGCGTTGAAGGGGCTTGTGAAGTTGCAGGCGCTGGTGAGGGGTCACCTGGTGAGGAAACAGGCCATGGCGACTCTGCGGTGCATTCAAGCATTGGTGACGGTCCAGGCCAGGGCCCGTGCGAACAGGCTACGCGGCGCCGAGGTCCCAAAGCCCACCAACCCAAGAATCTCGACCCACCGGAAACCCACTCAAGACAATCGGTACCGCAACATATACCATGTAAGATCCAATATCTTGGCCATAAAAACTAGTCCAGCATTATTAGTCACATAACATGATGGAACTGATGGAACAGTGACATCTAATAGTTGACAGTAATCTTATTGGGAAATATTGAGTAAATCTTTGATTTATGCATTTAGGAATCTGTGAATGTGACAGAAGAGAATATAAAGATTGTAGAGATGGACTTAGGGGAATCAAAAGCAAGCACAAAGAGCAGGAATAGCTACTCCACTCATCCGCAGCCCGAGTGGATCGATCCCAAATTCTCAGGGCACCGGGCATACTCCAAGCCCGAGGACAACCAGATTTCCCTGGCGCCGTCAGCCCTTACGGAGCACAGCCCGAGAACCTGCAGTGGCCATTTCGAGGATTACTCCCTCGGGACGACCCAGAGCAGCCCGCAGTTCTATTCGGCCGTGTCCAAGCCCGACCCTGCTCAGATACCCTTCGCCTTCCCGAGGTCCGAGTACGCGGAATCCCTCTCTTACGACTACCCATTGTACCCGAACTACATGGCCAACACTGAGTCCTCCCGGGCCAAGGCTCGATCCCAGAGCGCGCCGAAACAGAGGCCAGAGAATTACTACGAGAGGCCGCCGAGCCGGAGGAGGCCCTCAATGGAGGGGAGGAACGTGCTGCGGGCGATGAGGATGCAGCGGTCATCATCACACGTTGGGTCGGCAGTCCAAAACTACCACTACCCCTGGTCAATCAAGCTGGATAAGTCGACGGTGTCGCTTAAGGACAGTGAGTGTGGATCCACCAGCACAGCGCTCACAAACGCCAATTACTGCAGATCCCTAGTTTCATTTGATGTGAGTAATGCTAACTCTAAAAACGGTAAAGACTCGTTAAAAGAAAAACTCAATTATGCTAAGCAATGAACTGTTTTTTGTGAATGCAGGTTCATGGAAACAGGTACTGATTGAGCTTCTTTTAGCGAGCGCTTTCTTTGTGACCGCTGTGGAAAGGAGCAGCTATATCAAACTCAATGCCTATCTTCAAAAGCACAAGTGTGATTGAAGAGAGCCTAGAGCTAATTTCCTCATGAAGTCAACGACTAAGTTTTCTGACAATTTCCCAATTCTCCATCTTTTCTTTTCTTTTTCAAAAAATAGTAAGCACGTACTTGATGCAACCTAAGTGTAGAATCTGCATTTCTCTCTTGCCTCTTGACTTTCTCATTTTGAATTTATGTAGCTGAGTATATCCCTGAAGAAAGTTTGGTCCCCCTTTTAGCATAAAGCAGACTCCAATGTATTTATCAAAGGGACAGTAATTCAATTGTTGCTTCATCTAGTCTATAAAAGTTGTTTTGAGTCAATTTCATGCCCCATATGTGATACTTGCGACGCCTCATTCTCGACATTGTACAACATGCGAAAAATAATGGCGGACGACGAAAAGCCCGTGTTGTTTCCATTGGCATTCTTTTGATCGAAGTCAAAAGAAATGGAGACACATTCATGTTTGTGTTCATAGCTCAAGTGTTGCAACTGAAAATGACAGAACAACAATGTTCTCGAACCAAAAACACAGAGACTTCCTGCACAAGTTTTGATGACGAGAAAGAACAGAAGCAAATGACAGATTGGTTGATGGGTGTTCTCTAGGATAGCAACCCAGTTATGGCATTATTCATGAGGATCATGAGATGAAATGAAGTTGAGCAGAGAGGCTGACAGCTTCATTTAATCTTGCCACTTTCTCAGTCCTTGAAGTTAAAATGGACACAGACAATTGATTTTAGTTGCGTTTGGTTCAACTTTGAAAATGCTACTTGGGAGAATGTAAATACCTTTAGGTTAAAACCTCTTGGGGAAATACAAATAGTGTTTAGTAAAAAATTCTTTATAAAATTACTTTGGGCCAAATAGTGTTTGGTAAATTTTTTTGCAAAAAGGCTTTAAAAATAAAAAAACCTAACTTACTCTTTGTTGGAGCCGGCACCGGTCGGCCGCCGACAAGCCAGATCTAGCTCCAGCAGCCGTCGCCCGAGGTTGGGCAATTGCCAGCAGGCCAGATCTGGTGCCAGCGGCCGTCGCCCGAGACCGGGCAACCCTCGATGAGGGTCGCGGGACCCAAGCGGCCGCTCGAGTCGCGCAACCCAGGCAGTCGGCGCCTAGGTCGCGCAGCCCTCGCCGAGGGTATTCCGACCTCGGGCGACGGCAGCCAGCCTCTTGCCAGCCAGATCCAGCGCTGGCCTCCCTCGCCGGCCACCTCACAAAGAAGAAGATGAACAGTACACACGAGGGGCAAAACCGGAATAAACCAAAATAAGTGAGGGTAATTTAGGAATAAAAAATTTGGGTTTAGCATTCCAAATGCTGATCTAATGTTGAACCAAACGCGGCCATATGGACCTAAGCACATTCCGTGGAATTTCATATTGAGTGGGCTTTCTATGGGCTACTTATGAATGGGCCTAGACATGTGAGGAACTTGCAATGACGATCCATACATGAAGCAGGCCTTGGGGCTGCTTGTAGTAGGCCTGATCATATCGGCGGGCTTGGCTATATCCAAACCGACCACGAAGAATACGGGAATAATTGCAAATATCATCATCAACTTTGCTCTACATTTTGCATCTTCGCAACTTAACGAGACCTTTTTGCCCTCTTGTAGACCCGGAATTAACACCAAAAAAAAAAATAATCAAATCCAATCTTGAGGAAGGGGTTAATTTGGGAAAAGAATATTGCTCTAAACTCCATTTGGTTCAGCATTTGAAATGGTCTTTGGAGCTCTAAAGTCCCTTAGCTAAATAAAAATAGCGTTTAGTTCGTTTTTTAGAGAACTTTGGGGAAATGCAAAAAGGTCTTTAGCCCAAGGAAGGTTCGAAAGTACTTTGGAAAGTAGCATTCTTGGGATGCAGATAGACCCTTTTTTTTCTTCCAACTTTGCCATCGCTCAACTTTTATAATTTTGGAAATGTCCTCAAAAACCTTAACTTGCCAGCGAAGACCTTAGTCACTAACAAGCGGCTAGCAAGCCACCAATGAGCCATTGCCACCCTCGCTTGAGGTCGCCCGACCTTAGGCGGCATCACCTTGGGTTGCGTGACCTCAGGTGAGGCTAGCCAACGACTAGATCTGACTATCGGCCAGGCTTGCCGGCGATTGAGTTTTGTCGACAAATAATTTGAGATCTTTTTAAAAAAAGTTAGCAAAAGTTTTTACAAAAAAGTGAAGCTTTTACTAAACAGTATTTAGGTCAAAATTGCTTCTCAATGTGTTTTTAAAATACACTTCATCAAACACTACTTACATTTCGGAAAACTCCTTTAAGTCAAAGGTTTTTGCATTTTCCTGAGGACATTTCCCCAAGCCGAACCAAGCGGGATATGTGGGTAGAAGATGCAAGTTGAAATCCAATGCAAGACGCGAGGACGGTAACTGTAATTTGCCCATGAAAATATATAAATTCTCCGCGTAGGCCAAACCAAAATACTCAATTGAGGCTTTTCCTTACAGTGTACGTGTTCAAGTAAACTGTAATGAGTGTTTGTATCATGCTTCACAAGTGGAACCAAGGAGAGCACAATTGGAGAGGTAATGCGTGTTCTTTAAGCCAGTTTGAAACTTGCGTGGACATTTCTGATATGTATTTAAAATAAAAGAAATAAGTTTCAAAATCTTCAAATACTAAAGTTTTAGTCCAATTCATCAATTTGGTTCTATTCAATTGCGGAACTCTATTGTTGTTTTTTTTAGCACCTCCATCTTTTCTGCATAAGTTAATACCAAACAAATTTTCCTAATTTTCTAACATTGTCTATGAATTTGGCTCATCGAATTCCATCACCTACCCTTCCCTTCAAATTTGTCTATATATAATTATCGATAAACCAGATAGGCAGATGTTATAGAAGGGGTAATGTCTTTTTTCTCGATTTATCACGGGTGGATTTGTTTCGTAAAAAATGAATGATTTAGAAAATATTTTCCCAAAAATGATTGCTTATATCGCTCAAAAAAATGAATGAACGAAAAATATTTCTATCGTTTACGAAAATATTTAAACACAAATTATTGTTGATGACAAAAAAAAAAAAAATTTAACCGATGATTTTCAAGGGATATAAGCGATTATTTTAATCATTCATTTTCCGTGAAAGAAACGAGCAACGCTGGACAAAGATACAAAAATATGATTTCATTTGTGATTACCTAACAAATTGGTTTGATGAAGTTAGAGAACGTGGTTTGTTGATTCACACCAGTTAGGAATCACACAATATCTTTTTAGCAATTAAGTGGTGTTCGGGTCGGCTTTCGCGCACCTTTACCTCTCTACCATTCTTAGGGGCGCGCCCCACATTTTATTCACAGGGTGCTTGTGTTTCTAGTAAGTCTTTTTGAACCCAAGAACACAATTAGAGAAGCAATCTTTCTTATTATTTGAACCAACACCTTCCTGACACAAAATCCTTTTGACCTAAGTAATTTTGCTTTAGTCCATGCATCCCCCTTTGCATTTTCATCCTGCACATGCTTCGCCTTCCATACGTTACGCTTACACACGAGCAATGATGTCGCGACCCTTTATTCGGAGTTTATTAATATTATGATAACAGCACGCAGTCACAAAAAAAGAAGATGTTTTAAATAAGATTTGATGACCGCATAAAATACACCTAAATTCCATCAAAAGATTATTGACATATAGAAAATTCATTCCAAACGCGCATGTCCATCGTCCAACAACAAACGTAAAAGTACAAAGGATATTTTTACATCGACATTGGACCAAAGGGTCAATATAAACGGTGAAACTCACAATCACAAACAAACAAAAAAAAAGAAAAAAGAATAAGAAAAATCCCCTCAATCTTGGCGATATTACCCTTCTGCCCCCAGGTCCACGCATAAAAAGGTAGACTCGCACGCACCCCATCATCGCCCACCCCCATATAAAACCGCCCCGCGCAGCAGTGAACTGGTATTAGGGTTTTCGCTTATCAGCGGCGCGTCGAAGTAGCCGTGGGTTCGCTCGCAGGGCCGTCGCCACCAGCTCCTCCGCTCCGAGCCAAACCCTAGTCTCCTCCCAGCCATGGCCGTCGGGTAACATCCTACTCGCACCCGTGCTTCTTCCCTCTCATCTGCTCGCGCATTCCGTTCTTTGCTTGCCTGAACTTTGTGTTGGACTGATGATTGGTGGTTGATGCAGGAAGAACAAGAGGATTTCCAAGGGGAAGAAGGGAGGCAAGAAGAAGGCGTAAGTTTCCTGCTCTGGGGGGTTCATTGGGTGTTCGTAGATCTGTTGGAATTTGTCTTCTGTCATAGCTAGATGAGGTTGCTGTGGTTTGTTCTGAATTTGCCTATTTTGTTTGTTGTTGTTGTTGGTGTGGCGTTTCTGTAGAGTCGATCCCTTTGCCAAGAAGGACTGGTATGATATCAAGGCCCCATCCGTGTTCTCCGTGAAGAATGTGGGCAAAACTCTTGTTTCCCGTACTCAGGGTACCAAGGTTTGTTCTTTCTCACTCTTGTTTATTCTAATCTAATTGGCTTTTGTTGAAAATGGGGGGGGGGAAGTTTTCAGTGTTTGTGTGGATGCTTAATCTCTCGCTTGTTTGGACTTTGATCTAAATGTCACGTTTTTAGTTTTCTTGTCGTGTTCTTCTCTGTAGTGGTTGATGTGTAAATCAGCTTCTTTGAGCTTATTTGCTCCAATACTCTCAATTGCTTTTGTGATACTCCCCTCGAAGGACAAGGCATTAAGGTCTTACTGTTGGGGATTAAGCTGTGACAAGAATTGTAGATACTGATATGTACAGTGCTGGACGTGTCATTTGTCATTCTCTCTGTGGCACCGCTCATAGCTGGTTTCTTTGTGAAAATTTAGCACTGATCTTGCTGTACTCTTTGTAAGGATCTTATGAGGGTAAAAGGATTAGGATAATTCGAAATCAATGCCTTTTGATGTATTTTCTGATTCACTCATCATGCGTATCCGGCGATCTCCCCGTTCATACAGCTTTCAGATGTCCGGAATTTATTTGCTCTTCATAGTGTCTTTTAACATGACGGGAATTATGCAAATTGGCAGATTGCTTCAGAAGGTCTCAAACACAGAGTGTTTGAGGTGTCGTTGGCTGACCTTCAGGGTGATGAGGACCATGCCTACAGAAAGATTCGTCTGAGGAGTGAAGATGTTCAGGGAAGGAATGTCCTGACTAATTTCTGGGTAAGATTTTTTTATTAGGTTTCTGGGCAAGGTTGAGTTAACGTGATCATTACCTTTTTTGAGAATCATCTACTCCCTTTGAAATGAAATTGACCTAGGCCTTTCCTTTATATGAATAATTTCAGGGAATGGACTTCACGACCGATAAGTTGAGGTCCTTGGTGAGAAAATGGCAGACATTGATTGAAGCTCATGTTGATGTGAAGACAACGGATAATTACACTTTGAGGATGTTCTGCATTGGCTTCACTAAGAGACGTCCAAATCAGGTCAAGAGGACGTGCTATGCGCAATCCAGCCAGATCAGACAGGTGATTTATCAGTTATGCAGAATACAGCTATATCTGTGGTCTATGATAGAATAACAGTCTCTTACCATATCTGTAGAAGCCTGCATGGTACATTGATGAATGGTATGCTCAACATTATTAGTTTGCTTTCTTTTTTAATTTTTTATTCTGCTTGATACCGTATAATGTATCTGCTCTGATACTTTACATATCGGCAGTGGCTGTTGCCCAATATATAGTTTTCCTTAGAGATTGACTATTCGATCATGGTGGCGATTTAAATAGAAATGCTGTTGTTCCAGATTCGTAGGAAGATGAGGGAAATCATGGTTAACCAGGCCACATCTTGCGACCTGAAGGAATTGGTCAGGAAGTTCATTCCTGAGATGATTGGGAAGGAAATTGAGAAGGCAACATCAAGCATCTATCCTCTGCAGAATGTTTTCATTAGGAAGGTCAAGATTCTGAAAGCTCCTAAATTTGACCTTGGAAAATTGATGGAGGTATGTTTCTTTATCTATCCATTTTATTTTCTTGATTGTGTCTGAATATTGAGGGACAATTTCTTATCCTAATTTCATGTACTGAAATGCTTATATTTGCTTGAAAAATTGTCGATAGTTTTTCTGCCAGTTACATTCTTGGCAGAGGTTGACAAGCTTTGAGATGCCACTAGTGACGTACGTCTAGTGTGGTTTACTTAGTAAAATGGTTTTTGCGTAACCTTAGTTTTTTTTGTGCTTGACCGGATAACATGGTTGAGTTTGCTAGAGTCGCTTAGTATAAACTGCAGGGAGTATTAATCAGATATTATTAAAGATGGCAGTAAATTCAGCGCTTAAAATGAAATGAAAGTGATTTTTATTTGGATAGTGTTGATCGAGATTGTTAATTCATTGTAAAATCTGTAACCTAACTGTTTCTTTATCCTGTCATGATAGGTCCATGGTGACTATTCAGAAGATGTTGGCGTGAAGTTGGATAGGCCCGCTGACGAAGCAATTGCCGAGGCAACCCCCGAAGTCGTTGGAGCTTAAATTTAGCATTTTGTTGTTCTCATATTGAGTTTTGAAGTCCTTTCTACAGACCAGACGATCTTTTGCTTCAGCAAGAATTAATGGTTTTGATAATTGAGCGATGTTGTTTTGTTCTTTAGCTGAGAAGATGGTTACATAGCTCCTTCCATACTTATTAATGATGAGACGAGAATTAGAATTTTCTGCAGTATCTCTGTATTGCTTCACTTGGTCTGGTATAAAGAGGTGCTTTAAGCTTAAACCCTTCTGCTGGCTGTATGGTAGCGTTGTTGGAGGTGATGCTTTTCGATAGGACAAGCTATCAACTTAATTTCTAGTTAATGCCCGGTTCGATTCGCGCTGGTTCCAATTTCGATGTTTTCTTATTTTGATTGCGGAGATTCTGCAAGATTGATGCTGCTACATGGATCCTTCGGACCCTTCTTAAACCACTACTTTCTTGTCCCGTTGTCCCTGCACTTCGGTACCATTTGAGTGCTCACGAATGCTCTATTTTTTGGTGACCCGGATGTAACACGGTTTGCCTCGCCTTGTCATTTGTAAGACCGAGTTCAGTCAAGTGCTCGTGGAGTGCCTTTGCATTGCAGGAGGCGTCATTTGTACCTATATTATTGTCTTATTTTTAATAGAGATTTATGCATGCTTGGCAATCTTACTTTTTAATTATTTATACGACATCTACTGTGTGGTTACTGAGACTAGAATTTTCAATCCGAGGTACACGCGGATGAAATACCAATAGGGCAAAAATACCACCAAAGGTCTGGCCACTGATATTGATACACCTAAATCTTTTTTGGTGTCTGTCAAAATCTTCAAAATTCACCATTATCATGCACCGGTGTGATAAATATATCCTTCGTCACATTTCTGTCCAAAGTATTTCGTTGAAGTCCTGCGTTTCACGTGGATCAAATGTAGTCAAAACGACATTGTGGGGCAAAAGTTAGGACAAATCGAGGGCAATTAAGATTTTTCAAGTGATAAAGATTGGGGGTTACGAACCAAGCTAATGTAATACATTGTATTGATATTATTCACTCGATCCATGTCAGTTTGGTTTCCCTACCGTTGTCCATGTAAGCCACCACGTAAAATTGTTAAACGGCCAACATGGGACAGAATTGTGGCGGAAGGTATAATTGTAGAAATAAATTAATGTTCTATTTGTACACATAAGATAATTAGTTTGTTTCATCATATATTTGATATTTCTAAATGCAAAACCATCTTTAGTCTCCGTTTATTTCGCGAAAAATGAATGATTGAAAAATATTTTTTAATGATCATTTGTACCGTTTATAAAAATGAATGAATAGAAAATATTTTTATCGTCCAAGAAGATATTTAGAATAATGAAAATATTTTTCATTGACTAGTCATTTCAAGCGTTATAAGCAATTAATTTTAAGAAAATATTTTTTAAATTATTTATTTTCTGCGAAACAAACGGAGCGAATATTGACATTTTCTTCCGTCATTTTGTAAATTCTAATTTTCAGGTGAGGTAACGCTTAATCTTATATTGTGTTTTATTTTTAAAATTAAGTTAAAATTTTCGAAATTTCAAAGTATTTCTGTTTAGTTCGCTAAAAAAACTTATGCTATTTAGCACTCCGTGGAGGTTAACAAGTTTTCAATATTTCAGAGGCTACTAGTGACAAGCTATATATTTTAGAAAAATGTTTATCATATAACCTTAGTTTTAACTTGATGTTTTTTCGTCCAAAAAAAAACACACTTGATGTTTGCACTTTAGAGTTGCTTAGTTTCAATTACTTGGAGATGTTAAAGAGAGATTAGTGGAAGTCAATAAATTTAGCGCTTAAAATGGAATGGAAGTGATTTTTAATGGCTGGCTATGGTTTGTGATTGTTTAATTCAACGTTAAACTTTCCAAATTAAATAAAAGAAATGAGAAAAATATAATTTTATCCACATTCTGCGGATAATATTCATAATTGTGCAGTCAAATTGTGGTAAAGCTACATATTTAGAAACATAATTCATTTTTTCTTCCCTGATATTATCATAGTGGCAACTGAAAAAGATTTCAATGAATTGCAATCGAAACTTAGGGAGAGACCACATCGGATCTTTTGCTAATAATCTCGATTAAACATGAACTCAGTCGATACTTCTAAGGCATTCCTCGGAAAATCGAGATATATGTTCAATTTAGCTTTGAGGGATATTTTGAACCCAAATAGCTGACTTTGGATTGAAAATTCGGGCGAAAGATAGTTTATTATTTAGACTCCGTTTGTTTCGCAAAAAATGAATAATTTGAAAAACATTTTCCTAAAAATGATCGCTTGAATTAACGAAAAATGTTTTTATCATTCACGAAAACTTTAAGCGACATATTTAACAAAACCTAATTGAATGGAAAACTTCCAATGACCAATGATGGAAATAGGGATATTCATTGATCTAATTCAGCTTATTACGTTGAGGAACTGGAACTTGAAATCTAATCGAGAACCTAATTTCAATTTTCGCATGCCTCTACTTTTACAACCACCATTCACATGCACCTAAACAAAACTAGAAAAGAACCAAATTGTCCCTCCTCGTAAATTCATTCTAATATTTAGGCTAGTGTTTTGGCTTGAAAAAACCAAAACAGACCGGAGTATCTTGAGTGGATGTGACAATTTATAATTTGGGGATGGTCATCTTTGCAAAGAAAATGACATTTTCCTCAATTGGGACACAAAAATAATGAATATGAAGGCACAAAGTAGTCTCGAAAGGCAAAATTCAAGTGTGTATATGGTATTTTCAAAAGTAGAGGTGGATCCGACAATAAAAAAGTAGAGACGGAGAAATGATCATTAGTTAAAAATAATGTATGTCTCTTTGTATCCTTCAGAAAAAAATATTTTTGAAGTTTTCCCTCCACTCGACTCTTGAGAAAATAAACAAACAGTCATGCCCGAGTACTGTTGCTTAAAGGCTGAATTTGCCGTTCCAGTTGAGTCAGAGCTTCGGGAACAGACAGGACATATCAAGAACCAGGGCCTTAAAATTTGCAGGAGCAGATCACACTCCAAAATTATGAAAACCAACGCATAAGCCCTTCATTCAAGAAATGGTCAGATATCAAGCATGAAAAGATCGCATCCTTTTTCCAAATTTCCAAGATTCATCTGATAATATTTTCATCATGTCCCTCCCAGATTGATACAAGCTTGAAAAAAAATGGAGTTTAAAGTACACTTAAACAATGAATGCAGTCAAGAGAAAGCAAAAGGGAATGTGGAGCAAGAATCAGCTGAAAATTGACTATTTTACAATATACATTGGTATTCTCAAGAGCAGGTTACAACTTTTATTATACTGCAGGTCCATCTGAACGAAAAAGACACTTAAAAATTGCAATTGAATGACAACCTCTCGACGAGGCAAAGTTCAAGGAAGTACCAAGGCGATTCTCGAGCAGAAAATCATGACACGGCTCACTCCTAGTGTTGAGGAGTGAGAGAAGGAAAGGATGGGATAGATTGTAAAATTAACCTCCGACCGCTCCTCAGGTTTGGGGAGGTCCCGAAGTCGCTGTGTGGGGGAGAGACCCTCTTGCTGTTGGGAGAGGCGTTCTTTATGCTGGCCGTTGGCGTGCTGCTGCTGCAGAGGATCTCGGGAATTTCGTCCTCCGTGTTAGTTAGAGGAAGTTTCTCGAATTTCGGTGGTGGCGGTAGTAGAAGATCCGGTTTTCCCATTTTCTGGCTAGAGTGCAATGCGTAAGAGGATCCAATGGTGACGAAAGATGAACGAGGCTGCTTGAGCTTCGATGGAAATGCCAACTGAACCAAAGGTCTGCCAGATGCCCAAAATAGAGTCAAATGACGGGAAAATATATTTGTTAGCGAAGGAGCTAAAATGAGAGAGACTAAGGATTGCAAGAATTTAAGTTAACCTGCGAAACCTGGATGGTGTGCTTGGAAGACCAGAAGCTAAATTCAGCTCATCACTGTTCTGATTTTCCGTTTTCCATGGAATTTTCTCCGCTTTGTTCTTTTCGCATTTCTCAGTCTCTTCTTCTTCTTCTTCGCAATCTGGTCCTCTTAGAGCAGACCCTGAATTCCACAGTGAACAATTTTAATCAAGGAATTTCATTTAGTTTGGAGACCATAAAATAGTGTAAACAAATGCATCAGAATAAAGTAGCAGAAGGGTAGAAGGTTGGTGATGGTAATTAGTGAGCAACATGCTAAGGCGGCATGAGGATCACTTACCATCTTTTGTACCAAATGCATTTTTACACCCTTCACATCGACAGTTGACGGAGCATCCAACACCACCCTTTTTGAAATAAAAATCACCATTAATAAAGAATTATAGCCGAAGATCAAATTGGACAGCGCAATCTGAAAGTAAAAACCTGATAGCATTCACAGTATTTCTTGAGGCAACTGGACTTCTTACAATTGCATCCTCTTTTATGCCGTGCTGAAGCTGGCGTTTTGCTAGAATCATCCTACACAAGACAAACGAAGAAGTGACATGTTAGGCAGTGTTTCATTTTTATCCCCCTTTTGGCCAATGAGTAGTAAAAGAGTTGACAAATCATATTTTCTTACCCCAAATTCAGAAGCAGATTCAGAAGACCTAATAACTTTTGGAGCAAATGCAAGTGGGTTACGTGACTCAATCTGTTTTCTAGTTGCAAGAACAGTGTCTTCATGAATAGGCTTGTTGAAGCAATCTTGACATGCACATGGCTCGATGCAGTAAACACCAGCAGCAAAACATTCACAGTAACTGCATAGACAAATTCGAAGGGTCAAATAACATACTAATAGTCTCCAGACTTCCTGAAATTGTTCATCTAATTCCCTTTTGATTTGCCATAAATGGCCTAACGTGGACGATTCGTCTCTTGGGTGGCTTCCATTTTTAAGTTTCGCTGGAATGACTCAGCTGACAGAGTATCTTTAACATCCTGCTTTTCTGGGTTGTTTACAGATACCATTTCTCAAGTATTTAAGTTATCAGCATTACACTCCAGTTATGACCAAATATGATGACATTAAAGCCACCCTTTTGGCTTCTATGAAATTGTCACTCAAAGGGAATTGGAGACTCAGCCGGCACCGAGGACATAAGGGCCCAGTGCAAAGTCTTTATTAAAGGGTTGAAGTTCAGATCTAAATGATTACATACCTTATAAGTATGATAAGATTGCATTTGACAGTCAGCCCTTGTTGGGACAAGTACTTCGCTTAAACAATTGACATAACACCTCAACTCAGTTTTCTTTCCATGTATCATTTCAGCACTTCTGCAAGCAGTTTTCTGCCACAAGATTCTTTTGTAGCGAATCAAGAACAGTTATTTAGTGCCAAGCAAAAAGAGAGGACTGATTACTTAGGTTTGAAACGTACAGCATTGTGAAACTATCGGTTTTCTACATCATAGAAGACTTTAATGACTAAGTGCTTTCCCTGACTTGTGGCCCAAAAACTGGATGGCAGGTATGTCAATTAATTCAACAAAGGGTATTTAATGCATCCAGAGTTCCAGGGTTTAAAAAGGAAAAAAAAATGAGTCAACAAGTGAACTTACAGCTTCAAACATTTTGATTTTTTACAGTTGCAGCGCTTGCAGCTCTCACTTTCTCCGCCATTCTCCAGTCGTCTCCTGCAAATCAAATAGGGCATATAAGGAGAGGGAAGCATCAAAAGCAGTATACCGAAAATACGGTCTTGAAGATCGAGTTATAAACAGATTATACATGCCTTTTCTTTCGGGGACTAGTCTGGCCATGCTCTTCATAGTTCAGATCTGCGGGTGCCTGAGAAGCTTCTTCGGCAACCTGAAGCCCATGATCAGCAATGTCCATGTCTTCAGCATTACTTGAAGTCAAAGACTTATGAAGCGACTCCTGATCGGTCAAGGGAGACTGCAACGAGGTTGCGGACATGTGCATGTTTAATGCTTGGACATCAGATAAAAAGCCTTCGTGTTTGACGATTCTGGAGTCGTTTGTAGTTGAAGTCAAAGCATTCAAATGCAAGCCGATTCCAGGTACAATACACCGTGAAGAGTCACCTCCACGTTTGATGACGACCAATTGCTTATTTTTTGGTACATTATTCTCATCAGAGTTAAGTAGTGGCGAAGAATTACCACCTGAACTGCCGTCCAAGCTCTTCTGCTGAGTTCCCACCATCTCAAAATCAAGACAGCGCCTTCTCATACCACGAGGTAGATCAGAGATAGGCTACAAATCAAGAGACAGAGGTACTTCAGTTTGTTATACCATCCAACAGAATTCTATGCGTTTCAGCAATTAACACAAGCAAAAAATGTTTCTACAAATGGTTAAAAGTGTAGCTGGAAGACTAAATAGTACTGAAACTCTATTAGATTAAAACAAGAGCTAAAAGTATCGAGAAACTAAAAGCAGATAAGTGATTTTTTCGGGAATTTCTGACTCAAGATGCTTAAAAAGTTGCAAATACAATTAAAAAGTTACTGTGATTCCAGAAAAGCACGTTAATTATCGAGAAACTTCAGCATGTTACAGAAAAGCACGTTACATGTGTTTCCAATAAGAATGAATTCGCAGATGGATTATTAACTGGTTTTAGAAGCCATGAAAATAAAAAAAAAATTGGGACAGTATCATTAAGTTCTAATACAATTTCTGTGAGAATAAGAAGAAAGATGCAATTTTGGATCAGGGATTTCTGTGCATCTGGTCTACTTGTTGAAGAGGCAGATGACCATAAATACTTTGGATACTGTGCCAGCACATAAGAAACAGCAAAATTTGTAAGAGAAAACATGGAGTAACAATCAAGCTGTGTCTTTTACCTTATTAACAAATGGAATTAGCGCTCCCACCTCATCATCCATATTTACACTCAAATAAGTACCGGTATGATTATCCAGACTGCATATTGCAACACCATTCTGCATAGCATTTGTGTCTTTCTGCTCGCTGGAATCTACAGGCTGATAAGAAGGCTCCTCTGCTTCATGCTGTTCTTCAAAAGTGAGTTGATACAGTAGCTGCTTTTTCAGTTCATCGTTAACCTCGTTCTGAGCAAAATTTGACACCATAGAAGTGAAATATCCCACCTCTACATCTGGTGATCTCTGGATCAGTCCCCTAAAAGCAGCAGCATCATTAGGGGAACTAAAGATTAAAAGGTCCGTCGACTCTGAAGCCACAGTCTCCCATTCACACCCTGTATTGTTTTTCTGTTGAGAAATTCCCTCCTGATGTGATTTACCATCAGGTAAGTCTATTTGGGAGTTCTTTTCAACAAATGGAGCATCTGACTTGGAAACAGTACACTCTGCATCGGTGCTGCACAGCGTTGGGTTGCAATTTGGACTGCCACAGTCGTACTTTAAGGATTGCGGCAGTTCAAGTGCAAATTCTTGGTGTTCGTGAAGCGGTTCAACAGAAGATTCTCCAATGGGAACCAAGATATCGAAGTTTTCCTGCAGCTCGCTTTCATTTTCAGCCAACTGAGCCACATCAGAAACATCGCGTTCAGCTATTGAAGTTTTATTCTCATCTTTACAAGAAGTTCCGCTATTTGATGGATCTGAGTCTTGATGGCTAAAAAAAGAGATTTCTGTTAGAAGACACATACAAATATGGCAGCCTGAGCCAACTGTGCAGGGCTAAACAAGAAAGACAGACAATCACCTTCTCAGAAATCTCGATTCCTTGTGAGAAGAACTGACATGTGGAGAAGTAAAAATGGATGGAAGAGATGCAAAAGTCAGCGAGCCAAATGCCTGAGTGATTCGTATGGACTTCACTGGCTTTATGGGGGAGAGACTGTTGATATAATTGAAAACTGGCGAGTCCTGCAATCATGGAGAAACTATTATTCTCAGACCACACATTATATGCATCCGAAGAAAGAAATGCACAAAAGCGATGTAAAAGTAGAATTATGCACATAAAAAACAAGTGCAAAGTGGAGACTCTTGACCAGAAAGCACTGAACTCAAGAAAAATGTTCAATTAACCGATTCTCAAGTCAAATTCTGCTTCTGTATATAGTGCAAAACTTAATTAAGCATAACATCATTACCTGCAAAACAGCATACCTTATGTCCGTGTTAAATAAACTCGAGAATTGTCACAACAAAACATGCCAACTAGAATTATAGGCCAGAAAATAGAGCTCACGACTGAGAGCTCTCAAATGCGAAACTATTGCAAGTATATGATAAATTCTCCCTGGCAAAGCTGTTAGTGGGCTTGTTAGACCAACAAAAAGAGGACATTCAGTCAGATCCACTCCTCAACCCAAGACGGTAATACTGACATGTGGGAATTGTGAAGAAATTACATAAAAGAAGAAGCAGCAGTGTAACCACTTAAGACCTAGCGCTGACCACCTCGAGTGCATTAACCAAAGGATCTGTAGCTCACTCATAAAAGGCGTTGCCAGCAAACATCTCTAGACATTTTCCCCCGAAAAACACCACTTTTGACTAATTAAACACTTAGTCAGAAATTTCTGACCCCCAAAAAGAGAAATTAGACAGAAACTCCAGACAATTTCTTCAAATTTCCAAAACCATGCCCCCCAAACTAGCTTAAAGTAAAATCAAGGGAAAGATTGTCATTGAAAAGCGAGGTCCACCAGCATTGACTTGCCAGAGATCTAAACATAGAGAGATTTAAAGCACCAAGTGGAGATCTACTCAAATTAGCTTGAGTTCAGACCATACTTCCAGACAACCTCAAATAATTCGAAGCTCCTTCTTTCCCCCCTTCAAATACCCCCGAATTCTTCTCAAAAACTTCAAAGAAGCTGAGTACACTATAATCAACTCGAATGAAAAGAACCCCCATTTCAAAATGAAGGTCAACGACCCAGATGCGACCGACACGAAGAACATGCAGACCAGGCAAGGATCGAGTCAACACCCCACCGCAATCAAGCCTCAAGAGATCCAAGAACTCGCCAGAACCAAACTCGACCCCCAACGAAGAAGGCCAAAAAAAAGAGACGAATTTGACGACAGAACCGAAATGGGTGCTCGAGATTCTCAGCGGGGGGGGAGCGCAAATTACCTCGAACTTGGAGATGGGAGGGGCGATCTGGTTCCTCTCTGGAGTATCCATTTCCAGAGAAGAAGCTGCTTCACATCTCTCTCTCTCTCTCCAAAGCACACCCCACCCCCCTCCCCTCCCTCTCCTCCTCCTCTGAAGCCTCTCTCCCTTTCTGGGTATCTTCCAGAGCGAGAGAGCGGGAGCGAGAGCGTGAGAGAGAGAGAGAGAGAGAGAGAGAGTAAAAAAGGTGGAAGAGGAAGATGAGATTCAAGAAGCAGCGGGAAGGCGGGAGAGAGAGAGAGAGAGAGAGATTTTCTCGTGGCGATGAACTTTAGTAGAGGTCGGGACCCACCTCGGAACTCCACAGCTGTCCGTTATTTTCTCATGTTGTTGCTCCTTTCACGTTATAATGAAATTATGTTTTTTATTTTTTTGGCAAATGTTGTTGGGTTTGGTGTTACCATAAATAAAAAAATAAAATTAATAAATGTGGGCTTTTTGGGACAATATGTTATAGAAAATGTTGTTGGGTTTGGTGTTACCATAAATAAAAAAATAAATTTAATAAATGTTGGCTTTTTGGGACAATGTCGTAATCATTTTCCCTTTTTTAAAATTTTGGCATTAAGTGAATATATGGAGTAATATTTGCTGTCTAAATAGGCAAGTGTTGTGATTTTTCACATGAATTCTTATTAGATTTCATGCTTTAGCTTCTACAATCTTACCAAATTTTCATCAATGACCAAATAATACGAGCTCTTAATATTCGAAATGTGAATTGGCAAATTAACTTATTTTTTACCTGCAAAGTATTTAAAGTGATTGTCGATACATTTAACCTTATTAAAAGTAGGATATGATGACGAATTTGTGACATTTTGTCAAATAAATGACTAGTTGAATTCGATGATTGTATTATGAGATATGTCATACGAAATCCCCCTGCATTTATTTCATGAATCAGATTGCGTATGGAGAAAATAATCCACTTTTTAAGTCTTTATTTGAAATGGGCAACGAAGAGCTTTTTCTTCTTTTTTTGAATTAGAAAAAATCATCTCATAATTACGACGCAAAAGAATGGATATGGAATTAGGTAGTCAATAAATATTAACATGTCCTGAATAATAATTTAATTGGGCCAATTAAATGTGCACAATTTCGTACTTTATAATTTAATCACCACTTGGAGGAGATCTCTCTCTCAATTGAATTCTCAATCTCCATTTATTACATTTTTCATAATTTCTTCAGGTATTGTAAATGTGTTTCTTCGGCATTTACTATATTAATTTCAGCGCTCATGATGAAAAAAGTAAATGCACAAAAGCGTGCACAAATAAACGCAATCTTATTGCCATTAATTGGAAATCCGAAACATTTTAATATTAAGGACATAAATCATATTAATATTACGTCATTAAATCATATCTTGTTTTTTGACACACTTTAAATATGTATTTACTATCATGTTTTTCTGTTACAAACTCACTACACTAGAGAAATTATGAAAATTGTAATAATGGAGATTATATTCTTAAAATGCGTGCAATATGTTGAATAATGTGAAAAGTCCATTTAACACGAGATTAACAAGCATTATAAAAAAATAACAATTTCATAACAGACGTGGAAATATTTTTGCTAATAATATATGGGCGTGTTCTTTTTCTAACAAAACACAAGTTTGATTTCATAAATAAAAAATTACAATAGGACTTTCTATTATATGAATGATTATGTGAAAAGGCATAATAAAAGTTATGTTTTTTTTGGCGAAAATAGCCTATTGAAACATTCTATGTCGACCAACAATGAAGTCTAAAAACCACTATAAATTGTGTGCTTCTATTCTATTAGTCTTCCCAATATTCTCAATGAATTAGAAGAATGGGTCTACGATGAAACTAAATTCTCGCATTAAGCACAAACATAATCGCATACTATCTCGAAAATTAGCAAGGTTGACATGGCCGTCTATATGTTGCAGCAAATAATTAAAGATTACTTTTTGGCACCGCAAAATTATGGCAAACATGACTTTCCCTTGAATCTTTGATGAAGAGGAATGAGCTATCCTCTTGCAATATTTATTGTTGCTTGCCCAATTTCGTGGGCTCAAAATTTGACATATTGACGGTGTAAAATAATTGGTCCGCAAGGGGGATAAAAAGACTAATTACATTATAAATGAATATTTTCGTCTTGAAATTAATGATAGTGTGAAACTATTTTGCGTCGGTGTGTGTTTAGTAAAAAGAACAATGCTAGAGCTCAAAAAGGGGTTTATGAAATTAGTCTAAGAAGTGACATGACGAGTTCTTATTATATGCTAAAAAAAGCATTTCTTGTGTTTACTTTCTTAAAGTTTGTCATGGAGCTTTGTGAGCCAATTTTGCAAGTAGATATTTATGTCCCAATAATATTACTCTTTAATAAATTTTGAAACATCAATTGTTTGTTTTTTTATTAACATTTCTCCAGCTACTTTTTACTTTGTATTTTTTTTTCCTTACCTCTCCCTTCTCTCTATTGTATCTTTTACTTTCTCGTAGTGGGCTCGCACAATGAAAAACATTTGCTTATTTTCATTCACACTTTTTTTTATAAATTAAATCTAAAACATGTATTAAAAACCTAATTCGCTTCTAGCAATCCCATGCATTATTGGTCCCCTCTCTCTTGCTCTTAGAAGGAAATATAAAATAGAGCAAAATCCAATCACCTCGTTCTTATCTTCACAGCACCACCTGTTGATTGAATAAGATAAATTATTTTTTGGACGCCAGAAAAAATAAAAAAAGTCACCCCCTAAAAATTCTTTATTGTGAATAAGAACTTGGAAGGGGGAATCAACAAATATGAGAGAATTAACTCGCCTTTAGGAGTGCAGGATATATAAAATGACGACTTGGGCTTTTTAGGGTTTGGCAATCCGAAGTGTGAATTTTTCTTTTCTTTTGTTAAAGAGAGTCTAAAGCACGAGTCTTTACATGTTATACTTGCCTTGTGCTTGAAGTTTAATGTTTGTAAAATCAAAGACTAGGAAATAAAAATAATAATAAGGATCTTGAATGGGAAAATATGAAAGGGTGGCAGTAATTTTTTCCAAGTGTAAAGAAAAGGCAAAGGAGATAAGAGATATCTCATCTTGCGGACATTGGTTAACCTAGAAGTACGAGCTTAGGAGGCTATTGATCAGACATAAAAATTTTAATTACTTACTTTAGATACATTTACGGTCAATGCCATAAAAAATCTCGATTTATATCTACTGTAACACAAATATCCCAAATTTTTTTGTGTCACTGGAAACCCTAAACTTACCGATTGTGACACAAATATCCTAAACTTTTTTTTTGTGTTATAAAAAACTCCAGACTTATATCAATGTGGTAAATATACCTTGGATGAAGTTGTAATGTAGGATATATACGTAACACATGTATAAGCTTGGGTTTTTTCGCGACACAAAAAAATTGGAGATATTTGTGTCATAGTAGGCAAATTTAGGGTTTTTTATAACACAAAAAAAGTTTGGAGTATTTGTATCACGATTGATACAGTTTAGGATTTTTTGTGGTATTTTCCCATACAGGTATACACATTTGAGATCAAGTAATACTACCCTCTTAGTCCGCAATGCACCTATATGTGACTATTTATTCACGGAATTAATTTATTCGAGCTTTATGTAAAATGACGTTCATTCGATTTCGTTACCTTAAACAATCATCTTAAACAACCTAAAATAGGCTTATATACACAAACATGAACATATAAGAATCACACAATTCTCTATTTCGCATATTTTTTATTTGATTTAACTGTCTTGATTTAACGATATCATATTCTATAGGGTTAATACCACGAAAAACCCTAAATTGATACACCTGTGATAATTTTACCCCAAACTGATATCTGTGACGAATTTATCCTCGGTTTATTTCCGTTAAATTTCACTGTCAAATTGCTTTGTTAAATGGCATACGGTAATTAACTGATGTGTCAGTTTTATGTTTTACCCACCGTTTGTCGTAAGTGTAACAGTTTATGAATTTTTGTGATGTTAATTCAATTTAACAGAAACTAACTGAGGGTAAATTTGTCACAAATGCACCAGTTTAGAGTTTTTAGTGATCAAAATATTAGTTTTTGGTAAATTTATCATATGTGTTCCAGTTTGGGGTTTTTTATGGTCAAAAAATTGGTTTTGGGTAAAATTATCATAAGTGTATTAATTTAGGGTTTTTCGTTTTATTAACCCAATTCTATATTGTTTCTCCAAATTATAAATATAATTAATTTTTTTTTAACAAAGTGTTGACATTTAGGTTGGAAGCTTCCTCACTGTAAAAGTCTACACCCGCCCGGATCGACCATCGCCTGCCCAAAACATGCGCTCTCTCTCTCTCTCTCTCTTTTGTTTGTCACGTGCCGTCCGGTCGGGGAGGAAACGTTTGGGCGCGCAACGCAAATGTTTTCGAAGGCCGAGTTATCCGGTAGGCCTCAGGTCCACGCTGCCCGCCCATAGATCCGCACCATGATTGGGCTTATCCACCGTTGAAAAGCAGAAACTCCTCCCGGGCGTGATCGATGATGGGCGGTGCATGATCAGTCGATGGGCCCCAGGCCTAACGGGATAATCTCTAACTGCTCCCTTTGACCGCTTCCTCGGGATTTTGATTTGATTATTATTGCTGTTCCCCTAAGAATGAGGGGGGCCAATCAAATTTGCCCTACCCAACGCTAGGAGACATGATAGGGTTCGTTTTTTTTTTTTTTATAATTTTGTAGTTCTTGGGACCCACCCTTATCTTGCCTTCTTTCAAGGGTCTCGTGACACGTGTCATGTCCAATGAAGTTCGATGAATCAATTTTAGGCCCGAGCCGGATACATCGAGACAGTTATTAAACACCTAAAGAAATAAATGTTTTTATTTCGATATACTGTTTGCCATGTATTGTGTATAGTCAATGCATTGAGGATCTGACAATATTTTCTTGTTAAGTACGATTAAGAAGTGCTCCCAAAACACTAATTGACAAACCCGAATCTTCATACCAATGTTTTACAATGTCCAGGTTGGCTTTGAATGAAAGATAGTACTTTGCCAAACATAATGATACCCTTGAACCCCTATTGTGCTTAGTTTTAAGTTCAAACACAAATGGCGTTGAGTTTTATACTCATCAAACCAACCGCTAATTACTAAATGTTATCGAGATTCTATCTTTGAAGAGAATAACGAAGCTTGTGATATTTCGTTGCGCTATGATTTATTGAGTGAATAAATCGCTTAAACATTTTAAGCAGACAAAAAATCTCTCTTGCAGATAAATATGATTTATTGATCATAGAAAAGTTGTTGAGTGTATTTTTAAAACAGTGTTTGCCATGTCTTTTTGTCATTGAAACTTCTCTAGAATAGCATATGACCTTAGCCAATGTCTAGGCAAGGATAGGCAGCCGATACATTTTCTCCCTCTATTATTCCAAATTTGCCAAGGTAAGTACATCGATATATATCTTCCTCCAATTGTGTTTCACATTTAAGTGCTCAAAGGAAACAAATCATTTCTTTCAAGAAAATATAGCAAACTATAATTGACAAGGATGTATTGCATGAAACACAGGGGATTTTTAAGCATCGCCCTTTCCTCTCATCAATATCTAAGACTTCATTCGTTTAGTAGAAAATATTGTGTTTTTGGAAAATGTTTTCCCGGAAGTCATTTTCTTGGAAAATGTTTTCTCGGAACATAATTTTCTAGTATTTGGCAACCAATATGAAAAAATTTCGGAAAATATTTTTTGCTGGCGGTGGTGGCGGCAGCGGCGGGAGGCAGCGGCGGCGGACGAGCAACGACCGACGAGCGGCGGCCGGCGACTGGCGGCGGCGATGGACAACCGGCGGCGGCGGTGGCAGGCGACCGGCGACCGGAGGGAGGAAGGAGGAGTTTGGCGGAAAATGATTTCCGCTTTTCAGAAGTGGAAGTCATTTTCCATAGACTTAAGCTATTTTGTGAGGGGGGAAGGAAAATATTTTCTCATGGAAAACGTTTTCCGCCCCTCGAATACCGGAAAACCCGAAAAATATTTTCCAGAAGAATATTTTCCGCCAAACGAATGGAGCCTAAAACTACTGCCATGATGGTAATTATAGTCATATCAAGGTTTTGTCTAATGAATTGTATATTAAATCCAATTCACTCATCTTCGACGACACAAATAAACAAAGAATTTCAAATGTTAATATGCATTTATATAAGAAGAAATGACCTTTGTAATAATAATTGACAAGTGATGTGATGCTAGAAAACAAATATGAAAATATGAGCAAGATCACAGCGCAAGAGCTGTTTAAGATTTTATTGATATCTTGACACAACAAAGTCAGTCACTTCCCAAGTTAGATAAGAATTAACTTTAAAAGATCAAGAAAATACTGTCCTTAAACTTGATGTGTGATCCAATCAAAAGCTTCTTCACATTTTCCAAAATTCCAATGAATCCCATGAACATTCTTGTACACATAAATGAGCAGATTGTACCGCACTCATGTCACGTGAATTTCCACACCCTCATTTACATCCCACCAAATCGAGAACTCCATTTCAATGTCAACCCAAAAGAAGAAAAACAAAAAAAGAAGAAGAGAGACGGACACTGACTTCACCAAATAGATGAGCAATGATAGCATTGCACTCACGTTGTCAGTGCGAGAGAGTGAGAGAAGTTCATGCGGCATCATAGTGTCCATTACACGCGTGCTTTTGGCACGTGCCACTTTCCTCTCTCTACTCCCTCTCTCTTCCATAAAATGACAAATTGGATCCAAACAAGAAGAAGCAGAGTTCTTGGTAAAACACAGTCTGATGAAAGTTGAAAGTTGAAGTTTAGGGCTTTGGTCAGGCATGGGTGTCCTTTATACTTAGGGTTCTGATTTCGATGATACTTGAGTCAGATTCTTTTAGGGCGAAAAAAGAAAATGAAAATAAATACTAAAGAGCGAAAGTCTTCTTGACATTATGTGATTGATTACACAATCGACTAAATTATATGGTAAAGTTTAGTTGACCTAACAATTTTGACTTTTTGCTCCTAATATTTTCAGAATCAATGTATTTGCTCTTGCACGAGTCATAAAAGTATAAACTAAAAAATGTGAAATGGTTGGGAGGGGTGCTTGGGAAAAATCCAAATAGCAAGTAAGGTCAATTCTGGGTTGTTAAAGTATTATATGTCTTTTATTTATCCAGTTTATATGCTCTTTATATACATATGGTCTTTCTCTATTAATTAGTTTAAGCTTTGAATTGGACTTTCTAATATGGTACATGAGTCAAGTTCTACCCAAATTATTTTTAACTTGCACTTGAGAGGGGATATTAAAGTATAAAAAAATGAGTATTGAAGTATCCCAAATTGGTCTCTCTCCATCTATTAGCTCAATGTTTAGGTTAAACTTTCTAATATTGGCAAACATAGCGTGATTGAGTAAAAATGAATCAATATCAGATTTTCTTGGCTTTTTTTTTTTTTTAAATTTGTATAGAAGGGTGGTTATTTGATTTGCATGGTGGTGTGTTGTGGGATGGCTTTTGTTTCACACTGAATCCTTCGACAAAAGTATCGAGGATCAAGTCTTGCCTTTTTAAGGGTTTCCATGGATGCTGATTCTTTGATCGACTCCACGTACAATTCCAATTAAATTGTTGGTGATGATGGTGACTCATCGTATTACCCTAAGAATAAGGAAGGAGAGGGAATTAGAAAGAGAGCCATTGGTACAAATCATTGTTCTCCATAAATTTTTTTGGTGTGTTTTAGCACAGAATTAGGCCCTAAGTTTGGAGCCCATGCAAAAAATACCCACATTGATATCAAGCATGTTATCTAGCATATATTTTTTTTTCTTGGGATGAAACCAGATACTTCGAATTAGCCCGCACTAAATTCGAATGCGAAACATACTCGTTCAATTGAGTAGGCTTGAGAGCGAAAAAAGAATTGCTCATCGAGCTTGGCTTGGCTTGAACTAGCCCAAATATAAGTGAAAACAATTGTGCGACCTTCAGGCCATGGCTCTTCTATTAGAGCTTGGAGCTACCAAGACTTGCCCGACATGGTTTTATTGTTTGGCGAATGCACGATCTGAACGAGTCTGGACAAGCCATTTCCTTCTTGGGCTTTGGCTCACCCCGACGTTGTTATTTATACGAAGAAAACATAATAGTTTCCAAAATCTTGAACTTGTTACTCGAATTATTTGTCAAGTCAAAGTGCAATCTGATCCATTGGGAATAAAGCCCAAGAGATGAGATAGGGCTATCTATTTTTTGAGGCCGAACATGCCAATAACGGCCCACTCAATGCCTATCGTGTTAAGGCTTCGTACAATTATAATGATCAAAATCAGGTGTAATTCGCATTGAACTTTTTAATTGATAAGAGCACCTAAAACTCTTCGATGACTTGTAAATTTATGTATGAAATCTTCCTATTCTTTCAAAACTTTAATTTCTATTTCATATTACAAACTTTGAAAATGGGGGATGTTTTGGGGAACTAACCAGGAACTCTTTTTCTTTGCTTCTTTTGGTATTAAACTAGGAACTCTTTTAAGACACATATATAAGCTCCGAGTTATCAAATATTGCTTCAAAGGCGAAAATATCGATATTATCGGCCTTTTCTTATTAGGAGCTTGCTTCAAATATTAAGTTCAGTTGATTGGGATGACTCGCTTTTACATTATGTCAATTTTTTTGGCAAAGAAAAGAAGAAGAACAATTTAATATCATGAATAATCAAAAAGTTGACTATATTTTGAAGTTTCGAAAAAGCTTTTTTTTTTTTTTTGACAAGGGGGAAAATTTCTCTTAGTTATTTTACCCTTAGCAAATGATATTCCTGACTTATGAATATGCTCGTACCATCGATTTACATCTATAAATTAGTATATCATGCAGTGTTGTTGGAAAAATCAATCAAATCTAAATCATTGGAGACAGACATTTAAGTATTCACGAAACATTAACTATTTAACTCAATCGAGTAAATAATTAATATACATTGTAAAGAAAAGACAAGAAGATTCGTAACACTTTGTATAAAGGCAACTAACTTCGGTTGACTAGATGAAGTTAAGTGCTTTGAAGACATCTAAGATTCTTACAAATCGTTGAGAAAATGGGACGAGAAAATCACGTAGCCCCTCATACAAATTACTTTGTCATGCGAAATAAACAATTACAAGAGTAATCAGACAAACAAATTATACACATTCTCACCCGACTGCAACCAAAAATCAACAACAAAGACATACTAGGGCACTTCCCATTCCAAGTCTAAAAGATGTGATTGTTTTGGTGATTTTATTTGTCATGAATGGCCCTTATGATTCTGCTAATATAGAACCACGGGGGACCACTGCTCACTAGTGATTGTGGCCTAATGGTACAAGTTGATATTCCACAAGCGCGAGGTCACGAGGATCACCCACTAGCAATGATAGTGCATGTATTTTGCCTTGTCCATGATGGGAGCTCTAGCAGCTCGGTGGGGTTATAGTGACGAGACTTGCCTACCCTTGATAAGTGCTTGCGAGTGGGGTATTGGATGACGGCCTTTGCGCAATCGTAAATCAAAATACTTTGTGGCAGATGTGAGGCTTTCATGATGACTTAACAGAGCGACAGAGCATAGTCCCCCTGATTGCCCCTCTCTGCTTTTCCTTGACAACAAAGAAAAAGAAACTGTACTCTGAGATGGTGTGGGAATTTGAATAGAAGAAAGATGAACTATGATCATTGACAGAGAAGTCAGATTTAAATTGATTATTATCTACGGGGTTCATTCAAATTTAGTTGTCATATTGGCCAACTTGAAAACACCTTAAATACTATTTGTTTGCATCTTTACAGCAGCTGCTGCTGTTGGAAGTAAGAAAGCTTCTTCGTTTGAGCTTCTTCGTTTGACTTTCAATATAGACCTCAATAATTGACATTATGATACCGATTAATCTTTTAGAGCAGGTCACCAAAAAAGTAGTTTAGAGCATATATTAGTACACCTACCAAAACAAATAGCCTTTTGTTTTGTTTTTTTTGCTTTTGTCAAGTTGCATAATAGTACACCTAGATAAGCACGTCATTTGCCTACCTCAACAGTGCTTGCATTTGATCCTCCTGAGAGATTTTGCCAAAAAAAGATGACAGTGGGATATTCTGCAAAACAAGCACAGTTGGGAGAATTCAGGTCACTGAGCTAGGGCATGAAAGAAAAGATATTTGGAAAAGAAAACATAACAAATGCAGAAATTGCAGAAAAATATCAATATAATAACAACAATTCTTCTTGATTCTCATGCAAAGCATGGTACATTTTCAGAAGTGGAAAGATAAGCAATTTTTGGGCATCAAACAAAGTTCAAGATATAACATCAATCTAGACAGGCACATGCATGCATCATAATTCCAGCACTGTGAGCAAATCCAGCACCGTGAGCAAATCTATCTAAGTATTATTTGTTTTGAGGAATAGTCACTCGTATGAAACAACGGTGGACTTGCTGTACCACGTTAGCACTATAACCATTTCATTGTGTGCTTCCTTGTAAAAAAAAATAGAGCAACCCAAATGTGTAGCTGGTTTGTGGTAAATTATGTGAAGCTTGTCCATGGAAAACATGAACTTTTTAGCATCGAGTTGAGGATTTGTAATAGAAATGGATCCTGGAGCAGCAGCAGTAGCTAAAGGACAAATGTAGAAGAAAGAAAGAAGTCCAAAACATTACCTGAGGAATAAAAATTAGACATTGGAGAAATATACTTTTTGAATCCGAACTCGATCAACTACGATTAGTGGGATTTCTTGGATGAGGTGCCAATAGTCAGCCACTGAGTTTTGATTATGCCGAATACTTGGAGAAGGGGGTGAAGCCATTCTCTGGCAAGTACCGGTAACCTATAAAAGATAGCTATTTGAGAGAGGAGAGATGGCTGCGAAGACCACTTGGTAATCTTTCCACGTTCTTCATATTTCTCATCCAAAGAGAGGTTAGAGACGAAGGAAACAGAGTACTCCACGCTTCTTACATCCTCCACCATTGATAGTCTTTCCACAGTCCTCATATTTCTCATCCAAAAGTCTAAAACAGGACGAACAATTAGTCCTGAATAAAAATTATCTGTCATGCATAATGAACAACTACAAGAGTGATCAGAACAAAATTATATGCACACCTAATTGACTGCAACAGAAAATGAACCGGGATACCCTTTTGATAATTCTGGAAAACTCTTATGATCATGTTAACTAACAAGTATGGGCGAACACTAATCACCGGTGATGGTGACTTATTGATACGGGCTGCTACTCTACAAATGTGAGGTCAGAGATCAAATGACTTGGTACGGGCTGATAACGCTTAAGAATGATTGCCTGCACCTGTTGGTATATCTGGAATGCTCGAAATGCAGTTATCTTCAACCATAAATCACCTGATTCTGAAAATGTCACTTATACATATTAGAAAAGCTCTTTTAGACTGTGTTTCCTGCAAAAATGTATGAGAGCTGAGTCATGATTGCGAAGAAAGGTAGGGTGTGGAGGGTAAAGCTGAGCTAGGTTTTGCGAAGATTAACTGTGACGGGTCTTACATTGAAGGAACCAAACATGCTGTTGTTAGGATGATGGCTAGAAATGAAATAGGGGAGATGATTGCCCAAAGAGGTGTGGTGGTGCAAGCTAGATCTGCAAAGGAGGTTGAATTACTTGCTGTTTGAAAGAGCATTGCAGTAGCTAAAGAAAAAGCTGAACCAAGGTAGTAGTGGAGCTGGATGCAGCAGTGGTATACAAGGATATCTCAACTTTCCCAAGCAGTGCAATTAAAGACTAAAGGACGCTCCTGCTGGGATTCAAGAAGCTAAAGATCATTTTGCAGCTCTGAATTTTAGTTGTATTTCACGAAAAGCAAATGTTTTGTGCCCATTGGGTAGCTTTGCCAAAATTGGGATCCACATCCGCATCCCTCATCCTTCTTATCACATTTGCTTATTTCAACCGCGAGTTGTAGGCCTAAACAGAAAAATCCCATTGAGGACACACACGGCACACCCAAATGTCAGTCTCTGACTTTCAATGGCTGGTTTCTGAAAATTCTATGGGAAACATCACCATGGGAAAAAATCAATCCGTATGAAGCATCAAACTGAAGAACTGAATAGAAATTGATGCCTTCAAACCCAAAAACTTACCCCAACCCTAAAAGGCTGACTTTAGATGGAACAACAAATCGCGGCAGATAGCAAACGAAAGCAAAAGAATGAAAGAAGTTATAAGAATTACCTGAAGAAGGAAAAGTAGTCAATGGAGATAAATCTTTTGTCATGGCTCGGGTGTGATCAATTTCAATTCATTGGATCCGAACACCTCCAATGGAGATGAGAGGGATCTCTTGGATGAGGGGCCAATAGTCGCCAGTGAGTTTTAAGCATAAATCTTTCAGAATCTCGCATAAAAATATCTCCAGAATTTGGATAGAGCATAGTCTTCCTGATTGCTCCTTTCCGCCTATCCTTGACAACAAAGAAAAAGAAATTGTGCTCTGAGATGGTGTGAGAATTTGAATAGAAGAAAGATGAACCATGAACTTTAACAAGGAAGTCAGATTTAAATGGCTTATAATCTGCAGGGTTCATTCAAATTTAGTTGTCATATTGGCCAAACCAAAAACACCTGTTTTAAATCCTATTTTTTGCATCTTTACAGTAGCTGCTGCTGTTGGAAGTAAGAAAGCTTCTTCATTTGACTATGAATATAGACCTCGATAATTGACACCATGATACGGATTAATCTTTTAAAACATGTCACCAAAAAACAAAAAAACAGTTTAGAGCTACCAAAATAAATAGCCCTTTATTTTTCTTTTGTTAAGTTGCATAAGATGAACATAAGCACATCAGTTGCCTACCTCGACAGTGTTTTAATTTGATCCTACCAAGACATTTTTCCAAATAAAGATGACAGTGGGATATTATGCAAAACAAGCACAGTTGAGAGAATTCAGGTCACTGAGCTAGGGCAAAAAAAAATAAAATTGGAAGACAATATAACAAACGCTGAAATTGCGGAAAAATATCAATATAAGAGCAACAATTCTTCATGATTCTCAAGCAATGCATAATGCATTTCCATAAGTGGAAAGATAAGCAATTTTTGGGCATCAAACAAAGTTCAAGACATATCATCAATACAGACTGGCACATCCACGCATCATAATTCCAGCACTGTGAGCAAGTCCATGTAAGTATTATTTGTTTCGAGGAATCGTCACTTTTATTAATCAATGTTTGACTTGCTGTACCATGTTAGCATCGTAACCATTTCTTTGCATACTTCCTTGTCAAACAAAACAGAGCAACCCAAATGTCAACATTGGACCTTCAGTAGCTGGTTTGTGGAAATTTATGCAAAGCTTGTCCCTGGAAAAACATGGACTTTCTAGCATCGAGTTGAGGATTTGGACTGGAAATGGATCCTCGAGCAGCAGCAGTAGCTAAACTACAAGTATGCAAGAAAGAAAGAAGTCTGAACCATTACCCGAAGAACAAAAATTAGGCATTGGATAGATATCCTCTTATTGGACCTGAACTTGATCAACGACGATGAGTGGGGTTTCTTAGATGAGGTGCCAATAGTCGCCATTGAGTTTTGAGCATCAATCTTTCAGAATTTCACATTGAATTATGCCGAACGCTTGGAGGAGGGAATGAAGCCATCCTCTAGCAAGTTCCGATAACCTACAAATTGTAGCTGTTTGAGAGTGGAGAGATGGCTGCAAAGACCACTTGATAATCTTTCCACGTTCCTCATATATCTCATCTGAAGTGAGGTAGAGACAAAGGAAACAGAATACTCGACGCTTATTACATCCTCCACTGTTGATAGTCTTTCCACATTCCTCATATTTCTCATCCAAATATCTGAAATATGACTATCAATCAGTCTTGAATAAAAATGATCTTTCATGCATAATGAGCAACTATAAGAGTGATCAGAACAAAATTATATGCATACCCAACTGACAGCAACGAAAAATGACAAAAAGCTAAAGAAGACAAGCTGTTGGAAAGAGCATTGCAGTGGCTAAAGAGAAAAGCAGGCCCAAGGCAACAGCGAAGATGGATGCAGCAGTGGCACACACGAATATCATCAACTTTCGCAAGCAGTGCAATTGGAGACTAAAAAGGAAGCTCTTGCCGGGATTCAAGCAGCTAAATATCATTTTTTTTTCAGCTCTGAATTTTAGTTGTACTTCACAAGAAGCAAATGTTTGCGCCCATTGGGTAGCTTTGCATACTACTAGGTAGAGGATGTGCTGTCCAAATTGGGTTCTACATCCCCCATTCTTCTCACTGCATTTTGCTTATTTCAATAGCGGGGGAGAGACCCCCTTCCCTACGAGAACACACACGCCCAATTGTCAAGTCTCTGACCTTTTCAGTCCGTGGTTTCTGGAAATTCTATATGAAATATCTCCACGGGAAAAATTAATTCGCAGTAAGCATCAAATTGAAGAACAGAAACGAAATTGATGCATTCAAGACCAAAAACAGAAAACTGACTATACATGGCAGAATGAATTGCGGCAATCAGCAGGATTTAAGCGAAAGTAGATCGAATTGAGGATTCCTTGGATTTCCGAAAATTCATGTGAGACTTCTTCGTGGAAAGTATCAGTTTGTGTTGAGCATCGAAGCAAGGAAGCAGAAATGGAAATCGATGCCTTCAAAACCATAAACTTACCCGAACCCTAGAAAACTGCATGGCCGAATCAATTCACCGGATCCGATGGTGATCAATGAGGATGCTCGGGATGTCTTGGATGAGGGGCCAACAGTTGCCACCGAGGTTTGAGCATCGGTCTTTCAGAATCTCGCATCTCTCTATCCACAATCGTCGGGGAGGGAGGGAGGCCATCCTCTGGCAAGTACCTCAACTTCGGGCAATCTTCGATCCATAACTGTTGGAGAGAGGAGAGACGGTTGAGAAGACCGCTCGACAGTCTTTCCACATTCTTCATATGTGAAATATCAAGAGTGGTTAGAGAGGAAGGGAAACCTCACCTTCTCTCCCTCCCCTCCCATTTGAATAGAAGAAAGAGAAAGATGAATTATGATCATTGACAAAGAAGTCAGATTTAAATTTATTATAATCTACAGGGTTCATTCAAATTTAGTTGTCATATTGGCCAACTCGAAAACACCTTAAATCCTATTTTTTGCATCTTTACAGTAGCTGCTGTTGTTGGAAGTAAGAAAGCTTCTTCGTTTGACTTTCAATATAGACCTCAATAATTGACATCATGATACAGATTAATCTTTTAGAGTAGATCACGAGAAAAACAGTTTAGAGCATATCAGTACACCTACCAAAACAAATAGCCTTTTATTTTTTTATTTTTTGTTTTTCTTTTGTGAAGTTGCATATCAGTACACCTACATAAGCACATCATTTGCCTACCTCAACAGTGTTTGCATTTGATCCTCTTGAGAGATTTTTCCAAAAAAAGATGACAGTGGGATATTATGCAAAACAAGCACAGTTGAGAGAATTCAGGTCACTGAGCTAGGGCATGAAAGAAAAGACATTTAGAAGAGAAAACATAACAGACGCTGAAATTGCGGAAAAATATCAATATAATAGCAACAATTCTTCTTGATTCTCATGCAAAGCATGGTCCATTTTCATAAGTGGAAAGAAAAGCAAATTTTGGGCATCAAACAAAGTTCAAGATATATCATCGGTCCAGACAGGCACATCCACGCATCACAATTCCAACACTGTGAGCAAGTCCATGTACGTATTATTTGTTTCGAGGAATTGTCACTTGTATGAAACAATGGTTGGTTGACTTCCTGTACCACATTAGCATTATAACCATTTCATTGTGTGCTTCCTTGTCAAGCAAAACAGAGCAACCCAAATGTCTAGCCGGCTTGTGCCAAATTATGAGAAACTTGTCCATGGAAACACACGAACTTTCTAGCATTAAGTTGAGGAATAGTAATAGAAATGGATCCTTGAGTAGCAGCAGTAGCTAAATGACAAGTGTGCCAGAAAGAAAGAAGTCCGAATCATTACCTGAAGAACAAAAATTAGACATTGGATAGATATCTTCTCATTGGATCCGAAGTCCATCAACTACAATGAGTCGGATTTCTTGGATGAGGTGCTAATATGCCGAATACTAGCTGTTTGAGAGTGGAGAGATGGCTGCAAAGACCACTTGATAGTCTTTGCACGTTCCTCATATTTCCCATCCAAAGAGAGGTAGAGATGAAGGAAACAGAATACTCCACGCTTCTTCCATCCTCTACATTTGATAGTCTTTCCACACTCCTCATATCTCTCATCCAAAAATCTGAAACAAGACTATCAATTAGTCCTAAATAAAACTCCTAAGAATGATTGCCTACCCCTGTTGGTATATATGGAAAGCTTGAAATGCAATAACTTTTACCCATAAATCACTAGATACCGAAACTGTCACTTATACAGGTTAGAAAAGTTCTTTTGGAGTGTGTTGCAAGTAAAAATGTAAGCTAAGTCATGATTCGGTGGATGAAAGGCATGGTGCGTGGAGTAAACCTGAGCTAGGTTTTGTGAAGATTAACTGAGATGGGTCTTATTACATAGAATCCCCAAAATAACATCCAAAGAGCAGTTACAGCAATTGATACTCCCTCCCCTTCCCTCTCCTGCACAGGAAAAATGATATGTAGGATTGCTTCAAATGTTGTCAAGAGATGGAGTGGGTATTTGAATAGAAGAAAGATGAACTTTACCAGGCAATCTGTTTGTAAATGGGTTTTGATTTGCAGGGTTCATTCAGAATTTTGCTGTTATATTTGCATATTTAAAACCTCAGTTTTCAAACCGTTCTTCCATCGATACAGTAGTTGCTATTGGAACAAAGAAAGCTTCATATTCTGAACATTGACCTGAACATGTCAAAGGATATTATCTAATGGATTCAGATATTTATACAGATTATCATTATGGTATTTTTCTGGCTAGACAAGGCCTACATCATAGTTACTAAAAGCAATTTTTTACTTAAGAGTTGGAAGTACAAATTTTTTGTTGGCCATGGAAATATTTCACATATAATTCTCCTAAACAGTACCAAACAACAAAAATGGGGAAAAGTGTTTTTGTAAATCTTGACTTCTTATAACATAGGCCCTTAGTTGCCTCTAAAGCTATTGGCAAATGATTCTGCATACTTGATGTAAAAAACTTAGACTCATCCTTCCATGGGCCCCAATCAAGTTTAAATGACAAATGAGGGCCTCTTTACCTGTGAGTACGTCCTGTGTATCAGCAGCCATCCTCTCTTCGTCCATTTTAGCTTTCTATGTGTAGCTAAGCCTCATTTTCAGTTCTGTAAGGTAATGTGACCCCGGTGAACCACTCTTTGCTGATGACAAGAACTAGGCCACCTGATTCTATGAGGACTGAATTATCTTCTTATAATCCAGGAAATTCCATGGAAAGCCGCCGCCTTGCCTTGAGAAACCACCCAGAGCTCGTCCACACTTGTAGATGTTCATCTTGACTAACCTTGTAATCAAGGCAAAAAGAGGGCTATTAGCTGTGAATATGATCCATCGTTGGTCAAATTGAAGTACTTTGGTAAGGAAATCGATCTCACCATCACAATTCCTCCTTGGAACAAGACCAGGCCTTGAATGAGCGCCTCAACTGTCCAAATCCTACGGTTGGGGATAGCAAAAAATGCAGAATCTTACTCATTTATCCTTAAACAAGAAACTAACAATTTACAAAGATATCACTTTAGTAGTCACAGATCATTAAAGCAGAACTTAAAGTCCACATTAATAAACAAAAAAGGTCCGCATCAATTATGTGCAGTAATGCCTATGGGCACAGATATCAGAACTAACCTGCAAATCAAGGCGAATAGAGGGCTATCAGCTGTGAAAATGATCCATCGTTGGTCAAATTGAAGTATTTTGACAAGAAAATCAATTTCACCATCAGAATTCTTCCTAGGAACAAGACCAGACCTCGAATGAGTGTCTCAGCCGCATCCGAATCCTACAGTTGTGGATGGGCAAAAAGAGCAGAATCATACACCCAATCATCCTTGGACAAGAAACTAACAATTTCCAAAGATAATTCTTTAGTGGTCACTCGTCGTTAAAGCAGAACTTAAATACCACATTTATAAACAAAAAGAGGTCCGCATTAACTATGTGCAGAGCCCAGGCACAGATATCGTTACTCTAATACGAAAAAACTGATCAAGCTAGCATAACTGTTCTATTCCGAATATTTCCCAAGTTGGAACAATTAGATTGGTTTCTGTTACATTATAAGTTAGATGCATGATGAGAGAAGCTCCCTGTAGCTGGGACCACTGATTGGTTCTACTGTATTTTCAATGTAAAGACTAGATTCCAATAAGTTCAATAAGTGCAAGAACAAGAACAAGAACAAGACAAATGAAAAAGCAATCGAAGTCACGAGGTGGAGAGAAATGAGTAACCTTTCCAGATGATTGGATGGCTCATCAAGCAAAACTATGTGAGGTTTCTTGAAAGTTATCTTAGCAAGCTGTAAGTAATAGTTCCTAACCCAACCGAGATCAAGACCTAAACGGAAGGTGGTTTATGAATATCATATCATGAATTGGAGTTGTATTGAAAGCTTGGAGCCATGAACTGCCCCAGATAGACTGGTTAGTTCTACGAAGGATCATCAACAACAAAAAGAAGGTTTTCGATGATAAAGAAAACTAATGAAAAAAAAAAAATTGCATCCCCATTTTTCACAATCATATCACAGCATCCAGGTAACTAATCGTATTTTCAGATTTCGACAGAGATCATTCTTATTTAGATCATAATCACTAGAAGAAACTTTAAAACATATCAATGCACCGAATAAAATTAAACCTTCTTCCTTTTTTGTAAATTGCAGAAAATGACACGAAAACACCGACAGCATTAGCCCTACCTCAACAGCGTTCCCAAGTGATCCTTCCATGAGATTTTGCCAATACAGATCACAAGTAGTATCTGCAAAACAACAAGAGCGAATGAACTTAAGATTTTGCCAATACATACAGCAAATGCCGCAGTGGAATTTGATTGTGGAATGCTATGATTCTTGGTGAATCTCACGCAAAGCATAGTGCATTTTCATTTATGGATCTAATTGATGCCTTCAAGACCAAAGCACTTACCGGAACCCTAGAAAAAGGAGTGCAGATGGAAGAAGGAATAGCGAAATCTCAGCAAATGAGAGCGAAAGTGGATCGATTTCACTTCATTGGATCCGAACGCCGTCGACCTTGATGCGAGGGATGTCTTGGATGAGGGGCCAATAGTCGCCACCGAGGTTTGAGCATCGATCTTTCAGAATCTCGCATCCTTCTATGCACAATCGTTCGAGGGAGGGAGGGAGGCCATCCTCTGGCAAGTACCTCAACTTCGGGCAATCGAAAATCCCTAACCATTGGAGAGAGGAGAGATGGTTGCGAAGACCGCTCGACAGTCTTTCCACGTTCTTCATCCCTCTAATGCCAAGTTGGGCTAGAGAGGAAGGGAAGAGAAGACTCCACGCATCCTCCTCCTCCTCGTTCTCCTCCGAAGGAAACCTCACCTTCTCTCCCTCCCCTCCCATGCTCCTTCCGTCAATTTCCACAGAGTCGAGGGAAGCGAGCATGGGTAGGCCCCATTCTCTCATTGGCCGCTTCAGGTTCTCGCACCCCTGAATCTCAAACGACTGCAAATTGGGAGGCAAATCCCCTTTGGGGCAGGATTTGATATTTTCACAATTCCTAATCCATAGATCCCGGAGGGAAGTAAGACGATGCCACTCATTTGGTAGGGACTTTATCTTCGGACAATTATAAAGAGAGAAAAATGATAGGGTGAGGGGAAGGGGAGGGAAGTCCTCTATCTCCAGTGCTGGACAATTAGATATTCTCAATTGAGTGAGATGGGAGAACGTGTGAAAGTATTGTGGTAGGCTTTTTAGATTCACACACCCGTCAATCGTAAAATCTTCCAGCGAATGTCCCACGGTGATCTCTTCCAACGACTCTACTCCCTTACAGTCCTCAATTGTAAGTTCCTTCAAAGCAGCAAGTCTACCCTTGACAAACGAAAAGGATGTCAGAGTATCGCATTTAACTATTTTAAGATATTCAAGTTGAAACGTCGTGTTATTACTACTGGAATCATCCGGAGGAATGGTTTGTCCCACGAGTTTCGGACAGTCATGAATTTTCAAATATCTGAGTGTATCCATCTTGCTTGGAAGCTTTTCTAAACTTGTGCAATCACTTAATTCCATCCTTTCAAGGTTGCAGGGCAGCTTTATTAGTCCTTCTCCCGCCACAAAAGATATGAATCGAGGACAACTTGCGATGGCTAATACCTGGAGGCAAGTAAGATTAAGCATTTCATTTCCATCTTGCCACAAGTACTTTAGCTTGTCACACCCTCTTATATGAAGCTCTTTTAGCTTGACCAAGCAGCTCATAAATCCATGATCAAGGCAAACAAACTCGGCAAGATTTACAATTCTGAGAATGGTCAAAGAAGTTAGGTTGACCAAGCTCTTTAATATCTCCTTGTTACAATCCTCCAAGTGTAGCTCACGGAGAGATGGAAGACGAACCTCAGTAGTCGAGTTATTCAAATGTAGGCATGAATGAATTTCAAGCTTTATGAGACTATCAAGTTGACAAGGCAATGTCCCGACCAATGAAGGACAACTCTGGACAACAAGATGCTGAAGATAGGGGAATGGGACTTCTTCTTTCGGGCCCCCGACGTAAGGAAACCAATCCTTCCATGCCAACATCTCTTTCAACTTCAAAGTTGCTAAGGATGAGAAAGGCCTTCCACCTCCATAAAATTCGGAGCCTATCATTTTCACCGCGTGTAGACCATCAAGAGACAATTCCTTAAGTGAAGGTAGTTGTCCAAGCGAGGGTAGCGATATAACATTAGGACAGTCCCGCAAACACAAAGACACTAATTTAGAATAGGATGGACCATCTAACCACGATGAGAATGTTGAACCACCGTAGTACAAGATAGCAAGATTTTCAAGATTAGTGTGAGGTCGCAGAGAGTTAAGCACCTGAGCATCGCGCTCAGGATTCAAGAGATTTCTCGAATGTTCATCCCAATGCAAGGATAAGTTGGTAAGGCCTCGCTTTCGAAGCAAATCAGCATCAGCTGCATCTCCAACTTCTTTCACCTTTTGCAATTCTGATATAAATAATTCTCCTTGAAGATGCGGCAAGTTCTTTAACTCCTCCAACCGCGACCCTTTCTTTGGTCCGACCATAAACTTAGATAAGATAGTAAGATTCTTCAAATTACCAATACCCAATGGCATCTCTTTTAGACTTTCGGTATCTCTAATATCAATAAATTGTAAGCTGACCAACTTTGTGATTTCTTGAGGCAGTTTTGAAAGGTTTTGACAACCTCGTAAGATCAAAGCTTGTAATTTGCACAAGCCGACAATTGACTCAGGCAGCCTTTTAATATTAGTATATGAGAAATTGAGATATCGCAGATGTTTTAAATCACCAACACAATTTGGCACCTCTATGATGTCACAATGACATACTGAGAGCACCCTCAAGTATTTCAATTCCGTTAACAAGTCATGTAGCACCTTGTTGGAAATAGATAAAGAGCCCCCTTCATATCCAACAGACGCTAAGATTAAACTTCTTAGTACCTTCATTCGGTGATATGCTCTCATGCATTTTGATGTGACATACCGTGACGAGATGAATGATGCAAAACGAGTTTTTTCAATTGATGATACATCATGTTCATTACTTGTCAGCCGAGACTCCCCTGGGCTATAGCAAGTCCCACCCGCAATTGACTTTGCTAGATCATTCAAACGATCATGCATTGAAAACTTAGATGCATCAACACTCGATTGTTGAAGAAATGATCTAGATTTTAACTCATCAAAGTAATCCCGTCCTAATCTCAAGTTATTCTCCTTTGCTTTTTGTCCATCTAAAAAGCCCTCCGCTATCCATAAGAGTACCAGCTCATCCCTCTCAATTTCGTAATCCTTGGGAAATACAGCACAATAAGCAAAACATCTTTTCAAATAGGAAGGAAGATGGATATAGCTCAATTTCAAAATAGGGAGAACCTCATCATTCTCCACTGTCGAAAGATTCCATATTTTGTTATTTAAGGTATCTTCCCATTCATCGGGATTCCTTTTATTACGTAGGACACCGCCCAACATCTTCGCTGCCAAAGGTAAACCTTTACATCTTTCAGCTATTTTCTTGCCTATTGTTTCAAAATCTGGGTGACCCTCAAAATTTGTTGCTCCAAGAGCATGAAAGGCTAATAAGCTTGTACAATTATCAAGGGACAATTCCTTCAAAGGATACGACAATGCTCCTGTTACGGAAACAACGGCATCGCTGCGAGTGGTGATAATTATCTTGCTTCCCTTGGCCCCCGTTTCAAACGGCTTTAAGAGGGTAGTCCATTTTTCATACTTCTCATTCCAGATATCGTCTAAAATCACAAGAAACTTTTTTTCGGATAGTTTGTCCTTCAACTTAACTTGAAGGCTGTTAAGATCTTCACCCTCGCAAGACGATTCGGTGATTGATCGCAAAATAGTCTTTGTTATGCCAAGAACATCAAAAACATCTGACACGCAAACCCAAGCTCTCATCTCGAAATAGGTGTATACTCTGGCATCATTATATAGCCGTTGAGCCAAGGCCGTCTTTCCAACACCACCCATCCCAACTATAGAGACAATGGTCAACGTGGCATTGAAATTTTCGGTCTCATTGATCAATAGTTTGAGTATTTGTGCTTCTTCCTTTTCCCTGCCAAAAAACTGAGGCTCCGGCAAAGAAGTAGTGGGATCCCTTTTGTTGATGTAGTTAGATTTGTCCACGACATTCTCTCTCAAGCATAGACGAGCCTTCCTAGTGACAATCGCTTTCAACCTACCATTGATCTCTTGTACCTTGGTTTCAGACACGAGCGAGCGCGAGTTTGGATTCGATCCGGAGGATTTATCTCGGCCAAAGAAAGAGAACTTCCATTTCTCCAGACCTTTGCTTGTGCTGGATCCTACCTCCGACTCAACCTGAGCGGCTTTGATCGCGAGCTCATCAAGCAAGTCTTCCATGTCATACGCCAAGTCCCTAACATCGTCTAGCCACAGCTTCACTAGAGGGTTATCGCTGAGTTGCCTGTCCTCTGCATCAGTCAACACTACATTGATTGTGATTAGCATCTCCTTCCACTCCTCGAGTAGAGCGGTGCTGATTCCTTCCCATTGTGCATAGCCCAATGCAAGAGAAGTCAACTTGTCGAACAACACCTGAAAGAAGGAAGCCAAGAAGGAACCCAAAACGATCTCTCCGATGGCCATGGTTGAATCGGTCACTGTAGAGAACAGCAAAGGTGTTTTGGTGAAGCGAAGTAAAAATGAGCTAATGGAGAGAGAAAACTATGAAGTCCAGGAAGCCCAAGATGTTCACTCACCAAATAGATTAGAAAAAGACCAAGACTTTCAAGGGATGCACACCGAAGGTTAGACAAATCAAAATAAAATAGTTTTTAATCCATGAGTACTTGTTTCATCAATTGTTCTCCTTTTTCTTCGGATCGAGACTTTTATGCCATCGTTCGAAGGAGAGGACCTTTTATGTGGGCACTTAAAATAGAGGATAAAAGGTGATTTTTCTATATATGACCAATTTAGAGGGCAAGCATATTTTCGTCAAAAACTTAATTGCTTACAAGTGTTTTGTGGGCTTTTTTGGCATCTGTATATTTTCAGATAATTTCAATGTCTTTATTTTATGCTTTATTGGTGAATATGTGCTCAATAAGGAAACCAAAACACATGCTTTGGGCTAAACAAGAGAAAGGGTCAAGCACACCAACTAATCCACTAAGCAAGTTGCTTTATTTTTCTCTGCAAATATTGAAGAGTCAAAAATCACCGACTAACATTATATAACCTACTGAAAATTATCCTTTACACATCACAATAACGAATAGGAAAATCGTTTTCAAAGGACCATGATCTCCTATCAAGCGATTCTTGATCATCAAACTATTACCCCATCACCCTTCGGCAGATCATTGCTACCCATCTTGCTGCGAATTTCAGCATTGTAACTGAGACTGAAGGCCTACATTGATTGCATACGAAATATGCGACCAATGAGCAGATTCTTTCAGAAAGCACATGCTCTCTACCCAGAAAGCATGTGCTTTTCATCCAGCCTTTTCATCTGTTTATCTGCATCTTTTTGTGCAGCAGGAAGGCATCTTTCCTTCATTAATCATTTTGGGATTCGTAATAATTGAGAAAGCACATGCTCTCCACCCATAACGCATATGCTCTCCATCGAAGATTGGCCTTGACTTGGGGGCTCTCATCTAGAGATAAAGATTAGCCATACTCTTCTTGTCCATAGAGCAGACACAACCGAACAATATTGGCTTGACTAGAAGGTGAGGTCCATTGGAAAGAAAAGAAATGCATTGCATTGCTCCCCGTCAAATTAACTTTTAACATTGGATTAATCGACAGAAACCTGCCTAGGAAGACTCGTTTATTATACATTGCATTCGGAATCATTCAGAAACCATGTGCTCTCCATCCAACCTTTTCATTTGTATATATTGGATCTTTATGTGCAGCAAAGAAAGGCATCCTCTCTGGAATCATTCTTTAAACGTTTTGTATTTGGAATTGTCCAGAAAGATGTGCATTTCAACCAGAAATCATGTCCTCTCCATCATAGGAAATGGTGATATGATGATTCTGATCAGTGTGAAGAACAAACAAGAAGATCGCTACCAGCAATGTTTTTCCTATTTACCTTGGGTGAAAGCAAATGTTCCTCTTTTCTTTTCGTGTTTTACTGGTTTGCGATTAAGAAAAAATTGACGAGTTTTCCACAATTTCATAACATCATATTAAAAAATTCACAAGGATGTTAGAGCCATAGAGCCACATTTATCTGCTTAACAATATAATTTTTTTTCTGGTGTGAGCATTCCACTTCTTTTAGGTGGTGACTTTGTATTTTATTTTTTCCCCTCTCAGTTCTCTATATTATATCTTTTACTTTCTCGTAGTGGGCATGCCCGATGATAAACATTTACTTTTCATTCACACATCTTTTTATGAATTATTTCTAAAACATGTACTAAACCCTTAATTTGCCGATTACATGCATTTTTGGTCCCCTCTCTCTCTTTCTCTCTCAAATGCAAAAGAAAAAAAAATATAGAGCAGAAATAATGGAGTTACCTATTGATTCTATATCATAATTTTTTTTCCGCCCACAAAAATTAAATTTAAAAACGACCGACTAAAGATTCTTTAGAGCAAATTAGAACCTAGAGGGGGGAGTCAATAAATATATGATAGTTACTCACTTTAAGGAGTGAGCAATATAAAATGACAACCTGGACTTTTTAGGGTTGAACAATAAGCAAAGTCTGATTGATACGACATTAGTGCGCATTATAAAAAATGAACAAACTCAAAAAAATTTCTGATGTAGAAATACCTTCTTTTTTTTTTAACAAAACACGAGTCTATGTGTGTTCATTTTCTAACAAGAACAATTTTGATTTTCATAATTCACAATTTAATTCTTTATCGCAAATATCTCACAGTTTTCTTTGTCTTGAAAGAAAATAAATGGCTTAGTTTTCTTGCACTAAACTATCATTGGTTTTCGCACGATGAAAACAAGTCATCCACATGCAACACCCTTGTGGCTTCGGCAAGAACTACTTCACATGAAGTTTGAATTGCAACCATATTGACTTGACTCGATTGATTACACTGGCATACCTTAAAAGATACTAAATCTCAAACACCTTTTTAATTCATCTTACCTCTTGTGGTTGATGGTAAATCCACTATATCTACATAATAAGGACTTTTTATTATGAGAGTGAATATTTAAAGACACAACAAAAGTCATTTATTTGGTTTGGCACCGCGAAATTATGGCAATAGTGACTTTCTCAAGAATCTCTGCTAAAGAGGAATGAAGCTATCCTCTTACAATATTTATTGTTGCTTACCTAATTTCATGGACTAAAATTCCAATACATTCACGGTGTAAAATAATTACTTTGTGAGCTGGATAAAAATACTGATTCCATTACAAACTGAATACTTTTATCTCAGGATTGTTAATCGTGTAAAATCATTTCACGTTAGTGTGTGTTTTGGCAAAACAATAATGATAGAGAGATTGAAAATTAATCTTAATGTCCTAATATTACTATCTAACAAAAATTAAAATAAAAATTATTTTTTTTTAAACTTGACATCAACTTTAATCGGGATTATAGATAGGCATGAAATCAGTTTAAGAACCAAAATATTATTGTTGTTGCATCAGTTTGAGGGACAAAGAGAGCAAGTAGATAGATGTCTCTTACCTATTCCAAGTAAACTTCCTTGAAGTAGACCGGTGAACGGGATTAGATCAACGACAGTAATCCAGCAAGCACGAGCACCAGGTTCAAACGAGCAGGAAGAGAACACTGTTGAGAGGGGGGCGAGCACTAGTTTCGGCGGATCACAGTTTATGTATGTGAATTCTGCTCCGGCAATGCGTGGCCACTGCTTGCAACGACGAACGACAATACTGATGGAGCCACGACTATAGCAGGTTTGTAGGGGATTGGGCAGATCAAAGATGGTGGTGATTGGCGACAATCAACTTGCATGCGAGAAGTGAATTGAATGAAAGCGGAGCCTGTGGGCGTGAGTTTGAAGCTGATGATGGTGGTTTGAGGAAAAAGTGAGGCGGTGTGGCTTTAAGGTGTGCATTTTTTCTCAGAGGTTCCCATTTTATCTTTTCTTTTCTGTTTTTTCTTTGGGGAATAAATTCGAGGGAACCTAATCCTATTTGTTAAAATTCTGGTATATGCTTATAAAATGCTTTAATTGCAAGGAACTTTTTTTTTGTTGAGGAAAACCGGCTCCATTTTTTCAAATATATATGAAATCGACTTTGGGCAAAATTTAGGTATCAACAAGTTTTATCTATCAAATGGTTATTTCTGAGCTATTCATACTTATTTTGGTAACTCGAGGTTCCTTAATTTTAGGTGACGTGGGATGGTCAGATGATCTTGACTATAACCGTTTGCTTATTGCCCACATTTCACCTCTCTTTGCAATGAAACGCCAATGCAGATTTGGACACTGGGATCCATATATGACTTCTAATCCTATTTGGATTTTCCATTACGTTTCTCTTTCGGATCGAATTGAGCCAAATCCTCTTGTTGTTCTCTATCAAAGTAGTTTAAGTAGTTAAAGTTTTTACTTCCTTGCATTTTACATGGTAAAGAGTAGAAACCCATATCAGCTCGACTTAAGAGTTATGGAGAGATTTTTTAAGGGTCCAACCAAATTTCCTAATTTAATAGATTTGATTGTTTGACATTCACGCTTGGCATAACTTTAGTTTACCCAAGGATGTGAGGGAACATGGAGTCTATGCATATGCTAAAACAATTATTGGATCATGTTCACCAATAGTGACCAAAGATCGGTCCCACACATGCTAAAGCAAAATGATGGAACTGGGAGCACTTGCTTTAGCCTTTTTTTGTCACCATGTCCAATCAAGCATAGCATTAGGGGCCTTTCGTCCGCCAATTATTAAAGGCTACAAAGTTCCACAAGATTAATACAATCATATCTTTTACTGGATTCAAATGAAAATGTTCACCGTTCTTCACTCGAAAAAAAGAGCAAATTAGACTCCTATAGTACTACTTATTGTTATCATAGAATTAGCCCATACTATCTTAAATACTTTTATCAATCATGTTTTAGGTATCGTAAGTTATAAGAATCAACAACAGTCGAGAATCTAATTATATATGAGCGGAACACCTGATGTGTGTGGATATGAAATGACTCGAGAGGCTTGAGAGAGAGAGAGAGAGAGAGAGAGAGAGAGCCATCATATTACTTCAAGTTGGAGTCTTGCATGTCTTGCACAATCTTGCTTTCTTATAAGAAAATTCATTTTTCCTTATTGAATGGGGATATCTTTCACGACGATCTTGCTTTCTTAAAGCAAAGATTTCTTGCACGATCTTGCTTTCTTAAAGCAAAATTCGATTCTCTTTTTTGAGTGGGGGAGACCAAACCAATTAGATGTGGAAATTTATCTTCACAATGGATCGGGATTAACTACGATTCTAGAATTTAGAAAACAATTTAACCTACTTAATCTAAGTGAGCGCACTAAGTATTATGCCTTTCCTCTATTATTACTTGGAGCGAATTGTATTATGCCTTGTAGTATATGCTAATTATAGTGATTCCAGAGAGTTCACAATCATAAACTATCGAAATCTTGTAGACAAATAATTTGAGGCTTGAATTTAGACCGTAAAATGAATTTGAAGTTGGACATCTATATCCGAAGGCTCAAAATCATGTCAAACTCCATCATAACAAGGTACATGTAGCAGAGTATTCTGCAACTAGCCATCTCGTACCAACATATGCCTCCCCGGCAGCTCCTTGATCATTGTGGGCCAAAATCGCATCAAAGGATCGCCGCTATGTCAGTGTTTTTGAAACCTAAATTATCAAAGGCACAGCTAACAATGGCATCTTATTTTCTATTATACATCTACAAGTCACAAAGGACGGCAAGTTTGTCTGTTTGATAATGAAAACAAAATCAAGTGCTTTGGCTAAAAGAAAAGGTCCTCTATTTCAAACGACATCCAAAAGTTTTGATCTGAAGAAAAAGGAGAACAATCTCACCTGAGGACATAGTGTGCATCAAAACATACGTTCTTCGGTCTGACTCAAACTTCTTGGCGTATTAGGAAGACCAAGACTTTAGAGTAACTCATCAACTTTCTTGCGTAGAAAGTGAGGCAAAAGGGAAAAAGTGACAATATTAAATCCAGGAAGACCGAGATTTTGCAGGACTCAAATTGGCTTCATTGCTTCACTTTTCACATCCCTCTTCTTCCATCCCCATGTGAATGTCTCTTTTTCCATTACCAGTAGAACTTTCACTCATTACAGGTCTTGCTTAAAATTAACAATACTAGAAACAAGTATAAGAAGAAAGCCAAGAAGGAATGGAAAAGATCTCTCCAATGGCCATGGGTGAATCAGTCACCGTAGAGAACAACAATGGTTATGGTGAAGCTAACTAGCTAAGTGATAATGAGGCAACGGAGAGAGAAAACTGTAGAAGTCCCCGAATACCAAGACTTTCACCAACGAAAAATATTAAACAAAGACCAAGACTTTAAAATATGCTCATCAATGGCTAGAGAAATCATTTTAAAATATTTTTTGTCCACAAGTACTTGTTTCCTAATATTTAGAGAATATTTCCAGAGACATTATTGGATGTCATGTGCTCTTTTGTCTGGAAAGTGAAGCAAAAGTGGAGAATTTCTACGCGTCACATGTGAAGCAAAAGCGAAGCACTTTAAGAAAAAGTACCAACTGGAAAGAAACTTTAATCAATTCCAGGAAGACCAAGACTTTGTAAAACGCAAATTGGCCTTGTTGCTTCACTTTTCACATCCCACTATCATCCATAATGTGAACGTCTCTTTGTTGCACACCATAATTTGGGCTAACTTTGCATGTTCAAAGGAGCACAATTCTCCTAACAAGCGATTCATGATCATCAACTACTTCAGCACCCTTCAGCTAATCATTGTAGCCCATCTTGATGCGAATTTTTAGCACTATAACTGCCACGTAAAAGCCTATAACTGCAAAAAAAAAAAAAATAGAGGCGAACGAAACACTTGTAAGCAATAACTTTTTTACAAAGATATGCATGCACTCTAAGTTGGTCATATGAAGAAAAATCACCTTTAATCCTCTGTTTTGGATGGCCACAAGAAAAAAGAAAAGGTCCTTTGTTTCAAACGAGAGCCAAAAGTCTTGATCCGGAGAAAAAGGGGAACAGTTGATTTATCTAACTCAAGAACATAATGTGCATCAAAACATATGCTCTTCGGTCTTCGGTCTTACTCAAACGGATTGTCGTAATAATACACTCAAATAAAATACTTCTCATCAGGAAGACCCAAACTTTATTGGATATCATGTACCTTTTTTATCTAGAAAGGGAAGCAAAAGTGAAAGTGCAAATGGAAAAAAAAAACTGTAATAAAATCCGGGAAGACCAAGATTTTCCAGGACGCAAATTGGCTTCATTGCTTCACTTTTCACATCCCTTCTCTTCCATCCCTACGTGAATGTCTCTTTTCCATTACTAGTAGAATTTCCACGAGTTGCATGTCTGGCTTAAAATTAACAATTTTATAAATTAGTATAAGAAGAAAGCCAAGAAGGAACGGAAAATATCTCTCCAATGGCCATGGGGTGATGGGTTATGGTAAAGCAAAGTGATAATGAGCTAATGGAGAGAGCAAACTATGAAGTCCAGGAAGACCAAAACTTTCGCCCACCATAAACATTAAACTAAGACCAAGACTTTCAAGGATGCTTTCCGTCCACAGGTGCGATGTTCATGTAAATAAACCATAAACTCAGGAAGACCAAGACTTTAGGGGACATCATGTACTTCACAAAAAAACAAAAGAAGAAAAGAAAGAGAAGCAAAAGTGACAAGGAGATGTGCGAAAGAAACTTTAATAAAATTCAGGAAGACCAAGACTTTCCAGGACGCAAATTGGCTTTGTTACTTCACCTTTCACATGGGTTCTATTTTTTTTTTTTTGTTTGAATGAAATATTATTTGACAATTAACATTGATTATTGTTCTCTTGCTAAAAATCAACAATACAATAATTTTATTTAGATTAGTGTTCTCCTATTTTCTGTATTATTTATTTTTCTATGGTAATTATGGGTAAAAGAGAGAAATTTTCTTCAAAGAATGAGATTAAAATATGCTTTTGCACTTTACAAGTCATACGCATTGCACACATGTTAACGGAAAAAAAATATCAAAGGGTTAGTGGCTGTTACAAAATTAAAATTCAGGGGACATTGTGTAATATTTGAAACTGGGGGCAAACATGCACTATTCCCAAAGTTCAAGGGGATTTGTGTAATTTCATCTTAAACATATAACTAAGCCAAATTTATTTAGATGGAATAATCACTAATCAATATGTAATATTCTCGCTCTTCCATAAGTAAGCACTAGAGGACCATCAGGCTCTACCCCAAAAAACTATTCAATAAAAAAAAAAAAGTAAATCTTGTGGCTCCTCTAGTGGGTATTGTCATTAAACTAAGCACCAAAGTTTGCTAGATGGAATGATAAGTAAACCTAATTGGCTGCTCCAGTGGGGCAACGAAATCAATTCCAACTGATTCTTGTTTTTAGATAGAATTCATGGTCGAGACTCAATTGGAAACAAAACGACTCCAGTGATTTCGATTGTATTATGGGAGCCAAAATGTCTTCTTATGTTTCTCTAACCATAATTTCTAAATGCTCCTCTTAAAATATGAATCACGAGTCCTATTCTACATGCACTTTTTGGGACAAATAATAAACGTTGGTTGATGCCAAGATGGTTAAATATAGACCAATAATAAAAGCTGAAATGATTGCCAACCGTGGTGAATTTATCTATCGTTAAATAGAACCGGACACCTTACTATTGACGAAATATAAAAAAGGTTACCCCTTGACACTCGTTAAGTGTTTATATTAATATGTCAACATGACATATGAAGTTGCGATGGAGAAATGGCAGTCTACATGAGAAGTACTAATTTGCCTATCATATAATGTATCAATTAACCGGGACTCTCAAGTTCTCATTAACCAAATATTTTAATTGCAAATCAAATTTGTCCCATAATATGGCTACCTTTAGCAACCATTTGGCCAAAAGACCTTTGGGCCTCTAAAGGAGAAATGGCAGTCTACATGAGAAGTCCTTTAGAGGCCCAAAGGCCTTTTGGCCAAAAGTCAAGCCATTCGACAAATATTTTTGAAAAATTTTGGGACAATGCATTGCATTTTTAAAGTATTCTAAAGTCCCTTAGCCCAAAGACAGGTTCATAGGAGCTTTGGTCTTTAAGCATTTATGGAATGTTAATGCATATTTTTTCTTTCAACTTTTCCCTCACTAAACTTTTGAAATTCCAAAAATACCTCATCATGACGTTGCTGGCGAGGTTAGATTCAGTGTCGATCTGAACCGCCGGTGAAGGTTTGAGGCTTTTTTTTAATAAAGAAAATAGAAAAAAATTCCTTTGTAAGTATAGTTTTTTTTTCAAATAGTATATAAACCGAAGTTGTTCTCAATGCGCTTTTAATTTACACTTTATCAAAACACTACTTATATTTAAGAAAAACCCTCTCACCCAAATTCTTTGCACTTCCCCCAAAGACTTTCCCTGGAAGCCTTACCAAACGCAGCAACCTAGTCATGGCCACGGGCCGGTTTTGGCCCGGAACTGGCCCGGTCAAACTCGGGCCCGGTCGTTGACGGGGCTTGCGGTTCAAAATCGGAACCGGCCAGTGGCCCACGATCTCTGTTCCGGTTCCAAAAATTTTGGAACTGGCGCGGAACCGCCGGTTCCAATTCCTGTTCCAAATTATTTAAAAAATAATAATAATGAAATTTTTAAAAAAATTCATTATTTAATTTCTTTTTATAAAATAATTTGAACTCCAATTGCCATGCATTGTAAATGCATTGATCTCTAATTACAAGGCTTGGCTTGGATTTTATACACAATGATTCTAATGTCTTTTCGTTCCTATTCGATGTGGGATTCTCGGCTTACCTTGAATACATTCAATGTGAGACTCTTGGCTTGTCTTCATGTAAATGCCAAGAATCCCATATCGAATGGAAAAGAAGAGACCATCAAAGGGGTTGTGTATAAAATCCAAGCCAGCCATGAGCATGTGAAGTTATATGCCTTTTGTGGCTACGATCCTTTGCTAGTTAAGAGCAAAGGGTTCCATTGGACTGCTTAGAACTGGACTGGGCCAATGGTCCGGTTCTCAGTTCTATGATTTGCCGGTCCGGTTCCTAGTTTTAAAATTAAGGGACTGATCTTACCGGTTCGATTCCTAGTTCCAAGCGGAATCGGACCGAATCGGGAACCAATCATCCTTACAATTTACATTTTGATTACAATTTATATTGAATAATTCATTATTTCATAATTTTATAATTCATTATTTTTTATTTCATAATTTATTTTTAAAATTTTTAAATTACGAACCGGAACTGAAATCGGCTGGTTCTGTATCGGAACCTGAACCGAAATAGCTAGGGGCAGTTTCGGTTCCGGTTCACACATGGCCACAAGCCAAAACCGGCGGTTCCAAACCAGAACCGGCCGGTTCCGAACCGTGACCATGCCTACAGCAACCCTTCTAAAGTCTTAGCACACATGAACTTCCAAAACACTCATTTGACTTTCAAAATTGCGGAACCAACCCAGAAAGAAGTTGACCACGTGGACACGATAACACAAACTTTACTGTGATATTGTGACTAGTAATGGCCACTCGACCTTGTCGACCCAGGAACTGCACAGCCCGGCCCCTTCAAAGGGTCGTTGTGCACGGCCACTGTGCCAGGTCGGGCTCTGGCCTAGGTGGGCCTAGGCCATCCCCTTAGGCCCAAATAGGCTAGACCAAAAACAACCCAGTTTTTTTTTTTTATCAAAGGTCACTGTCAGTGATCGTTAAGTCTCTGTTGCTTTAAAAAAAAATGAATTTGGCGGAATGTGATCATTCGGCCGCACCCAAAAAGAAAAAAAAACTCCTACAAATTCAACTCCTCCTCCATCATCACCTCCATCTGTTTCTCATCACTTATCACTCTCTTATAGCTCCTAATAAAATCTTGACTTCTAATACGCAATGGACCCAACTCAGCTGCATTAATCAACTCAATTGCCAGACCCAGACCTTTGGCTACAAAGAGTAGCCTACTCCAACCAATACCGTGTGGCCTTTGTGGCAAAGGTCCAAGATTTGGCAAATGTTCAACATCGAGGTCCTCCCCATTGGCGAGAAGAAAGCCAGTTGCACGGGATGGGTTATGAAATTACCCGCAAAATCTAGTGTTGGGACAGGCCACAGGAGGAGGTGCTAAGAGTAATGACTTGTTGAAATGGCTCAGCCCAAGGGGAGCTCCGCTGCCGTTCCAATTGGCCACCCGGAAGTTGGTTCAAGTGCAACGAGGACCGTGCTCAATGCCTAAGTATATGCTCCAGGCCAAGGAACTCACCCATGATCCGAGGATCGTCTAGTTCGTTAGAGGGGCATTTTAGTCGAATTAGACAGGCACTACAAGGACCACAAATGCCAGGAAATGCAAGGGTCTATACAAAGAGAAAAGAGCAGAGTTAATGCAGCTAATATCCAGAAATAACTTTTGAGTCTCATCGACTTCTGATTTGTGTACAAACCAAAAGGCCCATACATGTTGTTGTGTCACGTTCACTAGAAAGGGCCATATTGATTATTACATCAACGCATTCTATCATTTAAGTATATCCATATCCCTCAAATCACAAATTGTTTGTGTGGAAATCATGAGATTGGTGATTGACTTTGGCAATTTAGATGTCAAAACTAGGTGTAACACTACAAAAAAACAAGGATTTAGCCACGGAAAGTTTGCGACGAAAAATTATTCGTTGCTAATTTGTGACGGAATTTGTAATGAAAACTAAATTCGTAGCTAATTTGTGACGAAAAAAAACTCGTCGCTAATTTGCAATGAAAAAAAAATTCGTCGCTAATTTGCGATGAAAAAATATTCGTCGCTAATTTGCGACGAAATTTTCCGTGGCTAATTTGCGACGGAACTTGCCACAAACAATTTTTTGTGGCTTATTTGCGATGGAATTTGTGACGAAAATTTTTCCGTCACAAATTAGCGATGGAATTTGCCACGAAAAATTTTCCGCGGCTACTTTGCCACGGAATTTACCACGACAAATTTTTCGTGGCTAATTTGCGATGGAATTAGTGATGAATATTTTTTGCGACGAAAATCAAAATTCGTTGCTAATTTGAGACATAATTTGCGACAAAAAATAAATTTGTTGCTAATTTGTGACGGAAAATAATCCGTCACTAATTTGCGACGAAAACTAATTCGTCGCTAATTTGCGACATAATTTGTGACGGAAAATAACTTTTGTGATATCCCACCCCCATCCCCAATTTTTCTCTCTCTGCTGATTCCTTATATCTCCCTTCGTTGTTCTCTATTCCTTTCCCTTTTTCGTTTCTCTTGATAAACCTCTCCGTACGCACGCAAATCAATCACGGTAAAATTTTTTTGCCGGTAAGTGTCGTGGCTAATTTTGTGACTCTTCATTGCAAAACTATTCATCGTTGGATTCATTCGTTTTTTTTTTTATTATTTTATTGACTTTTTTTTCTGTTTCTTTTTTTTTCCTAACTTCTTCCCCGGTCGCCGATTCGGCGACCAGTGAGACTTCACTAGCCATGGACGAGGTGACCTCGTCAGCCATGGGCGAGGCCGCTTGACCTGAACCATACTTCGAGTAAGTATACATTTGCAAATATATGTATTGTGTGTAAGACATTTTCTAATATATAAATGGTATTTGTTAATAGGATTTTTCAAATTTCAAAGTATGGACTATCACTAAATGAGTTTGACCGTTTGTGTGATGAACAGTTTGCAGCATGATTCAAAACATATGTAAGTTGCCTATAGACCAAATCAAGTTATTAATATTTTATACATCATTTATTAAAATATATATTATTAACTTTGCGCGTGTGACCTTAGGTTCACAGTAATTATGATCAAGTTGAAAAGCAAGGATTGCTATATCATTTGTTATGGAGTCTAAAGTCAAGAGTACGAAATTAGTCAGCATATTTCATAAATGGGTATAATTTTCACACTCAAGAATATGGAATAGGAAAAGCCACAATAAAAATGGTGTGTGTGTTTGGTCATCCAATGGTGGTAGGTCAAAAGATGATTTTTATGACTTGTTGGATGAAATCATAGAGATAGAGTACCATGTACCATTAATACGTGTTGTGTTATTTAAGTGCATATAGTTTGACCCCGTTAAAGGAATGAGATGCATACGAAGTTTAATTTGGTTAAAATAAATCACTAGAAAAGGTATATGAAATATGAACCATTTGTATTGGCATAACAATCAATTCAAGTATATTATGTATTATATCTTAGTTTGAAATGTGACAAAGCTGATTGGTGGGTTGTATGTAAAACCAAAGTACAAAGAAAAATTGAGAAATACTGGAAGAATATAGCATATCAACAAGAGGAAGTTTGTAACACGGTTGAAACTGAGGAATATAACATTTCAATTTTACGAGATCCATATGGAGCAATAATAGATGTGGATCCAATTGAAATTCGAGAATCAAATTTAGAAGGTGTTGCAGAATCTGATTTTGATACAGAGGATGAAGATGATGATGATGCTTATGAAAAAAATGAAGATCAAGACGAAGACAAAGGTGAAGACGAAGGTGAAGATAAATGTGAAGATGAAGATGAAGATGAAGATCATAATTTTTGAGACTTGTTTTACTAATTATGTGTAATTATTATTATTGCGACATGTGTTTATTGTTGTTGTCATAATTATTATTGTTGTTGTTGTCGTAATTATTATTATTGCTGCTGTTGTTGCTGTTATTATTATTATTATGATTATCGTTATTACTATAGTTATTATTATTGTTGTTGTTGATCATTATTATTGTTATTATTGTTAATGTAATAGGTCGTCGCTAAATGGTGACAAGTCAAATACTATTTGTGCGATGACATTTGCGATATTTTATTTTCCATTGGATTTGGATCGTCGCTAATTGACAAAATTAGTGACGACATTTGCAATATTTTTATTTGTTGAATTGTTAAAAGGTCGTTGCCAATTTCGTGGCTAATTGGTAACAAATTGAATTCGTCGGAAAATATTTTTATTTGATGAATTGTTAACATGAAAGGTCGTCGCCGTCGCTAATTCCGTTGTAAATTAGTGACGGATTTGAATCTGTGGCTAATTAGCCGCGAATTTAGCTATGAAAATAAAGTTTCACGGCACTTTTCTAACTATATTTATTTTTGTGGTTAAATCCGTGGCTAATTAGTGATGGAATTTGCCATGAAAATAAAGTCTCGCGACATGTTCCAAACTATTTTTATTTTCGTGGCTAAATCCGTGGCTAATCAGCCACGGAAATAAAGTCTTGCGGCATTTTCCCTACTATATTTATTTCCGTGGCTAAATTAGTCACGGATTTAGCCATGGAAATAACTATTATAGGCATTTTCCCTACTATATTTATTTTCGTGGCTAATTAGCCACGAAAATAAATACTCTTGGCATTTTCCCTACAACATTTATTTCCGTAGCTAAATCCGTGGCTACTTAGCCACGGAAATAACTAGTATAGACATTTTCCCTATTATATTTATTTCCGTAGCTAAATTAGTCACGGATTTCGCCACGGAAATAACTACTCTTGGCATTTTCCTTACAATATTTATTTCCGTGGCTAAATTAGCCACGAAAATAACTACTCTTAGCATTTTTCCTATTATATTTATTTCCATGGCTAAATTAGTCACGGAAATAACTGCTCTTGGTATTTTTCCTATTATATATATTTTCGTGGCTAATTAGCCACGAATTTAATCACAAAAATAGCTAATCTTAGTATTTTTTTATTATATTTATTTTCGTGATTAATTAGCTACGAATTTAATGACGGATACTCTTGGCATATAGAGGGACAATCGAAGTGTGTTCAAAACCAAATGTCTCCTAGGCTCCAACTCTCTCCTCTCTCTCCACTTTTTGCTTTTGCTTCTCTCTCTCTCTCCTCTCTCTTCATCTGCGGTCCGTCCTCGCGGTTCCACCTCGATCAATCTCTCGAGCGCGTCGAAGCCGGATCACAGCTCGGTCCCTCGATCGAATCGGGCTAGGGCTCGCCGCCGATCGTCATCTTCCCGGAAATGAGGTGATTCTAGCGAAGGTATGGTGCTCTCTCTCTGTCTCTCGCTCGCTCGCTCCCGTTCTCGCTGTTCCGCTTCGTCCCATCCCTCATTTTCCGGGATTTTTTATGCGAGATGCTTGCAGCGCGATTCGTTGGAGGCGCGGTCGAGACCGTGGGAGCGGCCGGGGCGAGCATGGCGACGGTGGCTGGGCCGGGCTCGTTTCCTCCGGATAAGTTCCATCCCGGAGGCGGCGGCGGCGGCGGAGGAGGAGCTTCGAAGATTGGCGCGAAGCTAAGAAGAAAGACTCCGTCGGAGCTGAGAGTAATCCTCTAGAGATTTGCGGCGATTCGTTTGCGAAGTGTTTGTTTTTTTTTCTTTTTTGTGGCTGTGGTGACAAGATGATGCTTAGCTGGTTCTCTGGACCGCTTTGCTTTCGATGATGTATTTCTATGGACTGCAGCATAGCTTAAGACGTGACTCGCTCTGCTTGAGCATGTGACTTTTGTTTTGAGGCTCCAAAAGTCACTAGCTTTTTAAGTTGGCACGCTGATTCCAATGACTCTTGCTTTGTTACTCGTGTCTTCAATTTGGTTGTTGAAAAAACTAAAGAAAATTGGCGGCGGCGATGTATAATTAATGTGGCTCGACTGGATTGATGTCCTATACAGGGAGAGCAACTGAAGCGCATCAATGTTGTTGAGCTTGTAGATGAATCTGCTGCACCCTTTACTTGACTCTCTATAGTAAGTGTTTCACTGATCGTATTTGAGTTTTCATTCTATAAGCACGAGATTAGTCATTGAGGAGTGTTTTTTTTCTTCCACTGACAATGCCGGCACAAATGATGGTCTTAAGAAATCAGAAGTGTTTAAACTACCAAGGTACATTGATACGCAAAGTTAATGAAGTATATCCTGCCAAAAAGTCAAGGTTTAAGATGTCATCGCCGAAGGAGAATGTGAAGGTAAGGGCATTTTCCGGTATGATTAATAGATGTTTTAGATTCTGCTTTATGTCACTCATCTGTCTTAATTTCGAGAGCTTGAGCTTCGGGGGGGAGTTATTGTCTATTGTTGGTGTGCTAGCAAGATAAAAAGTTATTTCCTTGGTTATGTGCTCTTAAGCAGGAAACCAGTATAGAGGAGCAGAGTCATGCAATGAAGAATCTTGCTGTGCTTTTGAACATGGCTACAAGAAGCAAACGGCATCTTCAATGGTATTGATGAGATGCTTAATACTCTCTATATGTTGCTTAATGATTATTGATGAAATCAGCACCTTCTTATGTGTTTCATTCCTCATATCCCTGCAGTTTTGAGGATTCTATTTTCTCTTCTAAAGTTGCTGAAAATCATGGAGTACAAACTCAATCAACACTTGAGAGGTGTAACCAGCGTAGATTCCGTACAATTGCTGAGATATCGTCTAGTTCCGAAAAACTATCTGGCTCTAATATCGATACGGTAATTACTCTCATCTGTTTCCCCTTGAGCTGTTGGTATATCCTTCAGTAATATCACCATTATCTTTGTAGGATAAAGCTCTAAAAGGATTGGCTGCTCGAGAACCATCTTCTCATTTATTTGATTGTTGTTCTGAAAATTTTACTTCTACCTCGACTTACTCGAGCTGCTATCAATACAACATAGTTGGCCAAAAGGCTCCTCTGGATTTCACTTTGAAGACCGTCATGCGGATTGCAGCATCTTCTTCAGTAAATTGCTAATGTCTTTTGCAGTTAATAGTGTTGTGAGGGCTTACAACTGCTTGGAGACTCCTGGGGCATTTCATTCCTAATCTGGAGATATTTCAATTTTGGTCTTTACTCGTCATTATGAAAATTATCTTAAATCTTGTATTAGGGTTTGAAGATTTTTCCACTGCCTGTGCATGATGACTTCTTATGTAATTCTAAACGGCATTAAAAACATGGGAAAAAAATATACTTACACCAAAACGTGGTGCTGCTTGCACTGAAGATATCGTATGAAATGGGAGCATCACTTGATTTGAGAAATTTAGCTGAGTTTTCTACTTGCCAATTGGTTCCTGAATCATTTTTTTATTGGAAATGTCTGCTCTCATCTAAGAATATCGAAATATTTACTTTCTTAAAACATATAAATGGGTGGCACACTATGCTACAATCTGCATGCATATTGACAACTTTGATTAATAGCACAAGTTGTGGCAAGGTTAATAATTTTCACACACCATGCTCAAGCATGGTGTTCCTTTACTCATGTAGTTCTTTTATATTGCTCAGGGTTTGGTGTATTCTTTCTTGTTAGCCAATTAACTTTTTTTCCTTCATTATTTCTAGGATTTACAGGTTAATTACAAATGGTAGTTACAATAGTGTTCCCAATCATACATCTCTCTGTGCTTGCTCTGAGGGTCAAAGAACTAGCCATTGTTCAAGAACCCACATTGCTTCCACGTGCTTTTGCTCTATGGCTTTGAATTCATGGATATATCCTCAGTCCACTCTTCCACTTTCTGTTATGTCAGTGCTGACCTCACCAGCTGCAGAGAAAGGTTTGTCAAATGAGATATAAGATATGGAGGGTGTCCCCCTGAACTTGTCACTAATCCTCTCCTTTTTGTTTAGTGGAGATGGACTTCTTAAAGAAGCGACAATTGTCATGGGAAGAGTCATTTTGCAGTCTTTACTACTTATTCCGGAAGAACTTATGTAGCGTATTTTATGGTAATTTTCTCCTCCTTGAGATGCTCAGGTACTTTGTGGACTATCTCATTATCTTCTGTTGGAATATATGTTGAAGTCATTTTCCACGAATGTGTATGACGTAGTGCTGCTATTAGTTAAGCAATGCAAAGCTTTGCTACTTCTTCGTTCGTATAAGCAAGTACTTTCCATGCTTCTTTCTGATTTTTTCGTTTCAATCTTGGACTAATGGCTTCTGTATATGTAAGTATCTCAAGATTGGGAAGTTGTACAGCTAATTACCTGAAAATTTATAGGCTTAATGTAGGCCAAATCAATGGCATCTGAAAGAGCTCTTTGTGATGACAAACGCAAGCTAGTATTTATTAATTTGCTGGTACTCATGAAGAGCATGTTTTGTATTAATAATAACATTTCAAATATTTAAAAATTGGAAGAGGTATTTATGTCCTTACGGTGCCAATAACTTTCTGCAACGTCTAGAGTATCCATGACTCTCGATGCTGCTGAATATCTTACACAATGGATCTCTCATGACTTAATAAAGAGTCAATTCTAAAGGTAAAGCAGTAATTATGCCATGTGAATAACAGGACTTTTTTAGGAGGCCATTTCTTGCCAAGAACTATATCAATTAGTTCTTTCTGGTCATTATATAATCATCCTGTCTGTTGATTTGTTACCCTAATATGCTATTTTATTCATGGGAATTAGTGTGCACTTCTCAATTTGTGGTAATGTTTACTGCTGATGGTGACTCTGGAAGAAGCAAAAGGACTTGCAATGCTTACGTGTCCCGATTGACAAGAGGCCTGCGGTCATTGTTTAGAGCATGTAAGTCACAGCAATTGGTGTTAGCTTCTGTTGCTGCATGCACCTTTTACTTGTTAATAGTGCTTATTCCGTTCTGTCAAAATTTCCTAAGTACTGTTTGATTGAATCTCTAGTTTGGGATCACCTTCGGGGCTTGCTCAGCTAGCAGGAATCATATATGGGATTTGTCAAGACTATTTTGTTTAGCCTATTTTATACAACAGAAGTTTATTCCCGTGAGGCATCATTGTCCTGTTGTTAGCATTCAATAAAGATATTGCTGATGCATACATATCTTGTTATTGAAATATCTGGCTTGATTGCAAGTTGCTCATTAGCCAAGTTGTATAAGTGATCCTGAGATCAGTATATGATTACATTTATTGCCCATTTGGACATGATCATGATCTGTACTTGTTGGCTGTGATTTAGTTTCCGTTTGATGACCTTTTATTTCCAATAAAGAAAAGAAAGAATTTCTATTGTTGAAGGTCTTATCTATCATATTGGTCAACCTATCATTGCGAAGGATATGGCTCGATTAGTTGCAGTTGTCACATTGACCAAATTAGTCCCTTTTCTTGAACTTCCTTTTTTCTGGAATAATGCCTGACCATTCGGTTTTGTCTGTGTTGCAATCTAAATTTTCAAGCTAATGGATTATTAAGACTAAGCTTAACTCGGATTCTCCCAAGTCTTATCAATTCGCAATTTAGGATTTAAGTTCTTAACGTGTAAATGTTTTCATACTTGGAGTCGCCACTAATCTATTTGTGATAAGTTGATTAGAAACCTAAATAAAACATAGGGAGATATGTTTTATTCCTACAAATCAGAGATTCTAAGTTCGGGGACTTCGTTATGCTAGATCTAGTCTAATGCCATTTTGGTATCTTTTCTTTTAAAAAAAATAATGTTTTGGCAGACAGTTTTGATTCATTTTAACTTAGTCACTAGCATATGAGGTGACCATACAGTTGCGCAAACCACCAAAGTAACACTCAATAATCAAAACATTGAATAAATTGCAAGATTTGGAGAATTACTTATCTTGAAGCAACGTAAGCATCTGCATTGTTAACTAGAAAATCAAATCAATAATTCTAATATGATTTCTAATTAACAAGCAGTTCACTCAATATTTTTTTGGATTTTCATTTATTTAAATGAAAACTAACTTATATGCAATGACGTGCAAAAATTAATATGCGATTAATGCAGCCTAACATGCAAACTATATGACATGTGACAATATGACATAATTCTAATGATGGACAAATGGTTTATTTTTGGTATTTTTCCAATGAAATTCGAAATAAAAAAATGCTTAAATTAACATGCAATCTATCTTAGAAAAATGATAATTTAATCTATCCTAAAGTGACTTTTTGGTATTTTTATGAAAATTCGAAATTAAGAATTACCCTAAAATGAACTATCGAGATTAAGATAATATCTAAATTAAACTAGAAAATAAATTACTCTAATTCCTAATTTAAATTAAAAAGTTATCCTATTAACTTATTCAAAGAAAGTTATTCTAAACCTATTCTAAACATGCATCATTCTTTTTGGGATTTTCAAATCAAATCAAAACAAAGATTCAAACCAAAGCCAAAGATATCATCCATATCCATTCAAATAAATTGACAAATCACATCTCGGACATGAGGATCAAATTGGCCGATTTTCAATGCAATCGCGAATTGTATCTCGGGTAGGAGATCAGATTGACGATTTTTCGTGCAATCACGAATTGTATCTCGAGCAGGAGGATCGGATTGATGATTTTTCGGGCAATCACAAATCGTATCTCGGGTAGGAGGATCAGATTGATGATTTTCCGTGCAATCACGAATTGTATCTCAGGCAAGAGATTGGATTGACGACCATAGCACGTTATGAAATTAGGAAATAATTCCTAATTTAAATCTACTTGAGGATTTCATGGATATGAATAATATTCGAAGATTCAAACAATATTGCAATTTCACAAATTAGGCAACAAAATATACGAAAATCGAATTAATGAAGATTCTTACCTAATTTACTGATAACTTCCAAATTCAAACTTGACTTCGGATCGGGATCACGGAATGCGGGGTGGTGACCGATGGTGGGCCGGTGGCGGCGACGTTGCTTCGGTGTGGACAGTGGCTTGCAGCTAGGAGCGTTGAGCACGTCCGGGCTTAACTGGAACTTGTCACCGAATGAGGAACAGAAACGCAAGTTGCTTAAGAGCTTGTTGGGCGTTGCTTGAAGGCCACTAGAAAACCTGCAAAAGAAATCTCCAGTGCGGCAGAGAAATAGGATAATAAACGGTGGAGTCGGGGCTGAATTGGCGTAGTTGGAGCTTCACTTGATCGATGGTGGTCTCGGTGTCACCAAAGCAGCAAAAGGTTGATGGTAGGAACAATTTGCTACAGTGGTGGGCCACAAAAATCAAAATCTGGTGCTGAAGTCTGCGGAGAAAAGAGAAAAATTCTCATTTTGTTGCTGGTTTCCTCCTACTCATGTATCTTTTCTCTTGCAGCTTTCTTCTTGTTTTCAAGCGCCACAATTCCTTCGTAGCACTCTCTCTCTCTCCCTCTCTATATTGTGGCCGTGAATGTTGTGAATGAAGCCTCCCTTTTCTACGCAAGACAACCTAGATTTTTTTTTGGAGAGAACGTGATTAACTTTCCTTATGGAGAACGTATATTTTATTCCTTTCCTCCCTTAGAGTTATATCTTTCTTCTGATATGGGCACGGGGAGGTGTTCTTGGCAGCATACTCTTTTTTGTTTTGAGAAAGATATATTGCTCAAATAATATATGTCCTCACATGAATATTCCTTTCCCAGTTGCTCTTACTATTTTCCATTGACCGACAAAATCTTGCATATTTCCACAAATATCCAAAAAACAAAGTCTATGAAATCGTGGACATCTTCAGGAAATCATGAAAGATATTTCTGCACGAGTGCCCAACCAAAAATATATTAATCGAGAATCATGCATATATTCCGAAAATTCTTCATATCCCGCGTGTGAAAATTCCACCCATGATAATGAACAAGTTTGGCGAAAATCTTTATTCGTGGGCCTTTAACTAAGCCCATTCACCGTTGATTTAATTCAAATGCAACTATGTGAGCTTATTACTATAAATGCTCCTGAAATCTATATGCAGTTCAATTATTATTTTTGTTAGGTGTCGAGATCGACCCCTAATTTTTTTGTGCAATTAATCACTAAATTGTTAGTCAAAATTTAAGTATCAACAGCTGCTCCTCTTTGAAGGTGAGTTTGAAGATGTTGCATTCAAAGACTAAATGATACCTAAATTTCGACTATGCAGATGCAACGAATGATATTTTTGTCGGGATTATGAGTCCCATTTTAAAATGCAGTATGTCATGATGCATGTTAACATGAATAAAACATACCTGGAGTTACCTGACAGGATTGGTAATGTAATTCGAGGCATGACTCTGATTCTTGTGGTTGTTTGGCAAATGTTTGGGCTCTATCCTAAGGTATTGCTAGATGAACGCTAATGGATTTCGGTGACCTGCAATTCTGTCAAGACACACGAAGAGTAGTTCGAATTACCTGGATATCGTCTGAGGTAATCGAAGATGGTGATCAATAGACACCTGGATATCATCTAAGGTATCTGGAAATCAAAGAATGGAAGACTACTTCGAATATCTGGATATCGTCTGAGATACTCGAAATGGACCTTCCGCTGAACGCCTGGATATCGTCAGAGGCGTCTAGTGACAATCTAGTGAAACGGAATTTATCCCACCTTTTATCGAAATACCTGGATATCGTCAGAGGTTCTCGAGAAAATTATCCATTAGGAACCTGGACATCGTCAGAGGCGCCTAATGCGGGGCTTTCTCCAAATTGCTAGAAAAGGGGTTTAACAAGGTGCCTAGTTATCATCTGAGGTACTTGAAAAACGATTCGATAAATTGGAATATATTTCTACTTTTAACGAAATACCTGGATATCGTCAGAAGTATTCGTAAAAAGTCAACTTCTAAACACTTGGATATCGTCGGAGGTATTTAACGATTTGGCGAACAGAGGGGCTAGCCCGAATGCTCGGAGATTCCTTAACAAAGTACCTAGATATCATCAGAGGTACTTGAAAATGCTTGATCAATAGATGCCTAGATATTGTCAAAGGCATCTAGAGATCGCAACAAAATGATCAAATATGGGGCCTGACGATTTCTCGAATAGGTTAGGGATACCTGGATAGTTACAGGCATCTAAGGGATAGAGATGTACTTACTTGGTGATATCTCTGACTCTCAAGGGCGTGTCTCCTACTAGACACGGTTTTAGGCAACATGTAATATGCATTCATAGACAATCAAGAACACATATACTCATGCACTATGAATTCAATTGGTTTTCATGCATGATGATTTTGTCGAATCAGCATTACCAAACTTCACTGGGGAGAATCATGATAAGACAATCCGAACTCATAAGCGGGTGTCTTGAAAATGTCAAATGAGGCACTTCTGGTCCAAAAAGGCTTTCGCTCATTCTCATTGAAAAAGCCTGATTTATGAGAATCGCTCTATCTCACTATCATCATGTTGATAAAGGTTTGAGTATTCTCGCAAACAATATGAACTTACCAATCTGAGACGTCTTTGCTAGGACCCTAACGTGGGCTTGGTCAATAGCTTACCAAAGGGGACTCTTTGAGTCATGGCTATTGAAAGTACAATACTCCGCAGTTGTGTCCAGGTTTACAAGTCAAGAACCTTACAAAATGAGATAGAAATAGACTCGCTCTCACTTCTTCGAACTAAGCTTATAATCATTTGAATCTTACGTTAGTTCAAGTGCCATAATTTGAAAAGACTTTGTAAATGACGTAACGTAGTCTAGGTTCATGGGTTGAGAAATGGATGGATCATTAGGTTCAAAATGTGTATAATTGGGATGAATAAGTTGGTGATCATTTCAGCATTGTCACAAGTCTTCTTCTTCATCCCTGGGAATTGTCTTTTCAACGAATGCTTCACTGGGCTTGAATTTACCACATCTCTAAATTTGTAGGACTATGACTATCCTACTAGAGATGATTTTGACACACCTATTTTTTCATTGGGCACCGGCCTTGGTTTTACCAAGCACATTGCTTTTTCTTGCCCTTTTTTTTTCGACTCACGTCAGTTGACATACACTGTTTACAATGCATACATTTACCAGCCACACTCTGATTGAATGACTCGCCATTTGGACTCTCAAGGATTTCTGTCTTCTATTGATGCTCTGGATATGCTGCTTAGATAGTGATGGCTCTAACCTTGCCCCAATGTAAGGGATGATCACCAACTGGGTTTAAGAAACGAATTTGCAGGCTCAATTGGGTTTAACAAAAGATAAAGTGTGTATAGGATAGAGAAAGAAATGCTCTTCGTCATCTTAAGGCACTTAAACTTCATGTGAATTCATTTGAAAAAGTAACACTCGAAGATTGATGCAAGTGAGAACAAGACAATCTCTATTCATTTTTTACCTTATAATGCTGACTTACCTCCAGTTTGCCTCGATGTAGGGTGGTTCTTAACAGGGGTAATTTGAAAGGATTTCTCCAAGCGTTTAGGCTCAAAGTGGTGAAACAATGGACAACTTGTAATGTTAAGGTAGAGAAATGAAATGCCTCTTGTCATTTTAGTCGCCGTACCTTTTGCGAGATAACTCTTTACCTTGCAGACATGGAATTTTTCCACTCAACTCATTGGGGATTAGTGCATGGGACTGTATATAAGATAGGGCTTGCCTTTCATCATTCCGATGTACCTCATTTAACACATTCAATTCATTCTACATGAGTTATCAAATTGTTCAAATAGATTTCCTTTTGAAGTCAATGATGCAGACCAACAAAATAACCATGCAGAATTTAAAGCCAATGCACACATCTGAACTTTAAATTGATTGAAACCATTTATTCATGAGTGAAATGTTTGCAATTCAGAATATAAAACCAAACACTTGAAAACTTTTACTGTAAAATGTTAGATTTTATCAAGGGTAATACATATTCACAGTATCAGAATTAACAGGAGTGGAGAACTCACGACCACTCATTTCTGCGAGTATCATGGCACCTCCGGGAAGTACATTTTTAACCACATATGGACCGATGTAGTTTGGGGCAAATTTACCTTCAGGAACAAAAAAGACTAGGAGTACCTTCCTTAGGACTAGATCATTTACCATGAAGTGTCTTTGACACACTTTTTGGTTGAAAGACTTACCTACTTATGCGACAACTGGATCGGCCATTTCATCTCACTCTCAGGGGGATTTGCCCTTCTCTTCACTTCTCTGGTTTCCTCTGCATCATCCAAGTTAATAATGACAGATTGGTCTGACGTGAGAACTTTGGACCTTTTATGTCGTTCTAGGCCACACAACATTTTCGAGAAATCTTTGAGTTCATCGGTGTTATCGAGATCAGGGTCGGCGGCACATAATTCATTAGATTGGACTATTCTCATACCATCATGTGTCACAAAATTGCCCCTTGAAACATAAAGAAAGGGGGTTCAGAAGGACAAATAGGGCTAAACAGTGTATTTTTTATTTTGAAATTCTTTTCAAAAAAGTTTTAACACAAGGGAGCATGAAGAAGCCCAAACCTCGGAATTTTCCTTGGACTATATTTTTCTTTTATCGGTTGGATATCATTACCGGGCTGATTTGGTGTACCTCAACATGCCCTCAAAATGAAAATAATTTGTAACTTCATTGATTATCACCAAATGAATTACATTTATTGAATGGAAATTGCAACAATGAGTCCTAAAAATGAAAAAAAATCCTAAAAAGCAGCTCCCGAGACGGGGCAAGTCCTAAAAAACAGTAAAAATTCCCACGCATGGGAGTGTGTGAAAAAAGTAAAGGTGTTACTCTTACGGACCAGTGCCTATTCCCTCCAACGGTCCTTCCTCGATGGCTCCAATAAAGAAACTATCGAACAGTGCAGTGATTCCCTCCATTGCATCATCAGGATCTTTTGTGGCTAGAGGTGTTGGATCATTCTTACCTCCTCATCCATCTGAGACAATGTCATAGGGGTCAACATAGAAGCTCAGGGGCGCCGAGTATTTCACATAATAATCGAACTTGCCGTTCGATTGCCCCAATGTGTCGATCACCTCCTCTCTTCATGCATCATTCTTGCAAGGCGCGGGAATGTGGTGCGGATGTGTGGAAGCAACCTACCACGCCCAAGCTCTCTGTTATTTTGGGTAATTCCACGCCCATGTTCTTCACCATTCGGCTCTTCTTCGGATCGTTGTCTATTCTGCCTGTCTCCTCGATCTCGACCTCGACCACGTCCACGTCCACGTTGTCCACATCCACGTCCCTTATTATTTGGTTCACTTGGCCCCTGATACCCGAACCCAGTGGTGTGGAGCCTCCGAGAGACCTCCACCGGTTGGCGGATACCTTGACCATTCTTGCCAAGGCCTTCACCCGGAGTAAAGCCATATGACACTATTACTCTTTCAGCCATGACTGCAGCATTTGACACCTCATGGACGGATGGTGATGATCCTCTAGATGCATGTATGGTCGATACAAGCTCAAGCGACTGATAGCTCGATTCTATTTTGCAATCCAGCTCAACATAGGGGATAGCCGTTGCATGGTAAATTGGGTGATCTTCTTCACCGTGGACTGTGACTAACTTTCTCTCCATAACAAACTTCACCTTCTGATGTAGACTGGATGGCACAATTCCGGCAGTATGAATCCATGGACGACCCAACAAAAAATTGAATGCAGTGGAAATGTTTATAACTTGAAATAAGATGTTGAACATTGTTGGTCCTATCTGTATGTCAAGGTGGATTTCTCTCGTCACTTCTTTCTTCGTTCCGTCAAAGGCTCGTACGGAGGTTTTCGTAGAATTTATCCTAGAAGAATCTATCTTGAGGTGGTGTAAAGTCGCCAGAGAACAGATGTTCAAGACTGATCCGTTATCAATGAGTACCTGGGCTATATGCGAGGCCTTGTATTTGACAGAAATGTAAAGTGCTTTCGTATGTCCTCTCCCTTCTAGAGGGAACTCTTCATCTGAAAAGGCTATAAGGTCTTTGAGGAGTATGGAAACCACAAATTCCTCCAATTTGTCATGATCGATCGTCTCGGGCATGTGTACTTCACTTAACACCTTCATCAAGGCCTTTTGTTGTTTGACAGATGTTTGGAGGAGTTCAAGCAAAGAGATTTGCGTAGGCATCTTGCGCAGTTGCTCAACTATGTTGTATTCATTAGCCTTGATTACGGCCAGAAACTCCTTGGCTTCTTCATCAGTAACAGGTTTTACAGGTTGGGCATTAGCTTGGCCATAGATACGTCCAGATCTGGTAACTAAGTCGACATCAAGATTGTATGACCAAGGGACTGCTTTATTATTATAGTACTCATATGGTTGAGGTATTTCGATCACTATCCCTTCATCGGCTGTGGGCGTGCTTACTACGATCTCTTCATCATCGGACGCGTCTTCGAGCGAAGGCATGTTTTCAAGTAAATGGTCAAGCTTGTCCTTCCCGGTGTTCAATGTAGCAAACTCTTCGTCCCAATTAATAACCACTTCGGAGATAGTAGAAATGATGCTAGTGTGATCAGCATAAACGATCATCCCAGCTTCTACCATTCTTAAGATTCTTTCTCTCATGATAGCTAGGGGAAGGACCTCATTACTCGGGTAATAACCAGCTTTTACTAACTCACCATAGACATCAGTGGTATATACCTTGACATTCTTGATTCGACCAGCATCGAAACTAAATATGGCATTCACATTGCCGGCGTGATCAGGAAGCGGGTTGCTTTGAACATTCGGCTTAGCGGGTTGAAAGGAAAATGCCCTTGTATCAAGCAAGTTCTGGATCTGATACTTGAGAGTGATATAGTCATCAATTGAATGCCCCACTTCACTCATATGATAATCACATTTCTTAGACGGATCATAGTTATAGAATTGCTTGGGGTTGGGCCGCTTTGGCTCAGTGGTAAGCAAACCTTTCTTCCGGAGGACCGCCAGTACTTGAGACAACGACCCGGGGAGGGGGGTGAATTGCCTCTTATTGTTCCTCCTCTGAAAAAATTGACGACTCGTGCTATGTTGTTAAGTTTTTGCTACTTGAATCGTTGGAGCGACATTAACGTTCTTCCGACTTGGTTGGGTATACGTCACATTGACTTCAGCTGCCGGCTCTTTCTCCTTTCTTGCGCTAAATCTTTTGATCGAAGAAGACGGCTCCACAAACCACCCATCTTTCAGCCCTATATCAATCTGTTCGCCTATGGGGATGCGTTGATTGAAGTTATCAGCCGAAATGGCTACCATTTGATTACGGTACTCGAATGGAAGATTTTTAATGAACATCCTCTTCAATTCATTGTCTATGGGTTTTAGGATAACTTGAGCAGCTATATTTCTCCATTTGATAGCATAATCCTTGAATGACTCAGTCTTTTTCATCTGAGTACGCTCGAGGTCTTCGCAGGTGGGAATGATGTCCGTTATGAACCTGTATTGCTTTAGGAATGCTTCACTAACTTCCTTTCAGGTTTTGAGGCCATTTATCTTCTTCATGAGATACCAGTTCAAGGCAGGACCCATCAGACTTACTTGAAATGCATGGATCATCAGGAGTTTATTATCAACGTACGGGGTCATTTGTACGTGATATAGCTGCAGGTAGGCTTTTGGGTAGGAGGTACCATTGTACTTGTCAAAGTCTGGCATCTTGAACTTCTTCGGGATTTTGATCTGTAGAGACAGGTCGATCGAAGGTGAATCCTGTGAACCTTCCAGCTACTTCACTCTCTCTTCAAGTTTGTTGACCCATTCATCAGGTTTGTCCTTGTTGACGATAATCTGGACGGGGTCATCTACTAAATTGGGAAGATCGTCATCTTCCTTACTATCGGCATTCTTTCCACCTTTATGCTTTGACGTTGATGCCTCGGGGGATGTAGGAATGGGAGTCAGCTGAAGGGCTTTGATCTCAGCGGACATCTGTTGCATTATGGCGAGGAATTGCTTCATTTGGTCCTCAATGCCAACGACACGATCTCGTAAGTCAGTTTGATTAGCTATTCTAGTTCTTGATCGCGTATGAATATGCGATCGTGATCAGTCCGTAATTACCTGATTTCATGGATAAAACAGGCGCACATAAGTGTCAAGAAGAATCACACGCCGATCCATGACATTGGTCTATTCGCTTTGATTTATAAAAAAAACTTTATTCATAACGGATTCTTGAACAAAAACTATGAAAGCAACAACTTGAAATCCCCTAAACAAATATGCTAAAATAAGGACCCAACTTCCTAAACAACGAATCTAGAAAGAAAAATATCTTAAAAGACACAAGTCACTTCATTTGGCTTGATCAATATACAATTGGGATGTGATTTCTAAACGTAATCGCTTATTCTCCTCGGCCAAGTGTGCAACTTGCTCTTGTAACTTCTCAGCTTTTCTCTTGAGACATATTTTTTCAGCACGGTTGGTGATCTTCTTAGGCACCATTGGTATCTTCGGGAGTAAATTATCTGGAATCTTGTGTCGTTGAATGTATTCAACCGTAACATAATATTTTTTTTCTTTACCCTCTAATTCTTTTTCGGGCCATATGAGCATTTGTGGATGGCACATATCCTACAACGACTTGATTAAAGAAATGTTATCCTCATGGTCGAGGTCTCCATCAGTGAAGTCAACTCGAATTGGATCAGCTTGCTTCAAAGTTGGGGGAAGCTCTTGCACCACTTGATATTGGCAAGTCCCCCTAGTCGGGTAATATTCCATTGCCCTAGTGAATCCCAGTAAAGGGATTGGGCCAACACATCCATATGTGAGTTTGGCCTCACGAACTTGGAACCATTTAGCATGCCATAGGAAACATTTGGACTTTGGATTTTTAAAGAAAGCTAGCCTATTGAAATAATGATATTCTGGTGCATGTTTTTGTTTATTCTCAAATCTCATGATAGGGTGATCAGAGTTGCTAACTTCACGTATAATCATTAAACCACCAAACCCTTTTAAGTGAGATAAGAACCAAATTTTGCAAAAGCTCAGGAGAAGCATGAAAGATTTTGTTACTATTTTCTTTAAATCGAGAAAGGGAAAGAAAAGTTTCTGTCAGGAGTGCATTAACAAAGTTTATTCCCCCACACATTTGTCCCACTAACTTAGCAATCAAATGATTAATAGCATTCTTACAGTGAGGGAAAAGTATAAATCCAAAGAAAGCTAATAGGAAAATCCTTCTCATTTGAAATGAAGTGCCATTTTGAAAACATTCATCAAGAAATGAAAATGGGCAAGTATTGAGGTGACCTTTCAAAATTTTTCTTATATTTTCTTCCTCGATTCTCAAAAAATTAGATAAAATCAAGACAGGATTTATTCCGATGGGTGGACTAATTAATTCTGATTCCAAAGTTTTTCCAATGACAATACTATATTCTTCCAAGGTTGGAGCGAATTCATGCTTACCGAAAATGAAAGTAGTTGTCTCTGGACACCAACAATGGGCAAATGCTTGAATGAGGCAGCCATGGATGTTGATACGCAACAGAGGGAGAAGTCGGCCAATTATTGATTCCACGAACTCACGACTAGCTCGGTCTAACTTGTCCCACCACGCATTGAGTTCCTTCTTGGGAGGGAGGATAAGTCGAATGTCGGAATTTCCCATTGTTTATTGACCAAGACTTGCGATCAACCTAATGTCATGGACCGACAAAACAATATGATAAAGTAAATAAATTGCGAAGAAAAAGTTCAAAGAACTTACTTTACCAATAACCGGGTAGCAATCACATAGATATACGCATGCTACGTTACTCGATTTCTACTCTATAAGGTTTAACAAAGTGGAGCCACGAGGATGATCGGACTAGCCACGGGCATGCAGACTAAGTTGGGTCCTTGTAACTCCGGCATCGTCAAAGAGCCGACCCATGTCGCAGGCATGCAGATCGGGGTGGTAATCTCTTGACATTAAGAAAGAAATTTCGGGATTGAGATGGGCAACTCGTATCGTAGGCCGACGGTCAGAGTGGTATCCATCTCAATACTATCCTAGGTGATCCTATGCAGCCCAGGTTCGGCGACAGGTTGTGTGTGCTAGAGTGTAGTGAAAATGCACAAGCATGCACAACAGATCATATGCAAACAGCACTTCAATATCAAAATTAAAACATCCAATTTCAACACCTCCCTGCAAGAAAGTGATTAACAAACACTTCATCTTTTATAACTCCCATTCTGCAAAAATATTTAACACCTTACGAGTTAGAGACGTACCTGGAATCCTCGCTGCCAAACAAAAATATTTTTTTTTCAAAAAGAGAAAAATCGGCCTAAGTTCACTAAGAGTTTTAACTCAAATCCTCAGTGGAGTCGCCAAGCCATCGCGATCTAAATTTTCAGGCTAATGGATTATTAAGACAAAGCTTAACTCGGCCCTCCCAAGCCCTATCAATTCGCAACTTGGGATTTAAGTTCTTAACGTGCAAATATTTTCATGCTTGGAGTCGCCACTAATCTATTTGTGGTAGGTCGATTATAAACCTAAATAAAACATAGGGAGATATGTTTTATTCCTATAAATCAGAGATTCTAAGTTCGGGGACTTTGTTATGCTAGATCTAGTCTAACGCTCTTTCGGTACCTTTTCTTTTCAAAAAACATGTTTTAGCAGACAGTTTTGATTCATTTTAACTTAGTCACTAGCATGTGAGGTAATTATACGGGTGCGCAAACCATCAAAGTAATACCCAATAATCAAAACATTAAATAAATTGCAAGATTTGGAGAATTACTTATCTTGAAGCAATGTAAGCATCTGCATTGTTAGTTAGAAAATCACATAAACAATCCTAATATGATTTCTAATTAACAAGCAGTTCACTCAATATTTTTTTCGATTTTCATTTATTTAAATGAAAGCTAACCTATATGTAATGACGTGCAAAAATTAACATGCGATTAATGCAGCCTAACATGCAAACTATATGACATGCGACAATATGACATTATTCTAATGATGGGCAAATGATTTATTTTTGTTATTTTTCCAATGAAATTCGAAATAAAAAAATGCCTAAATTAACATGCAATCTATCCTAGAAAAATGATAATTTAATCTATCCTAAAGCGACTTCTTTTTGGTATTTTTATGAAAATTCGAAATCAAGAATTACCCTAAAATGAACCATCGAGATCAGGATAATATCTAAATTAAACTAGGAAATAAATTACTATAATTTCTAATTTAAATTAAAAAGTTATCCTATCGACTTATTCAAAGAAAGTTATTCTAAATCTATTCTAAACATGCATCATTCTTTTTGGGATTTTCAAATCAAATCAAAACAAAGATTCAAACCAAAGCTAAAGATATCATCCAATCACCCAAGATATCATCCATATCCATTCAAATAAATTGACAAATCACATCTCAGACATGAGGATCGGATTGGCCGATTTTCAATGCAATCGCGAATCGTATGTCAGGTAGGAGATCGGATTGACGATTTTCCGTGCAATCGCGAATCGTATCTCGAGCAGGAGGATTGGATTGATGATTTTCCGTGCAATTGCGAATCGTAACTCAGGCAAGAGATCGGATTGACGACCATAGCACGTTATGAAATTAGGAAATAATTCATAATTTAAATCTACCTGAGGATTTCATGGATATGAATAATATTCGAAGATTCAAACAATATTGCAATTTCACAAATTAGGCAACAAAATATACGAAAATCGAATTAATGAAGATTCTTACCTAATTTACGGATAACTTCCAAATTCGAACTTGACTTCGGATCGGGATCACGGAACGCGGGGTGGTGACTGACGGCGGGCTGGTGGCGGTGACGTTGCTTCGGTGTGGACGGTGGCTTGCAGCTAGGAGCGTTGAGCACGTTCGGGCTTAATTGGAACTCGTCACCGAATGAGGAATAGAAATGCAAGTTGCTTAAGAGCTTGTTGGGCGTTGCTTGAAGGCCACTAGAAAACCCGCAAAAGAAATCTCCTCTGCGACAGAGAAATAGGATAACAAATGGCTGAGTCGGGATTGAATTGGCGTAGCTGGAGCTTCACTTGATCGATGGTGGTCTCGGTGTCGCCAAAGCAGCGAAAGGTTGATGGTAGGAGCAATTTGCTGCAGCGGTGGGCCACAAAAATCAAATTCTGGTGCTGAAATCTGCGGAGAAAAGAGAAAAATTCTCCTTTTGTTGCTGGTTTCCTCCTACTCATGTATCTTTTCTCTTGCAGCTTTCTTCTTGTTTTCAAGCGCCACAATTCCTTTGTAGCACTCTCTCTCTCTCCCTCTCTATATTGTGGCCGTGAATGTTGTGATTGAAGCCCCCTTTTTATATGCAAGACAACCTAGATTTTTTTTTTTGGAAAGAACGTGATTAACTTTCCTTATAGAGAACGTATATTTTATTCCTTTCCTCCCTTAGAGTTATATTTTTCTTTTGATATGGGCATGGGGAGGTCTTCTTGGAAGCATACTCTTTTTTGTTTTGAGAAAGATATATTGCTCAAATAATATATGTCCTCACATGAATATTCCTTTCCTAGTTGCTCTTACTATTTTCCATTGACCAACAAAATCTTGCATATTTCCACAAATATCCGAAAAACAAAGTCTATGAAATCGTGGACATCTTCAGGAAATCATGAAATATATTTCTGCACAAGTGCCCAACCAAAAATATATTGATCGAGAATCATGCATATATTCCGAAAATTCTTCATATCCCGCGTGCAAAAATTCCACCCATGATAATGAACAAGTTTGGCATTCAATTATTATTTTTGTTAGGTGTCGAGATCGACCCCTAATTTTCTATGCGATTAATCACTAAATTGTTAGTCAAAATTTAGGTGTTAAACAGTCTATTTTAATTAGGATATATGTTTTTCTATGCCTCTATGCCATTCGAAGGTGGAACAACTTGCTACGAAAGATCTGGTTGAGCTTTCAGAGACAGAGAAGCATAATTTAGGCCAGGTAAGGTTTGTGTCTAGTTATCTCTTTGCCCTACTGCACTTGCCCACAATGAAAATAATCTACCAAAAGCACAAACCCTTTTTTTTTTTAGACTCGCATCAGCGCCAAGGTGCAGAGGAAGGTTGCGAGGGAGATCAAAACCACTTGAACTTTCGGTCTCATGCCTTTCATGACGATGGGAACGAAATCCTTTGTCTTAAGTAAAACAATGGAGAATCTTGACGAGGATTACGAGTATGAGGCCTTTGAGGGGATGGGTGGTGACATGGAATAAGTGACGCGATCTTGATGCCACCGAGGATTCTGTAAGGATTGTCCATTCGACTTTTCGATCTCATCCTAGCATGCTCCTTTGACTTCTCTTTCTTTCTGTACTTTCCAATTTTGGGCAAGTTCATAGCGTTGAATTAGAGCAGACCAGAGATATGTAGAGATTTCTGATATTGGATAAACTAGGGGCAAAGAGCCATTCTTGTGGAAAATATTGATGAATGTATTCATTTTCATATTATTATAATATTTTGATGTTATTAAGTGCTTAATCAATGTTAAATATAAATTCTAGAAATTAATTTTGCTATTAATTAGATTTAAAATCGAAAAATAAAAGAAATAATTTTATCATACGATCACAAATTACAAAAGTTCGTTGCAAAATTAAAATTTCGTTGCTAATTTCGTCTCTAGACAATATCCGTCGCAGAGTTAGTCGCTAAAGAAATAAAAAAATTTTGTCGTAAATTAGTTTCGGAACAAGGTTCGTTGCAAAAGTCAAAATTTTTCGTTGCTAAATTAGCGATGAATTTTGTCACAAATAAGTTCGTTGCAAATTACCAATCAAAACAAAAATGTTCGTCGCAAATTAGCGATGAATTTTGCCACGAATAATTAGAGACGAATTTTTTTTCATCGCAATTTAGGGACGAAAATTGAAATTTTGCGACGCCTTATTAGCAATGAATTTTTTTCTTCGCAAATTCGTTTAGCGACAAATTTTGCCAAATTTTTCGTGGCAAAATTCATCGCTAAAACTTAATTTTTTTGTAGTGGAATTCCACCCAATTGATGTTGAAGAAGGCCTGTGATTAGATGGATGTGTTAACGTTTTTTTTTTTTGATTAGGCTGAGGCCGCCGGTATTCAGCCACTAAACACGCTGATTGGAGGGTTGCCGAACTATTCAAGGACTTCTTGGAGGTGTTTAACGGCGCTACAGAGGCTTTTATGTATTTCCAGTACGCATTTAGGGAAGATGAACCATTTTTATTAGTAAAAAAACACGTGTTTATTATGCGTTTCATGTAGAAATTGTAGGAACCGTGCTGCATGTGGTTATATTTTAACTTTTGCATTCTGGATTATTAGATTTACCACAAAAAGGTTAAGGGAATAGAGAGGCCATTAAAGAGTGAATTTATAAAACTTAGAGTTTTCGTGCAAAGTTAGCATTTAGAATGCATTTTTACTTTACACACGCTCACAGGGGTAGTACATAATATCAAGGCCATGTATTAAAATTTTCCCTTGATACGGCTCGGGTTCTTTATTTTCCGTAAATTATTTGCTTTGATATCATGTTAATGTTTATTGATTGTGGTTGTTTATTGTTATTGTTTGCGCACTCTTGCGTGATCACATGTAAGTGGCTTAAGATAATAAGTTTGATGATGATCACATGCAAATGTATCAAAAATGCATTAAATTTATTTAGCGTCACCAAGTCCCCGAACTCGTAATATTTGGCTCATAGGAGTAAGATGGGCTCTCGTGTCTTGTTCATGCTGCTAATAGCCCATAATAAGTTAATGGCCGTTGAGGAAAACTCTTAATGAATTTTGAAGCTGATAAAACTTTCTATGTTTATCTTGTGAATCTGACATGCATTCAATTCCAGGTTAATATATTCTGGAAGTTCAGAAGGAAATATTAAACTTTGTAAGTTTTCAGAACTAAAAGTTTAAACTTAGATATAAGATATTCAACTTTATCTAAAAGTCATTCAGACTCTAATTATGAAATATTCATATTTTACTGAAAACCTATGCTGACTCAGGTTCTGAATTAAAAATTCTTCAGATACAATAAGTATACAGACGCAGATGCTGAAGTTTTTCAGACATAGAAGCAAAACTCATTCAAAAGGAATCACAACAACTAATGATATGGCATGGATTTCACAAAAATGAAAGTTTTGATTGACTCAATCTCAGTCTAATTGATTGACAATCAAACATTATGACAAGTATGTATTACAACGGATAAATCTCTACTTATGGAAATCAAGATTCTGATTGTATGGACGACCAGAATCAGCGGGATTCAGATTTTGTCAATCAACGGCTACTCAATCCATTTTATACAAATCTGTCCAAGATAAAGATTGGAAGATGATCCTCTGAAGACTGTCAAACGGCTAGTTTGGTAGTGAAGAAGTATAAAAGGAGACCTACGAGAAGCAAAATGTAGAATGAAATTGAGAATCAATAAGTCTAAAGTCTGAGCATACTCTGATTCTTTCTCTTGCCTTTCTTGAGCTACACATTAAGATCTTGAGGGACACCTTGTAAGAGTGATTATGTGAGATAGAAAGTCCTATTATACATTAAAGTGTTGTCACTCACGATCTGTAATTTCTCTTGATTATATAGTGAAATCTAGCCAGTAGGCTGTTAGCACGGGAGAGTGGACGTAGGCTTGCTATAAGCCGAACCACTATAAATTTGTATGCAGTTTTTCTATCACTTATCTCTTAATTTACATATTACACATCAAGAATACTGTCTATATAAAGTGTTTTGAATCTGAATTTTATTCAGACTCAACTATGGTCAATTATTTCCGCTTAAATTGATCAAAATTGTTTAAAACTACCTATTCACCCCTCTTTAGGTGATCCTTGCTAGCTACATCAACGGCGACTCCCAAAGTAAAAACAATTTTCATATTTAATTGAGGAAACCAAATTGCTCCAAAGAGCTTAGGAGAACCCTCGAGAGGGTCCCCACATAGGAATCCCTATAAATCATAACCATGAAGCAGAGAGAATTTATTACTATTGAGATTTTCTTTACTTAATTGCACTAGTTAACAAAATGTACTTTTAGTTATTTGACAAATATAAAAAAATAAAATAAAATTCAAAACCAGGCCCGGGCATAATGTGCTCAGGCCCGGGCACGTGGGACGAAAATGAAGAACATTCGGAGCAGGCACGGATCGAGTCAACACCCCCCCGACAATCAAGCCTTAAGAGATCCAAGAACTCGCCACTTTGCCAGATCCAAACTCGACCGCCCCACGAAGAAAGGCGAAAAAAAACGAGACGAAATTTGACGACAGAACCGGAATGAGTGCTCGAGATTCTCGGCGGGGGGGAGCGCAAATTACCTCGAACTTGGAGATGGGAGGGGCGATCTGGTTCCTCTCTGGAGTATCCATTTCCAGAGAAGAAGCTGCTTCACATCTCTCTCTCTCTCTCTCTCTAGAGCACCCACCCCACCCCCCACCCCTCCCTGTCTCTCCTCTCTCCTCCTCCTCTGAAGCCTCTCTCCCTTTCTGGGTATCTTCGAGAGAGAGAAAGAGAGAGAGAGAGTAAAAAAGGTGGAAGAGGAAGATGAGATTCAAGAAGCAGCGGGAAGGCGGGAGAGAGAGAGAAAGAGAGAGAGAGTTTCTCGTGCCGATGAACTTTAGTACAGGCCGGGACCCACCTCGGAACTCCACAGCTGTCCGTCGGTCATTTTCTCATGTTGTTGCTCTTTTTACGTTATAATGAAATTATGTTTTTTATTTTTTTGGCAAATGTTTTTGGGTTTGGTGTTACCATAAATAAAAAAATAAAATTAATAAATGTGGGCTTTTTGGGACAATATGTCATAGAAAATGTCGTTGGGCTTGGTGTTACCATGTACATAAATAAATTGTCAATGTTGGCTTTTTGACACAATGTGGTAATTATTTTTCCTTTTTTTGTGTTATGGCATCGGGTGGACATATGAAGTAATATTTTCTTTTTTAAATAGGCAGGTGTTGCGATTTTTTTTACATGACTTCTAATTAGATTTTATGTTTTAGCTTGTTATACTTCCCAAATTTTCGTTGATGACTAAATAATACGAGCTCCTACTATCCGAGATGTGAAATTTTAATTGGAAAATTAACTTCTTGTTTTTTTAACTAAAAAGTATTTAAAGAGATCATCGATACATTTAACTTTATTAAAAGTCGGATTTGATGAAGTAATATTGTCAAATGAATGACGCGTTGAATTCGATGATTGTATTATTTGACATGTCATATGAAATCCTCATGCATTTATTTCAGGAATCAGATTGCGTGGAGGCAAAATAGTTCACTTTTTAAGTCTTTATTTGAAAGGGGCAATGAAGAGCCTTTTTTTTTTTAAATTAGAAAAAATCATCAACGAAATCTTATTGCCATTAATTGGAAATCCAAAACATTTTAATATTAAGAAGGACATAAATAATATTAATATTATGTCATTAAATCACATCTTGTTTTTTGTCACACTTTAAATTGTATTTACTATCCTGCTTTTCTATTACAAACTCACCACACTAAAGTAGTTATTCTTTGGCCACCTTGGATTGGGAAAATTTGTCAATTTTGAATTTTGACAATGAACAAAAATAATATTAGTCCGGACTCTAAGTTAATTATGCGATAAAGCCAAATATAATCTAATGTACGTACTTTTAGTAATTTATGTCCAATGTATACGAAAGAGGATACTTGGCACCAAGTAAATTATATTCTTAAAATGCCTACAAGGTGTTAAATGATATGAAAAGTTCATTTAATACGAGATTAACACGAAAGATGAAAAATTTCAAAATTGACATAGAAATATTATTAATTATAATACATGGGTCTATGCGTATTCTTTTTTCTAACAAAACACAAGTTTGATTTCATAAATCAAAAATTACAATAGGACTTTCTATTATATGAGTGGCTATGTGAAAGGACATAACAAAAGTTATTTATTTTGGTGAAAATAGCATATGGAAACATTCTATGTCAGCCAACAATGAAGTCTATATACGACTATAAATTGTGTGCTTCTATTCTATTAGTCTTCCCAATATTCTTAATTAATTAGAAGAATGGGTCTCTGATGAAACTAATTCTCGCATTAAACTATAAACATAACCACATATTATCTTGAAAATCAGCAAGGCTGACACGGTTGTCGATAAGCTGTGGCAAAGAATTAAAATTTACTTTTTGGCACCGTGAAATTATGACAAACATGACTTTCACATGAATCTTTGATGAAGAAGAAAGAAGTTATTCTCCTACAATATTTATTGTTGCAGGGCCAATCTCTTGAGCTCAAAATTTGACACATTGATGGTGCAAAAGAATTGCTTCATGAGCAGGATAAAAATATTAGTTACATTATAAATGAATGTTTTCACCTTGAGACTGATAATTGTGTGAAATCATTTTATGTCGGTGTGTGTTTCGTAAAAAGAACAATGCCGGAGATCAAAAATGGATTTATAAAATTAGTCTACAAAGTGACATGACGAGATCTTATTATATGCTAAAAAAGCATTTTTTTTTTCTATTTACTTATTTACACTTGTCCCGAAACTTTGCGAACCATTTTTGCAAATAGGCATTTATGTCCCAATGTTACTCTTTAATAAAATTTAAAATATCTATTGTTTGTTGTTTTATTTTTGTTTCTCCAACTGCTTTTTACTTTGTTTTTTTTTCCTTCCCTCTCCCTTCTCTCTATCATATCTTTTACTTTCTCATAGTGGGTTCACACGATGAAAAACATTTACTTCTTTTTATAAATTAAATCTAAAACACATACTAAAAACCTAATTCGCTTCTAGCAATCCCATGCATTATTGGTCCCCTCTCTCTCGGGCTTAGAAGGAAATATAAACTAGAGCAAAATCCAATCACCTTGTTCTTATCTTCACAGCCCCACCAGTCGATTGCATAAGATAAATTATATTTTGGACGCCAGAAAAAATAAAAAATAAAAGTGACCCTCTAAAAATTGTTTGTTATGAATTAGAACTTAGAAGGGGGAGTCAACAAATATGAGAGAGTTAACTCACTTTTAGGAGCATAGGATATATAAAATGACGACTTGGGCTTTCTAGGGTTTGGCAATCCGAAGTGCGATTTTTTTTTTCTTTTGTTAAAGAGAGGCTAAAGCACGAGTCTTTACATGTTATACTTGCCTTGTGCTTGAAGTTTAATGTTTGTAAAATCAAAGACTAGGAAATAAAAAAAAAGGATATTAAATGGGAAAATAAGAATGGCTGGCAATAATTTTTTCCAAGTGTAAAGAAAAGGCAAAGGAGATAAGTGATATCTCATCTTGCAAACATTGGTTGACCTAGAAGTACGAGCTTAGGAGGCTATTGAGCAGACATAAAAATTTTAATTACTTACTTTTGATCCATTTACGATTAATACCACAAAAAATCATAACTTATACCCAATATGACCCAAATATCCTAATTTTTTTTGTCATATTAAATCCTAAACTTGCCAATTGTGATAGAAATATCCCAAACATTTTTTGTGTTATAAAAAACTCTGAACATTTACCAACGTGATAAATATACCTTGGATGGAACTCTAATATAAGGTATATACGTCACACATGTATAAGTTTGAGTTTTTTTGTGACACTAAAAAATTAGAGGCATTTGTGTCACAATAGGCAAGTTTATGATTTTTGATAACACAAAAAAAGTTGGAGGTATTTATGTCGTAATGGATATAATTTAGGGTTTTTTTGTGGTATTTGCCCGTACATGTATACACACTTGAGATCAAGTAATACTACACTCTTAGTCCGCAATGCACATATATGTGACTGTTTATCCACAGAATTAATTTTATTTGAGCTTTATGTAAAATGACATTCATTCGATTTTATTACCTTAAACAAATCATCGTAAAAACCTAAAGCGTCTCGATTTATATAAGAATATTTATTAAACACAGAAATATATAAGAATCACACCGTTCTCTATTTCGCATATTTGTTATCTGATTTAAATGTCTCGATTTAACAATATCATATTCTAAACTGTTTCTCCAAATTATAATTATTATTAACTTTTTTCTATTAAAGTGTCGACATTCGGTTGGAAGCTTCCTCACTGTAAAAATCTACACCCGTCCGGATCTACCCTCGCCGGCCCAAAACATGTGCGCTCTCTCTCTCTCTCACTTATGTTCGTCACGTGCCGTCCGGTCGGAGAGGAAACGTTTTGGCGCGCAAATGTTTTTCGAAGGCCGAGTTATCCGGTAGGCCTCCGGTCCACACTACTCGCCCTAGATCAGCACCATGATTGGGGGCTATCCACCGTTGAAAAGCAGAAAACTCCTCACGGGAGTGATCGATGACGGGCGGTGCATGATTAGGCGATGGGCCCGGGGCCTACGGGATAATCTCTAACTGCTCCCTTTGACCGCTTCCTCGGGATTTCGATTTGATTATTATTGCTGTTCCCCTAAGAATGAGGGGGCCGAACAAATTTGCCCCACCCAACTCTAGAAGACATGATAGGGTTCGTTGGCCGTTCACATAGGGGTCTCTCTCTCCTTTTTTTTTTTTAAATAATTTTGTTATTCTTGGGACCCACCCTTATCTTGCCTTCTTCATGGGTCTCGTGACACGTATTATGTCCAATAAAGTTTGATGAATCAAATTTAGGCTCGGACCGGATACATTGAGATGGTTATTAAACACCTAAAAAAAGAAATGTTTCTCTTTCGATGTACTGTTTGCCATGTATTGTGTATAGTCAATGTATTGACGATCTGACAATATTTTCTTGCTAAGTATGATTAAGAAGTGCTCCCGAAACACTAATTGACAAACTGAATGTTCATACCAATGTTTTGCGATGTCCACATTGGCTTTGAATGAAAGATAATACTTTGCCAATCACAATGATATCCCTGAACCCTATTGTGCTTAGTTTCAAGTTCAAACACAAATGGTGCTGAGTTTTATACTCATCAAACCAACCGCTAATTACTAAATGTTATCGAGATACTATCTTTGAAGAGAATAACGAAGCTTGTGATATTTTGTTGCACTATGATTTATTGAGTGAATAAATCGCTTAAACATTTTAAGCAGAAAAAAAATCTCTCTTTCGGACAAATATGATTTATTGATCATAGAAAAGTAGTTGAGTGTATTTTAAAACAGTGTTTGCCATGTCTTTTTGTCATTGAAACTTCTCTAGAATAGCATATGACCTTAGCCAGTGTCTAGGCAAGGATAGGCAACCGGTACATTTTCTCCCTCTATTATTCCAAATTTGCCAATGTAACTACATCGATATATATATCTTACTCCAATTGTGTTCACATTTCAGTGCTCAAAGGAAACAAACCATTTCTTTCAAGAAAATATAGCAAACTACAATTGACAAGGATGTATTGCATGAAACACAGGGGATTTTAAGCACTGCCCTTTCCTCTCATCAATATCTAAAACTACTGCCATGATGGTAATTGTAGTCATATCAAGGTTTCGTCTAATGAATTGTATATTAAATCCAATTCACTCATCTTCGATGACACAAATAAACAAAGAATTTCAAATGTTAATATGCGTTTATATAAGAAGAAATGACCTCTGTAATAATAATTAACAAGTGACATGATGTTAGAAAACAAATATGAAAATATGAGCAAGATCACAGTGTAAGAGCTATTTAAGATTTTATTGATATCTTGACACAACAAAGTCAGTCACTTCCCAAGTTAGATAAGAATTAACTTTAAAAGATCAAGAAAATACTGTCCTTAAACTTGATGCGTGATCCAATCAAAAGCTTCTTCACATTTTCCAAAATTCCAATGAATCCCATGAACATTCTGTTGATAAAATTCAAATCGATATAAGCTTAAATATCACAAACAATACAGAATCACAAAGAAACGAAATTGTAATAACAAAACGGAATTACAAAGAAATGAAACTGCAATAACAAAGTAGGAATCGATACAATCGAATACCGAGGCATGTGTTTGACACAGTTTCCTTAAAACAGATTCGTTCCCTCCAGGACGCGATTGAGGTTTTTCGAACGTCTATCTCCCAAGATACAACGGCTGACAGCGAAGAAGAGATCACGGCACTTCCAAGCTTCCGGCGAACTCGAACAAACTCGAAAAAGAACACTATCGAAAACAATGCAAATGCAGAGAACCGTTTTTCAAAAGAAAAAAAAAACAGAGGGCTTTTTCAGAAGAAGAATGATTTCGATAAAATAGAACAGAGGGGAGAGCTGTTCGGGAATAATCACGGCCAATTGAATCTGTCGTTACAAATCAATACGCGTCAGGAATAACGGCCGATTAATTTTGCCTGCCGTTACAAAATCAATTCGTGTCTGGAATAACGGCTGATTAATTCCGCCGTTACAAAATCAATTTCGTAACAGCTTGCCGTTATAAAATTAACTCCGTAACAACACAATTTAACGCACTGTTAATCATACGTTACAAATCTGTAACAGTTTGAGTTGAAAAAAAAAATAAATCAAAAGGCTAGCAAAATTAGGCTCGTCGCGAGACCCACTTTTCGATCCTGCAATCGTGTACGCAGGATGCGCGCTCGCGCCTAAGTTTCAGCTTGTCGGGCATCGAGATTTGCACCCCCCCTGCACCTACGCGCGAGGCAGAGAATTTGTACTTTAATAGTTACCACTTCAAATAAGTGTAACTGTATATAAAGTACTACATAGCCTTCTTTCTTTTCAATGTGGGATTAGTGCTTTTCACTTCCCACTTCCAACTCAAGGGTGTTCTTTGAGCATCAATTTCTCATTCACCCATCAATTTATCCCATATTTCCAACAATCCCCCACATGAATGAAAATTGTTTTAGTTTTGACTCTGTAATAGTGTTCAACAATTGAAACCTGTATAAAATAGGTAGGTATTACCCTTTGAACCTTTCCTTGTAAAAGTATATTTACTTTACTAGTTGTCCAGTAGACATGATGTCCTTGAACTGTCCAGCTTTCTCATGTAAATGAACCATACACTTCACACAGGAATCATCTAAACGTTTGTTCAGTTCTCATAGTTATGTTCGTTTTGGCCATGAACATCAACCCAGTTCTGCAAGAGATTCTAAAGAATTTAGCCCTTAATTAATTCTCCTTTGAAGTGGCCCCACTTCTCTCTCACATAGGTGATTACTTAATTTTGAGTAATTTATTTACTCCACTTAAGAATCATTAAAGCAAAATTGCTATCCTTTCCCTTTACAATATCACTGATATTTTATGTATGAATGGTTTTAGGGATAACCCCCACAGTGACATCACTAAGTTTGTATAATTAGGTTGTCCCTTTGAACCTAGATCTTGGGATCTCCAGTCAACTAGGTTGGGTTTCCTTTATACCAACTTATTCTTTCATGGGCTTTAGTCCCATTCCTCTATTTAACCCTTTGGTTAGCGGATCCGCAATATTATCCCTTGACTTTACGTAGTCAATTGAAATAATTCCTGTTGAGAGTAGTTGTCTAATGGTATTATGTCTACGACGTATATGTCTAGACTTACCGTTATACATATTACTCTGTGCTCTTTCAATTGCGGATTGACTATCACAATGTATACTTATTGGTGGCACAGGTTTTTGCCATTTTGGAATATCCTCTAAGAAATGGCGTAGCCATTCAGCCTTTTCACCACATTTATCTAAAGCTATAAATTCAGATTCTATTGTGGATCTGGCTATAACAGTTTGTTTCCAGGATTTCCAGGATACGGCTGCTCCTGCTAGTGTGAATACATATCCACTAGTAGATTTTGAGTCTTTTATATCAGATATCCAATTTGCATCACTATATCCTTCCAGAACAGCTAGGTATCTAGTATAATGCAAGCCATAATTCCGAGTATAGCGTAAGTACCTGAATACTCTCACTATTGCTTTCCAATGGTCGACACTCGGATTGCTCGTATATCTACTCAATTTACTAACCGTATAAGCAATATCTGGTCTAGTACAACTCATTAAGTACATTAGACTTCCAACAACTCTAGAGTATTCTACTTGAGAAATACCCTCCCCTATTCTTGGAGAGATGAAGACTATTGTCTAATGGTGTTTTGACAATACCAGAATCATTCATGTTGAATTTTTCAAGAATCTTTTTCACATAGTGTGACTGGTTTAAAATAATACCTTCTGATGTTCTTGTAATTTTAATTCCTAAAATCATATCAGTAGGTCCCATATCTTTCATGTCATATCTTGAATTCAACATATACTTGGTAGATTTGATTATTTTTTCATCACTACCAACAATTAGTATGTCATCTACGTAAAGACACAAAATGACATAGCCATTTGTTGTCTCTTTGATGTAGACACATTTATCACATTCATTGATCTTAAAACCATTGGTAATCATTGTATTATCAAACTTTTCATGCATCTACTTTGGTGCTTGTTTTAGGCCATACAATGACTTCACCAATTTACAGACTTTCTTTTCTTGTCCCGGAACTATAAAACCCTCAGGTTGTTCCATGTAGATTTCTTCATCCAAATCACCATTTAGGAAAGCTGTTTTTATATCCATTTGATGTACTTTGAGATTTCGCAGTGCTGCGATTGCAAGTATCATCCTAATGGAAATTATTCTTGTCACAGGAGAATAAGTATCGAAGTAATCTAAGCCTTCTCGTTGTTTATATCCTTTGATCACAAGTCTAGCTTTGTACTTATCAACAGAGCCATCTGCTTTCATTTTCTTCTTAAAGATCCATTTGGACTTTAAAGGCTTACAACCAGAAGGAAGATTCACTAGCTCCCAAGTGTGATTCTGCAAAATTGAATCAACTTCACTTTTTATTGCTTCTTTCCATAGAGGTCCCTCAGAAGAATTCATAGCTTCTGTATAATCTAGTGGTTCCTTTTCTAACAAGTAAGTTAGAAAATCATTTCCAAAAGATTTTTCCACTCTTGCTCTTTTGCTACGTCTCGGTTCAAGTTCATGATTTGAATCATGAATTTCATGACTTTCTTCATTCATAGTTTCATTCTTTCGTTTAGATGAACTTGATCCATCATTGGATTTATAAGGAAATACATTTTCAAAGAATGATGCATTCCCTGATTCCATGATTGTATTCTTGTGTATATCTGAAATTTTAGATTCATGTACAAGAAATCGATACGCATTACTGTTATGTGCATAGCCTATAAAGATACAGTCCACCGTTTTAGGACCTATCTTTGTTTTCTTTGGTGTTGGAACTGCTACTTTTGCAAGACAACCCCACACTCGTAGATGTTTGTAGGATGGTCTCCTATCTTTCCATAACTCATAAGGGGTTTTGTCCTCTTTCTTTCGAGGTACCTTATTTAAAAGGTAATTGCTTGACAAAATAGCTTCTCCCCACATATTTTGGGGCAAACCTGAATTTAATAATATCGCGTTCATCATTTCTTTCAATGTGCGATTTTTGCGTTCAGCAACACCATTTGATTGAGGAGAGTAAGGTGCAGTTACTTCATGTATAATTCCGTGTTGTGCACAGAATTCACCAATTGGTACTTCATACTCGCCACTTCTATTGAGTTGATTTTCAACTTCATTCTTATAGAGAACAAATTTCTCTAAGGCTTCATCTTTGCTTTTAAGCAAATACACATAGCAATATTTGGTGTTATCATCGATAAAAGTAATAAAATATTTATTACCACTTCTCGTTTAAATGAATTTCAAATCGCAGACATCACTATGAATTAATTCAAGGGGTTCGGTGTTTCTTTCAATTGTTTGAAATGATGATCTCGTTAATTTTGCCTCAACACAAATTTCACATTTATGTTTTGAATCAATTTGGAATGAAGGTATATGTTCCAAGTTAATTAATCTACGCAATGTATCATAATTAACATGTCCTAGTCTACCATGCCATAAATTGGAAGACTCAAGCAAATAAACAGAAGACTTATTATCTCTATTGATAATTGTCATCACATTGAGCTTAAAAAGCCCATCAGTTACATATCCCTTCCCCACATACATCCCGGATTTAGACAAAATAACTTTATCTGACTCAAACACCTTGCGAAATCCATGCTTGTTCAACAGAGACCCAGAAACCAAGTTCTTTCGAATTTCTGGCACATAGAGGACATTGTTTAGAGTTAGCTCCTTTCCTGAGGTCATCTTCAGCAACACCTTCCCTTGGCCTTCGACAGCAGAAGAGGCAGAGTTTCCCATAAAAACCTTTTCCCCATTAATCGGTTCAAGGTTTGTGAATAGGTCCTTGTTAGAGCATATGTGCCTAGTGGCACCAGTGTCAATCCACCATTCCTTCGGATTAGACCCAACTAAGTTTACTTCAGAAATCACTGCAGAAAGGTTTATGTTTGACACGTCTTGAGCGATGCCATTCACCATATTTGCCTCATAATTCTTCTTTTTCGGAAGTCTGCAATCCACAGATCTATGGCCCATCTTACCACAATTGAAGATTTTCCTTGAAACTTGTTCTTGGAAACTCCTCCTTTTGGTCCCAACTTTGGCTTGACAATTTTCTTGTTCTTGTGGCCTTGCCTAAGCTCCACAACATTTGCCTTAGTTGTAGTAGGATTGAACCCTTTGCGTTCAAATCCTCTATTGTCTTCTTCGATTTGAAGTCTGACAATCAGCTCTTCCAGGTTCATTTCTTTTCGCTTGTGCTTGAGATAGTTCTTGAAATCCTTCCACCCAAGAGGTAGCTTTTCAATAATAGCAGCCACTTGGAAGGTTTCACTCAAGATCATTCATTCAGCCTGAATTTCATGCAAAATCACTTGAATTTCTTGCACTTGACTGATGACAGTCTTAAAATCGACCATTTTATAATCAAGGAATCAACCGATAACAAATTTCTTTGCTCCGGCATCCTCTGTTTTATATTTTCGGTCCAAGGCTTCCCATAACTCCTTTGCCGTTCTTTTTGCACAATAAACATTGTACAATGAGTCATGTAAGCCATTCATGACATAGTTCCTGCACAAGAAATCAGAGTGCTTCCAGGCTTCAACAGCGTTGAAGGCTTGCTTATCCGTTTCTCCTTCGGATAATTTAGGAGCATCCTTGGTCAAGAATCTCGCAAGATTCAAGGTGGTCAAATAAAACAGCATCTTTTGCTGCCACCTTTTAAAGTTCAGTCCGTCGAACTTTTCAGGTTTTTCGCCATGGTGTACAGAAACCGCAGGATGAATAGAGGATGAGCCAGGCAGTTGGATAGTCGCGGTATAGTTAGAGTATTTGGCAATGCTGTCAGCAGTCACATCGAGACCATCGTTTTGAGCAGGCACATCCACGACTTCTTTCCCAGTAGCCATTTGAATTCTTTAAAAGAACGATTTTGTTTTAAGATTGTTGATAAAATTCAAATCGGCATAAGCTTAAATATCACAAATAATACGGAATCACAAAGAAACGAAATCGTAATAACAAAACGGAATTACAAAGAAATGAAACTGCAATAACAAAGTAGGAATCGATACAATCAAATACTGAGGCCTGTGTTTGATATAGTTTCCTTAAAACAGATTCGTTCCCTCCAGGACGCGATTGAGGTTTTTTGAACGTCTGTCTCCCAGGATACAACGGCTGACAGCGAAGAAGAGATCGCGGCACTTCCAAGCTTCCGGCGAACTCGAACAAACTCGAAAAAGAACACTATCGAAAGCAATGCAAATGCAGAGAACCGTTTTTCAGAAGAAAAAAAAAACAGAGGGCTTTTTCAGAAGAAGAATGATTTCGATAAAATAGAACAGAGGGGAGAGCTGTTCGGGAATAATAATGGCCAATTGAATCTGCCGTTACAAATTAATACGCGTCAGGAATAACAGCTGATTAATTCGGCCTGCCGTTACAAAATCAATTCGTGTCTGGAATAACGGCCGCCGTTACAAAATCAATTTCGTAACAGCTTGCCGCTATAAAATTAACTCCGTAACAACACAATTTAACGCACCGTTAATCATACGTCACAAATCTGTATCGCGAGACCCACTTTTCGGTCCTGCAATCGTGTACGCAGGATGCTCTCCCGCGCCCAAGTTTCAGTTTGTTGGGCGTCAGATTTGCACCCCCCCTGTGCCTGCGCGCGAGGCAGAGAATTTGTGCTTTGATAGTTACCACTTCAAATAAGTGTAACTGTATATAAAGCACTCCATAGCCTTTTTTCTTTTCAATGTGGGACTAGTGCTTTTCACTTCCCACTTCCAACTCAAGGGTGTTCTTTGAGCATCAATTTCTCATTCACCCATCAATTTATCCCATATTTCCAACACATTCTTGCACACATAAATGAGCAGATTGTACCGCACTCATGTCACGTGAATTTCCACACCCTCATTTACATCCCACCAAATCGAGAACTCCATTTCAATGTCAACCCAAAAGAAAAAAAACCAAAAAAGAAGAAGAGAGATGGACACTGACTTCACCAAATAGATGAACAATGATAGCATTGCACTCACGTTGTCAGTGCGAGAGAGTGAGAGAAGTTCATGCGGCATCATAGTGTCCATTACACGCGTGCTTTTGGCACGTGCCACTTTCGTCTCTCTACTCCCTCTCTCTTCCATAAAATGACAAATTGGATCCAAACAAGAAGAAGCAGAGTTCTTGGTAAAACACAGTTTGATGAAAGTTGAAAGTTGAAGTTTACGGCTTTAGTCAGGCATGGGTGTCCTTTATACTTAGGGTTTTGATTTCGATGATACTTGAGTCAGATTCTTTTAGGGCAAAAAAAGAAAATGAAAATAAGGACTAAAGAGCGAAAGTCTTATTGACATTATGTGATTGATTACACAATCGACTAAATTATATGGTAAAGTTTAGTTGACCTAACAATTTTGACTTTTTGCTCCTAATATTTTCAGAATCAATGTATTTGCTCTTGCACGAGTCATAAAAGAATAAACTAAAATCTGTGAAATGATTGGGAGGGGTGCTTGGGAAAAATCCAAATAGCAAGTAAGGTCAATTCTGGGTTGTTAAAGTATTCTACGTCTTTTATTTATCCAATTTATATGCTATTTATATACATATGGTCTTTCTCTATTAATTAGTTTAAGCTTTGAATTGTACTTTCTAATATGGTACGTGAGTCAAGTTCTACCCAAATTATTTTTAACTTGCACTTGAGAGGGGATGTTAAAGTATAAAAAAATGAGTATTGAAGTATCCCAAATTGGTCTCTCTCCATCTATTAGCTCAATGTTTAGGTTAAACTTTCTAATATTGGCAAACATAGCGTGATTGAGTAAAAATGAATCAATATCAGATTTTCTTGGCTTTTTTTTTTTTTTTTTTAAATTTGTATAGAAGGGTGGTTATTTGATTTGCATGGTGGTGTGTTGTGGGATGGCTTTTGTTTCACACTGAATCCTTCGACAAAAGTATCGAGGATCAAGTCTTGCCTTTTTAAGGGTTTCCATGGATGCTGATTCTTTGATCGACTCCACGTACAATTCCAATTAAATTGTTGGTGATGATGGTGACTCATCGTATTACCCTAAGAATAAGGAAGGAGAGGGAATTAGAAAGAGAGCCATTGTTACAAATCATTGTTCTCCATAAATTTTTTTGGTGTGTTTTAGCACAGAATTAGGCCCTAAGTTTGGAGCCCATGCAAAAAATACCCACATTGATATCAAGCATGTTATCTAGCATATATTTTTTTTTCTTGGGATGAAACCAGATACTTCGAATTAGCCCGCACTAAATTCGAATGCGAAACATACTCGTTCAATTGAGTAGGCTTGAGAGCGAAAAAAGAATTGCTCATCGAGCTTGGCTTGGCTTGAACTAGCCCAAATATAAGTGAAAACAATTGTGCGACCTTCAGGCCATGGCTCTTCTATTAGAGCTTGGAGCTACCAAGACTTGCCCGACATGGTTTTATTGTTTGGCGAATGCACGATCTGAACGAGTCTGGACAAGCCATTTCCTTCTTGGGCTTTGGCTCACCCCGACGTTGTTATTTATACGAAGAAAACATAATAGTTTCCAAAATCTTGAACTTGTTATTCGAATTATTTGTCAAGTCCAAGTGCAATCTGATCCATTGGAAATAAAGCCCAAGAGATGAGATGGGGCTATCTATTTTTTGAGGCCGAACATGCCAATAACGGCCCACTCAATGCCTATCGTGTTAAGGCTTCGTACAATTATAATGATCAAAATCAGGTGGAATTCGCATTGAACTTTTTAATTGATAAGAGCACCTAAAACTCTTCGATGACTTGTAAATTTATGTATGAAATCTTCCTATTCTTTCAAAACTTTAATTTCTATTTCATATTACAAACTTTGAAAATGGGGGATGTTTCGGGGAACTAACCAGGAACTCTTTTTCTTTGCTTCTTTTGGTATTAAACTAGGAACTCTTTTAAGACACATATATAAGCTTCGAGTTATCAAATATTGCTTCAAAGGCGAAAATATCGATATTATCTGCCTTTTCTTATTAGGAGCTTGCTTCAAATATTAAGTTCAGTTGATTGGGATGACTCGCTTTCACGTTATGTCGTTTTTTTTGGCAAAGAAAAGAAGAAGAACAATTTAATATCATGGATAATAAAAAAGTTGACTATATTTTGAAGTTTCGAAAAAGCTTTTTTTTTTTTGACAAGGGAAAATTTTCTCTTAGTTATTTTAACCTTAGCAAATGATATTCCTGACTTATGAATCTGCTCGTACCATCGATTTACATCTATAAATTAGTATATCATGCAGTGTTGTTGGAAAAATCAATCAAGTCTAAATCATTGGAGACAGACATTTAAGTATTCACGAAACATTAACTATTTAACTCAATCAAGTAAATAATTAATATACATTGTAAAGAAAAGACAAGAAGATTCGTAACACTATGTATAAAGGCAACTAACTTCGGTTGACTAGATGAAGTTAAGTGCTTTGAAGACATCTAAGATTCTTACAAATCGTTGAGAAAATGGGACGAGAAAATCACGTAGCCCCTCATACAAATTACTTTGTCATGCGAAATAAACAATTACAAGAGTAATCAGACAAACAAATTATACACATTCTCACCCGACTGCAACCAAAAATCAACAACAAAGACATACTAGGGCACTTCCCATTCCAAGTCTAAAAGATGTGAATGTTTTGGTGATTTTATTTGTCATGAATGGCCCTTATGATTCTGCTAATATAGAACCACAGGGGACCGCTGCTCACTAGTGATTGTGGCCTAACGGTACAAGTTGATATTCCACAAGCGCGAGGTCACGAGGATCACCCACTAGCAATGATAGTGCATGTATTTTGCCTTGTCCATGATGGGAGCTCTAGCAGTTCGGTGGGGTTATAGTGACGAGACTTGCCTACCCTTGATAAGTGCTTGCGAGTGGGGTATTGGATGATGGCCTTCGCGCAATCTTTAATCAAAATACTTTGTGGCAGACGTGAGGCTTTCATGATGACTTAACAGAGCGACAGAGCATAGTCCCCCTGATTGCTCCTCTCTGCTTTTCCTTGACAACAAAGAAAAAGAAACTGTGCTCTGAGATGGTGTGGGAATTTGAATAGAAGAAAGATGAACTATGATCATTGACAGAGAAGTCAGATTTAAATTGATTATAATCTACGGGGTTCATTCAAATTTAGTTGTCATATTGGCCAACTTGAAAACACCTTAAATACTATTTGTTTGCATCTTTACAGCAGCTGCTGCTGTTGGAAGTAAGAAAGCTTCTTCGTTTGAGCTTCTTCGTTTGACTTTCAATATAGACCTCAATAATTGACATTATGATACCGATTAATCTTTTAGAGCAGGTCACCAAAAAAGTAGTTTAGAGCATATATTAGTACACCTACCAAAACAAATAGCCTTTTGTTTTGTTTTTTTTGCTTTTGTCAAGTTGCATAATAGTACACCTAGATAAGCACGTCATTTGCCTACCTCAACAGTGCTTGCATTTGATCCTCCTGAGAGATTTTGCCAAAAAAAGATGACAGTGCGATATTCTGCAAAACAAGCACAGTTGGGAGAATTCAGGTCACTGAGCTAGGGCATGAAAGAAAAGATATTTGGAAAAGAAAACATAACAAATGCAGAAATTGCAGAAAAATATCAATATAATAACAACAATTCTTCTTGATTCTCATGCAAAGCATGGTACATTTTCAGAAGTGGAAAGATAAGCAATTTTTGGGCATCAAACAAAGTTCAAGATATAACATCAATCTAGACAGGCACATGCATGCATCATAATTCCAGCACTGTGAGCAAATCCAGCACCGTGAGCAACTCTATCTAAGTATTATTTGTTTTGAGGAATAGTCACTCGTATGAAACAACGGTGGACTTGCTGTACCACGTTAGCACTATAACCATTTCATTGTGTGCTTCCTTGTAAAAAAAAATAGAGCAACCCAAATGTGTAGCTGGTTTGTGGTAAATTATGTGAAGCTTGTCCATGGAAAACATGAACTTTTTAGCATCGAGTTGAGGATTTGTAATAGAAATGGATCCTGGAGCAGCAGCAGTAGCTAAAGGACAAATGTAGAAGAAAGAAAGAAGTCCAAAACATTACCTGAGGAATAAAAATTAGACATTGGAGAAATATACTTTTTGAATCCGAACTCGATCAACTACGATTAGTGGGATTTCTTGGATGAGGTGCCAATAGTCAGCCACTGAGTTTTGATTATGCCGAATACTTGGAGAAGGGGGTGAAGCCATTCTCTGGCAAGTACCGGTAACCTATAAAAGATAGCTATTTGAGAGAGGAGAGATGGCTGCAAAGACCACTTGGTAATCTTTCCACGTTCTTCATATTTCTCATCCAAAGAGAGGTTAGAGACGAAGGAAACAGAGTACTCCACGCTTCTTACATCCTCCACCATTGATAGTCTTTCCACAGTCCTCATATTTCTCATCCAAAAGTCTAAAACAGGACGAACAATTAGTCCTGAATAAAAATTATCTGTCATGCATAATGAACAACTACAAGAGTGATCAGAACAAAATTATATGCACACCTAATTGACTGCAACAGAAAATGAACCGGGCTACCCTTTTGATAATTCTGGAAAACTCTTATGATCATGTTAACTAACAAGTATGGGAGAACACTAATCACCGTTGATGGTGACTTATTGATACGGGCTGCTGCTCTACAAATGTGAGGTCAGAGATCAAATGACTTGGTACGGGCTGATAACGCTTAAGAATGATTGCCTGCACCTGTTGGTATATCTGGAATGCTCGAAATGCAGTTATCTTCAACCATAAATCACCTCATTCTGAAAATGTCACTTATAGATATTAGAAAAGCTCTTTTAGACTGTGTTTCCTGCAAAAATGTAAGAGAGTTGAGTCATGATTGGGATGAAAGGTAGGGTGTGTAGGGTAAAGCTGAGCTAGGTTTTGTGAAGATTAACCGTGACGGGGTCTTACATTGAAGGAACCAAACATGCTGCTGTTAGGATGATGGCTAGAAATGAAACAGGGGAGATGATTGCCCAAAGGGGTGTGGTGGTGCAAGCTAGATCTGCAAAGGAGGTTGAATTACTTGCTGTTTGAAAGAGCATTGCAGTAGCTAAAGAAAAAGCTGAACCAAGGTAGTAGTGGAGCTGGATGCAGCAGTGGTATACAAGGATATCTCAACTTTCCCAAGCAGTGCAATTAAAGACTAAAGGACGCTCCTGCTGGGATTCAAGAAGCTAAAGATCATTTTGCAGCTCTGAATTTTAGTTGTATTTCACGAAAAGCAAATGTTTTGTGCCCATTGGGTAGCTTTGCCAAAATTGGGATCTACATCCGCATCCCTCATCCTTCTTATCACATTTGCTTATTTCAACCGCGAGTTGCAGGCCTAAACAGAAAAATCCCATTGAGGACACACACGGCACACCCAAATGTCAGTCTCTGACTTTCAATGGCTGGTTTCTGAAAATTCTATGGGAAACATCACCATGGGAAAAAATCAATCCGTATGAAGCATCAAACTGAAGAACTAAATAGAAATTGATGCCTTCAAACCCAAAAACTTACCCCAACCCTAAAAGGCTGACTTTAGATGGAACAACAAATTGCGGCAGATAGCAAACGAAAGCAAATGAATGAAAGAAGTTATAAGAATTACCTGAAGAAGGAAAAGTAGTTAATGGAGATAAATCTTTTGTCATGGCTCGGGTGTGATCAATTTCAATTCATTGGATCCGAACACCTCCAATGGAGATGAGAGGGATCTCTTGGATGAGGGGCCAATAGTCGCCAGTGAGTTTTAAGCATGAATCTTTCAGAATCTTGCATAAAAATATCTCCAGAATTTGGATAGAGCATAGTCTTCCTGATTGCTCCTTTCCGCCTGTCCTTGACAACAAAGAAAAAGAAACTGTGCTCTGAGATGGTGTGGGAATTTGAATAGAAGAAAGATGAACCATGAACTTCAACAAGGAAGTCAGATTTAAATGGCTTATAATCTGTAGGGTTCATTCAAATTTAGTTGTCATATTGGCCAAATCAAAAACACCTGTTTTAAATCCTATTTTTTGCATCTTTACAGTAGCTGCTGCTGTTGGAAGTAAGAAAGCTTCTTCATTTGACTATGAATATAGACCTCGATAATTGACACCATGATACGGATTAATCTTTTAAAACATGTCACAAAAAAAAAAACAGTTTAGAGCTACCAAAATAAATAGCCCTTTATTTTTCTTTTGTTAAGTTGCATAAGATGAACATAAGCACATCAGTTGCCTACCTCGACAGTGTTTTAATTTGATCCTACCAAGACATTTTGCCAGATAAAGATGACAGTGGGATATTCTGCAAAACAAGCAGAGTTGAGAGAATTCAGGTCACTGAGCTAGGGCAAAAAAAAAAATTTGGAAGACAATATAACAAACGCTGAAATTGCGGAAAAATATCAATATAAGAGCAACAATTCTTCATGATTCTCAAGCAATGCATAATGCATTTCCATGAGTGGAAAGATAAGCAATTTTTGGGCATCAAACAAAGTTCAAGACATATCATCAATACAGACTGGCACATCCACGCATCATAATTCCAGCACTGTGAGCAAGTCCATGTAAGTATTATTTGTTTCGAGGAATCGTCACTTTTATTAATCAATGTTCGACTTCCTGTACGATGTTAGCATTGTAACCATTTCTTTGCGTACTTCCTTGTCAAACAAAATAGAGCAACCCAAATGTCAACATTGGACCTTCAGTAGCCAGTTTGTGGAAATTTATGCAAAGCTTGTCCCTGGAAAAACATGAACTTTCTAGCATCGGCTCAAGGATTTGGACTGGAAATGGATCCTCGAGCAGCAGCAGTAGCTAAACTACAAGTATGCAAGAAAGAAAGAAGTCTGAATCATTACCTGAAGAACAAAAATTAGGCATCGGATAGATATCTTCTTATTGGATCCGAACTTGATCAACGACGATGAGTGGGATTTCTTAGATGAGGTGCCAATAGTCGCCATTGAGTTTTGAGCATCAATCTTTCAGAATTTCACATTGAATTATGCCGAATACTTGGAGGAGGGAATGAAGCCATCCTCTAGCAAGTTCCGATAACCTACAAAATATAGTTGTTTGAGAGTGGAGAGATGGCTGCAAAGACCACTTGATAATCTTTCCACGTTCCTCATATATCTCATCCGAAGTGAGGTAGAGACAAAGGAAACAGAATACTCGACGCTTATTACATCCTCCACTGTTGATAGTCTTTCCACATTCCTCATATTTCTCATCCAAATATCTGAAACATGACTATCAATCAGTCTTGTATAAAAATGATCTTTCATGCATAATGAGCAACTATAAGAGTGATCAGAACAAAATTATATGCATACCCAACTGACAGCAACGAAAAATGAAAAAAAGCTAAAGAAGAAAAGCAGTTGGAAAGAGCATTGCAGTGGCTAAAGAGAAAAGCAGGCCCAAAGTAGCAGCGAAGATGGATGCAGCAGTGGCACACACGAATATCATCAACTTTCGCAAGCAGTGCAATTGGAGACTAAAAAGGAAGCTCTTACTGGGATTCAAGCAGCTAAATATCATTTTTTTTCAGCTCTGAATTTTAGTTGCACTTCACAAGAAGCAAATGTTTGTGCCCATTGGGTAGCTTTGCATACTACTAGGAAGAGGATGTGCTGTCCAAATTGGGTTCTACATCCCCCATTCTTCTCACTGCATTTTGCTTATTTCAACAGCGGGGGAGAGACCCCCTTCCCTACGAGAACACACACACCTAATTGTCAAGTCTCTGACCTTTTCAGTTGGTGGTTTCTGGAAATTCTATGTGAAATATCTCCACGGGAAAAATTAATTCGCAGTAAGCATCGAATTGAAGAACAGAAACGAAATTGATGCATTCAAGACCAAAAACAGAAAACTGACTATACATGGCAGAATGAATTGCGGCAATCAGCAGAATTTAAGTGAAAGTCGATCGAATTGAGGATTCCTTGGATTTCCGGAAATTCATGTGAGACTTCTTCGTGGAAAGTATCAGTTTGTGTTGAGCATCGAATCGAGGAAGCAGAAATGGAAATCGATGCCTTCAAAACCATAAAATTACCCGAACCCTAGAAAACCCACTGTGCATGGCCGAATCAATTCACCGGATCCGATGGTGATCAATGAGGATGCTCGGGATGTCTTGGATGAGGGGCCAACAGTCGCCACCGAGGTTTGAGCATCGGTCTTTCAGAATCTCGCATCTCTCTATCCACAATCGTTGGGGAGGGAGGGAGGCCATCCTCTGGCAAGTACCTCAACTTCGGGCAATCTTCGATCCATAACTGTTGGAGAGAGGAGAGACGGTTGCGAAGACCGCTCGACAGTCTTTCCACGTTCTTCATATGTGAAATATCAAGAGTGGTTAGAGAGGAAGGGAAACCTCACCTTCTCTCCCTCCCCTCCCATTTGAATAGAAGAAAGAGAAAGATGAATTATGATCATTGACAAAGAAGTCGGATTTAAATTTATTATATTCTACAGGGTTCATTCAAATTTAGTTGTCATATTGGCCAACTCGAAAACACCTTAAATCCTATTTTTTGCATCTTTACAGTAGCTGCTGTTGTTGGAAGTGAGAAAGCTTCTTCGTTTGACTTTCAATATACCCCTCAATAATTGACATCATGACACCGATTAATCTTTTAGAGTAGATCACGAGAAAAACAGTTTAGAGCATATCAGTACACCTACCAAAACAAATAGCCTTTTATTTTTTTATTTTTTGTTTTTCTTTTGTGAAGTTGCATATCAGTACACCTACATAAGCACATCATTTGCCTACCTCAACAGTGTTTGCATTTGATCCTCCTGAGAGATTTTGCCAAAAAAAGATGACAGTGGGATATTCTGCAAAACAAGTACAGTTGAGAGAATTCAGGTCACTGAGCTAGGGCATGAAAGAAAAGACATTTAGAAGAGAAAACATAACAGACGCTGAAATTGTGGAAAAATATTAATATAATAGCAACAATTCTTCTTGATTCTCATGCAAATCATGGTGCATTTTCATAAGTGGAAGAAAAGCAATTTTTGGGCATCAAACAAAGTTCAAGATATATCATCAATCCAGACAGGCACATCCATGCATCACAATTCCAGCACTGTGAGCAAGTCCATGTAAGTATTATTTGTTTCGAGGAATTGTCACTTGTATGAAACAATGGTTGGTTGACTTCCTGTACCACGTTAGCATTATAACCATTTCATTGTGTGCTTCCTTGTCAAACAAAACAGAGCAACCCAAATATCTAGCCGGCTTGTGCCAAATTATGAGAAACTTGTCCATGGAAACACATGAACTTTCTAGCATTAAGTTGAGGAATCGTAATAGAAATGGATCCTTGAGCAGCAGCAGTAGCTAAAAGACAAGTGTGCAAGAAAGAAAGAAGTTCGATTCATTACCTGAAGAACAAAAATTAGACATTGGATAGATATCTTCTCATTGGATCCAAACTCGATCAACTACAATGAGTCGGATTTCTTGGATGAGGTGCCAATATGCCGAATACTAGCTGTTTGAGAGTGGAGAGATGGCTGCAAAGACCACTTGATAGTCTTTGCACGTTCCTCATATTTCCCATCCAAAGAGAGGTAGAGATGAAGGAAACAGAATACTCCACGCTTCTTCCATCCTTTACATTTGATAGTCTTTCCACACTCCTCATATTTCTCATCCAAAAATCTGAAACAAGACTATCAATTAGTCCTAAATAAAACTCCTAAGAATGATTGCCTACCCCTGTTGGTATATCTGGAAAGCTTGAAATGCAATAACTTTTACCCATAAATCACTAGATACTGAAACTGTCACTTATGCAGGTTAGAAAAGTTCTTTTGGAGTGTGTTGCAGGTAAAAATGTAAGCTAAGTCATGATTCGGTGGATGAAAGGCAGGGTGGGTGGAGTAAACCTGAGCTAGGTTTTGTGAAGATTAACTGAGATGGGTCTTATTACATAGAATCCCCAAAATAACATCCAAAGAGTAGTTACAACAATTGATACTCCCTCCCCTTCCCTCTCCTGCACAGGAAAAATAATATGTAGGATTGCTTCAAATGTTGTCAAGAGATGGAGTGGGTATTTGAATAGAAGATAGATGAACTTTAATCTTTGACCAAGCAATCTGTTTGTAAATGGGTTTTGATGTGCAGGGCTCATTCAGAATTTAGCTGTTGTATTTGCATATTTAAAACCTCAGTTTTCAAACCGTTCTTCCATCGATACAGTAGTTGCTATTGGAACAAAGAAAGCTTCATATTCTGAACATTGACCTGAACATGTCAAAGGATATTATCTAATGGATTCAGATATTTATACAGATTATCATTATGGTATTTTTCTGGCTAGACAAGGCCTACGTCATAGTTACTAAAAGCAGTTTTTTACTTAGAGTTGGAAGTACAAATTTTTTGTTGGCCATGGAAATATTTCACATATAATTCTCCTAAACAGTACCAAACAACAAAAATGGGGAAAAATGTTTTTGTAAATCTGACTTCTTATAACATAGACCCTTAGTTGCCTCTAAAGCTATTGGCAAATGATTATGCATACTCGATGTCAAAAACTTAGACTCATCCTTCCATGGGCCCCAATCAAGTTTAAATGACAAATGAGGGCCTCTTTACCTGTGAGTACGTCCTGTGTATCAGCAGCCATCCTCTCTTCGTCCATTTTAGCTTTCTATGTGTAGCTAAGCCTCATTTTCAGTTCTGTAAGGTAATGTGATCCCGGTGAACCACTCTTTGTTGATGACAAGAACTAGGCCACCTGATTCTATGAGAACTGAAGTATCTTCTTATAATCCAGGAAATTCCATGGAAAGCCGCCGCCTTGCCTTGAGAAACCACCCAGAGCTCGTCCACACTTGTAGATGTTCATCTTGACTAACCTTGTAATCAAGGCAAAAAGAGGGCTATTAGCTGAGAATATGATCCATCGTTGGTCAAATTGAAGTACTTTGGTAAGGAAATCGATCTCACCATCACAATTCCTCCTTGGAACAAGACCAGACCTTGAATGAGCGCCTCAACTGTCCAAATCCTACAGTTGGGGATAGCAAAAAATGCAGAATCTTACTCATCTATCCTTAAACAAGAAACTAACAATTTACAAAGATATCACTTTAGTAGTCACCGATCATTAAAGCAGAACTTAAAGTCCACATTAATAAACAAAAAAGGTCCGCATCAATTATGTGCAATAATGCCTATAGGCACAGATATCAGAACTAACCTGCAAATCAAGGCGAATAGAGGGCTATCAGCTGTGAAAATGATCCATCGTCGGTCAAATTGAAGTATTTTGACAAGAAAATCAATTTCACCATCAGAATTCTTCCTAGGAACAAGACCAGACCTCGAATGAGTGTCTCAGCCGCATCCGAATCCTACAGTTGTGGATGGGCAAAAAGAGCAGAATCATACACCCAATCATCCTTGGACAAGAAACTAACAATTTCCAAAGATAATTCTTTAGTGGTCACTCGTCGTTAAAGCAGAACTTAAATACCACATTTATAAACAAAAAGAGGTCCGCATTAACTATGTGCAGAGCCCAGGCACAGATATCGTTACTCTAATACGAAAAAACTGATCAAGCTAGCATAACTGTTCTATTCCGAATATTTCCCAAGTTGGAACAATTAGATTGGTTTCTGTTACATTATAAGTTAGATGCATGATGAGAGAAGCTCCCTGTAGCTGGGACCACTGATTGGTTCTACTGTATTTTCAATGTAAAGACTAGATTCCAATAAGTTCAATAAGTGCAAGAACAATAAAAAGATAACTGAAATAGTAATCGAAGTCACGAGGTGGAGAGAAATGAGTAACCTTTCCAGATGATTGGGTGGCTCATCAAGCAAAACTATGTGAGGTTTCTTGAAAGTTATCTTAGCAAGCTGTAAGTAATAGTTCCTAACCCAACAGAGATCAAGACCTAAACGGAAGGTGGTTTATGAATATCATATCATGAATTGGAGTTGTATTGAAAGCTTGGAGCCATGAACTGCCCCAGATAGACTGGTTAGTTCTACGAAGGATCATCAACAACAAAAAGAAGGTTTTTGATGATAAAGAAAACTAATGAAAAAAAAAAAATTGCATCCCCATTTTTCACAATCATATCACAGCATCCAGGTAACCAATCGTGTTTTCAGATTTCGACAGAGATCATTCTTATTTAGATCATAATCACTAGAAGAAACTTTAAAACATATCAATGCACCGAATAAAATTAAACCTTCTTCCTTTTTTGTAAATTGCAGAAAATGACACGAAAACACCGACAGCATTAGCCCTACCTCAACAGCGTTCCCAAGTGATCCTTCCATGAGATTTTGCCAATACAGATCACAAGTAGTATCTGCAAAGCAGCAAGAGCGAATGAACTTAAGGGCGCGAAGAAAAAGATGTTGGGAAGAGAACATACAGCAAATGCCGCAGTGGAATTTGATTGTGGAATGCTATGATTCTTGGTGAATCTCACGCAAAGCATAGTGCATTTTCATTTATGGATCTAATTGATGCCTTCAAGACCAAAGCACTTACCGGAACCCTAGAAAAAGGAGTGCAGATGGAAGAAGGAATAGCGAAATCTCAGCAAATGAGAGCGAAAGTGGATCGATTTCACTTCATTGGATCCGAACGCCGTCGACCTTGATGAGAGGGATGTCTTGGATGAGGGGCCAATAGTCGCCACCGAGGTTTGAGCATCGATCTTCCAGAATCTCGCATCCTGCTATCCACAATAGTTGGAGGGAGGGAGGGAGGCCATCCTCTGGCAAGTACCTCAACTTTGGGCAATCGTAAATCCCTAAAAATTGGAGAGAGGAGAGATGGTTGCGAAGACCGCTCGACAGTCTTTCCACGTTCTTCATCTCTGCTATCCGAAGAAAGGTTAGAGAGGAAGGGAAGAGAAGACTCCACGCATCCTCCTCCTCGTTCTCCTCCGAAGGAAACCTCACCTTCTCTCCCTCCCCTCCCATGCTCGCTCCGTCAGTTCCCAGATAGTCGAGGGAAGTGAGCATGCGTAGGCCCCATTCTCTCATTGGCTGCTTCAGGTTCTTGCACCCCCGAATGTGAAACCACCGCAAATTGGGAGGCAAATCCCCTTTGGGGAAGGATTTGATATTTTCACAGCCCGTAATACGTAGATCCAGGAGGGAAGTAAGGCGATGCCACTCATTTGGTAGGGACTTTATCTTCGGGCACCTAGAAAGGTAAAGTCTCGATAGGGACGTGGGAAGGGGAGGGAAGTCCTCTATCTCCAGTGCTGGACAATTAGATATACTCAAACGAGTGAGATGGGAGAACGTGTGAAAGTATTGTGGTAGGCTTTTTAGATTCACACACCCGTCAATCGTAAAATTTTCCAGCGAAAGTCCCACGGTGATCTCTTGCAACGACTCTACTCCCTTACACTCCACAATTGCAAGTTCCTTCAAAGCAGCAAGTTTACCCTTGACAAATGAAAAGGATGTCAGAGTATCGCATTTAAATATTTCAAGATATTCAAGTTGAGGCATCGTGTTATTACTGCTTGAATCATCTGGAGGAATGGTTTGTCCCACGAGTTCTGGACAATTATAAATGTCTAAATATCTGAGTGTATCCATCTTGCTTGGAAGCTTTTCTAAACTCGTGCAATTACTTAATTCCATCCTTTCAAGGTTGCAGGGCAGCTTTATTAGTCCTTCTCCCGCCACAAAAGAGATGAATCGAGGACAACTTGCGATGGCTAATTCCTGGAGGCAAGTAAGATTAAGCATTTCATTTCCATCTTGCCACAAGTACTTTAGCTTGTCACACCCTCTTATATGAAGCTCTTTTAGCTTGACCAAGCAGCTCATAAACCCATGATCAAGGCAAACAAGCTCGGCAAGATTTTCAATTCTGAGAATGGTCAAAGAAGTTAGGTTGACCAAGCTCTTTAATATCTCCTTGTTACAATCCTCCAAGTATAGCTCACGGAGAGATGGAAGACGAACCTCACTAGTCGAGTTATTCAAATGCGGGCATGAATGAATTTCAAGCTTTATGAGACTATCAAGTTGACAAGGCAATGTCCCGACCAATGAAGGACAACTCTGGACAACAAGATGCTGAAGATAGGGGAATGGGACTTCTTCTTTCGGGCCCCCGACGTAAGGAAACCAATCCTTCCATGCCAACATCTCTTTCAACTTCAAAGTTGCTAAGGATGAGAAAGGCCTTCCACCTCCGTAAAATTCGGAGCCTATCATTTTCACTGCATGTAGACCATCAAGAGATAATTCCTTAAGTGAAGGTAGTTGTCCAAGTGAGGGTAGCGATATAACATTAGGACAGTCCCGCAAACACAAAGACACTAATTTAGAATAGGATGGACCATCTAACCACGATGAGAATGTTGAACCACCGTAGTACAAGATAGCAAGATTTTCAAGATTAGTGTGAGGTCGCAGAGAGTTAAGCACCTGAGCATCGCGCTCAGGATTCAAGAGATTTCTCGAATGTTCATCCCAATGCAAGGATAAGTTGGTAAGGCCTCGCTTTTGAAGCAAATCAGCATCAGCTGCATCTCCAACTTCTTCCACCTTTTGCAATTCTGATATAAATAATTCTCCTTGAAGATGCGGCAAGTTCTTTAACTCCTCCAACCGCGACCCTTTCTTTGGTCCGACCATAAACTTAGATAAGATAGTAAGATTCTTCAAATTACCAATACCCAATGGCATCTCTTTTAGACTCCCGGTATCTCTAATATCAAGAAATTGTAAGCTGACCAACTTTGTGATTTCTTGAGGCAATTTTGAAAGGTTTTGACAACCTCGTAAGATCAAAGCTTGTAATTTGCACAAGCCGACAATTGACTCAGGTAGCCTTTTAATATTAGTATATGAGAAATTGAGATATCGCAGATGTTTTAAAGCACCTACACAATTCGGCACCTCTATGATGTCACAATGACATACTGAGAGCACCCTCAAGTATTTCAATTCCGTTAACAAGTCATGTAGCACCTTGTTGGAAATAGATAAAGAGCCCCCTTTATATCCAACACGCACTATGATTAAACTTCTTAGTACCTTCATTCGGTGATATGCTCTCATGCATTTTGATGTGACAAACCATGACGAGATGAATGATGCAAAACGAGTTTTTTCAATAGATGATACATCGTGTTCATTACTTGTCAGCTGAGACTCCCTTGGGCTAAAGCAAGTCCCACCCGCAATTGACTTTGCTAGATCATTCAAAAGATCATGCATTGAAAACTTAGATGCATCAACACTCGATTGTTGAAGAAATGATCTAGATTTTAACTCATCGAAGTAATCCCGCCCTAATCTCAAGTTATTCTCCTTTGCTTTTTGTCCATCTAAAAAGCCTTCCGCTATCCATAAGAGTACCAGCTCATCCCTCTCAATTTCGTAATCCTTGGGAAATACAGCACAATAAGCAAAACATCTCTTCAAATAGGAAGGAAGATGGATATAGCTCAATTTCAAAATAGGGAGAACCTCATCATTCTCTACTGTCGAAAGATTCCATATTTTGTTATTTAAGGTGTCTTCCCATTCATCGGGATTCCTCTTATTACGTAGGACACCGCCCAACATCTTCGCTGCCAAAGGTAAACCTTTACATCTTTCAGCTATTTTCTTGCCTATTGTTTCAAAATCCGGGTGGCCCTTAAAATTTGTTGCTCCAAGAGCATGAAAGGCTAATAAGCTTGTACAATTATCAAGGGACAATTCCTTCAAAGGATACGACAATGCTCCTGTTATGGAAACAACGGCATCGTTGCGAGTGGTGACAATCATCTTGCTTCCCTTGGCCCCCGTTTCAAACGGCTTTAAGAGGGTAGTCCATTTTTCGTACTTCTCATTCCAGATATCGTCTAAAACCACAAGAAACTTTTTTTCGGATAGTTTGTCCTTCAACTTAACTTGAAGGCTGTTAAGATCTTCACCCTCGCAAGACGACCCGGTGATTGATCGCAAAATAGTCTTTGTTATGTCAAGAACATCAAAAACATCTGACACGCAAACCCAAGCTCTCATCTCGAAATAGGTGTATACTCTGGCATCATTATATAGCCGTTGAGCCAAGGCCGTCTTTCCAACACCACCCATCCCAACTATAGGGACAATGGTCAACGTGGCATTGAAATTTTCGGTCTCATTGATCAATAGTTTGAGTATTTGTGCTTCTTCCTTTTCCCTGCCAAAAAACTGAGGCTCCGGCAAAGAAGTAGTGGGATCCCTTTTGTCGATGTAGTTAGATTTGTCCACGACATTCTCTCTCAAGCATAGACGAGCCTTCCTAGTGACAATCGCTTTCAACCTACCATTGATCTCTTGTACCTTGGTTTCAGACACGAGCGAGCGCGAGTTTGGATTCGATCCGGAGGATTTATCTCGGCCAAAGAAAGAGAACTTCCATTTCTCCAGACCTTTGCTTGTGCTGGATCCTACCTCCGACTCAACCTGAGCGGCTTTGATCGCGAGCTCATCAAGCAAGTCTTCCATGTCATACGCCAAGTCCCTAACATCGTCTAGCCACAGCTTCACTAGAGGGTTACCGCTGAGTTGCCTGTCCTCTGCATCAGTCAACACTACATTGATTGTGATTAGCATCTCCTTCCACTCCTCGAGTAGAGCGGTGCTGATTCCTTCCCATTGTGCATAGCCCAATGCAAGAGAAGTCAACTTGTCGAACAACACCTGAAAGAAGGAAGCCAAGAAGGAACCCAAAACGATCTCTCCGATGGCCATGGGTGAATCGGTCACTGTAGAGAACAGCAAAGGTGTTTTGGTGAAGCGAAGTAAAAATGAGCTAATGGAGAGAGAAAACTATGAAGTCCAGGAAGCCCAAGATGTTCACTCACCAAATAGATTAGAAAAAGACCAAGACTTTCAAGGGATGCACACCGAAGGTTAGATAAATCAAAATAAAATAGTTTTTAATCCACGAGTGCTTGTTTCATCAATTGTTCTCATTTTTCTTCGGATCGAGACTTTTATGCCATCGTTCGAAGGAGAGGACCTTTTATGTGGGCACTTAAAATAGAGGATAAAAGGTGATTTTCCTATATATGACCAATTTAGAGGGCAAGTATATTTTTATCAAAAACTTAATTGCTTACAAGTGTTTTGTGGGCTTTTTTGGCATCTGTATATTGTCAGATAATTTCAATGTCTTTATTTTATGCTTTATTGGTGAATATGTGCTCAATAAGGAAACCAAAACACATGCTTTGGGCTAAACAAGAGAAAGGGTCAAGCACACCAACTAATCCACTAAGCAAGTTGCTTTATTTTTCTCTGCAAATATTGAAGAGTCAAAAATCACCAACTAACATTATATAACCTACTGAAAATTATCCTTTACACATCACAATAACGAATAGGAAAATCGTTTTCAATGGACCATGATCTCCTATCAAGCGATTCTTGATCATCAAACTATTACCTCATCACCCTTCGGCAGATCATTGCTACCCATCTTGCTGCGAATTTCAGCATTGTAACTGAGACTGAAGGCCTACATTGATTGCATACGAAATATGTGACCAATGAGCAGATTCTTTCAGAAAGCACATGCTCTCCACCCAGAAAGCATGTGCTTTTCATCCAGCCTTTTCATCTGTTTATCTGCATCTTTTTGTGCAGCAGGAAGGCATCTTTTCTTCATTAATCATTTTGGGATTCGTAATCATTGAGAAAGCACATGCTCTCCACCCATAACGCATGTGCTCTCCATCGAAGATTGGCCTTGACTTGGGGGCTCTCATCTAGAGATAAAGATTAGCCATACTCTTCTTGTCCATAGAGCAGACACAACCCAACAATATTGGCTTGACTAGAAGGTGAGGTCCATTGGAAAGAAAAGAAATGCATTGCATTGCTCCCCGTCAAATTAACTTTTAACATTGGATTAATCGACAGAAACCTGCCTAGGAAGACTCGTTTATTATACATTGCATTCGGAATCATTCAGAAACCATGTGCTCTCCATCCAGCCTTTTCATTTGTATATATTGGATCTTTATGTGCAGCAAAGAAAGGCATCCTCTCTGGGATCATTCTTTAAACGTTTTGTATTTGGAATTGTCCAGAAAGATGTGCATTTCAACCAGAAATCATGTCCTCTCCATCATAGGAAATGGTGATATGATGATTCTGATCAATGTGAAGAACAAACAAGAAGATCGCTACCAGCAATGTTTTTCCTATTTACCTTGGGTGAAAGCAAATGTTCCTCTTTTCTTTTCGTGTTTTACTAGTTTGCGATTAAGAAAAAATTGACGAGTTTTCCACAATTTCATAACATCATATTAAAAAATTCACAAGGATGTTAGAGCCATAGAGCCACATTTATCTGCTTAACAATATAATTTTTTTTCTGGTGTGAGCATTCCACTTCTTTTAGGTGGTGACTTTGTATTTTATTTTTTCCCCTCTCAGTTCTCTATATTATATCTTTTACTTTCTCGTAGTGGGCATGCCCGATGATAAACATTTACTTTTCATTCACACATCTTTTATGAATTATTTCTAAAACATGTACTAAACCCTTAATTTGCCGATTACATGCATTTTTGGTCCCCTCTCTCTCTTTCTCTCTCAAATGCAAAAGAAAAAAAAATATAGAGCAGAAATAATGGAGTTACCTATTGATTCTATATCATAATTTTTTTTCCGCCCACAAAAATTAAATTTAAAAACGACCGACTAAAGATTCTTTAGAGCAAATTAGAACCTAGAGGGGGGAGTCAATAAATATATGATAGTTACTCACTTTAAGGAGTGAGCAATATAAAATGACAACCTGGACTTTTTAGGGTTGAACAATAAGCAAAGTCTGATTGATACGACATTAGTGCGCATTATAAAAAATGAACAATCTCAAAAAAATTTCTGATGTAGAAATACCTTCTTTTTTTTTTAACAAAACACGAGTCTATGTGTGTTCATTTTCTAACAAGAACAATTTTGATTTTCATAATTCACAATTTAATTCTTTATCGCAAATAACTCACAGTTTTCTTTGTCTTGAAAGAAAATAAATGGCTTAGTTTTCTTGCACTAAACTATCATTGGTTTTCGCACGATGAAAACAAGTCATCCACATGCAACACCCTTGTGGCTCGGCAAGAACTACTTCACATGAAGTTTGAATTGCAACCATATTGACTTGACTCGATTGATTACACTGGCATACCTTAAAAGATACTAAATCTCAAACACCTTTTTAATTCATCTTACCTCTTGTGGTTGATGGTAAATCCACTATATCTACATAATAAGGACTTTTTATTATGAGAGTGAATATTTAAAGACACAACAAAAGTCATTTATTTGGTTTGGCACCGCGAAATTATGGCAATAGTGACTTTCTCAAGAATCTCTGCTAAAGAGGAATGAAGCTATCCTCTTACAATATTTATTGTTGCTTACCTAATTTCATGGACTAAAATTCCAATACATTCACGGTGTAAAATAATTACTTTGTGAGCTGGATAAAAATACTGATTCCATTACAAACTGAATACTTTCATCTCAGGATTGTTAATCGTGTAAAATCATTTCACGTTAGTGTGTGTTTTGGCAAAACAATAATGATAGAGAGATTGAAAATTAATCTTAATGTCCTAATATTACTATCTAACAAAAATTAAAATAAAAATTAATTTTTTTTAAACTTGACATCAACTTTAATCGGGATTATAGATAGGCATGAAATCAGTTTAAGAACCAAAATATTATTGTTGTTGCATCAGTTTGAGGGACAAAGAGAGCAAGTAGATAGATGTCTCTTACCTATTCCAAGTAAACTTCCTTGAAGTAGACCGGTGAACGGGATTAGATCAACGACAGTAATCCAGCAAGCACGAGCACCAGGTTCAAACGAGCAGGAAGAGAACACTGTTGAGAGGGGGGCGAGCACTAGTTTCGGCGGATCACAGTTTATGTATGTGAATTCTGCTCCGGCAATGCGTGGCCACTGCTTGCAACGACGAACGACAATACTAATGGAGCCACGACTATAGCAGGTTTGTAGGGGATTGGGCAGATCAAAGATGGTGGTGATTGGCGACAATCAACTTGCATGCGAGAAGTGAATTGAATGAAAGCGGAGTCTGTGGGTGTGAGTTTGAAGCTGATGATGGTGGTTTGAGGAAAAAGTGAGGCGGTGTGGCTTTAAGGTGTGCATTTTTTCCCAATGCAGACTTGGACACTGGGATCCATATCTGACTTCTAATCATATTTGGATTTTCCATTACGTTTCTCTTTCGGATCGAATTGAGCCAAATCCTCTTGTTGTTCTCTATCAAAGTAGTTTAAGTAGTTAATGTTTTTACTTCCTTGCATTTTACATGATAAAAGAGTAGAAACCCATATCAGCTCGACTTAAGAGTCATGGAAAGATTTTTTAAGGGTCCCACCAAATTTCCTGATTTAATAGATTCGATAGTTTTTGACATTCACGCTTGGCATAACTTTAGTTTAGCCAAGGATGTGAGGAAACATGGAGGCCATGTATATGCTAAAAAAATTATTGGATCATGTTCACCAATAGTGACTGAAGATCGGCCCCACATATGCTAAAACAAAATGATGGAACTGGGAGCACTTGCTTTAGCCTTTTTTGTCACCATGTCCAATCAAACATAGCATTAGGGGCCTTTCATCCGCCAAAAATTGAAGGCTGCAAAGTTCCACACAATTAATACAATCATATCTTTTACTAGATTCAAATGAAAATGTTCACCGTTCTTCACTTGAAAAGAAGAGCAAATTAGACTCTTATGGTACTACTGATTGTTATCATAGAATTAGCCAATACCATCTCGAATACTTTTATCAATCATGTTTTAGATATCGTAAGTTATAAGAATCAACAACAGTCGAGAATCTAACTATATACGAGCGGACCACGTGATGTGTGTGGACATGAAACGACTCGAGGGGTTTGAGAGAGAGAGAGATCGATCATATTATGTCAAAGTTGGAGTCTTGGAGTCTTGCATGTCTTGCACAATCCTGCTTTCTTATAACAAAATTCTTTATGAAATTCAACCTCATTAGTACAAAATTCAAACGTATTACTTTATAATAAAGTAGAAAAAATTTTGTTGTCTCATTTAATCTAATACAATGTTTCTAAAATAATATATCAATATCAACTAGCCTTTCACATATATATATATATATATATATATATATATATATATATATATATATCGATGACACGAGAAGTTCTGCTATCAGTATTTATCATTTAAATAGTTTTTATTATCTAATGTTATTGTACATTTATATATTATCTTTACGAGGGCTTTTGTACAATGACTGAGGCAGGGTACCTCTGTCAAGTTTCACGTAATATCTAGAGTTTCAAAAGCGCCAAGTTTCTCTCTCTCTCTCTAAGAACGCAGAGCAAGAAGAAGAAGACAACGGTGACGCAACCAAGAAAATAAGAAAAAGAAAATAGTGGATTACTAGGTGACCATGGTAGAGTTAACTTGCTTTTTGGCCATGTCAATTGCATAGCAATTATTGTGCCTTCCTCAAGCTGCAGATGGCAGTACGACTTATGCACACGACCCTATTTAAGGCGGCCATAGTTAGTGCATAACCGTGGGACCCAACTCGTCCGCAGTTGTCCAATCCAGATTTGCCACGTACCGACGAAATCTCCACCCCCACGCCCCCAAAGTCCAATCGCATCCCCACCTGAACGATGCTTTTACGTTGTTTTTCTGTTTTGCCTTGCACGTGATCGTTTTACCCTTTTTATGGTTGCCTTTGGAAAAAAAAAAAGGAGAAAAGTAAGGAAAAAAAGGGCAAAGGGAAAAAGAAGACACATCAAATCGATGGACGATGATATCATACCACCTGTAGTGAATTTCATGTTTTGCGTTCTCACAGTCCTTGAGAAAATATCTACATATATACAATCTAATCTTGTCTTGAACCAATTTTTATATTTATTTGACGGGTGAAATCCTTAAAAATCCTCAAATTTTAGATCAAGTCTCAAATCTATTTCGACCTTTTTTTTATTTAAAAAAAAAACCCTAAACTTTAGGTCAAGTCCCAAATTTGCTCCGAACTTTTTTTTATCTTAGAAAAAACCCCAAACTTCAAGTTCAGTCCTAAATCTGCACTGAATTTTGTTTTATGTAAAAAAATCAGCAAATTTCAATTTATTTTAAAAAATATACTCCCGTGATCCAGTCCCAACTTGATGTGGCACTTTTATGTCTATAATAAATCATAATCAGCAAAATAATGAGGCGATAGGTATAGACCGACGTCGCATTTTCACTTCGATAACAAATAAAACCAAATAAAAATTGTTGAAATTTTCCAAAACAAAACCATTATGAGATGTGAAAGTTATGGACGATAACAAATCCACTCCAAAAAACTTTTTTTAATTTTAGAAAAACGGAACCTTTAGGTTCAGTCCAAATTTACTCCGACCTTTTTTTTGTCTAAAAAAAAGCCTCATTACTTTGTTGATGTGGATTTGTTATCGACGTGGAAGTGCCACATCAAGTTGAGAGTGGATCATGGGGGTATATTTTTTAAAATAAATTAAATTTTGGTCATTTTTTTTTACACGAAACAAAATTCGTGGCAGATTTGGGATTGGATTTAAAGTTTAGGATTTTTTCTGAGACAAAAAAAAGCTTGGGGCAGATTCAGGACTGGACCTAAAGTTTGGGATTTTTTTTTAGATAAAAAAAAGTTGATAGCAGATTTAGGATTTAACCTAAAGTTGGAGGTTTTTTAGGGAATTAGGCCTTTATTTGGCTTAAAACATATGAATTTTTTACAACACTTAAATATCAATATTTAATTTATGCATAATCTTTCAAAATCCTTTAATATTCGAATAACATTTTAAAATTTAGTTTTTGCATTTGAAAAAGCATAAATAATATGTAATATATATTTTATCTAATCTAGTCTTGAGCAAGTTTTTACGGTTTTTTATTTCTTGATACTTTTCAAATTTTCACAACCGTTAAATCTTGATATGGAATTTATTCTTAAATTTTTTCAAAATATTTTAATATTTAAATAACATCGTAAAATTTAGTTTTTGCATTTTAAAAAGCAAACAAGTCCTAAGAAAACTCCGTTAACTTTGATCATCATGATTACCTTCTTTCGTTTTATTTTATCGTGTGTTATTTGTAAAACCAAATTATGTATATATTTTGTATTTGAATAATATTTTGAATTTTAACAAAAAAAGTAAACATTGTTTTGAGTTTTAAGAAACACAAACAAACGAGTGCTAAGAAAATTCAGCTATTATGTGTCATTTGTGAAACCAAAACTATGGATATATGTACGTATCTATCAATGATAGGAAAGTTAGGTAGAGTGCAGTTAAATGGCTGAGTCACATTATCACAAAACTCCATTCTTTCACCTTTCTTAAATTAATTAGACATATTACTAACGATAAAGTAGAATAAAGTTCAATCATCTTATTTGATCTAGGGGAAAAGCCATTAAAAGCCTCCAATTATGAGCACCGTGACATATTTATCATAAACATTTTTTGTGACGCCAACAATTCTAAATTTATACATATGTAATACATTTACCCTCTATCATGGCTTCTTCAATGAGCACCATTAAAAAATCTACCTGTATAGACGACGAAAGGCACATGGTGTTAACATGGCGTCAACATGATTTCAGTGAAATAAAAACGGCGTCGTTTTAATTGGAAAATCATCTGATGAAATCTTCACAGAGAGTAAATGTATCACACACATGGCTACAAGGTTAGGGTTCTTGATGTCACGAGAAAAATTTTAGAGCAAATGTATCATAGTAGGCATAATCTGAAGTTTTTTTTATGTCAGAAAGAGAGTTCAAAGAAAAAATCATTACTTATATTGCTTACAAAAATAAAAGAACAAAAATATTTGTAACGTCTATGAAAATGTTGACAATTGAAATATCTTCTATTTGCTAATTATTTCAAGTCATATAAGTGATTATTTATTAAAAAATATCTTTTAAATCATTCATTTTTCATGAAATTTAATGTGATATTTCTAGAACAGTATATGAACATCAACTTGCCGTACATATATGAATGAACCTTAATCTTTCTTGCATACACACACGGGAAGCAATGATGAAGCGGGATGTTTTGCTATTATTAGTATTTATCATTTAAATACTTTTTATTATTTATTATTATCACCCACTTATATTATCTTTTAAGTTTAGGCCGTGAATGAGGTAACTGACCATTAGTGAGGGACAATTAATAAGTCAACATCTGATTACTAATTTCTAGAGTTTCAAAAGCTGATGGTCTTTCCTATCTACAAACCGCGTAGGAGGAGGAAGTAGACAGATGTGGCGTGGAACCAATAAAAAAAAGAAGAAGAAGAGAAAGAGTGATGGTCAACAGTTAACCATGGTAGAGTTAAATTGCTTTTTGGCCATATCGGTTACATGGCAATTATTACGCTTCCTCTTCTGCCAAAGTTCATGATGCAGATCCCAATACATCTTCATCCACGTGACCCTATTACCGGGGCCTCAATGAATAGTTGTGGGGTTTAGCTCCACCGTACTCGACCCATCATCCTATGTCTCTTTGTATAATTAACCTTTTTTGGTTTTTTTTTTATTATTTTCATTTATTAAATTGAATAGTTGATTTATACAAATCGTTCTTTCTTTTACTTAGATGCTCTATGTGATAATGACGTGCGAAACGAAAGGGCACATGTTCCACAAAAGGATATATTAATTTACCAAAAGAAAAGTCATATACGAATGTACGCAACCAAACATATATTATAAAAATTACGTGACTAAGAAGCGGGCGAACACTTGCAAACAAAAAGTCGAGCTTCAAAGAACAGTGCAAAGATATACATATACTGCCACTACTGATGTGTCTTGACAAAGGAAATTCACATCTTTTGAGAGACAAGGTTTGTTTTGAAATGCAATTTCAGCAACCGATTGATTTTGTGGGAACTGGCAAAAAACCTTCTTGTAACACTCTTGTTTTCGAAATGAAAAAAAAAAGAAGAAAATGCATTAGAGAGATACCAGAGGTGGATGAATTGCAACACCACTATAATCGAAGTGATTGTCGGGAAATATATAATTGGAAAGTGATTGAAGCAGGGTGCCTAAATTTAGTTTCGTGTAATAAATTGGGCGATTGGCCATTAACGAGGGACAATTAATAAATCAACATTTGATTTTTTTTATATTTAGAGTTTCAAAAGCGCCGAGTTTCTCTCTATCCCTCTAAAAACGTAGAGGAGGAAGAAAAAGACAATAGTGGCGCAACAAAAAAAAATAAGAAAGAAGAAAATAGTGGAGTTAATAGGTGACCATGGTCAAGTTAACTTGCTTCTTGGCCACGTCCGTCGCGTAGCAATTATTGCGCTTTCCGCAAGCTGCAGCTGGCAGTACGACTTCTTACACACGACCCTATTTAAGGCGGCCTCAGAGTCGTGCATAGCTGTGGGGCCCAACTTGTCCTATCTATCTTTGTACGTGTTGTCCAATCTAGATTTGCCACGTGCCAATGAAATCTCCACCCCCGACACCCCCAAAAGTCTAGTCGCAGCCCCACCAGAAAGATGCTTTTACGGTATTAGTTGTTTTGCCCTTGCTTTACCTATAACACTTGATCTTCTTTGCCTTTGGAAAAAGGACAAAAGTCCGGAAAATGAGGACATATCAAATCGCAGGACAATGATACCACCTACAGTAAATTTCAGGTTTGCGTTCTCACGGACCTCAACAAAATATATATATATATATATATACATAAAGTCTAATCTTGTCTTGAACCACTTTTTATATTTATTTGGCTTAAAGCATATGAAATTTTCACAAAACTTAAATATCAATATTTAATTTATGCATAATCTTTCAAAATCCTTTAATATTCGAATAACATTTTAAAATTTGGTTTTTGCATTTGAAAAAGCATAAATAATATATAATATATATTTTATCTAATCTAGTCTTAAACAAGTTTTTACAGTTTTTTTTTTCTTGATACCTGTCAAATTTTCACAATCGTTAAATCTTGATATGGAATTTATTCGTAAATTTTTTTCAAAATATTTTAATATTTAAATAACATTGTAAAATTTAGTTTTTGCATTTTAAAAAGCAAACAAGTCCTAAGAAAACTCCGTTAACTTTTTTCATCATGATTACCTTCTTTCGTTTTATTTTATCGTGTGTTATTTGTAAACCCAAATTATGTATATATTTTGTATTTGAATAATATTTTGAATTTTAACAAAAATGTAAACGTTGTTTTGAGTTCTAAGAAACACAAATGAGTGCTAAGAAAATTCAGCTATTATGTGTCATTTGTGAAACCAAAACTATGGATATATGTACATATCTATCAATGAAAGGAAAGTTAGGTAGAGTGCAGTTAAATGGCTGAGTCACATTATCACAAAACTCCATTCTTTCACCTTTCTTAAATTAATTAGACATATTACTAACGATAAAGTAGAATAAAGTTCAATCATCTTGTTTGATCTAGGGGAAAAGCCATTAAAAACCTCCAATTATGAGTACCGTGATATATTTATCATAAACATTTTTTGTGACGCCAACAATTCCAAATTTGTACATATGCGATACATTTACCCTCTATCATGGTTCCTTCAATGAGCACAATTAAAAAATCTACCTATATGGACGACGAAAGGCACACGATGTTGACATGGCATCAACATGGTTTCAATGAAATAAAAACGGCGTCGTTTTAATTGGAAAATTATCTGATGAAATCTTGACAGAGAGTAAACGTATCACACACATGGCTACAAGGTCAAGGTTCTTGATGTCACAAGAAAAATTTTAGAGCAAATGTATCATAGTCGGCATAATTTGAAGTTTTTTATGTCAGAAAAAGAGTTCAAAGAAAAAATCATTACTTATATCGCTTACAAAAATGAAAGAACGAAAATATTTGTAACGTCTGTGAAAATGTTGATAATTGAAATATTTTCCATTTACTAATTATTTTAAGCCATATAAGTGATTGTTTATTGAAAATATTTTCCAAACCATTTATTTTCACGAAATCTAATCTAATGTTTCTAGAACAAGATATGAACATCAACTTGCCGTACATACATGAATGAGGCTTAATCTTTCTTGTGTACACACATGGGGAGCAATGATGAAATGGGACGTTTTGCCATTATTTGAGATTGACATGGCTACTTCATGCCACTATTTGGAATTTTCCCAAAAAATGAGATGAAATGTATACTTTTACACCTTGCAAGTCATCTGCACTACATATGTTAACGAACGAAAATAACATTGGCTACTGGATATAACAAAATGAAAGTTGTGGGAGATATTGTGTAACAATTGAAAGTTTAAGGATAAACATATACTATCCCCAAAGTTCAGGGGGATTTGGTTAAATTTCCCATTAAGAAAATGACTAGGTACAAAATTTAGCTAGATGGAATAATTAATATGTAATATTCTTGCTATTCCATAGGTACGCACTACAAAAACATCAGGCTCTACCCCCAAAAAATTATTCAGTAAAAAAAACATTAAACCTTGTGGCTTCTTTAAACTAAGCAATGCATAGACATTATCCAGCTTTTGGCATTAAACTAAGCACTAACGTTTGCTAGATGAAATAATAAGCAGTATTTTGGCCCCTCCATCGATAGGCACTAACAATAAAAAAGCCTCTACCAAAAATTTTATTAAATAAATTAAAAAAATAGAACCTATTGGCTCATCTAGTGGGCTTAATTAGGCATCGTATATGTATATGTATGTTTCTGGTACATAAGGGAAATGTTATTCTAGCACTTCCCATTATCCTGTTTTTTCCATGGTGGCTCAGGATATTCTTACTCCATTGGCATTAACTGTTGTATTCGAGGTGACTGTCAATAGGGTTGGTAGAAATATTGGAGACAGGCAGGCAGAAGTTATCCAACAAAAATTTCTGATGCCGAAGGAACATTCTCAAGTTGAGGCAACGGGGGAAGATGACACCATCTTTTTCGACTCATGTTGAAGGAGTGAGCGGCTTGTGGCACTGAGATTTGTGTTTTTCTTTCAAGATGTAATTTTAGCATGAGATGCATCTGTGTAAGTTTGCATCTTATGAGTGTGTATTTTGACCAACGTTATTTGTGTGGTGAAACTTGATTTTATTTATAATGAGATGTATTTGTCTAAGTCTGAATCTTATGTACCGTGTTTTGTATTAATATTCTTTTTGCAATCATCCCTACCTCGGACTCCCAATAAAAATCGCATTTTTGATTAATTTTAAATATATAAAAAAAATTAAAAGCCATGCCCGGAGATAACGTGCCAGGGCCTAGCATATGGGCTGGCACGGGCTTTGCTAGCCCCACGCGGTACTATGGGCCAATAAAAGTGTCGGGCCTTTATGGGCCATGCGTGGGCTAGCCCAGGCAGGGCCTGTGGCCTTTACTAATTGTAACACTTCTTAAATAAGATGTCACTTCTTCTTTTTCTTTTGGTGGGTGCAATGAAAAGTTTGCACTAATTGGATTCGACCAAACATGCCATTAAGGATCCTGAGATCCTGCATGCCTTCAACTTGTGAAGGTTGGCTCTTGGTTCATAGGAAGGGAAGATTCAAGGTATATATACATACTGAAGCTTCGTTTATTTCACGAAAAATATGTTTCAGACAAATGTTTTTCTGGGTTTTCTAGTGTTCATTTCATGGAAAATAAACTAGTCATGAAAAATATTTTCTCCTCCCTTTTTTCATCATTCATTTTAATTATTTTAATTTTATATTTTAAATTATCTTTTTTATTTTTATTTTTTTTCTTTTCTTTCTCCTTATTACCTTCTTCTGTGGTTGGTTGCCGGCCACGGCGAGCTCGCTTGTCTTTGATGATGCTCAAAGCGTCGCTGATCTGGCGAGCTCGAGCCTCGTCACTCTCAGGCACCACTCGAGCTCGCTTGTGGCTAGCAACCGGCCGGAGAAAAAGTAAAAAAGAGAAAGAAAAGAAAAATAAAGAAAAATAAACAAGAAAAAGAAAAAAGTTAATAACAAAATAATTAAAAATCAATTTAAAAAATAAAAAATATTAAAAATAGTGTGTGGAGAAAAATCTTTTCCATACCGAATGACGGAAATTATTTTTCAATTCATTTTCATGTTTTAGCCGAACACCAGAAAATAGTGTCATTTTTCAGGAAAATGGCTTTATGAAAAATATTTTTTAAAAATGTTATATTTTACATGAAATGAACGGAGCCTGAATCAATGATTAGATGGGAAAATGCTGAGAATTCTTGACATGACATGCTATCTCATTCTCATTTAACAAAAAAAATTGAAACATAAATATTGTGTCTAATTGCATTATGAACTGGCTTTTGTTAGACCATAAAAAAAAAAAAAAGAACTGGCTTGACGATGACCACAAAGGGCCATTTCTTTCCCTCTTTTTTCTTTTTCATTCCTCGGTAGGGTAACGAAAAGGCCCAAATGAATCTTCTTACGTTGAACTCTTTTAAATAATAAATAAATCAGAAGAAGCATTTTTATAAAATGTTTCCAAATATCTCGTCAACGTGTCATTTTTCTAATTTTTTATTTGGACTAAGCATATCTAATATCTCCAATGTCCAATTATTCTTGCGGGCCATTCGATTCAAGTTCACAAATAAATTTGATCACTTTTTACCAATAAAATATAACCCAAGCACATTATTAACTAATTATATCCAAAAGTGAAAGATCGAGCAAGAATGAAAGTGAGTAGAGGACGACATCCACGTCCAATTTCTCATGATAAGGCTCTCTTTCAACAAGCTATTTTCCCGCGCTAAAAGGAAAAAGGAAAAGTTCCAAGTCACATCCTTTATTATGGCATAATTACAATTTATCTCGGGATTTTCAAGAATTTGCATTTTGGATTCCCGTAACTAAATTCTCGCTATACCCTTAGGCTAATTACAGTTCTATATTTTATGAATTTGACTGTCTACCTGGAAATTTATGGGGAAAATGTGATAAACATCAATGCATGAAAGAAATAGGGCACGCAAGGGTCATCGAAAAGAGTTGGCTTGGTGGAGAGAGGAGTACGCCGAGAGTGGGGAGTGAGTAAGCAGCTTGATTTGGCTAAAAGGAGTCCAATTTGTTTAATAGCCTTATTGGTACCAATGTTAAAGAGAGCAATTTCTCCTCCTCTTCTTCTTCTTTTTTCTTTTTGGACATTTTGCAATTACAGTGCCAAATCCAATTGCGCAAATCATGATCTTTGGAAACCTGGGTGTGAATTGCGAAACATAAATATGCACATGCAATAAGAGGTAAATCCTAATTTTTCCTCGCAAATATTAAAATAGGGTGAGGTAGAAATCGCAATCGCCCACAAAATATAGGGAGCAGATCTTATTTCAATACAGAATTTTGATGGATAGAAAACAATTCTTACTATTTTCCGATTTTGAGATAGAGTTCTATCCTCAAAAATCATGTCGGGGTCGCTTGCCCACAGTGGTTCATCAACTCCACCGCCGAGAACACGTGGTCGTCTACCGCAGGGCCAACCACTCCATTGTATCCTTCGACTTAAACTTCTGTTATATAAACCAAGCTACCCCCATTAAATCGAACTTCGCAAGATCCTTTGCTCCAGACCTTGCCATCTTCTTTGGCCTTTCCTTCTTTCTCATATCAGAAAACGTTTTCTAATTTTCTATCCAAACAGCATAAGACAATTTTTCGGTTTATTTTCGAGTATTAACTAATGCCGGAAGTACTATCATTTGTTTTGGAATTAACTTTGAAAAAACTATTTTTCGAAAACACTAAATTTTCGGTGAAACAAGCATAAGCAAATTCCCTAGTTCGTTGAGAGTTTCTTGCTTCAAGCAGTATCAATAGTATACTTGGAAGTATTACCAACTCTAAATGGTTCAGTAAAAGAATAAATCATATATTTGAAAAACAAACTAAAAAGCACTATTATGCCACTAAAAATAATGCTAAGGCCCTGGACCTTTTTCCTTGATTCCCTGTTTTTGGCCTATCGCATGCGTTGATATGATATGTCGTTTGAATCATATTCAGTGCATCAGACTCTTCAAGTTCAACCAAAAGATTGATATGTGGCTTGTGAGATGGTAATAGGAACAAATAAAAAATCTGAAATGAGAAAATCATGTAGCCCCCAGTAAATATTATAAAGCCATGCGAAATAAACAGTTACAAGAGTAGTCAGACAAATAAATTGTATACGTACTCATCCGACTGCATCCAAAAGTCCATGGGAAAACCACGAACTGTTTAGCATCGGAGTTGAGGAAGCGGAATGGAAACGTATTCCGGAGCAGCAGCCGTAGCTCAACATGGAAGAAAGAAGTCCGAATCATTATTGGAAGAACAAAATTTGGGCAGTGGAGAGAAATCTTCTTATCAGATCCGGACTTGATCAAATTACGATGAGTGTGATTTCTTGGACGAGGTTGCCAATTGTCGCCACTGAGTTTCGAGCACACCCACCTTTATGCGAAATACATGGGAGGGAGGGAGCGAAGCCATCCTCCGGCGAGTAGCTCAACTTCCGGCCGGCAACCTATTTTTGGCGCGCGAAATGTTTTCAAAGGCTGAATTTACCCCGTAGGCCTCGCGTCCACAGTGCTTGCTGTGGATCCGCGCTATGATTGGCTTATCCAACGTTGAAAGATAGCTCGCCGAACGATCGATGATGGACGGTGGCGATGGACTCCTGCCTGTCTGATAATGTTGACTGCTCCCTTTGACCAGTCTTCCGCCGCTGCCGCTCACATCGGAATCATTGTTTTTTTTATTATTATTATTTCATTTTAAAATATTATTGTTCCTGGGACCCACCCTTATCTCCCCTAGATTTTAGGTTGGGGCTGGGAAAGTTCGGTGTCCGTACACGGCGCTTATTAAATACTTTAATAAAAAAAATATCATTTTCAGGATACTTTCTAATAGTTATACATAATCAATGCATTGAGAATGATAATATTTCTTTTTAAGTATAATTAAGAAATGATCTTAAAATAGTCGTTAACAAGACTCGAATACTTAAGCTAATGATTGGCAATGTTGATGTTGGGCTTCGATTAGACAATTCTATCCTTCCTGGCTTGACGGCATCCATGAACCCTTATACTGCCTAGTCTTCTTTCCAAGCCCAAACAATTCTTTGTTTTCTACTCTTGAAATCAATCATTGAGTACTAAATGTTTTCGAGATATTATCTTTGATGAAAATATCGATGTTTGGCCGTTCCCATTAGAGTCTTAAAAAGTAATATTTCTTGGGAATCACCCTTATCTTCTTTTGTTCATGGGTCTCGTGACACGCATCTTGTCCATTGAAGTTCGATGCATCGATTTTAGGTTGATCAATGTTATAAACACATTCATGTTTTAACTAACATGTCATGCCATGGCACTTGTTAAATGCTTCAATAAAAAAATATCATTTTTAAAATATCTTCTCCACATATTATGTGTAATCAATGCACGGAAAATAATAATTTTATAAAAAAAATATATGATTTGCCAGTATTCTTGAAACACTTGTCCACAAAACTCGAATATTTAGGATAATCATTTGCAATGTACATGTTGGGCTTTGAATGAAAGATTTTATCGTTCTGAAACCTCCCAATAGTGCCTAGTTTTCCTTTCAAATTGTTGAGCTTTCTACTTACCAAACCAATCACAAAGCATTTATGTTCTCAAGATATCATCTTTGAAGAAAATAATGAAGTTTGTTATATTTTGTTGCGCTGTAATTGGTGTTGTAAAATTTGAATGACTTTGAATCAAAAGAGCAATCGAATCGGACTTTGAAGCGTGATATCACTTTCCTTAAGGATTTATTTGTCCCATAATGTTGCTAATGGTTATCGGCAAAAATCTTTCAGGATACAACAAAGTCTCAAAATGAGAATACTAAACAGCAATTCTAGGATTTCTCCAGAGTCTCTCTGGGAAACAATTGAAAATGATGGCTATAGTTTTTCTTGAAAATACTTGAAATGATATCGTTCTTTTTCTTGCTGAAAAGCTGACATATATAGAAATCGGTCTTAAAAAACATAGGCAACTCTTCATGAAAGGTTGCAAAGTTAACAAAGATATCTCTTCGGAAGAAGTTGCAAAACTGAACCAATGCAATTCTTCGGGAAAGATTAAAAACTGAACAAGTATAATCTTCAAAAGTTATCTTGAAAAGACACATGAAAAATTCGGAATAAAATAAAAAATAAAATTCCGAATTTTTATAATTTCAAAATTATTTAATAAACAAAAACAACCTTTCAACTAATGGGATAACCTTATGAAATAAAATAAAATAAAATAAATAAGGGGATTAGTGCTAATTAAACCGCGGCCGCGCAAGCGTGCAAAGTGCTAAGTGAGCCTAATAATCGTGTCAAAATCGCGCAATTATTAGTGCACCCGCACGCGGGTATTGTGTGGATCAGCACACACCTCATTGTCTTCGCTCTAAGGAGCAAAAAGATATTTACAATTATAAAGTGGCTTACTTTCTCAAAACTTTTCTATGTGGGACAAAGGAAAAAGCATTATTTTGTTTGTTTTACAAACAAACATCCAACAATCCCCTACTTTGTTTGTAAAACAAAGATTTCATGAATAAAAATCTCCCTTTTTTTTTAAGTAAATAAATAAATAAAAACCATACAGCCAAGATTTCGATGAGATTAATATACATGCATAAAGGTCTTTTTCGAGTTAAACCTTTACTTAGTGCAAGTATCTCAAAACTCTATCAAAGGGACAAGTAGCTCGGCTTTAAACTTGTACTTTTAAATAATAGAATCGGACATACCGCACATATACTAACCTCTTGTTTCAGCGAGAAGTTCTATATTACTCCGCACTATTATGGCATTGTGCTTGATCCTGTTTAATGAGCTCTCTAGAAAGCAACCCAAACTTTCGTAAGAAGCGGCACCACTTCTAAGCTCATATAGGTGAAGTATCTACTATGTGTTTCTATTACTATTAACACATTACAAGTTTTTTTTTTTTTTTGATAAGGAACACATTACAAGTTTGTACTATACTTCATTAAAAATTCAATTCATCCTCTAAAACGTAACAGACAATACTAACTTTTCATATCAGGGCTAGCGTGAGTATCAAACAATCACATTCAGTAACTTGTTCTTACCCATTAAACCTTGTAACTAGTGATGTTCTAGAAAAAGGTTGGGTTACCATTACTAGTGATTTTAATTAAAGGGTTTCAGCCCCATTTCTTTCGAGGTTGTAATTACCATCTCTCTTGGTAAAGCCTTTGTAAAAGGATCAGCTAAATTGTTACTTGACCTCACGTAGACAATTGTTATGGTACCATCTTGAATCAATGTTTCACGTACTCGTGTCTTAGACTAATATGTCTAGACTTACCATTATAAGTGCTATTATAGGCTTTTGCCAAAGTAGCTTGACTATCACAATGAATAGAGATAGGAGGCATAGGACTAGGCCATAATTTGATATCCAACAACAAATTCCTAATCCATTCAGCCTCTTTCCCAGTTGCCGCTAACGCAACGAATTCGGATTCCATCGTTGAGTGAGTTATACACGTTTGTTTCTTGCTCGCCCAAGAAACGGCACCTCCACCGAGTGTGAAAATCCATCCAGAAGTGGAATGTTTATCACCCACACTTGTAATCCAACTAGCATCGGTGTATCCTTCTAATACAGCCAGATAATTATTATAGAACAGACTTAAATTTTTAGTTCTCTTAAGATAACCAAAAATTCTGGTAATAGCCCTCCAATGTTCTATACTTGGATTACTAGTATACCTACTCAACTTGCACACATAATAAGCAATATCGGGTCTAGTACAATGCATCGCATACATTAAAGACCTTATAGCACTCGCATATTCAAGTTGTGCTACTGCTCTACCGGTATTATAATTTAACTTAATACTGGAATCAAATGGAGTACTTATTTCCTTGAGACCAAGATGCTGAAATTTATTTAACATTTTTTCAACATAATCACTTTGGCTCAAAGAATAACCCCTACCATGCTTTTTAACTTTAATACCTAAGATAATATCTACTTCACCTAAATCCTTCATTTTAAACATGGAGGTTAGATACTTCTTAGTCTCAACTATTCCGGTCATATTCATTCCAAAGATAAGCATATCATCAACATACAAGCATACTAAGACACCATAGTCTTTAGTGAATTTAGAGTATATACACTTATCAGCACTATTGTGGATGAAACCATTAGACAATATGACCGAATCAAATTTTTCATGCCACTGCTTAGGAGCTTACTTAAGCCCATAAAGAGATTTTGTCAATTTACATACTTTCCTTTCATTTCCAGGAAGAACGAAACCCTCCGGTTGTTCCATGTAAATTTCCTCATTGAAGTCTCCATTCAAGAAAGCAGTCTTGACATCCATTTGATGAACACAAAGATCATAAATGGAAGCCATAGCAAACAGAATTCGAATAGAAGTTATACGTGCAACAGGAGCATACGTATCAAAATAATCTATTTCTTCTTTTTGTCTATACCCTTTTGCCACTAGTCTAGCCTTAAAAGCTTGGATAGAATCATCAGAACGATATTTTCTTTTAAAAACCCATTTGCAACCAATAGGCTTGGATCCTTTAGGTAAGTCTACTAATACCCAAGTATTATTGGACATAATTGACTCCATTTCATCATTTACAGCTTCTTTCCAAAAAGAGGCATCTCTAGAAGACATAGCATCATCAAAACTTTTAGGATCATCTTCTAAATTGAATACTAAAGGGTATTTATTTACCACGTTATTATCTTGTCTCCTTCAACAAGGAAAACGTGAGTAATATAATCTAGACCTAAATCCTTAGATTTTCTTGCTCTAGAGCTTCTTCTCAATTCAGTCATGTCTTTAGAATCATTTGTTCCTTTCTCTTGAGAATCTACATGAGTTTCTATAGGTCTTGAATTATTTTCTATAATTTCAGAACCTGTAGAACATTTGTTCTCAAAGAATTCAACATCTCTCGATTCTACAATGACATTGGATTCTAAGTCAAGAAGCCTATAAGCTTTACTGTTTTCAGCATATCCAATAAAGACACTTTTGATAGCTCTAAGACCAAATTTAGTTCTTTTGGGGTTCGGTACTCGGTAGTATGCCAAACACCCCCACACTTTAAGATATGAAATGTTTGGTTTTCTACCTTTCCATAATTCATAAGGGCTTACGTTATTTCTCTTAGATGGTATTCTATTATGAATATAACATGCAGTAAGCAATGCTTCTCCCCAAAGATTAATTGGTAGCTTAGAATTCGAAAGCATACAATTAACCATTTCTCCGAGAGATCGATTTTTTCTTTCAGCCATACCATTTTGTTGTGGAGTGTATGGTGCAGAAACTTGATGAATAATACCATGTTCTTCACAAAATTGAGAAAATTCATTTAAGAAATATTCTCCACCTCTGTCTGAACGTAGAACTTTGATTTTCCTTTCCAATTGATTTTCTACTTCAGCTTTATATTCCTTGAACATGGTGAATGCTTCATCCTTCGACCTCATGAGATAAATATAAAGATATCTACTGCAATCATCCACAACGGTAATGAAATACCTTCTACCACCACGAGTTAACATGCCATTGAATTTGCATATATCACTATGCACCAAATCCAACAAATTCGAATTTCTATTAACACTAGGGAATGGTTTCTTTATGAGTTTAGACTTAGCACATATTTCACATTTGTCTAATTTGCCATTAAAATTAATCAAGTCTAACTTTTTCATATTTGTTAAATAGCGAAAATTTATATGTGCTAATCTACTATGCCATAAAGAAGCAGACTCAATAGTATAAGCAGAAGATACAAAAATATTATTGATACTTAGTTGATACATGCCGTCATTGGCATAGCCCTTCCCCACAAACATCCTATTCTTCGATAGGATTACCTTGTCGGATTCAAACAAAATTCGAAAACCCCTATTACAAAGTAAATCAATTGAAATTAGGTTTTTCCTAATTTTGGGTACATAAAAAACATTAAGAAGAGTAATCTTCTTTCCAGAAGTAAGGTCAAGTTCCATAGTGCCTTTGCCAGCAACTTTTGCAAGAGCATTATTCGCCATTAGGACCTCTTGAACATTTGCGTCGACAGTCTCTTCAAATTGCTTGAACATGTATTTGTCCTTGCACACATGAACTGTCGCTCCAGAATCTAACCACCAACCGGATTGGACAGTAGTATAATTGATCTCAGAAACCATAGCCATCGAACCATTGATTTCAGCAATATTCATATTTGAAAACTTAGTTGAAATCATGGCCAAATAGTTCTCTTCAACCAAATTTGCATCTGCCTTCACCGTTGGAATGTTCTTGTCCTTTGATATGCTCTTGCGGTGAATGCAGTCATTGGCGTAATGTCCCTGTTTGCCACAAACAAAACAACAACCCTTCTTCTTCTTGTGTGTCTTCTTAAATGTATGCCCGTTCTTTACTTTAAAGTTATGGCTGAATTTTCTTTTCTTCTCCACAGCATTTACCTTGGAGTTATACAAAACAGAATTATCACGTGTACGTGATTCTTCCTCAATATGAAGTTGTTTCTGTATTTGCTCCAAGGTGAAGTCCTCCGACTTATGCATTAGCCTTTTGCCGTAGTCTTTCCAAGTTGAAGGCAATTTTGCAATAATTGCTCCAACTTGAAAGGTTTCTGAAATTTCAATTTTGAGGGCACGAATTTTGTTGATGAGCACTTGTAATTCGTGGACTTGTTCCAACAAGGGCTTAGTATCAATAAACTTGAAATCAAAATATTTTGTGATCAAATACTTATTGGTACCTTGCTCCTCTGCTTTGTACTTGAATTCCAGTGCGTTCCAAATTTCTCTGGCCGACTTCATCTCAGTGAATAAGTCATACAATCTATCAGACAGTGTATTAAGAATGTGTCCACGACATAGCAATTCGTCCTCCTCACGTTTCCTCTTTTCCTTGTTAATCCTTTCAACGGCTTCCGCGCTTAGTTGTTCTCCCTCAACAATAGGCTTCGGATCTTCAATAGGCGCCAGTTTTGGATCTAGAATATCGGATATCTTCAGGGCAGTGAGTAGGAACATCATCTTGTCCCTCCAGCGAGCGTAGTTGTTCCCATTGAACCGATCCAATTTGACCATGTCTTGGTTCATGATTTTGATTGTCTCCGACTCCATTGTTGAACAGAAATAAATCCTTAAGATTGTTGTAAATAAATGAATGACTTTGAATCAAAAGAGCAATCGAATCGGACTTTGAGGCGTGATATTACTTTCCTTAAGGATTTATTTGCCCCACAATGTTGCTAATGGTCACCGGCAAAAATCCTCCAAGATACAATAAAGTCTCAAAATGAGAATACTAGATAGCAATTCTAGGATTTCTCCAAGGTCTCTCTGGGAAACAATTGAAAATGATGGCTGTAGTTTTTCTTGAAAATACTTGAAATGAAGTCGTTCTTCTTCTTGCCGAAAAGCTGACATATATAGAAATCGGTCTTAAAGAACATAAGCAACTCTTCACGAAAGGTTGCAAAGTTAACAAAGATATCTCTTCGGAAGAAGTTACAAAACTGAACCAATGCAATTCTTCGGGAAAGATTAAAAACTGAACAAGTATAATCTTCAAAAGTTGTCTTGAAAAGACACATGAAAAATTCGGAATAAAATAAAAAATAAAATTCCGAATTTTCATAATTTCAAAATTATTTAATAAACAAAAACAACCTTTCAACTAATGGGATAACCTTACGAAATAAAATAAAATAAAATAAAATAAGGGGATTAGTGCTAATTAAACCACGGCCGTGCAAGCGTGCAAAGTGCTAAGTGTGCCTAATAATTACGCCAAAATCGCGCAATTATTAGCGCACCCGCACGCGGGTATTGTGTGGATTAGCACACACCCCATTGTCTTCGCTCTAAGGAGCAAGAAGATATTTACAATTATAAAGCGGCTCACTTTCTCAAAACTTTCCTATGTGTGATAAAGGAAAGAGCATTATTTTGTTTGTTTTACAAACATCCAACAATTGGATAGATAGATGACCTAACTTTTTGAGCCGACACAAAATTCTCTCTATCAAATATAAAAGATTTATTGGTCATAGACAAAGCAGTTAATTATATTTCAACATTGTGTTTTGCCATGCCCTTTTGTCATTGAAACTTCTCTAGTGTAGCACACGACCGTAGCCATGTTTGGGCAGGGCTAGCTAGCCGTTCCTAGTACCTCTCTCTTCCTACATTTTCTCTCTTTGTTTTGTTCTAAATTTACCAACTTGGCGCCACATTGATGATGGGATAATCACCAAAAAAGTCCTAAATCTACTGTGTTTGTGCTAATTCAGTCATAAATCTTTTAATTTGATCAATTTAATGCTAAATCTTTTGATAATTTGCTAATGTAATCCATCCAATCAATTTTGGCATGTGATCACTAATGTGGATGTCGGTTGTCCTATGTGGCATGAGCGGCGTTGACGTGAGTAGTTTTTAAAATTTTTTTGAGCCAGTGAGGGTTTTGCAGCCCTTGCCAAGATCTGGATGAGGCCATGGTAAGTGCCGGTCGCGTTACGTAGGATGGCCAGCGTCCATGTCAGCAATTTCCGGCCAAAATTTGCCATATGAACTATATTAACAAAACGTTAAAAAGTTTACGATTAAATCGGCCAAATTGAATCGATCGGAAATTGAAAAGTTTATGATTGAATTGGCATGAATGCAATAGATTTAGGACTCTTTTAGTAATTTTCCCCATTGATGACTCATGTGAAGTTTGGTCACTTCATCAATTTTGATGGTTTTAGTAATGCTAGGAACGGAAAAGTATTTTATTTGTACAAACTCATAGAGCTATAACATGACAACCGGGTTCACATTTCAGTGTTCAAACTGCAATCGACAAGGATGAATTGCGTGATGTACGGAAACAAAAGTAACTAAATTGTTGAAGTTTAGAGGTTTGGTCAGGCATGAAAGTCCTTTATTTTTGGGTTTTGGTTCCGACGATAATAGACTGGGATAAATACTAAAGAGCGGAAGTTTTCTTGGCATCAAGCGATTGTCAGACTACCCAGTCGACTGAATATTTAATTTCTTCGACAAAACATTTTTTACAGTTTGCTCCTGTTGTTTTCAGAATCAATATATTTGCTCTCGCAAAAAGTCAAAAATATACTAAAAAAAGAAAAATGATGGAGTGAAAAAGAATTAAAATCAGAATTTTTTTCTAGCCCCTTTTTTTGTTTATTTATAGGAGGGTGGTTATGTGGTTTGCATGGTGGTGTGTTGTGGGATGGAACGAGATATGTCGAATAGCCTGGAATGAATTCAAATGCGAAACATACTTGTTCATTTGAGTAGGCTTGAGAGCAGAAAAGGAATTGCCCCGTTGAGCTGGGCTTGACCAAGCTCAAATATAAGGGAAAACAATTGTGCGAGCTTGGGGCCATGGCTCTTCTCTTAGAACTTGGAGCTACCAAGATTTGCTCGATATGAGGGACAAGGACGTCCCATAACTTTCGTACGACGTTCACTTGAGTGCCATAATTTAAAAAATATAAGCACTTGAGTGCTATAACTTTCAATTGATAACTTGAGTGTCAAAACTTTTTCTATACGCTCACATAAGTGCTGGAAATCTGATGTGGAATCGTATTTGTAGTGAACATTTTTTAAAAGTTATGACACTCAAGTAATCGAATGAAAAGTTATATAGCACTCAAGTGATCGGAAAAAAAGTTGTGGCGCTCAAGTGAGCATGGTATATAAGTTATGGCATCCAATTGATTGAAAGGAAAGTTATGGTACTCAAGTGAGTGCCGTACGAAAGTTATGACACTTATATTGTCCTTTTCCCCCCGACATGGTTTATTCGTTTGGTAAATGCACGATTCGAACGGGCAAGCAACTTTTTTCTTGGGCTCTGGCTTGCCCTGACGGTGTTATTTATTCGAAGAAAGTATAATAGTTTCCAAAATCGTAAGCCAAGCTGGGTTAGAATTTCAAGTCTACAATAGTGAGTGTTGTCCCAGTCAAATGACTTTCTTGAACTTATTACCCGAATAGCAAGTCGAGTGCAAGTGCAATCCGATCCATTGGGATTAAGGCTCAAGAGTTGGGGCTATCTACTTTTTGTGGCCGAACATGCCAATAACGGCCCACTCAATGCCTCTGATGCATAGTGTTAGGGCTTCGTACTATTAAATTGTCAAAATCTGGTGGAATTCGCATTTAGCTTTTAATTAATAAGAGAACCTAAAACATTTTGAATTTCATAAAATCAACTTGTAAATTTATGCATAAAATATTCCTACTCTTTTAAAGTTTTAATTTTTATTTCATATTACAAAGTTTGAAAAGAGGCATGTTTGAGGGAACTAACTAGGAACTCTTTCTCTCTGCTCCTTTTTTGTATTAAACTAGGAACTCCATTAGGACACATATATAAGCTTTGAGGTATCAAATATCGCTTCACAGGCGAAATATCGATATTATCGGCCTTTTCTTATTAGGAGCCTGCTTCAAATATTAAGATCAGCTGATTGGAATGGCTCGCTTTTATGTTATGTCGATTTTTTTTCTGGCAAATAAAAGAAGAAGAACAATGTAATATCATGGAACATGAAAAGTAGATTATATTTTGAAGTTTCAAAAAAGCTTTTTTTTTTTTTTTGACAAGGGGGAAATTTCTCTAAGTTATTTTAACCTTAACAAATGATATTCCTGACTTATGAATATGCTTGTATCCATTTACATCTATAAATTAGTATATCATGCAGTGTTGTTGGAAAAATCAATCAAATCTAAATCATTGGAGACAGACATTTAAGTTTTCGTAAAAATTCGTTATTTAACTCAATCAAGTAAAGAATTAATATACATTGTAAAGAAAAGACGAGAAGATTCATAACACCTTGTATAAAGGCAACTAACTTCGGTTGACTAGATGAAGATAAGTGCTTTGAAGACATCTAAGACCCTAACAAATGCTTGTGAAAATGGGAGGAGAAAATCAGGTAGCCCCTCGTACAAATTACTTCGTCAAGCGAAATAAACAATTACAAGAGTAATCAGACAAACAAATTATACACATTCTCACTCGACTGCAACCAAAAATCAACAACAAAGACATACTGGGGTACCTCCCACTCCAAGTCTAAAAGATGTGATTGTTTTGGTGATTTTGTTTGTCATGAACGGCCCTTATGATTATGCTAATATAGAACCACAGGGGACCGCTGATCACCAGCGATTGTGGCTTAATGGTACAAGCTGATATTCCACAAGAGCGAGGTCACGAGGATGACCCACCAGCAATGACAGCGCCTGTAGTTTGCCTTGTCCATGATGGGAGCTCTAGCAGCTTGGCGGGGTTATAGTAACAAGACTTGCCTACCCTTGATAAATGGTTGCGAGTGGGGTATTGGATGACGGCCTTCTCGCAATCTTAAATCAAAATACTTTGTGGCAGACGTGAGGCTTCATGATGACTTAACAAAGCGACAGAGCATGGTCCCCTCGATTGCTCCTCTCCACCTTTCCTTGACAACAAAGAAAAAGAATTTAAATTTATTATAATCTACAGGGTTCATTCAAATTTAGTTGTCATATTGGCCAACTCGAAAACACCTTAAATCCTATTTTTTGCATCTTTACAGTAGCTGCTGTTGTTGGAAGTAAGAAAGCTTCTTTGTTTGACTTTCAATATAGACCTCAATAATTGACATCATGATACAGATTAATCTTTTAGAGTAGATCACCAGAAAAACAGTTTAGAGCATATCAGTACACCTACCAAAACAAATAGCCTTTTATTTTTTTATTTTTTATTTTTCTTTTGTGAAGTTGCATATCAGTACACCTACATGAGCACATCATTTGCCTGCCTCAACAGTGTTTGCATTTGATCCTCCTGAGAGATTTTGCCATAAATAGATGACAGCGGGATATTCTGCAAAACAAGCACAGTTGAGAGAATTCAGGTCACTGAGCTAGGGCATGAAAGAAACGACATTTAGAAGAGAACATAACAGACGCTGAAATTGCAGAAAAATATCAATATAATAGCAACAATTCTTCTTGATTCTCATGCAAAGCATGGTGCATTTTCATAAGTGGAAAGATAAGCGATTTTTGGGCATCAAACAAAGTTCAAGATATATCATCAATCCAGACAGACACATCCACGCATCACAATTCCAGTATTGTGAGCAAGTCCATGTAAGTATTATTTGTTTCGAGGAATTGTCACTTGTATGAAACAATGGTTGGTTGGCTTCCTGTACCACGTTAGCATTATAACCATTTCATTGTGTGCTTCCTTGTCAAACAAAACAGAGCAACCCAAATATCTAGCCGGCCTGTGCCAAATTATGAGAAACTTGTCCATGGAAAAACATAAACTTTCTAGCATTGAGTTGAGGATTCGTAATAGAAATGGATCCTTGAGCAGCAGCAGTAGCTAAATGACGAGTATGCAAGAAAGAAAGAAGTCCGAATCATTACCTGAAGAACAAAAATTACACATTGGACAGATATCTTCTCATTGGATCCGAACTCGATCAACTACAATGAGTTGGATTTCTTGGATGAGGTGCCAATATGCTGAATACTAGCTGTTTGAGAGTGGAGAGATGGCTGTGAAAACCACTTGATAGTCTTTGCCCTTCCTCATATTTCCCATCCAAAGAGAGGTAGAGATGAAGGAAATAGAATACTCCACGCTTCTTCCATCCTTTACTTTTGATAGTCTTTCCACATCCCTCATATTTCTCATCCAAAAATCTGAAACAGGACTATCAATTAGTCCTAAATAAAATTCCTAAGAATGATTGCCTACCCCTGTTGGTATATCTGGAAAGCTTGAAATGCAGTAACTTTTACCCATAAATCACCAGATACTGAAACTGTCACTTATACAGGTTAGAAAATTTCTTCTGGAGTGTGTTGCAGGTAAAAATGTAAGCTAAGTCATGATTCGGTGGATGAAAGGCAGGGTGTGTGGAGTAAACCTGAGCTAGGTTTTGTGAAGATTAACTGAGATGGGTCTTATTACGTAGAAACCCCAAAATAATATCCAAAGAGTAGTTACGGCGATTGATACTCCCTCCCCTTCCCTCTCCTGCACAGGAAAAATAATATGTAGGATTGCTTCAAATGTTGTCAAGAGATGGAGTGGGTATTTGAATAGAAGAAAGATGAATTTTAATCTTTGACCAGGCAATCTTTTTGTAAATGGGTTTTGATGTGCAGGGTTCATTCAGAATTTAGCTTTTATATTTGCATATTTAAAACCTCTGTTTTCAAACCGTTCTTCCATCGATACAGTAGTTGCTATTGGAACAAAGAAAGCTTCATATTCTGAACATTGACCTGAACATGTTAAAGGATATTATCTAATGGATTCAGATATTTATACAGATTATCATTATGGTATTTTTCTGGCTAGACAAGGCCTACATCATAGTTACTAAAAGCAATTTTGTACTTAGAGTTGGAAGTACAAATTTTTTGTTGGCCATGGAAATATTTCACATATAATTCTCCTAAACAGTGTCAAACAACAAAAATGGGGAAAAATGTTTTCGTAAATCTGACTTCTTATAACATAGACCCTTAGTTGCCTCTAAAGCTATTGGCAAATGATTCTGCATACTCGATGTCAAAAACTTAGACTCATCCTTCCATGGGCCCTAATCAAGTTTAAATGACAAATGAGGGCCTCTGTACCTGTGAATACATCCTGTGTATCAGCAACCATCCTCTCTTCGTCCATTTTAGCTTTCTATGTGTAGCTAAGCCTCATTTTCAGTTCTGTAAGGTAATGTGACCCCGGTGAACCACTCTTTGCTGATGGCAAGAACTAGGTCACCTGATTCTATGAGGACTGAAGTATCTTCTTATAATCCTGGAAATTCCATGGAAAGGCGCCGCCTTGCCTTGAGAAACCACCCAGAGCTCGTCCACGCTTGTAGATGTTCATCTTGACTAACCTTCTAATCAAGGCAAAAAGAGGGCTATTAGCTGTGAATATGATCCATCGTTGGTCAAATTGAAGTACTTTGGCAACGAAATCGATCTCACCATCACAATTCCTCCTTGGAACAAGACCAGACCTTGAATGAACACCTCAACTGTCCAAGTCCTACAGCTGGGGATAGCAAAAAACATAGAATCTTACTCATCTATCCTTAAACAAGAAACTAACAAATTACAAAGATATCACTTTAGTAGTCACCGATCATTAAAGTAGAACTTAAAGTCCACATTAATAAACAAAAAAGGTTTACATCAATTATGTGCAATAATGCCTATAGGCATAGATATCAGAACTAACCTGCAAATCAAGGCGAATAGAGGGCTATCAGCTGTGAAAATGATCCATCGTTGGTCAAATTGAAGTATTTTGACAAGAAAATCAATTTCACCATCAGAATTCCTCCTAGGAACAAGACCAGACCTCGAATGAGTGTCTCAGCCGCATTCGAATCCTACAGTTGTGGATAGGCAAAAAGAGCAGAATCATACACCCAATCATCCTTGGACAAGAAACTAACAATTTACAAAGATAATTCTTTAGTAGTCACTTGTCATCAAAGCAGAACTTAAAATACCACATTTATAAACAAAAAGAGGTCCACATTAACTATGTGCAGAGCCTAGGCACAGATATCGTTACTCTTATACAAAAAAACTGATCAAGCTAGCATAACTGTTCTATTCCGAATATTTTCGAAGTTGGAACAATTAGATTGGTTTCTGTTACATTATAAGTTAGATGCATGATGAGAGAGGCTCCCTGTAGCTGTGACCACTGATTGGTTCTACTGTATTTTCAATGTAAAGACTTGATTCCAATAACTTCAATAAGTGCAAGAACAAGAACAAGATAACTGAAAAAGTAATCGAAGTAATGAGGTGGAGAGAAATGAGTAACCTTAACAGATGATTGGATGGGTCGTCAAGCAAAACTATGTGAGGTTTCTTGAAAATTATCTTAGCAAGCTGTAAGTAGTAGTTCCTAACCCAACAGAGATCAAGACCCAAACGGAAGGTGGTTTATGAATATCATATCATGAATTGGAGTTGTATTGAAAGCTTGGAGCCATGAGCTGCCCCAGATAGACTGGTTAGTTCTACGAAGGATCATCAACAACAAAAAGAAGGTTTTCGATAATAAAGAAAACTAATGAAAAAAAAAATTGCATCCCCATTTTTCACAATCATATCACAGCATCCAGAAAACTAATAGTGTTTTCAGATTTGGAGAGAGATCATTCTTATTTAGATCATAATCACTAGAAGAAACTTTAGAACATATCAATGCACCAAATAAAATTAAACCGTCTTCCTTTTTTGTAAATTGCAGAAAATGACACAAAAACATCGACAGCATTATCCCTACCTCAACAGCGTTCCCAAGTGATCCTTCCATGAGATTTTGCCAATACAGATTACAAGTAGTATCTGCAAAGTAACAAGAGCAAATGAACTTAAGGGCGCGAAGAAAAAGATGCTGGGAAGAGAACATACAACAAACGCCGCAGTGGAATTTGATTGTGGAATGCTATGATTCTTGGTGAATCTCACGCAAAGCATAGTGCATTTTCATTCACGGCTTGTATGGTGGGTCAGGGTCACTCGAGTGCAAAAAATAAGCAAATTTTTTTGGGCATCAAGCAGAGTTGAAGATATGTCATCAAGAGGGAGGCAACACTATTGGCATTTCGACCTACAGTTTATTGTCCAACGAAACAGAGCCGATCCAGAACAACGAGAACACCCTCCCCGAACGTCAACATGGGAAACATATCCATGGGAAAATATCAGTTTGCGTTACACATTCAAATTGAGGAAGCAGAATCCAAAATTGATGCCTTCAAGACCAAAGGACTTACCTGAACCCTAGAAAAAGGACCGCAGATGGAACAAGGAATAGCGAAATCTCAGCAAATGAGAGCGAAAGTGGATCGATTTCACTTCATTGGATCCGAACTTCGTCGACGTAGATGAGAGGGATGTCTTGGATGAGGGGCCAATAGTCGCCACCGAGGTTTGAGCATCGATCTTTCAGAATCTCGCATCCTCTTATGCACAATACATGGAGGGAGGGAGGGAGGCCATCCTCTGGCAAGTACCCCAACTTCGGGCAATCGTAAATCCCTAACTGTTGGAGAGAGGAGAGATGGTTGCGAAGACCGCTCGACAGTCTTTCCACGTTCTTCATCCCACTAATATCAAGTTCGGTTAGAGAGGAAGGGAAGAGAAGACTCCACGCATCCTCCTCCGAAGGAAACCTCACCTTCTCTCCCTCCCCTCCCATGCTTGCTCCGTCAATTACCACTCCCTTGAGGGAAGCGAGCATGGGTAGGCCCCATTCTCTCATTGGCTGCTTCAGGTTCTCGCACCCCTGAATATCAAACGACTGCAAATTGGGAGGCAAATCCCCTTTGGGGAAGGATTTGATATTTTCACAACCCTTAATACGTAGATCCCGGAGGGACGTAAGACGATGCCACTCATTTGGTAGGGACTTTATCTTCGGGCACCTACAAAGGTGAAGTCTCCATAAGGACATGGGAAGGGGAGGGAAGTCCTCCACCTCCAGTTCTGGACAGCCACTTATATCCAATTCAGCGAGATTTTTACAGCCGGCAATGTCACAATTGGCGATAGACTTTATCTTCGGACATTGACTGAGAGTGAAATGAGACAAGGTGAGGGGAAGGGGAGGGAAGTCCTCTGTCTCCAATGCTAGACAGTTAGTTATGCTCAAACGAGTGAGATGGGAGAACGTGTGAAAGTATTGTGGTAGGCTTTCCAGATTCTCACACCCATCAATCGTAAAATTTTCCAGTGATTGTCCCACGGTGATCTCTTCCAACGACTCTACTCCCTTACACTCCGTAATTGTAAGTTCCTTCAAAGTAGCAAGTCTACCCTTGACAAACGATAAGAATGTCAGAGCATCACATGTACGTATTTCAAGATATTCAAGTTGAGACGTCGTGTTATTACTACTGGAATCATCTGGAGGAATGATTTGTCCCACGAGTTTTGGACACTTATAAATATCCAAATATCTGAGTGTATCCATCTTGCTTGGAAGCTTTTCTAAACTTGTGCAATTCCACAATTTCATCCTTTCAAGGTTCCAGGGCAACTTTATTAGTCCTTCTCCTGCCACAAAAGATGTGAATCGAGGACAACTTGCGATGGTTAATTCCTGAAGGCAAGCAAGATTAAGCATTTCATTTCCATCTTGCCACAAGTACTTTAGCTTGTCACACCCTCTTATATGAAGCTCTTTTAGCTTGACCAAGCAGCTCATAAACCCATGATCAAGGCAAACAAGCTCGGCAAGATTTTCAATTTTGAGAATGGTCAAAGAAGTTAGGTTGACCAAGCTCTTTAATATCTCCTTGTTACAATCCTCCAAGTATAGCTCACGGAGAGATGGAACACGAACCTCACTAGTCGAGTTATTCAAATGCGGGCATGAATGAATTTCAAGCTTTATGAGACTATCAAGTTGACAAGGCAATGTCCCGACCAATGAAGGACAGCTCCGGACAACAAGATGTTGAAGATAGGGGAATGAGACTTCTTCTTTCGGGCCCCCGGCGTAAGGAAACCAATCCTTCCATGCCAACATCTCTTTCAACTTCAAAGTTGTTAAGGATGAGAAAGGCCTTCTACCTCCGTAAAATTCGGAGCCTATCATTTTCACTGCATGTAGACCATCAAGAGATAATTCCTTAAGAGCAGGTAGTTGTCCTAGTGGGGGTAGCGATATAATGTTGGAACAGCCTCTTAAGCACAAAGACACCATCTTTGAATAGGATGAACTATCTAACCATGATGGGAATATTGCACCACCATAGTTCAAAATAGTGAGATTTTCAAGATTAGTGTGAGGTTGCAGAGAGTTAAGCACCTGTGTATCGCGCTCATGATTCAGGAGATTTCCCGAATGTTCATTCCAATGCAAGGATAAGTTGGTAAGGCCTCGCTTTCGAAGCAAATTAGCATTAACTGCATCTCTAACTTCTTCCACCTTTTGCAATTCTGATATGAATAATTCTCCTTGAAGATGTGGCAAGTTCTTTAACTCCTCCAACTGCGACCCTTTCTTTGGTCCAACCATAAACTTGGACAAGATAGTAAGATTCTTCAAAGTACCGATACCTAATGGCATCTCTTTTAGTCTCCCAGTATCTCTAATATCAAGAAACTGTAAGCTGACCACCTTTGTGATTTCTTGAGGAAATTTTGAAAGGTTTTGACAACCTCGTAAGATCAAAGCTTGCAATTTGCACAAGCCGGCAATTGACTCAGGCAACCTTTCAATATTAGTATATGAGAAATTGAGATATCGCAGATGTTTTAAATCACCAACACAATTCGGCACCTCCACGATGTCACAATGACATACTGAGAGCACCCTCAAGTATTTCAATTCCGTTAACAAGTCAAGTAGCACTTTGTTGGAAATATATAAAGAGCCCCCTTTAGATCCAACACGAACTAAGATTAAACTTCTTAGTACCTTCATTCGGTGATATGCTCTCATGCATTTTGATGTGACATACCATGACGAGATTAATGATGCAAAACGAGTTTTTTCAATAAATGATACATCATGTTCATTAGTTGTCAGCTGAGACTCCACTAAGCTAAAGCAAGTCCCACCCGCAATTGACTTTGCTAGATCATTCAAAAGATCATGCATTGAAAACTTAGATGCATCAACACTCGATTGTTGAAGAAATGATCTAGATTTTAACTCATCGAAGTAATCCCGTCCTAATCTCAAGTTATTCTCCTTTGCTTTTTGTCCATCTAAAAAGCCTTCCGCTATCCATAAGAGAACAAGCTCATCCCTCTCAATTTCGTAATCCTTGGGAAATACAACACAATAAGCAAAACATCTCTTCAAATAGGAAGGAAGATGGATATAGCTCAATTTCAAAACAGGAAGAACCTCATCATTCTCTACTGTCGAAAGATCCCATATTTTGTTATTTAAGGTATCTTCCCATTCATCTAGATTCCTTTTATGACGTAGGACACCGCCCAACATCTTCGCTGCCAAAGGTAAACCTTTACATCTTTCAGCTATTTTCTTGCCTATTGTTTCAAAATTCGAGTGGCCCTTAAAATTTTTTGCTCCAAGAGCATGAAAGGCTAATAAGCTTGTACAATTATCAAGGGACAATTCCTTCAAAGGGTACGGCGATGCTCCTGTTATGGAAACAACGGCAAGGTTGCGAGTGGTGACAATAATCTTGCTTCCCTTGGCCCCTGTTTCAAACGGCTTTAAGAGGGCAATCCATTTTTCGTATTTCTCATTCCAGATATCGTCTAAAACCACAAGAAACTTTTTTCCTGATAAATTGTCCTTCAACTTAACTTGAAGGTTGTTAAGATCTTCACCCTCACAAGACAACCCGGTGATTGATCGCAGAATAGTCTTTGTTATGTCAAGAACATCAAAAACATCTGACACGCAAACCCAAGCTCTCATCTCGAAATAGTTGTATACTTTAGCATCATTATATAGCCGTTGAGCCAAAGCCGTCTTTCCAACACCACCCATCCCAACTATAGGGACAATGGTCAACGTGGCATTGAAATTTTCAGTCTCATTGATCAATAGTTCGAGTATCTGTGCTTCTTCCTTCTCCCTGCCAAAAAACTGAGGCTCCGACAAAGAAGTGGTGGGATCCCTTTTGTTGATGTAGTTGGATCTGTCCACGACATTTTCTCTCAAGCTTAGACGAGCCTTCCTAGTAACAATCGCTTTCAACCTACCATTGATCTCTTGTACCTTGGTTTCAGACACGAGCAAGCGTAGGTTTGGATTCAATTTGGAGGAATTATCTCGACCAAAGAAAGAGAACTTCCATTTCTCCAGTCCTTTGCTTGTGCTGGATCCTGCCTCCGACTCAACCTGAGCGGCTTTGATCGCGAACTCATCAAGCAAGTCTTCCATGTCATAGGCCAAGTCCCTAACATCGTCTAGCCATAGCTTCACTAGAGGGTTCCCGCTGAGTTGCCTGTCCTCTGCATCAGTCAACACTACATTGATTGTGACCAGCATCTCCTTCCACTCCTTGAGTAGAGCGGTGCTGATTCCTTCTGGCTGTGCATAGCCCAATGCGAGAGAAGTCAACTTGTCGAATAGCACCTGAAAGAAGGAAGCCAGGAAGGAACCCAAAACGATCTCTCCGATGGCCATGGGTGAATTGGTCACTGTAGAGAACAGCAAAGGTGTTTTGGTGAAGCAAAGTAAAACTGAGCCAATGGGGAGAGAAAACTATGAAGTCCAGGAAGACCAAGACTTTCAGGGGATGCACACCAAAGATTAGACAAATCAAAATAAAATAGTTTTTATCCGTGAGTGCTTGTTTCATCAATTGTTCTCCTTTTTCTTCGGATCGAGACTTTTGTGCCATCATTCAAAAGAGAGGACCTTTTATGTGGGCACTTAAAATAGAGGATAAAAGGTGATTTTTCTATACATGACCAATTTAGAGGGCATGCATATTTTCGTCAAAAACTTAGTTTTGTGGGCTTTTTGGGCATGTGTATTTTCAGATGATTTCAATGTCTTTATTTTATGCTTTATTGGTGAATATGCGCCAATGTAGGCTTTTACTAGTGCTGGAAATTCGCATATGTTTAAGATACAAGAAGATTCTCGATTCCTTCTTCAACGTGGATGAACATGTAAAGTCATCAAAGACAACTAACTTCGTCTGTTCGGTAAGGAAACCAAAACACATGCTTTGGGCTAAACAAGAGAAAGGGTCAGGCACACCAACTAATCCACTAAGTAAGTTGCTTTATTTTACTACACAAATATTGAAGAGTTAAAAAAATCACCAACTAACATTATATAACCTCCTGAAAATTATACTTTACACATCACGATAACAAATAGGAAAATCGTGTTCAAAGGACCAACAGGAAAATTGTGTTCAAAGGACCATGATCTCCTATCAAGCGATTCTCGATCATCAAATTATTACCTCATCACCCTTCCGCATATCATTGTTGCCCATCTTGTTGTGAATTTCAGCACTGTAACTGCCACTTAAAGCCTACGTTGATTGCATACGAAATATGCGATCAATGAGTAGAATTTTGCAGAGAGTACGTGCTCTCCACCCAGAAAGCATGTGCTCTTCATCCAGCCTTTTCATCTGTTTATCTGCATCTTTTTGTGTAGCAGGAAGGCATCTTTTCTTCAATAAACATTTTGGGATTCGTAATCATTCTGAAAGCACGCGCTCTCCACCCACAACGCATATGCTTTACATCGAAGATTGGCCTTGACTTGAGGCTCGCATCTAGAGGTAAAGATTAGCCACATTCATCTTGCCCATGAGTGGACACAACCCAAAAATATTGGCTTGACTTGAAGGCGAGGTCCATTGGAAAGAAAAGAAATGCATTGCAGTGCTCCAAGTCAAGATAACTTTTAACATTGGATTAATCGATAGAAACCTGCCTAGGAAGACTCGTTTATTATACATTGTATTCAGGAATCGTTCAGAAACCATGTGCTCTCCACCCAGAAAGCATGTTTTCTCCATCCAGCTTTTTCATTTGTTTATCTTAGATCTTTTTGTGTATCAGAGGAAGGCATCCTCTCTAGAATCGTCCATTAAACATTGTGTATTTGGAATCGTTCAAAAAGATGTGCACTTCAACCAGAAATCACGTGCTCTCCATCACAGGCAATGGTGATATGATGATTCTGATCAGTATGAAGAACAAACAAGAAGGTTGATAACATCAATGTTTTCCTATTTACCTTGGGTGAAAGCATATGTTCCTCTTTTCTTTTTGTCTTTCAATGATCTACGATTAAGTCTGCTTGATATGACATTAATGGGCATTATAAAAGATGAACAATCTCCAAAAGAAAAAAAAATTGATCTAGAAATACCTCCTTTTCTGACAAAACACGAGTCTATGTGTGCTCTTTTTCAAACAAATCACAATTTTGATTTTCATATTTCAAAATTTAATTTTTATTGCGAACAAGTGCACATTTTTTTCTATCTTGAAAGAAAATACATGGATGTTAGTTTTCCAGCACTGAACTATCATCGGTTTTCACACGATGAAAACAAGTCATCCACACGCAACACCCTTAGGGCTTCGACGGGAATACTTCACATGAAGTTTGAATTGCGACCGTATTGACTTGACTTGATTGATTACACTAGCACACCTTAAAAGAATACTAAATTGCAAACACCTTATTAATTCATCTTACCCCTTTCAGTTAATGGTAAATCCACTATATCTATATAATAAGGATTTTTTATTATAAGAGTAAATATGTGAAAAGACACAACAAAAGTTATTTATTTCGTTTGGCACCGCGAAGTTATGGCAAACATGACTTTCCTGTGAATCTTTGCTGGAGAGGAATGAAGCTATCCTCTTATGATATTTATTGTTGCTTCCCCAATTTCATGGACTAAAATTCCAATACATTAACTGTGTAAAATACTTACTCTGCGATCAGGATAAAAATACGGATTCCAAATACTTCAATCTTGGGACTACTAATCGTGTAAAATCATTTCAGGTCAATGTGTGTTTAATAAAAAGTGATAGAGAGATTAAAAATTAATCCATGTGTCCTAATATTACTATTTAACAAAAATTAAATCAACAAATTTTCGTTATTAAACTTGTTGAGCTTAACATCAAGTATTTGACATCGACTTTAATCAGGATTATAGATAGGCACGAAACAGGTTAAGGAACCAAAATATTATTGCTGCTACTGCCTCTTCTTTTGCCCAAAATATTGCTTTTGCCTCCATTAATAGAAAGATTTTAGAAAAAAAATAGGTGGTTGCTCTCGTGTTATAAAAGCCCACCAGATGCTTTAGGTAGCGAAGGTCTGGCTGCATTAGTTTGAGGGAAAAAAGAGAGCAAGTCGATAGATATGTCTTACCTTTTCCGAGTAGACTTCGTAGAGCAAACCGATGAACGGGATGAGATCAACGACAGAAATCCAGCAAGCACGAGCGCTAGGTTCGGATGAGCAGGAGGAGAACACTATTGAGTAGGGGGATGAGTATGGGTTATGGTGAAGCTAAGTGCTAGTGAGCTAATGGAGAGAGAAAACTATAATGTCCAGGAAGACAGAGACGTTCACCTACCAAAAACATCAAACAAAAACCAAGACTTTCAAGGATGCGCATCGGTGGTCAGAGGAATCAAAATAAAAGACTTTTTGTCCACAAGTGCTTGTCTCGTCATGTTTAGAGATTATCCCCTAATAATTTTAGCTTACACAATCATATATTTGTTCATGTATATAAACCATAAACTCAGAAAGGCCAAGATTTTTTGTTATACATCTAAAAGTCATCAAAGACAGTTAATTTTGTCTATTCAAAAAGGAAAACAAAAGCACGAGCTTTGAGCAAAACAAGAAAAGGGGTTAGCCATCCCAATCAATCCATTAAGCAAGTTGCTTTGTTTTACTCCGGCACTAGTAAACGAGTCACATATCACCGGGAAAATTCTAAATAAGGATCCGAAGTACTCTCATTTTCTCAAATAGGAGCCTGAAGTGTTCTTATTTTCTCAAATAAGGTCTCACCTTGTCGGCTCAATGGCCGGCCAAATTTTATGATTGACTAAGGGCATTTTCGTCCAAAAATAATTTTAATATAAATTTTAGTTAAATTGAATTTAAAATTTTAAAAAAATTAAAAAAAAATAAAGATAAAGACTGGGGAGGGCTAGCAAGGTTGATAGCCAACCCTCCCTGCCGGTGGCTATTGCCCCATCACCGCTGAGGCGCCAGCAACCCTCGCCCAGATCTGGGAGAGGGTCGTCGCCCTCTCTTGGCTCTGGTGAGAGCCACTGGCCCTTGCTGAGGCGGCCATCGCCATCGCTCCACCGGTGAAGGGGCGGCAGCCACTGTCGGGGAGGGCCCTTCCCATTGTTGTTTTTTTATTTTTATTTTTTGCATTTTTAAGTTTGATTTATTTTGGAAAAAAAATAGAAAAGGAAAAAAAAAAAAAGACGACAATGCCCTTAACTCTAGTGAGGTCAGACCCTTTTTTGAGATTGAGATGGCCTCTTCAAACTCTTATTTGAGACAAACTTCACTTCAGGTTCTTATTTGAGAAAATGATGGCACTTTGGGTCCTTGTTTGATATATGGTTCACTTCAGGCCCTTATTTGAAAAATATGAGCATTTCGGGTCCTTATTTGGAATTTTCCCCAGATCACCATCTGACAATATATGATCTACTGGAAATCATACCCTATGCATAACACCAATGATCAAGAAAATCGTGTTAAAAAAGACAAGGATTCTGCTGTCAAGCAATTCTCGATCATTAATTACCGCCTTAGTACCCTTCAGCAGATCATTGCCACCCATCTCCCTGTGAATTTTTATAACTATCATTGCCACGTATACCATGTACTCAGGAAGGCCAAGACTTTATTGGACATCATGTACTTTTTTTTTTTGTAAAGAGAGTGAAGCAAAAGTGAAAAGGAGATGATGCAAAAGAAACTTCAATAAAATAAAGGAAAACCCAGACTTTCCACAACGCAAATTGGCTTGGTTACTTCACCTTTCACACGGGTTCTATTTTTTTTTTTTTCCGTTTGATTGAAATGTTATTTGACAATCAGCATTGATCGTTGTTCTCTTGCTCAAAATCAACAATACAATAATGTTCGTCAAACTTTTTTCATGTTTAATCATATTTTAATTGTTCATTTATTAATCTCTATGGTACTTGTCTATTAAAATTATGTCTAGATTTTCATGAATCTTATCAAATTTAAGATTAATAAAAGGAAAAAAAGCCAAAAGAAAAGCTAAAAAGAAAAACAGAAACCATCACATCCAATTACCTTTAATTACCTAATGACTGGCCTTACTTGATCTAGATGGGAACTCACAACATAAAGAATGAATTCTAGGATTCACGATTTCTCACTTGCATCGTCAAAAGTTGGATTCCACGTGAAGTCCATCTCATCCAACAGTGGATAAACCTATTCTTAAAGGCTCGACTACCTAATTGAAACTAGTAAGTTCTTAGCATTTTTTATTTTTTATTATTTTTTATCTCTTAAGGATGAACGACCAACTAAACCACCGATAAAACGAGGGCTGATAATTTTACAATCTTAAAGCATGAAGGGCAAGCTGAGAAGATGTCAACATGATGCAGTGAAGATTTAGCACAAACTACTCAACTCCTTTACCTCAAAGAAAGCAACTTTCATCGATGCACTATTGTCCTCTATGAGAAAAAATTGACAGCGACACCCACAGTTGACCCAACAGAAAGCGCCAATAACTACTTCCACAGAACGAAGACCCCACCAGCCACGAATACAAGTTTATCATTCAATGCACAAATACATACGGACAGCAAGCTCCTTGGACATCTTAAGCACGCTTCAAGCATAAGAATGTGATAGTCCACTATGAAATCAATATGAATCCAAAGCGTCACTTCCTTACATGGTGGATACACACGCCGAGGAAGTCCAAGTACGCATGAGTAACACCAAACAACTAACAACTTTACTTGACTCGAATCTGGATATGGAATCCTATCATTTTTTTTATATGTTTCAAGCATTGAAATGCCCCTGTTTGATGAAAATCAAATGTAGCAACAATGCAGCATCTCTCTATATGTTCACATGACTAAATCACTACTGAAATGAGATTGAAATCCTCACATTCCAAATGTGAACAAAAGCGACCAGCAAACACCCTTATTATGTTCAAGGCTGGAAACGATGACAATTTGATGAGAAATCAATATCCACACATGTCCATCTCACTATGCGTGTTTATGCACTTCGAGGACTGTGTATATAACATCATACGCATGTCATTCGTACCAGAACTTCTCATGTCCAGCAGCATAGATGAATAATACCATGTACATCTTCCAAAGCGAGCTCAGTGTTAGCTGACACAGCAATGCACACATGAACAGCGAACATCAAACGCACATGACCAGCAGTTGATATACCAAAAGCCCACGTAAACAGCGAGCAACACAGCATGCCTCTACGTCTAAATTTGTTCACATTTCAATCAACTTTATACGGGAAATGCAATAAGACACGACCGGCGCACCTTCAATTGGACATCAAAACGTTCGTAAACAGAATGCAATAGGAATTAACTATCCATGACCGAGTCAGGAATTCCGTCCAACAGGTAGAATGCCTGTCGGTTGAAGAACTTATTTGCCATATTCAAGCAGCGATTCACTTCAATCATTACTATCAGCAACAAACAGGGTCCAGAACATCAACGGAATCTCACCCCCAGTTGAATCTCTCACAAACAGAGGGCTAAGCTTTCTGACATCTGTTTCGTACGAAGAATTACGAAAAACAGAGTACTCTGACTTCCCTTGTTGAGACGAACTTTCAATATTCGACCAGCAGCTGGATTGGCGAATAGAAGGGCTAGGAACGTATAAGACAAAGATCGACGCCGGTGTTACTTAAACTTACGAGCTCGAAGTGCTTCGATTTCCCCACGTCAGAAATATAGGAGACGACATTTTGGCGCACAAATGTTTTCAAAGGCCGAGCTGTCCTCTATGATTGGCTTATCCACCGTTGAAAAACAGCTCGTGCGTGATCGATGACATCGACATCATGCCTATCTAATGGTCTAACTGCTCCCTTTGACCGCTTCCTCAGAATAAGAAGGTGCCCAAGAAACTGAATATCGTTCGTTGGTCGTTCACATCAGTCTTAAAAAACTATATTTCACCGGGACGCCACCCTTATCTTCCCTTTAAATAGGAAAATATTGTCGTTTTCAATACGCCGGCTCTATAATCAATATATGGAGCATTGACAATCTTTCTTTACTAAGTATCGATAAGGAATTGCTCTTGGAACGCTCATCAATAAGATCCGAATATTTATACCGATGATTCGCAAGGTACTCGCTAGGCTTTGGATGAAAATTTTTATCTTTCCGAACACAAGAATATCACAACCCTCGTAGTGCTGAGTTTTTTTCTTTCGGAACACAAAATAGCGTCCGAGTTTTTTCTATTTCTTTTGGGTTAATCTCATAAAAAATCTCAAATGGATACATCCGTGATAAATTTATTTTAAACTAATTTTTTGACCACCAAAAACTCCAAATCGGTTCACTTATGACAAATTTACCCTCCGTTAAATTGGATTAATACTACGAAAAATCACAAATTGGTACATCTGTGTAAAACCCTAAACCGGTACACTCATCAACTGTAACGTGTCATTCAACTTAGCAATTTGGCCGGCCACCGACCAAAAATAAAGGAAACAGAAAAGAAAAACTAATTAAAATTAAAATTTTGATTTATACCGATGAATCGCAAGGTACTCGCTAGGCTTTGGATAAAAATTTTTATCTCTCCAAATAGAAGAATATCACAACCCTTGTAGCGCTTAGTTTTTTTTTTTTCGAACACAAAATAGCGTCTGAGTTTTCTCTATTTCTTTTGGATTAATACCATGAAAAACCCAAAACTGGTATATCCGTAACAAATTTAATTCAAACAAATTTTTTGATTATCAAAAACCTCAAATTGGTACACTTGTGATAAATTTATCCTTCGTTAAATTGGATTAATACCACGAAAAATCACAAATTAATATACATGTGTAAAACTCTAAACTGGTATAGCCATCAACTGTCACTTGTCATCCAACTCAACAATTTGACGATAAAATTTAAAGAAAACTAACTGAGAGTAAAATTCTTTTCTTTTTACCAACGAAATTCACTACGCCTACAGTTATTTTTTGTGATAATATTATTCTATTCTATTTTCCGCTTATTTTTATTTAGATTTGTGGGGCCTACTTACCGAGAGTGTTTTAGAGGGCCGGGCACACTTCTCCTGGGTCTTGGGCTGAACTCCCATATGTTTGATGGGCTTTATTAAGGTCCCCGAACTTAAAATTCTCGAACGCAAAATGGGGTCTAATCGCAAATTTCCAAGAGTTCTTCAGGTCTTAAAGTACGTGAAAAAAGTCAAATATTAAAGAAATGAGAAATTCGAATCGGAAAGACTTGAACTAAATAAACCCAAACTAGGTTAGCCTGGATTTAACCCATGAACCTGGTCGGGTCACACTTAGATCCACAGATCCGAACCCACCTAGAAGTTCCTGGGTTCTTGTCCTTGCCTCGAGAGATTGTCGTGTCGTGTCAAGAAATTATAACCGATGTGGAACATCTTAAGTACATTTGTCGATCGAAATCTTTGCGTACTTCCTTAAGCGGAAAGAGAAGCAATTTTTGGGCATCAAGCAAAGTTCAAGACATATCATAACTACAGACTGGTACATCCACGCATCATAATTCCGGCACTGTGAGCAAGTCCATGTACGTATTATTTTTTTCAAGGAATTGTCACTTTTATTAATCAATGTATGTCTTGCTATACCATGTTAGCATTATAACCATTTCTTTGTGTACTTCCTTGTCAAACAAAACAGGCAATCCAAATGTGAACATTGGACCTTCAGTAGTAGCCGGTTTGTGGAAATTTATGTGAAGCTTGTCCCTGGAAAAACATGAACTTTCTGGCATCGAGTCAAGGATTCGGATTGGAAATGGATCGTCGAGCAGCAGCAGTAGCTAAACTACAAGTACGTAAGAAAGAAAGAAGTCTGAATCATTACCTGAAGAACAAAAATTAGGCATCGGATAGATATCTTCTTATTGGATCCGAACTTGATCAACGACGATGAGTGGGATTTCTTAGATGAGGTGCCAATAGTCGCCATTGAGTTTTGAGCATCAATCTTTCAGAATTTCACATTGAATTATGCTGAATACTCGGAGGCGGGAACGAAGTCATCCCCTGGCAAGTTCCGATAACCTACAAAATGTAGCTATTTGAGAGTGGAGAGATGGCTGCAAAGACCACTTGATAATCTTTCCACGTTCCTCATATATCTCATCCGAAGTGAGGTAGAGACAAAGGAAACAGAATACTCGACGCTTATTACATCCTCCACTGTTGATAGTCTTTCCATATTCCTCATATTTCTCATCCAAATATCTCCACAGGAAAAATTAATTCGCAGTAAGCATCGAATTGAAGAACAGAAACGAAATTGATGCATTCAAGACCAAAAACAGAAAACTGACTGTACATGGCAGAATGAATCCCGGCAATCAGCAGAATTTGAGCGAAAGTGGATCGAATTGAGGATTCCTTGGATTTCGTGGCAATCCTCGTGGAAAGTATTAGTTTGTGTTGAGCATCGAATGGAGGAAGCAGAAATGGAAAACGACGCCTCCAAAAACCATAAACTTACCTGAACCCTAGAAAACCCTCTGTGCATGGTCGAATCAATTCACTGGATTCGATAGAGATCAATGAGGATGAAAGGGATGTCTTGGATGAGGGGCCAATAGTCGCCACCGAGGTTTGAGCATCGGTCTTTCAGAATTTCGCATCCTCCTATCCACAATACTTGGAGGGATGGAGGGAGGCCATCCTCTGGCAAGTACCTCAACTTCGGGCAATCGATAATCTCTAAATATCCGAGAGAGGAGAGATGGTTGCGAAGACCGCTCGACAGTCTTTCCACGTTCCTCATCTCTCTAATGGCAAGAATGGTTAGAGAGGAAGGGAAGAGAAGACTCCACGCATCCTCCTCCTCGTTCTCCTCCGAAGGAAACCTCACCTTCTCTCCCTCCCCTCCCATGCTTGCTCCGTCAATTATCAGTGTCTCGAGGGAAGTGAGCATGTGTAGGCCCCATTCTCTCATTGGCTGCTTCAGGTTCTTGCACTCCCGAATGTGAAACCACCGCAAATTGGGAGGCAAATCCCCTTTGGGGAAGGATTTGATATTTTCACAATACCCAATATATAGAAACCGGAGGGAAGTAAGACGATGCCACTCATTTGGTAGGGACTTTATCTTCGGGCATCAATCAAGTTCAAGCCTCGATAGGGACGTGGGAAGGGGAGGGAAGTCCTCCACCTCCAATTCTGGACAGTGCCTTATTTCCAATTCAGCGAGATTGATGCAGCTAGCAATGTTCCAGTTGGCGATAGACTTTATCTTCGGACATTCACTGAGAGTGAAATGTGACAGGGTAAGGGGAAGGGGAGGGAAGTCCTCTAATCGTGTTTTTAGATTTTGAGAGAAATTATTCTTATTTAGATCATAATCACTAGAGGAAAATTTAGAACATATCAATGCACCAAATAGAATTAAACGCTTCAACTTTTTCTGTAAATTGCAAAAAATGAGACATAACATTGACATACTAGGAAGAGGATAGTGCTGTCAAAATTGGGATCTGGATCCCCCATTCTTCTTACTGCATTTGCTAATAAGCATCGAATTGAAGTGCAGAAACGAAATTGATTCGATGCATTCAAGACCAAAGGACTTACCCGAACCCATAGAAATTTGACCGTAGATGGAAGAAGGAACCGCGGCAGTCAGCAAATGAAAGCGAAAGTGGATCGATGTCACTTCATTGGATCTGAAACCCCAATCAATGCAGATGGTCAGGGATTTCTTGGATTTTCGGAAATTCACGTGAGACTTCTCCACGGGAAAGCATCAGTTGGTATTAAGCATCGAATGGAGGAAGCAGAAATGGAAATCGATGCCTCCAAAAACCATAAAACTCACCCGAACCCTAGAAAACCCACTGTGCATGGCCGAATCAATTCACCAGATCCGATCGCCATCAATGAGGACGTGAGGGATGTCTTGGATGAGGGGCCAATAGTCGCCATCGAGGTTTGAGCATCGATCTTTCAGAATCTCGCATCTCTCTACCCACAATACTTGGAGGGAGGGAGGGAGGCCATCCTCTGGCAAGTACCTCAACTTCGGGCAATCGATAATCTCTAAATATCCGAGAGAGGAGAGATGGTTGCGAAGACCGCTCGACAGTCTTTCCACGTTCCTCATCTCTCTAATGGCAAGAATGGTTAGAGAGGAAGGGAAGAGAAGACTCCACGCATCCTCCTCCTCGTTCTCCTCCGAAGGAAACCTCACCTTCTCTCCCTCCCCTCCCATGCTTGCTCCGTCAATTACCAATCTCTCGAGGGAAGTGAGCATGTGTAGGCCCCATTCTCTCACCGGCTGCTTCAGGTTCTCGCACCCCAAAATATCAAAGCACCGCAAATTGGGAGGCAAATCCCCTTTGGGGAAGGATTTGATATTTTCACAGCCCGTAATATATAGATCCCGGAGGGACGTAAGACGATGCCACTCATTTGGTAGGGACTTTATCTTCGGGCACCTAGAAAGGTGAAGTCTCGATAGGGACACGGGAAGGCGAGGGAAGTCCTCCACCTCCAATTCTGGACAGCCACTTACATCCAATTCAGTGAGATTTTTACAGCCGGCAATGTCACAGTTGGCGATAGACTTTATCTTCGGACATTGACGGAGAGCGAAATGTGACAAGGTGAGGGGAAGGGGACGGAAGTCCTCTATCTCCAATGCTAGACAGTTAGTTACGCTCAAACGAGTGAGATGGGAGAACGTGTGAAAGTATTGTGGTAGGCTTTCCAGATTCTCACACCCATCAATCGTAAAATTTTCCAACGACTCTACTCCCTTACACTCCGTAATTGTAAGTTCCTTCAAAGTAGCAAGTCTACCCTTGACAAACGATAAGAATGTCAGAGCATCACATGTACGTATTTCAAGATATTCAAGTTGAGACGTCGTGTTATTACTACTAGAATCATCTGGAAGAATGGTTTGTCCCACGAGTTTTGGACACTTATAAATATCCAAATATCTGAGTGTATCCATCTTGCTTGGAAGCTTTTCTAAACTTGCGCAATTCCACAATTTCATCCTTTCAAGGTTCCAGGGCAACTTTATTAGTCCTTCTCTTGCCACAAAAGATGTGAATCGAGGACAACTTGCGATGGTTAATTCCTGAAGGCAAGCAAGATTAAGCATTTCATTTCCATCTTGCCACAAGTACTTTAGCTTGTCACACCCTCTTATATGAAGCTCTTTTAGCTTGACCAAGCAGCTCATAAACGCATGATCAAGGCAAACAAGCTCGGCAAGATTTTCAATTTTGAGAATGGTCAAAGAAGTTAGGTTGACCAAGCTCTTTAATATCTCCTTGTTACAATCCTCCAAGTATAGCTCACGGAGAGATGGAACACGAACCTCACTAGTCGAGTTATTCAAATGCGGGCATGAATGAATTTCAAGCTTTATGAGACTATCAAGTTGACAAGGCAATGTCCCGACCAATGAAGGACAGCTCCGGACAACAAGATGTTGAAGATAGGGGAATGAGACTTCTTCTTTCGGGCCACCGGCGTAGGGAAACCAATCCTTCCATGCCAACATCTCTTTCAACTTCAAAGTTGTTAAGGATGAGAAAGGCCTTCTACCTCCGTAAAATTCGAAGCCTATCATTTTCACTGCATGTAGACCATCAAGAGATAATTCCTGAAGAGCAGGTAGTTGTCCTAGTGGGGGTAGCGATATAACGTTGGTACAGCCTTGTAAGCATAAAGACACCATCTTTGAATATGATGAACTATCTAACCATGATGGGAATATTGCACCACCATAGTTCAAAATAGTGAGATTTTCAAGATTAGTGTGAGGTCGCAGAGAGTTAAGCACCTGTGCATCGCGCTCATGATTCAGGAGATTTCCCGAATGTTCATCCCAATGCAAGGATAAGTTGGTAAGGCCTTGCTTTCGAAGCAAATCAGCATCAACTGCACCTCTAACTTCTTCCACCTTTTGCAATTTTGATATAAATAATTCTCCTTGAAGATGTGGCAAGTTCTTTAACTCCTCCAACTGCGACCCTTTCTTTGGTCCGACCATAAACTTGGATAAGATAATTAGATTCTTCAAATTACCAATACCCAATGGCATCTCTTTTAGACTTCTGGTATCTCTAATATCAAGAATTTGTAAGCTAACCAACTTTGTGATTTCTTGAGGCAATTTTGAAAGGTTTTGACAACCTTGTAAGATCAAAGCTTGTAATTTGCACAAGCTGACAATTGACTCAGGTAGCCTTTCAATATTAGTATATGAGAAATTGAGATATCGCAGATGTTTTAAATCACCAACACAATTCGGCACCTTTATGATGTCACAATGACATACTGAGAGCACCCTCAAGTATTTCAATTCCGTTAACAAGTCATGTAGCACCTTGTTGGAAATAGATAAAGAGCCCCCTTTATATCCAACACGCACTATGATTAAACTTCTTAGTACCTTCATTCGGTGATACGCTCTCATGCATTTTGATGTGACATACCATGACGAGATGAATGATGCAAAACGAGTTTTTTCAATAGATGATACATCATGTTCATTAGTTGTCAGCTGAGACTCCCCTGAGCTAAAGCAAGTCCCACCCGCAATTGACTTTGCTAGATCATTCAAAAGATCATGCATTGAAAACTTAGATGCATCAACACTCGATTGTTGAAGAAATGATCTAGATTTTAACTCATCGAAGTAATCCCGCCCTAATCTCAAGTTATTCTCCTTTGCTTTTTGTCCATCTAAAAAGCCTTCCGCTATCCATAAGAGTACCAGCTCATCCCTCTCAATTTCGTAATCCTTGGGAAATACAGCACAATAAGCAAAACATCTCTTCAAATAGTAAGGAAGATGGATATAGCTCAATTTCAAAACAGGGAGAACCTCATCATTCTCTACTATCGGAAGATTCCATATTTTGTTATTTAAGGTATCTTCCCATTCATCCGGATTCCTTTTATTACGTAGGACACCGCCCAACATTTTCGCTGCCAAAGGTAAACCTTTACATCTTTCAGCTATTTTCTTGCCTATTGTTTCAAAATCTGGGTGGCCCTCAAAATTTGTTGCTCCAAGAGCATGAAAGGCTAATAAGCTTGTACAATTATCAAGGGACAATTCCTTCAAAGGATATGGCGATGCTCCTGTTATGGAAACAACGGCAAGGTTGCGAGTGGTGACAATCATCTTGCTTCCCTTGGCCCCCATTTCAAATGGCTTTAAGAGGGCAGTCCATTTTTCGTACTTCTCATTCCAGATATCGTCTAAAACTACAAGAAACTTTTTTCCGGATAGATTGTCCTTCAACTTAATTTGAAGGCTGTTAAGATCTTCACCCTCGCAAGACAACCCGGTGATTGATCGCAAAATAGTCTTTGATATGTCAAGAACATCAAAAACATCTGACACGCAAAACCGAGCTCTCATCTCGAAATAGCTGTATATTCTGGCATCATTATATAGCCGTTGAGCCAAGGCCGTCTTTCCAACACCACCCATCCCAACTATAGGGACAATGGTCAACGTGGCATTGAAATTTTCGGTCTCATTGATCAATAGTTCGAGTATTTGTGCTTCTTCCTTCTCCCTGCCAAAAAACTGAGGCTTCGGCAAAGAAGTGGTGGGATCCCTTTTGTTGATGTAGTTAGATTTGTCCACGACATTCTCTCTCAAGCATAGACGAGCCTTCTTGGTGACAATCGCTGTCAACCTACCATTGATATCTTGTACCTTGGTTTCAGACACGAGCGAGCGCGAGTTTGGATTCAATCCGGAGGATTTATCTCGGCCAAAGAAAGAGAACTTCCACTTCTCCAAACCTTTGCTTGTGCTGGATCCTACCTCCGACTCAACCTGAGCGGCTTTGATCGCGAGCTCATCAAGCAAGTCTTCCATGTCATAGGCCAAGTCGCTAACATCATCTAGCCACAGCTTCACTAGAGGGTTACCGCCGAGTTGCCTGTCCTCTGCATCAGTCAACACTACATTGATTGTGACCAGCATCTCCTTCCACTCCTCGAGTAGAGCGGTGCTGATTCCTTCCCATTGTGCATAGCCCAATGCAAGAGAAGTCAACTTGTCGAACAACACCTGAAAGAAGGAAGCCAAGAAGGAACCCAAAACGATCTCTCCGATGGCCATGGGTGAATCGGTCACTGTAGAGAACGGCAAAGGTGTTTTGGTGAAGCAAAGTAAAAATGAGCTAATGGAGAGAGAAAACTATGAAGTCCAGGAAGCCCAAGATGTTCACTCACCAAATAGATTAGAAAAAGACCAAGACTTTCAAGGGATGCACACCGAAGGTTAGACAAATCAAAATAAAATAGTTTTTAATCCATGAGTACTTGTTTCATCAATTGTTCTCCTTTTTCTTCGGATCGAGACTTTTATGCCATCGTTCGAAGGAGAGGACCTTTTATGTGGGCACTTAAAATAGAGGATAAAAGGTGATTTTTCTATATATGACCAATTTAGAGGGCAAGCATATTTTCGTCAAAAACTTAATTGCTTACAAGTGTTTTGTGGGCTTTTTTGGCATCTGTATATTTTCGGATAATTTCAATGTCTTTATTTTGTGCTTTATTGGTGAATATGTGCTCAATAAGGAAACCAAAACACATGCTTTGGGCTAAACAAGAGAAACGGTCAAGCACACCAACTAATCCACTAAGCAAGTTGCTTTATTTTTCTCTGCAAATATTGAAGAGTCAAAAATCACCAACTAACATTATATAACCTACTGAAAATTATCCTTTACACATCACAATAACGAATAGGAAAATCGTGTTCAAAGGACCATGATCTCCTATCAAGTGATTCTTGATCATCAAACTATTACCTCATCACCCTTCGGCAGATCATTGCTACCCATCTTGCTGCGAATTTCAGCATTGTAACTGAGACTTAAGGCCTACATTGATTGCATACGAAATATGCGACCAATGAGCAGATTCTTTCAAAGAGCACGTGCTCTCCACCCAGAAAGCATGTGCTCTTCATCCAGCCTTTTCATCTGTTTATCTACATCTTTTTGTGTAGCAGGAAGGCATCTTTTCTTCATTAATCATTTTGGGATTCGTAATCATTGAGAAAGCACATGCTCTCCACCCATAACGCATATGCTCTCCATCGAAGATTGGCCTTGACTTGGGGGCTCTCATCTAGAGATAAAGATTAGCCATACTCTTCTTGTCCATAGAGCAGACACAACCCAACAATATTGGCTTGACTAGAAGGTGAGGTCCATTGGAAAGAAAAGAAATGCATTGCATTGCGCCCAGTCAAATTAACTTTTAACATTGGATTAATCGACAGAAACCTGCCTAGGAAGACTCGTTTATTATACTTTGTATTTGGAATCATTCAGAAACCATGTGCTCTCCATCCAGCCTTTTCATTTGTTTATATTGGATCTTTATGTGCAGCAAAGAAAGGCATCCTCTCTGGAATCATTCTTTAAACATTTTGTATTTGGAATTGTCTAGAAAGATGTGCATTTCAACCAGAAATCATGTCCTCTCCATCATAGGAAATGGTGATATGATGATTCTGATCAGTGTGAAGAACAAACAAGAAGGTCGCTACCAGCAATGTCTTTCCTATTTACCTTGGGTGAAAGCAAATGTTCCTCTTTTCTTTTCGTGTTTTACTGGTTTGCGATTAAGAAAAAATTGACGAGTTTTCCACAATTTCATAACATCAAATTAAAAAATTCACAAGGATGTTAGAACCACCTTTATCTGCTTAACAATATAATTTTTTTTTTCTGGTGTGAGCATTCCACTTCTTTTAGGTGGTGACTTTGTATTTTATTTTTTCCCCTCTCAGTTCTCTGCATCATATCTTTTACTTTCTCGTAGTGGGCATGCCCGATGATAAACATTTACTTTTCATTCACACATCTTTTTATGAATTATTTCTAAAACATGTACTAAACCCTTAATTTGCCGATTACATGCATTATTGGTCCCCTCTCTCTCTTTCTCTCTCAAAGGCAAAAGAAAAAAAATATAGAGCAGAAATAATGGAGTTACCTATTGATTCTATATCATAATTTTTTTTACGCCCACAAAAATTAAATTTAAAAACGACCGACTAAAGATTCTTTAGAGCAAATTAGAACCTAGAGGGGGGAGTCAATAAATATATGATAGTTACTCACTTTAAGGAGTGAGCAATATAAAATGACAACCTGGACTTTTTAGGGTTGAACAATAAGCAAAGTTTGATTGATACGACATTAGTGCGCATTATAAAAAATGAACAATCTCAAAAAAATTTCTGATGTAGAAATACCTTCTTTTTTTTTTTTAACAAAACACGAGTCTATGTGTGTTCATTTTCTAACAAGAACAATTTTGATTTTCATAATTCACAATTTAATTCTTTATCGCAAATAACTCACAGTTTCCTTTGTCTTGAAAGAAAATAAATGGCTTAGTTTTCTTGCACTAAACTATCATTGGTTTTCGCACGATGAAAACAAGTCGTCCACATGCAAGACCCTTGTGGCTTCAGCAAGAACTACTTCACATGAAGTTTGAATTGCAACCATATTGACTTGACTCGATTGATTACACTAGCATACCTTAAAAGATACTAAATCTCAAACACCTTTTTAATTCATCTTACCTCTTGTGGTTGATGGTAAATCCATTATATCTACATAATAAGGACTTTTTATTATGAGAGTGAATATTTAAAGACACAACAAAAGTCATTTATTTGGTTTGGCACCGCGAAATTATGGCAATAGTGACTTTCTCAAGAATCTCTGCTAAAGAGGAATGAAGCTATCCTCTTACAATATTTATTGTTGCTTACCTAATTTCATGGACTAAAATTCCAATACATTCACGGTGTAAAATAATTACTTTGTGAGTTGGATAAAAATACTGATTCCATTACAAACTGAATACTTTGATCTCAGGACTGTTAATCGTGTAAAATCATTTCACGTTAGTGTGTGTTTTGGCAAAACAATAATGATAGAGAGATTGAAAATTAATCTTAATGTCCTAATATTACTATCTAACAAAAATTAAAATAAAAATTAATTTTTTTTAAACTTGACATCAACTTTAATCGGGATTATAGATAGGCATGAAATCAGTTTAAGAACCAAAATATTATTGTTGTTGCATCAGTTTGAGGGACAAAGAGAGCAAGTAGATAGATGTCTCTTACCTATTCCAAGTAAACTTCCTTGAAGTAGACCGGCGAACGGGATTAGATCAACGACAGTAATCCAGCAAGCACGAGCACCAGGTTCAAACGAGCAGGAAGAGAACACTGTTGAGAGGGGGGCGAGCACTAGTTTCGGCGGATCACAGTTTATGTATGTGAATTCTGCTCCGGCAATGCGTGGCCACTGCTTGCAACGACGAACGACAATACTGATGGAGCTACGACTATAGCAGGTTTGTAGAGGATTGGGCAGATCAAAGATGGTGGTGATTGGTGACAATCAACTTGCATGCGAGAAGTGAATTGAATGAAAGCGGAGTCTGTGGGCGTGAGTTTGACGCTGATGATGGTGGTTTGAGGAAAAAGTGAGGCGGTGTGGCTTTAAGGTGTGCATTTTTTCTCAGAGGTTCCCATTTTATCTTTTCTTTTCTGTTTTTTCTTTGGGGAATAAATTCGAAGGAACCTAATCCTATTTGTTAAAATTCTGGTATATGCTTATAAAATGCTTTGATTGCAAGAAACTCTTTTTTGGTTGAGGAAAACCGGTTTCATTTTTTCAAATATATATGAAATCGACTTTGGGCAAAATTTAAGTATCAACAAGTTTTATCTATCAAATTGTTATTATTGAGCTATTTATACTCATTTCGGTAACTTGAGGTTTCTTAATTTTAGGTGATGTAGGATGGTTAGATGATCCTAGCTTTAACCGTCTGCTTATTGCTCACGTTTCACCTCTCTTTGCAAAGTAATGCCAGTGCAGATTCAGACACTGGGATCTATATCTAACTTCTAATCCTATTCGGATTTTCCATTACGTTTCTCTTTTTTGAGTGGGGAGACCAAACCAATTAGATGTGGAAATTTATCTTCACAATCGATTGGGATTAACTACTATTCTAGAATTTAGAAAACAGTTTAACCTACTTAATCTGAGTGAGTGCACTGAGTATTATGCCTTTCCTCTGTTATTACTTGGAGTGAATCGTATTATGCCTTGTAGGATATGCTAATTATAGTGATTCCAGAGAGTTCACAATCATAAACTATTGTCAGCCTGTAGATAAACAATTTGAGACTTGAATTTAGACCGTAAAATGAATTTGAAGCTGGACATATATATCCGAAGGCTCAAAATTATGTCAAACTCCATCATGACAAGGTACACGTAGCAGAGTATTTTGCAACTAGCCATCTTGTACCAACATATGCCTCCCTAGCAGCTCCTTGATAATCGTGGGCCAAAATCGCATCAAAGGATCGCCGCTATGTCAGTGTTTTTGAAACCTAAATTATCAAATACACAGCTAACAATGGCATCTTATTTTCTATTATACATCTACAAGTCACAAAGGACGGCAAGTTTGTCTGTTTGATAATGAAAACAAAATCAAGTGCTTTGGCTAAATGAAAAGGTCCTCTATTTCAAACGACATCCAAAAGTCTTGATCCGAAGAAAAAGGAGAACAATCTCACTTGAGGACATAGTGTGCATCAAAACATAAGCTCTTCGGTCTGACTCAAACTTCTTGGCGTATTAGGAAGACCAAGACTTTACTGTAACTCATCACCTTTCTTGTGTAGAAAGTGAAGCAAAAGGGAAAAAGTGATAATATTAAATCCAGGAAGACCGAGATTTTGCAGGACTCAAATTGGCTTCATTGCTTCACTTTTCACATCCCTCTTCTTCCATCCCTATGTGAATGTCTCTTTTTCCATTACTAGTAGAACTTTCACTCATTACAGGTCTTGCTTAATAGTAACAATACTAGAAACAAGTATAAGAAGAAAGCCAAGAAGGAACGGAAAAGATCTCTCCAATGGCCATGGGTGAATCAGTCACCTTAGAGAACAACAAGGGTTATGGTGAAGCTAACTAGCTAAGTGATAATGAGCTAATGGAGAGAGAAAACTATAGAAGTCCCGGAAGACCAAGACTTTCCCCTACGAAAAATATTAAACAAAGACCAAGACTTCAAAAGATGCTCATCAATGGCTAGAGAAAATCATTTTAAAATACTTTTTGTCCACAAGTACTTGTTTCCTAATATTTAGAGAATATTTCCAGAGACTTCATTAGATGTCATGTGCTCTTTTGTCTGGAAAGTGAAGCAAAAGTGGAGAATTTCTACGCGTGACATGTGAAGCAAAACTGAAGCATTTTAGGAAAAAGTACTAACTCGGAAGAAACTCTAATCAATTCCAGGAAGACCAAGACTTTGTAAAACGCAAATTGGCTTTGTTGCTTCACTTTTCACATCCCACTATCATCCATAATGTGAATGTCTCTTTGTTGCGCACCATAGTTTGGGCTAACTTTGCATGTTCAAAGGAGCACAATTCTCCGAACAAGCGATTCATGATCATCAACTACTTCATCACCCTTCAGCTAATCATTGGAGCCCATCTTGATGCAAATTTTTAGCCCTATAGCTGCCACGTAAAAGCCTTTAACTGCCAAAACCAAAAAGGCTAACAAAACGCTTGTAAGCAGTAACTTTTTTACAAAGACATGCATGCACTCTAAGTTGGTCATATGAAGAAAAATCACCTTTAATCCTCTGTTTTGGATGGCCACAAGAAAAAGAAAAGGTCCTTTGTTTCAAACGAGAGCCAAAAGTCTTGATCCAGAGAAAAAGGGGAACAATTGATTTATCTAACTCAAGAACATAATATGCATCAAAACATATGCTCTTCGGCATTGCACTCAAACGGATTGTCGTAATAATACACTCAAATAAAATACTTCTCATAAGGAAGACCCAAACTTTATTGGATATCATGTACCTTGTTTTATCTAGAAAGTGAAGCAAAAGTGAAAGAGCAAATGGAAAAAAAAAACTTTATTGAATGCCTCTTTTCCATTACTAGTAGAATTTCCACGAGTTGCATGTCTTGCTTAAAATTAACAATTTTATAAATTAGTATAAGAAGAAAGCCAAGAAGGAACGGAAAATATCTTTCCAATGGCCATGGGGTGATGGGTTATGGTAAAGCAAAGTGATAATGAGCTAATGGAGAGAGAAAACTATAAAGTTCAGGAAGACCAAAACTTTCACCCACCATAAACATTAAACAAAGACCCAGACTTCCAAGGATGCTTTCTGTCCGCAGATGCGATATTCATGTAAATAGACCATAAACTCAGGAAGACCAAGACTTTAGGGGACACCATGTACTTCACAAAAAAAAAATAACATTAATAAAATTAACATTCATGAAGCAAAAGTGAAAAGGAGCTGATGCGAAAGAAACTTTAATAAAATTAAGGAAGACCAAGACTTTTCAGGACGCGAATTGGCATTGTTACTTCACCTTTCACATGGATTCTATTTTTTTTTTTGTTTGGATGAAATATTATTTGACAATTAACATTGATTGTTGTTCTCTTGCTAAAAATCAACAACACAATAATTTTATTTAAATTAGCGTTCTCCTATTTTCTCTATTATTCATTTTTCTATGGTAATTATGGGTAAAAGAAATATATTTTCTTCAAAAAATGAGATTAAAATATGCTTTTGCACTTTACAGGTCATATGCATTGCACACATGTTAACGGAAAAAAAATATCAAAAGATTAGTGGCTCTTACAAAATAGACGTTAATAGTTGAAACTGGGGGCAAACATGCACTATTCCCAAAGTTCAAGGGGATTTGTGTAATTTCATCTTAAACATATAAGTAAGCCAAATTTAGCTAGATGGAATAATCACTAATCAATATGTAATATTCTCGCTATTCCATAAGTAAGCACTAGAGGAACATCAGGCTCTACCCCAAAAAACTATTCAATAAAAAAAAAGTAAATCTTGTGGCTCCTCTAGTGGGTATTGTCATTAAACTAAGCACCAAAGTTTTCTACATGGAATGATAAGTAAACCTAATTGGCTCATCCAGTGGGGCAACGAAATCAATTCCAACTGATTCTTTCTTTTAGATAGAATTCTTTTGGTCAAGACTCAATTGGAAACAAAACGATTACGTGTACCAAAATGTCTTCTCATGTTTCTCTAACCATATTTTCTAAATGCTCCGCTTAACATATGAATCATGAGGCCTTATTCTATATGCACTTTTTGGGACAAATAATAAATGTTGGTTGATGCCAAGATGGTTAAATATAGACCAATAAAAAAAGCTGAAATGATTGCCAACCATTGTGAGTTTATCAATCGTTAAATAGAACCGGACACCTTACTATAGACAAAATATAAAAGGGTGACCCCTTGACACTCGTTAAGTATTTTTATTAATATGTCAACAAACATATGAAGTTGCCATGGAGAAATGGAAGTCTACATGAGAAGTACTAATCCGCCTATCATATAATGTATCAATTAAACTTAGGGCTTAATTGATACATTATATGATAGGCATATTAGTACTTCTCATTTCGGGAATGTTAATGTATATTTTTTCTTTCAACTTTGCCCTCACTAAACTTCTGAAATTCTAGAGATCCCTCATCACGAAGTTGCTGGCAAGGTTAGATTTTGTGCCAGATCTGAACCGCCGACGAAGGTTTAAGGGTTTTTTTATATAAAGAAAATAATAAAAATTCCTTTGTAAGCGTGGTTTTTTTTTTCCAAGTAGTATATAAACCAAAGTTGTTCCCAATGCGTTTTTAATTTACACTTTACCAAAACACTACTTGCATTTAAGAAAAATCCTCTCACCCAAATTCTTTGCATTTCGCCCAAAGACTTTCCCTAGAAGCCTTAACAAACGTAGCAACCCTTCTAAAGTCTTAGCACACAAGAGCTCCAAAAACACTCATTTGACTTTCAAAATTGCAGAACCAACCAGAAAGAAGTTGAACAAGTGAATTCTCAATAGCACAAACTTTACTAAAGGATTATGACTAGTAATAGCCACTCGATCGTGTCGGCTTAGGCACTACACAGCCTAGCCCCTTCCAGGGGCAGCCGTGCACAGCCACTTTATGTCGAGTCGGGCTCTGGCCCAGTTGGGCCTAGTTCATTCCCTTAGGCCTAAACAAGCCAGCCTAAAAACAACCCAATTTTTTTTCAAAGGTCACTGCAACTGACCGTTGAGTCTTGGTTGCTTTAAAAAAAAAACAAAAAAGAATGTGGCGCAATGTGACCATTCGGCCACACCCAAAAAGGGAAAAAAACTCCTGCAAATTCAACTTCTCCTCCTTCATCATCACCTCCATCCATTTCTCATTACTTATCACTCTCTTATAGCTCCTAATAAAATCTTGACTTCTACTAATATGCAATGGACCCAACTCAGCTGCATTAACCAACTCAATTCCCAGACCTAGGCCTCTGGGTATGAAGAGTAGCCTACTCCAACCAATACCTTGTAGCCTTTGTGGCGAAGGTCCAAGATTTGGCAAATGTTTAACATCGACGTCCTCCCCATTGGCGAGAAGAAGGCCAGTAGCATGGGATGGGTTATGAAATTACCCGCAAAATCTAGTGTTGGGATAGGCCACAGGAGGAGGTGTTAAGAGAAATGTCTTGCTGAAATGGCTTAGCCCAAGGGGAGCTCCACTGCCATTGCAACCGGCCACGCCGGAAGTCCATTCAGGTACAATGAGGACCGGGCTTAATGCATAAGTATATGCTCCAGGCCAAGGAACCATTTGGGCTCACCCATGATTCGAGGATCATCGTGTTCGTCCGAGGGGCATTTTAGTCGAATTGGAAAGGCACTACAAGGACCACAAAATGCCAGGAAATGCAAGGGTCTATACAAGGAGAAAATATTAGAGTTGATGCAGCTACTATCCAGAAATAACTTTTGAGTCTCATTGACTTCTGATTTGTGTACTAACCAAAAAGCCCATGCCTATTGTTATGTCACGTTCACTAGAATGGGCTATATTGGTTATTACATCAATGCGCTCTGTCGTTTAAGCATATCCATATCCCCTCAAATCACAAATTGTTTGTATGGAAATCGTGAGATTGGTGATTGACTTTGGCAATTTAGATGTCAAAACTAGGTGGTTCTCCACCCATTTGATGTGAAAGAAGGCCTGTGATTGGATGTATGTGTTGACGTTGTTTTGTTTTTTTTCGATTAGGCTGAGGCTGCCAGTATTCAGCCACTAAACAGGTTGATTGGAGGGTTGCCGAACTATTCAAGGACTTCTTGGAGGTGTTCAACGGCGCTACAGAGGCTTTTATGTATTTCCAGTACGCATTTAGGGAAGATGAACCATTTTTATTAGTAAAAAAAACACGTGTTTATTATGCGTTTCATGGAGAAATTGTAGGAACCGTGCTCCATGTGGTTATATTTTAACTTTTGCATTCTGGATTATTAGATTTACCACAAAGGTGTTAAGGGAATCTTTCATGATCATAATAAAAGTAGAGGGGCCATTAAAGAGTGAATTTATAAAGCTTAGAGTTTTCGTGCAAAGTTAGCATTTAGAATGCATTTTTACTTTACACACGCTTGCGGGGGGGTAGTACACAATATCAAGGCCATGTATTAAAATTTTCCCCTAATACGGCTCGGGTTCTTTATTTTTCGTAAATTATTTACTTTGATATCATGTTAATGTTTATTGATTGTGGTTGTTTACTGTTATTATTTGCGCACTCCTGCATAATCACTTGTAAGCGGTTTAAGATAATAAGTTTGATGATGATCCCATGCAAATGTATCAAAAAGGCATTAAATTTATTTAGCGTCACCAAGTCTCTGAACTCATGATATTTGGTTCACAGGAGTAAGATTGGCTCTCGTGTTTTATTCAGGTTCCTAATCGACTCATAATAAGTTAGTGGCGACTCCCAAAGTGAAAACAATTGGACGTTGGACGGAAATGAGCCGGGCACGTGGGACGGAAATGAAGAACATGCAGACCAGGCAAGGATCGAGTCAACAAACCCCCACCCCCCCCCCTCCCCCCCGCAATCAAGCCTCAAGAGATCCAAGAACTCGCCAGAACCAAACTCGACCCCCCCACGAGGAAAGGCGAGGAAAAAAGAGACGAAATTTGACGACAGAACCGAAATGGGTGCGCGAGATTCTCAGCGGGGGGGAGCGCTAATTACCTCGAACTTGGAGATGGGAGGGGCGATATGGTTCCTCTCTGGAGTATCCATTTCCAGAGAAGAAGCTGCTTCACATCTATCTCTCTCTCTCTCTCTCTCTCTCTCTAAAGCAACCCACCCCACCCCCCTCCCCTCTCTCTCCTCCTCCTCTGAAGCCTCTCTCCCCTTCTGGGTATCTTCCAGAGCGAGAGAGCGGGAGCGAGAGCCTGAGAGAGAGAGAGAGAGTAAAAAAGGTGGAAGAGGAAGATGAGATTCAAGAAGGAGCGGGAAGGCGGGAGAAAGAGAGAGAGAGAGAGAGAGATTTTCTCGTGGCGATGAACTTTAGTAGAGGTCGGGACGCACCTCGGAAGTCCACAGCTGTCCGTTATTTTCTCAGGTTGTTGCTCTTTTTACGTTATGATGAAATTATGTTTTTTATTTTTTTGGCAAATGTTGTTGGGTTTGGTGTTACCATAAATAAAAAAATAAATTTAATAAATGTTGGCTTTTTGGGACAATGTCGTAATCATTTTCCCTTTTTTTAAATTTTGGCATTAAGTGAATATATGGAGTAATATTTGCTGTCTAAATAGGCAAGTGTTGTGATTTTTCACATGAATTCTTATTAGATTTCATGCTTTAGCTTCTACAAACTTACCAAATTTTCATCAATGACCAAATAATACGAGCTCTTAATATTCGAAATGTGAATTGGCAAATTAACTTATTTTTTACCTGCAAAGTATTTAAAGTGATTGTCGATACATTTAACCTTATTAAAAGTTGGATATGATGACGAATTTGTGACATTTTGTCAAATAAATGACTAGTTGAATTCGATGATTGTATTACGAGATATGTCATACGAAATCCCCCTGCATTTATTTCATGAATCAGATTGCGTATGGAGAAAATAATCCACTTTTTAAGTCTTTATTTGAAATGGGCAACGAAGAGCTTTTTCTCCTTTTTTTGAATTAGAAAAAATCATCTCATAATTACGACGCAAAAGAATGGATATGGAATTAGGTAGTCAATAAGTATTAACATGTCATGAATAATAATTTAATTGGGCCAATTAAATGTGCACAATTTCGTACTTTATAATTTAATCACCACTTGGAGGAGATCTCTCTCTCAATTGAATTCTCAATCTCCATTTATTACATTTTTCATAATTTCTTCAGGTATTGTAAATGTGTTTCTTCGGCATTTACTATATTAATTTCAGTGCTCATGATGAAAAAAGTAAATGCACAAAAGCGTGCGCAAATAAACGCAATCTTATTGCCATTAATTGGAAATCCGAAACATTTTAATATTAAGGACATAAATCATATTAATATTACGTCATTAAATCATATCTTGTTTTTTGACACACTTTAAATATGTATTTACTATCATGTTTTTCTGTTACAAACTCACTACACTAGAGAAATTATGAAAATTGTAATAATGGAGATTATATTCTTAAAATGCGTGCAATATGTTGAATAATGTGAAAAGTCCATTTAACACGAGATTAACGAGCATTATAAAAAAAATAACAATTTCATAACAGACGTGGAAATATTTTTGCTAATAATATATGGGCGTGTTCTTTTTCTAACAAAACACAAGTTTGATTTCATAAATAAAAAATTACAATAGGACTTTCTATTATATGAATGATTATGTGAAAAGGCATAATAAAAGCTATGTTTTTTTGGCGAAAATAGCCTATGGAAACATTCTATGTCGACCAACAATGAAGTCTAAAAACCACTATAAATTGTGTGCTTCTATTCTATTAGTCTTCCCAATATTCTCAATGAATTAGAAGAATGGGTCTACGATGAAACTAAATTCTCGCATTAAGCACAAACATAATCGCATACTATCTCGAAAATTAGCAAGGTTGACATGGCCGTCTATATGTTGCAGCAAATAATTAAAGATTACTTTTTGGCACCGCAAAATTATGGCAAACATGACTTTCCCTTGAATCTTTGATGAAGAGGAATGAGCTATCCTCTTGCAATATTTATTGTTGCTTGCCCAATTTCGTGGGCTCAAAATTTGACATATTGACGGTGTAAAATAATTGGTCCGCAAGGGGGATAAAAAGACTAATTACATTATAAATGAATATTTTCGTCTTGAAATTAATGATAGTGTGAAACTATTTTGCGTCGGTGTGTGTTTAGTAAAAAGAACAATGCTAGAGCTCAAAAAGGGATTTATGAAATTAGTCTAAGAAGTGACATGACGAGTTCTTATTATATGCTAAAAAAAGCATTTCTTGTGTTTACTTTCTTAAAGTTTGTCATGGAGCTTTGTGAGCCAATTTTGCAAGTAGATATTTATGTCCCAATAATATTACTCTTTAATAAATTTTGAAACATCAATTGTTTGTTTTTTTATTAACATTTCTCCAGCTACTTTTTACTTTGTATTTTTTTTTCCTTACCTCTCCCTTCTCTCTATTGTATCTTTTACTTTCTCGTAGTGGGCTCGCACGATGAAAAACATTTGCTTATTTTCATTCACACTTTTTTTTATAAATTAAATCTAAAACATGTATTAAAAACCTAATTCGCTTCTATCAATCCCATGCATTATTGGTCCCCTCTCTCTTGCTCTTAGAAGGAAATATAAAATAGAGCAAAATCCAATCACCTCGTTCTTATCTTCACAGCACCACCTGTTGATTGAATAAGATAAATTATTTTTTGGACGCCAGAAAAAATAAAAAAAGTCACCCCCTAAAAATTCTTTATTGTGAATAAGAACTTAGAAGGGGGAATCAACAAATATGAGAGAATTAACTCGCCTTTAGGAGTGCAGGATATATAAAATGACGACTTGGGCTTTTTAGGGTTTGGCAATCCGAAGTGTGAATTTTTCTTTTCTTTTGTTAAAGAGAGTCTAAAGCACGAGTCTTTACATGTTATACTTGCCTTGTGCTTGAAGTTTAATGTTTGTAAAATCAAAGACTAGGAAATAAAAATAATAATAAGGATCTTGAATGGGAAAATATGAAAGGGTGGCAGTAATTTTTTCCAAGTGTAAAGAAAAGGCAAAGGAGATAAGAGATATCTCATCTTGCGGACATTGGTTGACCTAGAAGTACGAGCTTAGGAGGCTATTGATCAGACATAAAAATTTTAATTACTTACTTTAGATACATTTACGGTCAATGCCATAAAAAATCTCGATTTATATCTACTGTAACACAAATATCCCAAATTTTTTTGTGTCACTGGAAACCCTAAACTTACCGATTGTGACACAAATATCCTAAACTTTTTTTTTGTGTTATAAAAATCTCCAGACTTATATCAATGTGGTAAATATACCTTGGATGAAGTTGTAATGTAGGATATATACGTAACACATGTATAAGCTTGGGTTTTTTCGCGACACAAAAAAATTGGAGATATTTGTGTCATAGTAGGCAAATTTAGGGTTTTTTATAACACAAAAAAAGTTTGGAGTATTTGTATCACGATTGATACAGTTTAGGATTTTTTGTGGTATTTTCCCATACAGGTATACACATTTGAGATCAAGTAATACTACCCTCTTAGTCCGCAATGCACCTATATGTGACTATTTATTCACGGAATTAATTTATTCGAGCTTTATGTAAAATGACGTTCATTCGATTTCGTTACCTTAAACAATCATCTTAAACAACCTAAAATAGGCTTATATACACAAACATGAACATATAAGAATCACACAATTCTCTATTTCGCATATTTTTTATTTGATTTAACTGTCTTGATTTAACGATATCATATTCTATAGGGTTAATACCACGAAAAACCCTAAATTGATACACCTGTGATAATTTTACCCCAAACTGATATCTGTGACGAATTTATCCTCGGTTTATTTCCGTTAAATTTCACTGTCAAATTGCTTTGTTAAATGGCATACGGTAATTAACTGATGTGTCAGTTTTATGTTTTACCCACCGTTTGTCGTAAGTGTAACAGTTTATGAATTTTTGTGATGTTAATTCAATTTAACAGAAACTAACTGATGGTAAATTTGTCACAAATGCACCAGTTTAGAGTTTTTAGTGATCAAAATATTAGTTTTTGGTAAATTTGTCACATGTGTTCCAGTTTGGGGTTTTTTATGGTCAAAAAATTGGTTTTGGGTAAAATTATTATAAGTGTATTATTAGTTTGGGGTTTTTCGTTTTATTAACCCAATTCTATATTGTTTCTCCAAATTATAAATATAATTAATTTTTTTTTATCAAAGTGTCGACATTTAGGTTGGAAGCTTCCTCACTGTAAAAGTCTACACCCGCCCGGATCGACCATCGCCTGCCCAAAACATGCGCTCTCTCTCTCTCTCTCTCTTTTGTTTGTCACGTGCCGTCCGGTCGGGGAGGAAACGTTTGGGCGCGCAACGCAAATGTTTTCGAAGGCCGAGTTATCCGGTAGGCCTCAGGTCCACGCTGCCCGCCCATAGATCCGCACCATGATTGGGCTTATCCACCGTTGAAAAGCAGAAACTCCTCCCGGGCGTGATCGATGATGGGCGGTGCATGATCAGTCGATGGGCCCCAGGCCTAACGGGATAATCTCTAACTGCTCCCTTTGACCGCTTCCTCGGGATTTTGATTTGATTATTATTGCTGTTCCCCTAAGAATGAGGGGGCCAAACAAATTTGCCCTACCCAACTCTAGAAGACATGATAGGGTTCGTTGGCCGTTCACATCGGGGTCTCTCTCTTTTTTTTCTTTTTTACAATTTTGTTGTTCTTCGGACCCACCCTTATCTTGCCTTGTTCATGGGTCTCGTGACACGTGTCATGTCCAATGAAGTTCGATGAATCAATTTTAGGCCCGAGCCGGATACATCGAGACAGTTATTAAACACCTAGAGAAATAAATGTTTTTATTTCGATATACTATTTGCCATGTATTATGTATAGTCAATGCATTGAGGATTTGACAATATTTTCTTGTTAAGTATGATTAAAAAATCCTCCCAAAACACTAATTGACAAACCCAAATGTTCATACCAACCATGTTGGCTTTGAATGAAAGGTAGTGCTTTGCCAAACACAATGATATCCTTGAACCCCTATTGTGCTTAGTTTTAAGTTCAAACACAAATGGTGTTGAGTTTTATACTCATCAAACCAACCGCCAATTACTAAATGTTATCAAGATACTATCTTTGAAGAGAATAATGAAGCTTGTGATATTTCGTTGCACTATGATTTATTGAGTGAATAAATCGCTTAAACATTTTAAGCAAACAAAAAATCTCTCTTTTAGACAAATATGATTTATTGATCATAGAAAAGTTGTTGAGTGTATTTTAAAACAGTGTTTGCCATGTCTTTTTGTCATTGAAACTTCTCTTGAATAGCATATGACCTTAGCCAGTGTCTAGGCAAGGATAGGCAGCCGGTACATTTTCTCCCTCTATTATTCCAAATTTGCCAATGTAACTACATCGATATATATCTTCGTCCAATTGTGTTCACATTTCAATGCTCAAAGGAAACAAACCATTTCTTTCAAGAAAATATAGCAAACTACAATTAACAAGGATGTATTGCATGAAACAAAGGGGATTTTTAAGCACCACCCTTTCCTCTCATCAATATCTAAGGCTCCGTTCATTTGGCGGAAAATATTGTGTTTTTGGAAAATATTTTTCCGGAAGTCATTTTCCTGGAAAATGTTTTTCCGGAACATAATTTTCCGGTGTTCGGTAACCAATATGAAAAAGTTTCAGAAAATATTTTTTGCCGGTGGTGGTAGCAGCGACCTGCGGTGGCGGCGGCGGCGGGAGGTGGCGGCGGCGAATGAGCGGCGACTGACGAGCGGCGGCCAGCGACAGGCGGCGGCGGCGGCGGGTGACCAGAGGGAGGAAGGAGGAGTTTGGCGGAAAATGATTTCCGCTTTTCAGAAGCGGAAGTCATTTTCCATAAATTTAGACTATTTTGTAAGGGGGAAGGAAAATGTTTTCCCACGGAAAACGTTTTCCGCCCCCCGAACATCGGAAAACCTGAAAATTATTTTCCAGAAAAATATTTTCCGCCAAACAAACGGAGCCTAAAACTACTGCCATGATGGTAATTGTAGTCATATCAAGGTTTCGTCTAATGAATTGTATATTAAATCCAATTCACTCATCTCCAACGACACAAATAAACAAAGAATTTCAAATGTTAATATGCATTTATATAAGAAGAAATGATCTCTGTAATAATAATTAACAAGTGACGTGATGCTAGAAAACAAATATGAAAATATGAGCAAGATCACAGCGCAAGAGTTATTTAAGATTTTGTTGATATCTTGACACAACAAAGTCGGTCACTTCCCAAGTTAGATAAGAATTAACTTTAAAAGATCAAGAAAATACTGTCCTTAAACTTGATGCGTGATCCAATCAAAAGCTTCTTCACATTTTCCAAAATTCCAATGAATCCCATGAACATTCTTGTACACATAAATGAGCAGATTGTACCGCACTCATGTCACGTGAATTTCCACACCCTCATTTACATCCCACCAAATTGAGAACTCCATTTCAATGTCAACCCAAAAGAAGAAAAACAAAAAAAGAAGAAGAGAGATGGACACTGACTTCACCAAATAGATGAGCAATGATAGCATTGCACTCACGTTGTCAGTGCGAGAGAGTGAGAGAAGTTCATGCGGCATCATAGTGTCCATTACACGCGTGCTTTTGGCACGTGCCACTTTCCTCTCTCTACTCCCTCTCTCTTCCATAAAATGACAAATTGGATCCAAACAAGAAGAAGCAGAGTTCTTGGTAAAACACAGTCTGATGAAAGTCGAAAGTTGAAGTTTAGGGCTTTAGTCAGGCATGGGTGTCCTTTATACTTAGGGTTCTGATTTCGATGATACTTGAGTCAGATTCTTTTAGGGCAAAAAAAGAAAAAAAAAAAATAAAGACTAAAGAGCGAAAGTCTTCTTGACATTATGTGATTGATTACACAATCGACTAAATTATATGGTAAAGTTTAGTTGACCTAACAATTTTGACTTTTTGCTCCTAATATTTTCAGAATCAATGTATTTGCTCTTGCATGAGTCATAAAAAAAATAAACTAAAAAATGTGAAATGATTGGGAGGGGTGCTTGGGAAAATCCACATAGCAAGTAAGGTCAATTCTGGGTTGTTAAAGTATTCTACGTCTTTTATTTATCCAATTTATATGCTATTTATATACATATGGTCTTTCTCTATTAATTAGTTTAAGTTTTGAATTGTACTTTCTAATATGGTACGTGAGTCAAGTTCTACCCAAATTATTTTTAAATTGCACTTGAGAGGGGATGTTAAAGTATAAAAAAATGAGTATTGAAGTATCCCAAATTGGTCTCTCTCCATCTATTAGCTCAATGTTTAGGTTAAACTTTCTAATATTGGCAAACATAGCGTGATTGAGTAAAAATGAATCAATATCAGATTTTCTTGACTTTTTTTTTTTTTAAATTTGTATAGAAGGGTGGTTATTTGATTTGCATGGTGGTGTGTTGTGGGATGGCTTTTGTTTCACACTGAATCCTTCGGCAAAAGTATCGAGGATCAAGTCTTGCCTTTTTAAGGGTTTCCATGGATGCTGATTCTTTGATCGACTCCACGTACAATTCCAATTAAATTGTTGGTGATGATGGTGACTCATCGTATTACCCTAAGAATAAGGAAGGAGAGGGAATTAGAAAGAGAGCCATTGTTACAAATCATTGTTCTCCATAAATTTTTTTGGTGTGTTTTAGCACAGAATTAGGCCCTAAGTTTGGAGCCCATGCAAAAAATACCCACATTGATATCAAGCATGTTATCTAGCATATATTTTTTTTTCTTGGGATGAAACCAGATACTTCGAATGAGCCCGCACTAAATTCGAATGCGAAACATACTCGTTCAATTGAGTAGGCTTGAGAGCGAAAAAAGAATTGCTCATCGAGCTTGGCTTGGCTTGAACTAGCCCAAATATAAGTGAAAATAATTGTGCGACCTTCGGGCCATGGCTCTTCTATTAGAGCTTGGAGCTACCAAGACTTGCCCGACATGGTTTTATTGTTTGGCGAATGCACGATCTGAACGAGTCTGAACAAGGCATTTCCTTCTTGGGCTTTGGCTCACCCCGACGTTGTTATTTATACGAAGAAAACATAATAGTTTCCAAAATCTTGAACTTGTTATTCGAATTATTTGTCAAGTCCAAGTGCAATCTGATCCATTGGAAATAAAGCCCAAGAGATGAGATGGGGCTACCTATTTTTTGAGGCCGAACATGCCAATAATGGCCCACTCAATGCTTATCGTGTTAAGGCTTCATACAATTATAATGATCAAAATCAGGTGGAATTCGCATTGAACTTTTTAATTGATAAGAGCACCTAAAACTCTTCGATGACTTGTAAATTTATGTATGAAATCTTCCTATTCTTTCAAAACTTTAATTTCTATTTCATATTACAAACTTTGAAAATGGGGGATGTTTCGGGGAACTAACCAGGAACTCTTTTTCTTTGCTTCTTTTGGTATTAAACTAGGAACTCTTTTAAGACACATATATAAGCTTCGAGTTATCAAATATTGCTTCAAAGGCGAAAATATCGATATTATCGGCCTTTTCTTATTAGGAGCTTGCTTCAAATATTAAGTTCAGTTGATTGGGATGACTCGCTTTCACGTTATGTCGTTTTTTTTGGCAAAGAAAAGAAGAAGAACAATTTAATATCATGGATAATAAAAAAGTTGACTATATTTTGAAGTTTCGAAAAAGCTTTTTTTTTTTTGACAAGGGAAAATTTTCTCTTAGTTATTTTAACCTTAGCAAATGATATTCCTGACTTATGAATCTGCTCGTACCATCGATTTACATCTATAAATTAGTATATCATGCAGTGTTGTTGGAAAAATCAATCAAGTCTAAATCATTGGAGACAGACATTTAAGTATTCACGAAACATTAACTATTTAACTCAATCAAGTAAATAATTAATATACATTGTAAAGAAAAGACAAGAAGATTCGTAACACTATGTATAAAGGCAACTAACTTCGGTTGACTAGATGAAGTTAAGTGCTTTGAAGACATCTAAGATTCTTACAAATCGTTGAGAAAATGGGACGAGAAAATCACGTAGCCCCTCATACAAATTACTTTGTCATGCGAAATAAACAATTACAAGAGTAATCAGACAAAAAAATTATACACATTCTCACCCGACTGCAACCAAAAATCAACAACAAAGACATACTAGGGCACTTCCCATTCCAAGTCTAAAAGATGTGATTGTTTTGGTGATTTTATTTGTCATGAATGGCCCTTATGATTCTGCTAATATAGAACCACAGGGGACCGCTGCTCACTAGTGATTGTGGCCTAACGGTACAAGTTGATATTCCACAAGCGCGAGGTCACGAGGATCACCCACTAGCAATGATAGTGCATGTATTTTGCCTTGTCCATGATGGGAGCTCTAGCAGCTCGGTGGGGTTATAGTGACGAGACTTGCCTACCCTTGATAAGTGCTTGCGAGTGGGGTATTGGATGATGGCCTTCGCGCAATCTTAAATCAAAATACTTTGTGGCAGACGTGAGGCTTTCATGATGACTTAACAGAGCGACAGAGCATAGTCCCCCTGATTGCTCCTCTCTGCTTTTCCTTGACAACAAAGAAAAAGAAACTGTGCTCTGAGATGGTGTGGGAATTTGAATAGAAGAAAGATGAACTATGATCATTGACAGAGAAGTCAGATTTAAATTGATTATAATCTACGGGGTTCATTCAAATTTAGTTGTCATATTGGCCAACTTGAAAACACCTTAAATACTATTTGTTTGCATCTTTACAGCATCTGCTGCTGTTGGAAGTAAGAAAGCTTCTTCGTTTGACTTTCAATATAGACCTCAATAATTGACATTATGATACCGATTAATCTTTTAGAGCAGGTCACCAAAAAAGTAGTTTAGAGCATATATTAGTACACCTACCAAAACAAATAGCCTTTTGTTTTGTTTTTTTTGCTTTTGTCAAGTTGCATAATAGTACACCTAGATAAGCACGTCATTTGCCTACCTCAACAGTGCTTGCATTTGATCCTCCTGAGAGATTTTGCCAAAAAAAGATGACAGTGGGATATTCTGCAAAACAAGCACAGTTGGGAGAATTCAGGTCACTGAGCTAGGGCATGAAAGAAAAGATATTTGGAAAAGAAAACATAACAAATGCAGAAATTGCAGAAAAATATCAATATAATAACAACAATTCTTCTTGATTCTCATGCAAAGCATGGTACATTTTCAGAAGTGGAAAGATAAGCAATTTTTGGGCATCAAACAAAGTTCAAGATATAACATCAATCTAGACAGGCACATGCATGCATCATAATTCCAGCACTGTGAGCAAATCCAGCACCGTGAGCAACTCTATCTAAGTATTATTTGTTTTGAGGAATAGTCACTCGTATGAAACAACGGTGGACTTGCTGTACCACGTTAGCACTATAACCATTTCATTGTGTGCTTCCTTGTAAAAAAAAATAGAGCAACCCAAATGTGTAGCTGGTTTGTGGTAAATTATGTGAAGCTTGTCCATGGAAAACGTGAACTTTTTAGCATCGAGTTGAGGATTTGTAATAGAAATGGATCCTGGAGCAGCAGCAGTAGCTAAAGGACAAATGTAGAAGAAAGAAAGAAGTCCAAAACATTACCTGAGGAATAAAAATTAGACATTGGAGAAATATACTTTTTGAATCCGAACTCGATCAACTACGATTAGTGGGATTTCTTGGATGAGGTGCCAATAGTCAGCCACTGAGTTTTGATTATGCCGAATACTTGGAGAAGGGGGTGAAGCCATTCTCTGGCAAGTACCGGTAACCTATAAAAGATAGCTATTTGAGAGAGGAGAGATGGCTGCGAAGACCACTTGGTAATCTTTCCACGTTCTTCATATTTCTCATCCAAAGAGAGGTTAGAGACGAAGGAAACAGAGTACTCCACGCTTCTTACATCCTCCACCATTGATAGTCTTTCCACAGTCCTCATATTTCTCATCCAAAAGTCTAAAACAGGACGAACAATTAGTCCTGAATAAAAATTATCTGTCATGCATAATGAACAACTACAAGAGTGATCAGAACAAAATTATATGCACACCTAATTGACTGCAACAGAAAATGAACCGGGATACCCTTTTGATAATTCTGGAAAACTCTTATGATCATGTTAACTAACAAGTATGGGAGAACACTAATCACCGTTGATGGTGACTTATTGATACGGGCTGCTACTCTACAAATGTGAGGTCAGAGATCAAATGACTTGGTACGGGCTGATAACGCTTAAGAATGATTGCCTGCACCTGTTGGTATATCTGGAATGCTCGAAATGCAGTTATCTTCAACCATAAATCACCTGATTCTGAAAATGTCACTTATAGATATTAGAAAAGCTCTTTTAGACTGTGTTTCCTGCAAAAATGTAAGAGAGTTGAGTCATGATTGGGATGAAAGGTAGGGTGTGTAGGGTAAAGCTGAGCTAGGTTTTGTGAAGATTAACCGTGACGGGGTCTTACATTGAAGGAACCAAACATGCTGCTGTTAGGATGATGGCTAGAAATGAAACAGGGGAGATGATTGCCCAAAGGGGTGTGGTGGTGCAAGCTAGATCTGCAAACGAGGTTGAATTACTTGCTGTTTGAAAGAGCATTGCAGTAGCTAAAGAAAAAGCTGAACCAAGGTAGTAGTGGAGCTGGATGCAGCAGTGGTATACAAGGATATCTCAACTTTCCCAAGCAGTGCAATTAAAGACTAAAGGACGCTCCTGCTGGGATTCAAGAAGCTAAAGATCATTTTGCAGCTCTGAATTTTAGTTGTATTTCACGAAAAGCAAATGTTTTGTGCCCATTGGGTAGCTTTGCCAAAATTGGGATCTACATCCGCATCCCTCATCCTTCTCATCACATTTGCTTATTTCAACCGCGAGTTGCAGGCCTAAACAGAAAAATCCCATTGAGGACACACACGGCACACCCAAATGTCAGTCTCTGACTTTCAGTGGCTGGTTTCTGAAAATTCTATGGGAAACATCACCATGGGAAAAAATCAATCCGTATGAAGCATCAAACTGAAGAACTAAATAGAAATTGATGCCTTCAAACCCAAAAACTTACCCCAACCCTAAAAGGCTGACTTTAGATGGAACAACAAATCGCGGCAGATAGCAAACGAAAGCAAATGAATGAAAGAAGTTATAAGAATTACCTGAAGAAGGAAAAGTAGTCAATGGAGATAAATCTTTTGTCATGGCTCGGGTGTGATCAATTTCAATTCATTGGATCCGAACACCTCCAATGGAGATGAGAGGGATCTCTTGGATGAGGGGCCAATAGTCGCCAGTGAGTTTTAAGCATGAATCTTTCAGAATCTTGCATAAAAATATCTCCAGAATTTGGATAGAGCATAGTCTTCCTGATTGCTCCTTTCCGCCTGTCCTTGACAACAAAGAAAAAGAAACTGTGCTCTGAGCTGGTGTGGGAATTTGAATAGAAGAAAGATGAACCATGAACTTCAACAAGGAAGTCAGATTTAAATGGCTTATAATCTGTAGGGTTCATTCAAATTTAGTTGTCATATTGGCCAAATCAAAAACACCTGTTTTAAATCCTATTTTTTGCATCTTTACAGTAGCTGCTGCTGTTGGAAGTAAGAAAGCTTCTTCATTTGACTATGAATATAGACCTCGATAATTGACACCATGATACGGATTAATCTTTTAAAACATGTCACAAAAAAAAAAACAGTTTAGAGCTACCAAAATAAATAGCCCTTTATTTTTCTTTTGTTAAGTTGCATAAGATGAACATAAGCACATCAGTTGTCTACCTCGACAGTGTTTTAATTTGATCCTACCAAGACATTTTGCCAGATAAAGATGACAGTGGGATATTCTGCAAAACAAGCAGAGTTGAGAGAATTCAGGTCACTGAGCTAGGGCAAAAAAAAAAATTTGGAAGACAATATAACAAACGCTGAAATTGCGGAAAAATATCAGTATAAGAGCAACAATTCTTCATGATTCTCAAGCAATGCATAATGCATTTCCATGAGTGGAAAGATAAGCAATTTTTGGGCATCAAACAAAGTTCAAGACATATCATCAATACAGACTGGCACATCCACGCATCATAATTCCAGCACTGTGAGCAAGTCCATGTAAGTATTATTTGTTTCGAGGAATCGTCACTTTTATTAATCAATGTTCGACTTCCTGTACCATGTTAGCATTGTAACCATTTCTTTGCGTACTTCCTTGTCAAACAAAATAGAGCAACCCAAATGTCAACATTGGACCTTCAGTAGCCAGTTTGTGGAAATTTATGCAAAGCTTGTCCCTGGAAAAACATGAACTTTCTAGCATCGGCTCAAGGATTTGGACTGGAAATGGATCCTCGAGCAGCAGCAGTAGCTAAACTACAAGTATGCAAGAAAGAAAGAAGTCTGAATCATTACCTGAAGAACAAAAATTAGGCATCGGATAGATATCTTCTTATTGGATCCGAACTTGATCAACGACGATGAGTGGGATTTCTTAGATGAGGTGCCAATAGTCGCCATTGAGTTTTGAGCATCAATCTTTCAGAATTTCACATTGAATTATGCCGAATACTTGGAGGAGGGAATGAAGCCATCCTCTAGCAAGTTCCGATAACCTACAAAATATAGTTGTTTGAGAGTGGAGAGATGGCTGCAAAGACCACTTGATAATCTTTCCACGTTCCTCATATATCTCATCCGAAGTGAGGTAGAGACAAAGGAAACAGAATACTCGACGCTTATTACATCCTCCACTGTTGATAGTCTTTCCACATTCCTCATATTTCTCATCCAAATATCTGAAACATGACTATCAATCAGTCTTGTATAAAAATGATCTTTCATGCATAATGAGCAACTATAAGAGTGATCAGAACAAAATTATATGCATACCCAACTGACAGCAACGAAAAATGAAAAAAAGCTAAAGAAGAAAAGCAGTTGGAAAGAGCATTGCAGTGGCTAAAGAGAAAAGCAGGCCCAAAGTAGCAGCGAAGATGGATGCAGCAGTGGCACACACGAATATCATCAACTTTCGCAAGCAGTGCAATTGGAGACTAAAAAGGAAGCTCTTACTGGGATTCAAGCAGCTAAATATCATTTTTTTTCAGCTCTGAATTTTAGTTGCACTTCACAAGAAGCAAATGTTTGTGCCCATTGGGTAGCTTCGCATACTACTAGGAAGAGGATGTGCTGTCCAAATTGGGTTCTACATCCCCCATTCTTCTCACTGCATTTTGCTTATTTCAACAGCGGGGGAGAGACCCCCTTCCCTACGAGAACACACACACCTAATTGTCAAGTCTCTGACCTTTTCAGTTGGTGGTTTCTGGAAATTCTATGTGAAATATCTCCACGGGAAAAATTAATTCGCAGTAAGCATCGAATTGAAGAACAGAAACGAAATTGATGCATTCAAGACCAAAAACAGAAAACTGACTATACATGGCAGAATGAATTGCGGCAATCAGCAGAATTTAAGCGAAAGTCGATCGAATTGAGGATTCCTTGGATTTCCGGAAATTCATGTGAGACTTCTTCGTGGAAAGTATCAGTTTGTGTTGAGCATCGAATCGAGGAAGCAGAAATGGAAATCGATGCCTTCAAAACCATAAACTTACCCGAACCCTAGAAAACCCACTGTGCATGGCCGAATCAATTCACCGGATCCGATGGTGATCAATGAGGATGCTCGGGATGTCTTGGATGAGGGGCCAACAGTCGCCACCGAGGTTTGAGCATCGGTCTTTCAGAATCTCGCATCTCTCTATCCACAATCGTTGGGGAGGGAGGGAGGCCATCCTCTGGCAAGTACCTCAACTTCGGGCAATCTTCGATCCATGACTGTTGGAGAGAGGAGAGACGGTTGCGAAGACCGCTCGACAGTCTTTCCACGTTCTTCATATGTGAAATATCAAGAGTGGTTAGAGAGGAAGGGAAACCTCACCTTCTCTCCCTCCCCTCCCATTTGAATAGAAGAAAGAGAAAGATGAATTATGATCATTGACAAAGAAGTCGGATTTAAATTTATTATATTCTACAGGGTTCATTCAAATTTAGTTGTCATATTGGCCAACTCGAAAACACCTTAAATCCTATTTTTTGCATCTTTACAGTAGCTGCTGTTGTTGGAAGTAAGAAAGCTTCTTCGTTTGACTTTCAATATACCCCTCAATAATTGACATCATGATACCGATTAATCTTTTAGAGTAGATCACGAGAAAAACAGTTTAGAGCATATCAGTACACCTACCAAAACAAATAGCCTTTTATTTTTTTATTTTTTGTTTTTCTTTTGTGAAGTTGCATATCAGTACACCTACATAAGCACATCATTTGCCTACCTCAACAGTGTTTGCATTTGATCCTCCTGAGAGATTTTGCCAAAAAAAGATGACAGTGGGATATTCTGCAAAACAAGTACAGTTGAGAGAATTCAGGTCACTGAGCTAGGGCATGAAAGAAAAGACATTTAGAAGAGAAAACATAACAGACGCTGAAATTGCGGAAAAATATTAATATAATAGCAACAATTCTTCTTGATTCTCATGCAAATCATGGTGCATTTTCATAAGTGGAAGAAAAGCAATTTTTGGGCATCAAACAAAGTTCAAGATATATCATCAATCCAGACAGGCACATCCATGCATCACAATTCCAGCACTGTGAGCAAGTCCATGTAAGTATTATTTGTTTCGAGGAATTGTCACTTGTATGAAACAATGGTTGGTTGACTTCCTGTACCACGTTAGCATTATAACCATTTCATTGTGTGCTTCCTTGTCAAACAAAACAGAGCAACCCAAATATCTAGCCGGCTTGTGCCAAATTATGAGAAACTTGTCCATGGAAACACATGAACTTTCTAGCATTAAGTTGAGGAATCGTAATAGAAATGGATCCTTGAGCAGCAGCAGTAGCTAAAAGACAAGTGTGCAAGAAAGAAAGAAGTTCGATTCATTACCTGAAGAACAAAAATTAGACATTGGATAGATATCTTCTCATTGGATCCAAACTCGATCAACTACAATGAGTCGGATTTCTTGGATGAGGTGCCAATATGCCGAATACTAGCTGTTTGAGAGTGGAGAGATGGCTGCAAAGACCACTTGATAGTCTTTGCACGTTCCTCATATTTCCCATCCAAAGAGAGGTAGAGATGAAGGAAACAGAATACTCCACGCTTCTTCCATCCTTTACATTTGATAGTCTTTCCACACTCCTCATATTTCTCATCCAAAAATCTGAAACAAGACTATCAATTAGTCCTAAATAAAACTCCTAAGAATGATTGCCTACCCCTGTTGGTATATCTGGAAAGCTTGAAATGCAATAACTTTTACCCATAAATCACTAGATACTGAAACTGTCACTTATGCAGGTTAGAAAAGTTCTTTTGGAGTGTGTTGCAGGTAAAAATGTAAGCTAAGTCATGATTCGGTGGATGAAAGGCAGGGTGGGTGGAGTAAACCTGAGCTAGGTTTTGTGAAGATTAACTGAGATGGGTCTTATTACATAGAATCCCCAAAATAACATCCAAAGAGTAGTTACAACAATTGATACTCCCTCCCCTTCCCTCTCCTGCACAGGAAAAATAATATGTAGGATTGCTTCAAATGTTGTCAAGAGATGGAGTGGGTATTTGAATAGAAGATAGATGAACTTTAATCTTTGACCAAGCAATCTGTTTGTAAATGGGTTTTGATGTGCAGGGTTCATTCAGAATTTAGCTGTTGTATTTGCATATTTAAAACCTCAGTTTTCAAACCGTTCTTCCATCGATACAGTAGTTGCTATTGGAACAAAGAAAGCTTCATATTCTGAACATTGACCTGAACATGTCAAAGGATATTATCTAATGGATTCAGATATTTATACAGATTATCATTATGGTATTTTTCTGGCTAGACAAGGCCTACGTCATAGTTACTAAAAGCAATTTTTTACTTAGAGTTGGAAGTACAAATTTTTTGTTGGCCATGGAAATATTTCACATATAATTCTCCTAAACAGTACCAAACAACAAAAATGGGGAAAAATGTTTTTGTAAATCTGACTTCTTATAACATAGACCCTTAGTTGCCTCTAAAGCTATTGGCAAATGATTATGCATACTCGATGTCAAAAACTTAGACTCATCCTTCCATGGGCCCCAATCAAGTTTAAATGACAAATGAGGGCCTCTTTACCTGTGAGTACGTCCTGTGTATCAGCAGCCATCCTCTCTTCGTCCATTTTAGCTTTCTATGTGTAGCTAAGCCTCATTTTCAGTTCTGTAAGGTAATGTGATCCCGGTGAACCACTCTTTGTTGATGACAAGAACTAGGCCACCTGATTCTATGAGAACTGAAGTATCTTCTTATAATCCAGGAAATTCCATGGAAAGCCGCCGCCTTGCCTTGAGAAACCACCCAGAGCTCGTCCACACTTGTAGATGTTCATCTTGACTAACCTTGTAATCAAGGCAAAAAGAGGGCTATTAGCTGAGAATATGATCCATCGTTGGTCAAATTGAAGTACTTTGGTAAGGAAATCGATCTCACCATCACAATTCCTCCTTGGAACAAGACCAGACCTTGAATGAGCGCCTCAACTGTCCAAATCCTACAGTTGGGGATAGCAAAAAATGCAGAATCTTACTCATCTATCCTTAAACAAGAAACTAACAATTTACAAAGATATCACTTTAGTAGTCACCGATCATTAAAGCAGAACTTAAAGTCCACATTAATAAACAAAAAAGGTCCGCATCAATTATGTGCAATAATGCCTATAGGCACAGATATCAGAACTAACCTGCAAATCAAGGCGAATAGAGGGCTATCAGCTGTGAAAATGATCCATCGTCGGTCAAATTGAAGTATTTTGACAAGAAAATCAATTTCACCATCAGAATTCTTCCTAGGAACAAGACCAGACCTCGAATGAGTGTCTCAGCCGCATCCGAATCCTACAGTTGTGGATGGGCAAAAAGAGCAGAATCATACACCCAATCATCCTTGGACAAGAAACTAACAATTTCCAAAGATAATTCTTTAGTGGTCACTCGTCGTTAAAGCAGAACTTAAATACCACATTTATAAACAAAAAGAGGTCCGCATTAACTATGTGCAGAGCCCAGGCACAGATATCGTTACTCTAATACGAAAAAACTGATCAAGCTAGCATAACTGTTCTATTCCGAATATTTCCCAAGTTGGAACAATTAGATTGGTTTCTGTTACATTATAAGTTAGATGCATGATGAGAGAAGCTCCCTGTAGCTGGGACCACTGATTGGTTCTACTGTATTTTCAATGTAAAGACTAGATTCCAATAAGTTCAATAAGTGCAAGAACAAGAACAAGACAAATGAAAAAGCAATCGAAGTCACGAGGTGGAGAGAAATGAGTAACCTTTCCAGATGATTGGATGGCTCATCAAGCAAAACTATGTGAGGTTTCTTGAAAGTTATCTTAGCAAGCTGTAAGTAATAGTTCCTAACCCAACCGAGATCAAGACCCAAACGGAAGGTGGTTTATGAATATCATATCATGAATTGGAGTTGTATTGAAAGCTTGGAGCCATGAGCTGCCCCAGATAGACTGGTTAGTTCTACGAAGGATCATCAACAACAAAAAGAAGGTTTTCGATGATAAAGAAAACTAATGAAAAAAAAAAAATTGCATCCCCATTTTTCACAATCATATCACAGCATCCAGGTAACTAATCGTGTTTTCAGATTTCGACAGAGATCATTCTTATTTAGATCATAATCACTAGAAGAAACTTTAAAACATATCAATGCACCGAATAAAATTAAACCTTCTTCCTTTTTTGTAAATTGCAGAAAATGACACGAAAACACCGACAGCATTAGCCCTACCTCAACAGCGTTCCCAAGTGATCCTTCCATGAGATTTTGCCAATACAGATCACAAGTAGTATCTGCAAAGCAACAAGAGCGAATGAACTTAAGGGCGCGAAGAAAAAGATGTTGGGAAGAGAACATACAGCAAATGCCGCAGTGGAATTTGATTGTGGAATGCTATGATTCTTGGTGAATCTCACGCAAAGCATAGTGCATTTTCATTTATGGATCTAATTGATGCCTTCAAGACCAAAGCACTTACCGGAACCCTAGAAAAAGGAGTGCAGATGGAAGAAGGAATAGCGAAATCTCAGCAAATGAGAGCGAAAGTGGATCGATTTCACTTCATTGGATCCGATGACCATCAATGTCAATGTAAGGGATGTCTTGGATGAGGGGCCAATAGTCGCCACCGAGGTTTGAGCATCGATCTTTCAGAATCTCGCATCGTCTTATCAACAATAGTTGGAGGGAGGGAGGGAGGCCATCCTCTGGCAAGTACCTCAACTTCGGGCAATCGTAAATCCCTAACCATTGGAGAGAGGAGAGATGGTTGCGAAGACCGCTCGACAGTCTTTCCACGTTCTTCATCTCTCTAATGACAAGAGAGGTTAGAGAGGAAGGGAAGAGAAGACTCCACGCATCCTCCTCCTCGTTCTCCTCCGAAGGAAACCTCACCTTCTCTCCCTCCCCTCCCATGCTTGCTCCGTCAATTACCAATCTCTCGAGGGAAGTGAGCATGTGTAGGCCCCATTCTCTCATTGGCTGCTTCAGGTTCTCGCACCCCTGAATACCAAACGACTGCAAATTGGGAGGCAAATCCCCTTTGGGGCAGGATTTGATATTTTCACAATTCATAATCCATAGAGACCGGAGGGAAGTAAGACGATGCCACTCATTTGGTAGGGACTTTATCTTCGGACAATTAATAAGAAAGAAAAATGATAGGGTGAGGGGAAGGGGAGGGAAGTCCTCTATCTCCAGTGCTGGACAATTAGATATACTCAATTGAGTGAGATGGGAGAACGTGTGAAAGTATTGTGGTAGGCTTTTTAGATTCACACACCTGTCAATCGTAAAATTTTCCAGCGAATGTCCCACGGTGATCTCTTCCAACGACTCTACTCCCTTACAGTCCTTAATTGTAAGTTCCTTCAAAGCAGCAAGTCTACCCTTGACAAATGAAAAGGATGTCAGAGTATCGCATTTAACTATTTTAAGATATTCAAGTTGAGGCATCATGTTATTACTGCTTGAATCATCTGGAGGAATGGTTTGTCCCACGAGTTCTGGACAATTATAAATATCTAAATATCTGAGTATATCCATCTTGCTTGGAAGCTTTTCTAAACTCGTGCAATCACTTAATTCCATCCTTTCAAGGTTGCAGGGCAGCTTTATTAGTCCTTCTCCCGCCACAAAAGATATGAATCGAGGACAACTTGCGATGGCTAATTCCTGGAGGCAAGTAAGATTAAGCATTTCATTTCCATCTTGCCACAAGTACTTTAGCTTGTCACACCCTCTTATATGAAGCTCTTTTAGCTTGACCAAGCAGCTCATAAACCCATGATCAAGGCAAACAAGCTCGGCAAGATTTACAATTCTGAGAATGGTCAAAGAAGTTAGGTTGACCAAGCTCTTTAATATCTCCTTGTTACAATCCTCCAAGTGTAGCTCACGGAGAGATGGAAGACGAACCTCAGTAGTCGAGTTATTCAAATGTAGGCATGAATGAATTTCAAGCTTTATGAGATTATCAAGTTGACAAGGCAATGTCCCGACCAATGAAGGACAAGTCTGGACAACAAGATGCTGAAGATAGGGGAATGGGACTTCTTCTTTCGGGCCCCCGACGTAAGGAAACCAATCCTTCCATGCCAACATCTCTTTCAACTTCAAAGTTGCTAAGGATGAGAAAGGCCTTCCACCTCCATAAAATTCGGAGCCTATCATTTTCACCGCGTGTAGACCATCAAGAGACAATTCCTTAAGTGAAGGTAGTTGTCCAAGTGAGGGTAGCGATATAACATTAGGACAGTCCCGCAAACACAAAGACACTAATTTAGAATAGGATGGACCATCTAACCACGATGAGAATGTTGAACCACCGTAATACAAGATAGCAAGATTTTCAAGATTAGTGTGAGGTCGCAGAGAGTTAAGCACCTGAGCATCGCGCTCAGGATTCAAGAGATTTCTCGAATGTTCATCCCAATGCAAGGATAAGTTGGTAAGGCCTCGCTTTTGAAGCAAATCAGCATCAGCTGCATCTCCAACTTCTTCCACCTTTTGCAATTCTGATATAAATAATTCTCCTTGAAGATGCGGCAAGTTCTTTAACTCCTCCAACCGCGACCCTTTATTTGGTCCGACCATAAACTTAGATAAGATAGTAAGATTCTTCAAATTACCAATACCCAATGGCATCTCTTTTAGACTTTCGGTATCTCTAATATCAATAAATTGTAAGCTGACCAACTTTGTGATTTCTTGAGGCAGTTTTGAAAGGTTTTGACAACCTCGTAAGATCAAAGCTTGTAATTTGCACAAGCCGACAATTGACTCAGGCAGCCTTTTAATATTAGTATATGAGAAATTGAGATATCGCAGATGTTTTAAATCACCAACACAATTCGGCACTTCTATGATGTCACAATGACATACTGAGAGCACCCTCAAGTATTTCAATTCCGTTAACAAGTCATGTAGCACCTTGTTGGAAATAGATAAAGAGCCCCCTTCATATCCAACATACGCTAAGATTAAACTTCTTAGTACCTTCATTCGGTGATATGCTCTCATGCATTTTGATGTGACATACCATGACGAGATGAACGATGCAAAACGAGTTTTTTCAATTGATGATACATCATGTTCATTACTTGTCAGCCGAGACTCAAAGCAAGTCCCACCCGCAATTGACTTTGCTAGATCATTCAAAAGATCATGCATTGAAAACTTAGATGCATCAACACTCGATTGTTGAAGAAATGATCTAGATTTTAACTCATCGAAGTAATCCCGCCCTAATCTCAAGTTATTCTCCTTTGCTTTTTGTCCATCTAAAAAGCCTTCCGCTATCCATAAGAGTACCAGCTCATCCCTCTCAATTTTGTAATCCTTGGGAAATACAGCACAATAAGCAAAACATCTCTTCAAATAGTACGGAAGATGGATATAGCTCAATTTCAAAATAGGGAAAACCTCATCATTCTCTACTGTCGAAAGATTCCATATTTTGTTATTTAAGGTGTCTTCCCATTCATCGGGATTCCTCTTATTACGTAGGACACCGCCCAACATCTTCGCTGCCAAAGGTAAACCTTTACATCTTTCAGCTATTTTCTTGCCTATTGTTTCAAAATCCGGGTGGCCCTTAAAATTTGTTGCTCCAAGAGCATGAAAGGCTAATAAGCTTGTACAATTATCAAGGGACAATTCCTTCAAACGATACGGCAATGCTCCTGTTATGGAAACAACGGTAAGGCTGCGAGTGGTGACAATCATCTTGCTTCCCTTGGCCCCCGTTTCAAACGGCTTTAAGAGGACAGTCCATTTTTCGTACTTCTCATTCCAGATATCGTCTAAAACCACAAGAAACTTTTTTCCGGATAGTTTGTCCTTCAACTTAACTTGAAGGCTGTTAAGATCTTCACCCTCGCAAGACGACCCGGTGATTGATCGCAAAATAGTCTTTGTTATGTCAAGAGCATCAAAAACATCTGACACGCAAACCCAAGCTCTCATCTCGAAATAGGTGTATACTCTGGCATCATTATATAGCCGTTGAGCCAAGGCCGTCTTTCCAACACCACCCATCCCAACTATAGGGACAATGGTCAACGTGGCATTGAAATTTTCGGTCTCATTGATCAATAGTTTGAGTATTTGTGCTTCTTCCTTTTCCCTGCCAAAAAACTGAGGCTCCGGCAAAGAAGTAGTGGGATCCCTTTTGTTGATGTAGTTAGATTTGTCCACGACATTCTCTCTCAAGCATAGACGAGCCTTCCTAGTGACAATCGCTTTCAACCTACCATTGATCTCTTGTACCTTGGTTTCAGACACGAGCGAGCGCGAGTTTGGATTCGATCCGGAGGATTTATCTCGGCCAAAGAAAGAGAACTTCCATTTCTCCAGACCTTTGCTTGTGCTGGATCCTACCTCCGACTCAACCTGAGCGGCTTTGATCGCGAGCTCATCAAGCAAGTCTTCCATGTCATACGCCAAGTCCCTAACATCGTCTAGCCACAGCTTCACTAGAGGGTTATCGCTGAGTTGCCTGTCCTCTGCATCAGTCAACACTACATTGATTGTGATTAGCATCTCCTTCCACTCCTCGAGTAGAGCGGTGCTGATTCCTTCCCATTGTGCATAGCCCAATGCAAGAGAAGTCAACTTGTCGAACAACACCTGAAAGAAGGAAGCCAAGAAGGAACCCAAAACGATCTCTCCGATGGCCATGGGTGAATCGGTCACTGTAGAGAACAGCAAAGGTGTTTTGGTGAAGCGAAGTAAAAATGAGCTAATGGAGAGAGAAAACTATGAAGTCCAGGAAGCCCAAGATGTTCACTCACCAAATAGATTAGAAAAAGACCAAGACTTTCAAGGGATGCACACCGAAGGTTAGACAAATCAAAATAAAATAGTTTTTAATCCATGAGTACTTGTTTCATCAATTGTTCTCCTTTTTCTTCGGATCGAGACTTTTATGCCATCGTTCGAAGGAGAGGACCTTTTATGTGGGCACTTAAAATAGAGGATAAAAGGTGATTTTTCTATATATGACCAATTTAGAGGGCAAGCATATTTTCGTCAAAAACTTAATTGCTTACAAGTGTTTTGTGGGCTTTTTTGGCATCTGTATATTTTCAGATAATTTCAATGTCTTTATTTTATGCTTTATTGGTGAATATGTGCTCAATAAGGAAACCAAAACACATGCTTTGGGCTAAACAAGAGAAAGGGTCAAGCACACCAACTAATCCACTAAGCAAGTTGCTTTATTTTTCTCTGCAAATATTGAAGAGTCAAAAATCACCAACTAACATTATATAACCTACTGAAAATTATCCTTTACACATCACAATAACAAATAGGAAAATCGTTTTCAAAGGACCATGATCTCCTATCAAGCGATTCTTGATCATCAAACTATTACCCCATCACCCTTCGGCAGATCATTGCTACCCATCTTGCTGCGAATTTCAGCATTGTAACTGAGACTGAAGGCCTACATTGATTGCATACGAAATATGCGACCAATGAGCAGATTCTTTCAGAAAGCACATGCTCTCCACCCAGAAAGCATGTGCTTTTCATCCAGCCTTTTCATCTGTTTATCTGCATCTTTTTGTGCAGCAGGAAGGCATCTTTTCTTCATTAATCATTTTGGGATTCGTAATCATTGAGAAAGCACATGCTCTCCACCCATAACGCATATGCTCTCCATCGAAGATTGGCCTTGACTTGGGGGCTCTCATCTAGAGATAAAGATTAGCCATACTCTTCTTGTCCATAGTGCAGACACAACCCAACATTATTGGCTTGACTAGAAGGTGAGGTCCATTGGAAAGAAAAGAAATGCATTGCATTGCTCCCAGTCAAATTAACTTTTAACATTGGATTAATCGACAGAAACCTGCCCAGGAAGACTCGTTTATTATACTTTGTACTCGGAATCATTCAGAAACCATGTGCTCTCCATCCAGCCTTTTCATTTGTTTATATTGGATCTTTATGTGCAGCAGAGAAAGGCATCCTTTCTGGAATCGTTCTTTAAACGTTTTGTATTTGGAATTGTCCAGAAAGATGTGCATTTCAACCAGAAATCACGTCCTCTCCATCACAGGCAATGGTGATATGATGATTCTGATCAGTGTGAAGAACAAACAAGAAGGTCGCTACCAGCAATGTTTTTCCTATTTACCTTGGGTGAAAGCAAATGTTCCTCTTTTCTTTTCGTGTTTTACTGGTTTGCGATTAAGAAAAAATTGACGAGTTTTCCACAATTTCATAACATCATATTAAAAAATTCACAAGGATGTTAGAGCCACATTTATCTGCTTAACAATATAATTTTTTTTCTGGTGTGAGCATTCCACTTCTTTTAGGTGGTGACTTTGTATTTTATTTTTTCCCCTCTCAGTTCTGTATATCATATCTTTTACTTTCTCGTAGTGGGCATGCCCGATGATCAACATTTACTTTTCATTCACACTTCTTTTTATGAATTATTTCTAAAACATGTACTAAACCTTAATTTGCCGAATACATGCATTATTGGTCCCCCCTCTCTCTTTCTCTCTCAAAGGTAAAAGAAAACAAATATAGAGCAGAAATAATGGAGTTACCTATTGATTCTATATCATAATTTTTTTTACGCCCCCAAAAATTAAATTTAAAAACGACCGACTAAAGATTCTTTAGTGCAAATTAGAACCTAGAAGGGGGAGTCAATAAATATATGATAGTTACTCACTTTAAGGAGTGAGCAATATAAAATGACAACCTGGGCTTTTTAGGGTTAAACAATAAGCGAAGTCTGCTTGATATGACATTAATGCGCATTATAAAAGATGAACAATCGCAAAAAAATTTCTGAAGTAGAAATACCTTTTTTTTTAACAAAACACGAGTCTATGTGTGTTCTTTTTCTAACAAGCACAATTTTGATTTTCATAATTCACAATTGAATTCTTTATCGCGAATAACTGATAGATTTCTTTGTCTTGAAAGAAAATAAATGGATTAGTTTTCTTGCACTAAACTATCATTGGTTTTCGCACGGTGAAAACAAGTCATCCACATGCAACACCCTTGTGGCTTCAGCAGGAACTACTTCACTTGAAGTTTGAATTGCAACCGTATTAACTTGACTCGATTGATTACACTAGCATACCTTAAGAGATACTAAATCTCAAACACCTTTTTAATTCATCTTACCTCATGTGGTTGATGGTAAATCCATTATATCTACATAATAAGGACTTTTTATTATGAGAGTGAATATTTAAAGACACAACAAAAGTCATTTATTTGGTTTGGCACTGCGAAATTATGGCAATAGTGACTTTCTCATGAATCTCTGCTAAAGAGGAATGAAGCTATCCTCTTACGATATTTATTGTTGCTTACCTAATTTCATGGACTAAAATTCCAATACATTCACGGTGTAAAATAATTACTCTGTGAGCTGGATAAAAATACTGATTCCATTACAAACTGAATACTTTCATCTCAGGATTGTTAATCGTGTAAAATCATTTCACATTAGTGTGTGTTTTGGCAAAAAAATAATCATAGAGAGATTGAAAATTAATCTTAATGTCCTAATATTACTATCTAACAAAAATTAAAATAAAAATCAATTTTTATTAAACTTGACATCAACTTTAATCGGGATTATAGATAGGCATGAAATCGGTTTAAGAACCAAAATATTATTGTTGTTGCATCAGTTTGAGAGACAAAGAGATCAAGTAGATAGATGTCTCTTACCTATTCCAAGTAGAATTCCTGGAGCAGACCGGTGAACGGGATTAGATCAACGACAGTAATCCAGCAAGCACGAGCACCAGGTTCAAACGAGCAGGAAGAGAACACTGTTGAGAGGGGGGCGAGCACTAGTTTCAGCGGATCACAGTTTATGTATGTGAATTCTGCTCCGGCAATGCGTGGCCACTGCTTGCAACGACGAACGACAATACTGATGGAGCTACGACTATAGCAGGTTTGTAGAGGATTGGGCAGATCAAAGATGGTGGTGATTGGCGACAATCAACTTGCATGCGAGAAGTGAATTGAATGAAAGCGGAGTCTGTGGGCGTGAGTTTGAAGCTGATGATGGTGGTTTGAGGAAAAAGTGAGGCGGTGTGGCTTTAAGGTGTGCATTTTTCCTCAGAGGTTCCCATTTTATCTTTTCTTTTCTGTTTTTTCTTTGGGGAATAAATTCGAAGGAACCTAATCCTATTTGTTAAAATTCTGGTATATGCTTATAAAATGCTTTGATTGCAAGAAACTCCTTTTTGGTTGAGGAAAGCCGGTTCCATTTTTTCAAATATATATGAAATCGACTTTGGGCAAAATTTAAGTATCAACAAGTTTTATCTATCAAATTGTTATTTTTGAGCTATTTATACTTATTTTGGTAACTTGAGGTTCCTTAATTTTAGGTGATGTGGGATGGTCAGATGATCTTGACTGTAACCGTCTGCTTATTGCCCACATTTCACCTCTCTTTGCAATGAAACGCCAGTGCAGATTCGGACACTGGGATCTATATCTAACTTCTAATTTTATTCGGATTTTCCATTACGTTTCTCTTTTGGATCGAATTGAGCCAAATCCTCTTGTTGTTCTCCGTCAAAGTAGTTTAAGTTTTTACTTCCTTGCATTTTACATGGTAAAGAGTAGAAACCCATATCAACTCGACTTAAGAGTCACGAAGAGATTTTTGAAGGGTCCAACCAAATTTCCTGATTCAATAGATTCAATAGTTTTTGACATTCACGCTTGGCGTAACTTTAATTTACCCAAGGATGTGAGGGAACATGGAGGCTATGTACATGCTAAAACAATTATTGGATCATGTTCACCAGTAGTGACCAAAGATCGGTCCCACATATGCTAAAACAAAATGATGGAACTGGGAGCACTGGTTTAGCCTTTTTTGTCACCATGTCCAATCAAGCATAGCATTAGGGGCCTTTCATCCGCCAAAAATTAAAGGCTGCAAAGTTCCACACAATTAATACAATCACATCTTTTACTAGATTCAAATGAAAATGCTCACCATTCATCACTTGAAAAGAAGAGCAAATTAGACTCCTATGGTACTACCGATTGTTATCATAGAATTAGCCATATCATCTTGAATACTTTTATCAATCATGTTTTAGATATCGTAAGTTATAAGAATCAACAACAGTCAAGAATCTAACTATGCATGAGCGGAACACGTGATGTGTGTGGACATGAAATGACTCGAGGGATTTGAGAGAGAGAGAGATCGATCATATTACATCAAAGTTGGAGTCTTGGAGTCTTGCACGTCTTGCACAATCCTGCTTTCTTGTAACAAAATTCTTTACAAAATTCAGCCTCATTAGTACAAAATTCAAACGTATTACTTTATAATAAAGTAGAAAAATTTTTGTCGTCTTATTTAATCTAATACAATGTTTCTAAAATAATATATCAATATCAACTTGCCTTTTCATATATATCGATGACACGAGAAGTTCTGCACTCAGTATTTATTATTTAAATAGTTTTTACTATCTAATGTTGTTGTACATTTATATATTATCTTTACGAGGGCTTTTGTACAATGATTGAGGCAGGGTACCTCTGTTAAGTTTCACGTAATATCTAGAGTTTCAAAAGCGCCAAGTTTCTCTCTCTCTTTCTATGAACGCAGAGTAGGAAGAAGAAGACAACGATGACACAAGCAAGAAAATAAGAAAAAGAAACTAGTGAAGTTAATAGGTGACCATGGTAGAGTTAACTTGCTTTTTAGCCATCTCCGTTGCGTAGCAATTATTGTGCTTTCCTCGAGTTTAAGGCGGCCGTAGTCGTGCATAACCGCGGGACCCAACTCGTCCTATATATCTTTGTGCAATTGTCCAATCCAGATTTGCCACGTACCCACGAAATCTCCACCCCCACACCCTCAAAATCCAATCGCATCCCCACCTGACCAATGCTTTTACGCTGTTTTTGGTTTTGCCTTGCTTTACCAAACACGTGATCTTTTTACCCTTTTTTATGGTTGCCTTCGGAAAAAAAAAAAAGGGAGAAAAGTAAGGAAAAAAAGGGCAAAGGGGAAAAAGAAGACACATCAAATCGTAGGACAATGATACCATACCACCTGTAGCGAATTTCATGCTTTGTGTTCTTACAGTCCTTAACAAAATATCTACATATATATAATCTAATCTTGTCTTGAACCAGTTTTTATATTTATTTGGCAGGTGAATTCCTTAAAAAACCTCAAATTTTAAATCAAGTCCCAAATCTATTCCGAACCTTTTTTTTTATCTCAAAAAAAATCCTAAACTTTAAATCAAGTCTCAAATCTGCCCCGAACTTTTTTGTCTCGAAAAAAACCCCAAATTTTAAGTTCAGTCCCAACTCTGTCCCAAATTTTATTTTATGTAAAAAAAAATCAGCAAATTTCAATTTATTTTCAAAAATATACCCCCGTGATCCAATCCCAAACTTTAAGTTTCGTTCCAAATCTGCCCCGTATTTTGTTTTACGTAAAAAAATTAGCAAATTTCAATTTATTTTAAAAAGTATACCTCCGTGATCCAATCCTAACTTGGTGTGACACTTTTATGTTGATAACAAATCCTCATCAACAAAATAATGAGGCGATAGGTATTGACCGACGTTGCATTTTTACTTCGATAACAAATCAAACCAAATAAAAATTGTTGAAAATTTTCAAAATAAAACCATTTTGGGATATGAAAGTTAGGGACGATAACAAATCCACCCCAAAAAATATTTTTTAATTTTAAAAAAACCAAACTTTTAGGTTCAATCCAAATTTACTCAGAACTTTTTTTTGTCTAAAAAAAAACCCCATTACTTTATTGATGTGGATTTGTTATTGACGTGAAAGTGCTACATCAAATTAAGACTAGATCATGGGGGTATATTTTTTAAAATAAATTGAATTTTGGTGATTTTTTTTACACAAAACAAAATTTGGGATAGATTTGAGACTGGCCTTAAAGTTTAGGATTTTTTCTGAGACAAAAAAAAGTTCGGGGCAGATTTGAGATTTGACCGAAAGTTTGGGGTTTTTTTCTAGATAAAAAAAAGTTTATGGCAGATTTGGGACTTAACCTAAAGTTAAGGGTTTTTTAGGGAATTAGGCCTTTATTTGGCTTAAAACATATGAAATTTTCACAACACTTAAATATTAATATTTAATTTATGCATAATCTTTCAAAATCCTTTAATATTCGAATAACATTTTAAAACTTAGTTTTTTTTTCATTTTAAAAATCATAAATAATATATAATATATATTTAATCTAATCTAGTCTTGAACAAGTTTTTACAGTTTTTGTTTCTTGATACCTATCAAATTTTCACAACCGTTAAATATTGATATGGAATTTATTCGTAAATTTTTTCAAAATATTTTAATATTTAAATAACATTGTAAAATTTAGTTTTTGCATTTTAAAAAGCAAATAAGTCTTAAGAAAACTCCGTTAACTTTGATCAACATGATTACCTTCTTTCATTTTATTTTATCGCGTGTTATTTATAAAACCAAATTATGTATATATTTTGTATTTGAATAATATTTTGAATTTTAACAAAAAAGTAAATATTGTTTTGAGTTTTAAGAAACACAAATAAACGAGTGCTAAGAAAATTCAGCTATTATGTGTCATTTGTGACCAAAACTATGAATATATATACATATCTATCAATGATAGGAAAGTTAGGTAGAGTGCAGTTAAATGGTTGAGTCATGTTGGCACAAAACTCAATTCTTTCACCTTTTCTTAAATTAATTAGACATATTACTAACAATAAAGTAGAATAAAGCTCAATCATCTTGTTTGATCCAAGGGAAAAGCCATTAAAAACCTCCAATTACGAGCATCGTGATATATTTACCATAAACATTTTTCGAAACACCAACAATTCTAAATTTGTACATATGTGATACATTTACCCTCTATCATGGTTTTTTCAATGAGCACCATTAAAAAATCTACCTACATAGACAACGAACAGCAAACTGTGTTGACATGGCGTCAAAGTGGTTTGAATGAAATAAAAATGGCGTCGTTTTATTTTGAAAATCATATGATGAAATCTCGACGGAGAATGAATGTATCACACACATGGCTACAAGGTTAGAGTTCTTGATGTCACAGGAAAATTTTTAGAGCAAATGTATCATAGTATGCATAATTTGAAGTTTTTTATGTCAGAAAAAGAGTTCAAAGAAAAAATTATTACTTATATTGCTTACAAAAATAACAAAACAAAAATATCTGTAACGTCTGTGAAAATGTTGACAGTTGAAATATTTTTTATTTACTAATTATTTTAAGTTATATAAGTGATTATTTATTAAAAAATATTTTTTAAATTATTTACTTTTTGTGAAATTTAATGCGATGTTTCTAGAAGAAGATATGAACATCAACTTGCCGTACATATATGAGTGAGCCTTAATCTTTCTTGTGTACACACACGGGAAACAATGATGAAGTGGGACATTTTGCTATTATTAGTATTTATCATTTAAATATTTTCTATTATTTATTATTATCACGCACTTATATTATCTTTTAAGTTTAGGCCGTGAATGAGGTGACTAAGCATTAGGGGGGGACAACTAAATGGTCAACATCTAATTGCTAATTTCTAGAGTTTCAAAAGCTGATGGTCTTCCCTATCTACAAAGCGCGTAGGAGGAGGAAGTAGATAGATGTGACATGGAACCAATATAAAAAAGGAAGAAGAAGAAGAGAAAGAGTGATGGTCAATAATTAATCATGGTAGAGTTAAATTGCTTTTTGGCCGTACCGGTTACATGGCAATTATTACGCTGTCTCTTCTGTCAAAGTTCATGATGCAGATCCCAATACATCTTCATCCACGTGACAGTGGGGTTTAGCTCCACCGTACTGGTCCCATCATCGGATGTCTCTTTGTATAACTAACCTTTTTAGTTTTTTTTATTCTTTATTTTATTAAATAGAATAGTTGATATATACAAATCAGTTCTTTCTTTTACTTAGATGCTCTATGTGATAATGACGCGTGAAACGAAAGGGCACATGTTCAACAAAAGGATATATTAAATTACCAAAAGAAAAGTCATGTACGAAAGTAGGCGACCAAACATATATTATGAAAATTGCGTCACTAAAAAGCGGGCGAACACTTGCTGGCAAAAAGTCGAGCTTCAAAGAACAGTGCAAAGATATACATGTATTGCCACTGATGTGTCTTGACAAAGGAAATTCATATCTTTTGAGAGATGAGATTTGTTTTGAAATGCAATTTTAGCAACCGATTGATTTTGTGGGAACTGGCAAATAACCTTCTTGTAACACTCTTGTTTTCGAAATGAAACAAAAAAAAAGAGGAAATGCATTGGAGAGACACCAGAGGTGGATGAATAGCAACATCACCATAGTCGAAGTGATTGTAGGGAAATATATAGTTGGAAAGTGATCGAGGCAGAGTGCCTAAATTAAGTTTCAGGTAAAAAATTGGGCGATTGGCCATTAACAAGGGACAATTAATAAATCAACATTTGATTTTTTTTATATCTAGAGTTTCAAAAGCGCCGGGTTTCTCTCCATCTCTCTAAAAGCGCAGAGGAGGAAGAAGAAAACATCGGTGGCGCAAAAAAAAATAAGAAAAAAGAAAATAATGGAGTTAATAGGTGACCGTGGTCAAGTTAACTTGCTTTTTGGCCATGTCCGTCGTGTAGCAATTATTGTGCTTTTCTCAAGCTTCAAATGGCAGTACGACTTCTAACACAAGACCCTATTTAAGGCGGCCTCAGTCGTGCATAGCTGCGGGGCCCAACTTGTCCTATCTGTCTTCACGACTCAGGCTCGCTCGTGCTCAGTCACTCCCAGTCTCTGACACCTCTTGCAGTCTTGCTCAACTCTCATTCTCAAACTCTCGGTCGCAGCTCTCTTAGTCACGCCCTCTCGCCTCGACGCCACCCTCTTGCCTGAGTCCTCTTGCTCGACACCTGTCTCTCACAGTCTCATACTCTGGCCTCCCTCTCTGGCTCTGTTTTTGGTCAATCACAGTCACATCTCATCAAAGTAAATATCCGGTGCTTTGTTTTTTACCATTCTTCGTACAAATTTAGGATTTGTTAATGATCTCTGCTCATCTTGATGCTATTGCGATAAGCTTGGATCGTAATAATTGCTTCAATGCTGCATTTATATCTCTTTTTCGAATAGATCACTTTATGTTTGCTAAAATGCCTGAATGAAATGTGTGTATAGCTCTCTGTCAAAACCGTGCCAGCAAACTAATCACTGCACGTTTGATGCACCCCGAAATAGATTTGAATAGAACCCCACCATTCAATAATTGTGGATTGCCTTGCCAGTTATAAGGAATTCCCGAGTATATCCAAAATATTTACATGCAATCTCCTTCTCGTTTTATAACTACCAATGCCGTAAACAAGGGAAAAACGGACTATTATTTTCTTAGAATTTCCATGTAAAATTCTTTTGCACAAATGTCTCTGTTTTCCGCGATTTGAGTTGGTTTTTGAATATATTTCGACCAATGTCGATATAAGAAAGAAAACCGTAAGGAATTGTGAAGTGTCATCCAATTTTATTTGGTGATGTATTTACAGTAAATCAAATCTACCCAAAGGAAAAAATGGGCAAATATTTGTTTAAAAATTTTAAAAGAACCAAAAATTAACCCAAAATGACGGTCCATCTTCAATTTTTTTTTCCGCCACTTCTTCTTTGTACAAATTTACCATAAAACTATTTTTTTGACTACAAAAAATCCTAAATCGGTACATCTGTAACAGTTTTATCTTGAATAAATTTTTTTACCACAAAAAATCTCAAATTGGTACGCTTGTGATAATTTTACCCCGAGCTAATTTTTTGACCATAAAAAATCCCAAACTAGTACACCTGTAACAAATTTACCTTCCGCTAAATTTTACTATCAAATTGCTTAGTTTGATGACATGCGGTAGTTAATGGGCATACCAGTTTGATTATTTATCCCTCTGTTTGTCACAATTTTACCAATTTGTGATTTTTTGTGATATCAATCCAATTTAATGAAGGATAAATTTATTACAAATATGCCAGTTTAGGATTTTTGATGGTCAAAAAATTAGTTTGACGTAAATTTGTCACATATGTACAAGTTTAAGATTTTTGGTTATCAAAAAATTAGTTCGGTATAAAATTGTCACAGGTATATCAGTTTAGGATTTTCGTGGTATTTACCCTAATATTAACAATACTGGAAACTAGTATAAGAAGAAAGCCAAGAAGGAACGGAAAAGATCTCTCCAATGGCCATGGGTGAATCAGTCACCGTAGACAACAACAAGGGTTATGGTGAAGCTAACTAGCTAAGTGATAAGGAGGTAATGGAGAGAGAAAACTATAGAAGTCCCGGAAGACCAAGACTTTCACCGACCAAAAACATTAAACAAAGACCAAGACTTTAAAAGATGCTCATCAGTGGCTAGTGAAATCATTTTAAAGTACTTTTTGTCCACAAGTACTTGTTTCCTAATATTTAGAGAATATTTCCAGAAACTTTACTGGATGTCATGTGCTCTTTTGTCTGGAAAGTGAAGCAAAAGTGGAGAATTTCCGCGCGTGACATGTGAAGCAAAAGTGAAGCACTTTAAGAAAAAGTACTAACTGGAAAGAAACTTCAATCAATTCCAGGAAGACCAAGACTTTGTAAAACGCAAATTGGCTTTTTTGCTTCACTTTTCACATCCCGCTATCATCCAGAATGTGAATGTCTCTTTGTTGTGCACCATAATTTGGGCTAACTTTGCATGTTCAGAGGAGCACAATTCTCCTAACAAGCAATTCATGATCATCAACTTCTTCAGCACCCTTCAGCTAATCATTGCAGTCCATCATGATGCTAATTTTTAGCACTATAGCTGCCACGTAAAAGCCTATAACTGCCAAAAAAAAGAGGCTAACAAAACACTTGAAAGCAGTAACTTTTTTACAAAGATATGCATGCACTCTAAGTTGGTCATATGAAGAAAAATCACCTTTAATCCTCTGTTTTGGATGGCCACAAGAAAAAAGAAAAGGTCCTTTCTTTCAAACGAGAGCCAAAAGTCTTGATCCGGAGAAAAAGGGGAACAATTTATTTATCTAACTCAAAAACATAATGTGCATCAAAACATATGCTCTTTGTCTTACTCAAACGGATTGTCGTAATAATACACTCAAATAAAATACTTTTCATCAGGAAGACCCAAACTTTATTGGCTATCATGTACCTTGTTTTTTTTATCTAGAAAGTGAAGCAAAAGTGAAAGAACAAACGGAAAAAAAAAACTGTAATAAAATCCAGGAAGACCAAGATTTTCCAGGACGCAAATTGGCTTCATTGCTTCACTTTTCACATCCCTTCTCTTCCATCCCTACGTGAATGCCTCTTTTTCCATTACTAGTAGAATTTCCACGAGTTGCATGTCTTGCTTAAAATTAACAAATTTATAAATTAGTATAAGAAGAAAGCCAAGAAGGAACGGAAAATATCTCTCCAATGGCCATGGGGTGATGGGTTATGGTAAAGCAAAGTGATAATGAGCTAATGGAGAGAGAAAACTATGAAGTCCAGGAAGACCAAAACTTTCGCCCACCATAAACATTAAACTAAGACCAAGACTTTCAAGGATGCTTTCTGTCCACAGGAGCGATTTTCATGTAAATAAACCATAAACTCAGGAAGACCAAGACTTTAGGGGACATCATGTACTTCACAAAAAAACAAAAGAAGAAAAGAAAGAGAAGCAAAAGTGAAAAGGAGATGTGCGAAAGAAACTTTAATAAAATTCAGGAAGACCAAGACTTTCCAGGACGCGAATTGGCATTGTTACTTCACCTTTCACATGGGTTCTATTTTTCCTTTTTTTTGTTTGAATGAAATATTATTTGACAATTAACATTGATTGTTGTTCTCTTGCTAAAAATCAACAATACAATAATTTTATTTAGATTAGTGTTCTCCTATTTTCTGTATTATTTATTTTTCTATGGTAATTATGGGTAAAAGAGAGATATTTTCTTTAAAGAATGAGATTAAAATATGCTTTTGCACTTTACAAGTCATACGCATTGCACACATGTTAACGGAAAAAAAATATCAAAGGGTTAGTGGCTGTTACAAAATTAAAATTCAGGGGACATTGTGTAATATTTGAAACTGGGGGCAAACATGCACTATTCCCAAAGTTCAAGGGGATTTGTGTAATTTCATCTTAAACATATAACTAAGCCAAATTTATTTAGATGGAATAATCACTAATCAATATGTAATATTCTCGCTCTTCCATAAGTAAGCACTAGAGGACCATCAGGCTCTACCCCAAAAAACTATTCAATAAAAAAAAAGTAAATCTTGTGGCTCCTCTAGTGGGTATTGTCATTAAACTAAGCACCAAAGTTTGCTAGATGGAATGATAAGTAAACCTAATTGGCTGCTCCAGTGGGGCAACGAAATCAATTCCAACTGATTCTTGTTTTTAGATAGAATTCATGGTCGAGACTCAATTGGAAACAAAACGACTCCAGTGATTTCGATTGTATTATGGGAGCCAAAATGTCTTCTTATGTTTCTCTAACCATAATTTCTAAATGCTCCTCTTAAAATATGAATCACGAGTCCTATTCTACATGCACTTTTTGGGACAAATAATAAATGTTGGTTGATGCCAAGATGGTTAAATATAGACCAATAATAAAAGCTGAAATGATTGCCAACCGTGGTGAATTTATCTATCGTTAAATAGAACCGGACACCTTACTATTGACGAAATATAAAAAAGGTTACCTCTTGACACTCGTTAAGTGTTTATATTAATATGTCAACATGACATATGAAGTTGCGATGGAGAAATGGCAGTCTACATGAGAAGTACTGATTTGCCTATCATATAATGTATCAATTAACCAGGACTCTCAAGTTCTCATTAACCAAATATTTTAATTGCAAATCAAATTTGTCCCATAATATGGCTACCTTTAGCAACCATTTGGCCAAAAGGCCTTTGGGCCTCTAAAGGAGAAATGGCAGTCTACATGAGAAGTCCTTTAGAGGCCCAAAGGCCTTTTGGCCAAAAGTCAAGCCATTCGACAAATATTTTTGAAAAATTTTGGGACAATGCATTGCATTTTTAAAGTATTCTAAAGTCCCTTAGCCCAAAGACAGGTTCATGGGAGCTTTGGTCTTTAAGCATTTTTGGAATGTTAATGCATATTTTTTCTTTCAACTTTTCCCTCACTAAACTTTTGAAATTCCAAAAATACCTCATCATGACGTTGCTGGCGAGGTTAGATTCAGTGTCGATCTGAATTGCCGGTGAAGGTTTGAGGCTTTTTTTTAATAAAGAAAATAGAAAAAAATTCCTTTGTAAGTATAGTTTTTTTTTCAAATAGTATATAAACCGAAGTTGTTCTTAATGCGCTTTTAATTTACACTTTATCAAAACACTACTTATATTTAAGAAAAACCCTCTCACCCAAATTCTTTGCACTTTCCCCAAAGACTTTCCCTGGAAGCCTTACCAAACGCAGCAACCTAGTCATGGCCACGGGCCGGTTTTGGCCCGGAACTGGCCCGGTCAAACTCGGGCCCGGTCGTTGACGGGGCTCGCGGTTCAAAATCGGAACCGGCCAGTGGCCCACGATCTCGGTTCCGGTTCCAACAATTTTGGAACTGGCGCGGAACCGCCGGTTCCAATTCCTGTTCCAAATTATTTAAAAAATAATAATAATGAAATTTTTAAAAAAATTCATTATTTAATTTCTTTTTATAAAATAATTTGAACTCCAATTGCCATGCATTGTAAATGCATTGATCTCTAATTACAAGGCTTGGCTTGGATTTTATACACAATGATTCTAATGTCTTTTCGTTCCTATTCGATGTGGGATTCTCGGCTTACCTTGAATACATTCAATGTGAGACTCTTGGCTTGTCTTCATGTAAATGCCAAGAATCCCATATCGAATGGAAAAGAAGAGACCATCAAAGGGGTTGTGTATAAAATCCAAGCCAGCCATGAGCATGTGAAGTTATATGCCTTTTGTGGCTACGATCCTTTGCTAGTTAAGAGCAAAGGGTTCCATTGGACTGCTTAGAACTGGACTGGGCCAATGGTCCGGTTCCCAGTTCTATGATTTGCCGGTCCGGTTCCTAGTTTTAAAATTAAGGGACTGATCTTACCGGTTCGGTTCCTAGTTCCAAGCGGAATCGGATCGAATCGGGAACCAATCATCCTTACAATTTACATTTTGATTACAATTTATATTGAATAATTCATTATTTCATAATTTTATAATTCATTATTTTTTATTTCATAATTTATTTTTAAAATTTTTAAATTACGAACCGGAACTGAAATCGGCTGGTTCTGTATCGGAACCTGAACCGAAATAGCTAGGGGCAGTTTCGGTTCCGGTTCACACATGGCCACAAGCCAAAACCGGCGGTTCCAAACCAGAACCGGCCGGTTCCGAACCGTGACCATGCCTACAGCAACCCTTCTAAAGTCTTAGCACACATGAACTCCCAAAACACTCATTTGACTTTCAAAATTGCGGAACCAACCCAGAAAGAAGTTTACCGCGTGGACACGATAACACAAACTTTACTGTGATATTGTGACTAGTAATGGCCACTCGACCTTGTCGACCCAGGAACTGCACAGCCCGGCCCCTTCAAAGGGTCGTTGTGCACGGCCACTGTGCCAGGTCGGGCTCTGGCCTAGGTGGGCCTAGGCCATCCCCTTAGGCCCAAATAGGCTAGACCAAAAACAACCCAGTTTTTTTTTTTTTTATCAAAGGTCACTGTCAGTGATCGTTGAGTCTCTGTTGCTTTTAAAAAAAATGAATTTGGCGGAATGTGATCATTCGGCCGCACCCAAAAAGAAAAAAAAACTCCTACAAATTCAACTCCTCCTCCATCATCACCTCCATCTGTTTCTCATCACTTATCACTCTCTTATAGCTCCTAATAAAATCTTGACTTCTAATACGCAATGGACCCAACTCAGCTGCATTAATCAACTCAATTGCCAGACCCAGACCTTTGGCTACAAAGAGTAGCCTACTCCAACCAATACCGTGTGGCCTTTGTGGCAAAGGTCCAAGATTTGGCAAATGTTCAACATCGAGGTCCTCCCCATTGGTGAGAAGAAGGCCAGTTGCACGGGATGGGTTATGAAATTACCCGCAAAATCTAGTGTTGGGACAGGCCACAGGAGGAGGTGCTAAGAGTAATGACTTGTTGAAATGGCTCAGCCCAAGGGGAGCTCCGCTGCCGTTCCAATTGGCCACCCGGAAGTTGGTTCAAGTGCAACGAGGACCGTGCTCAATGCCTAAGTATATGCTCCAGGCCAAGGAACTCACCCATGATCCGAGGATCGTCTAGTTCGTTAGAGGGGCATTTTAGTCGAATTAGACAGGCACTACAAGGACCACAAATGCCAGGAAATGCAAGGGTCTATACAAAGAGAAAAGAGCAGAGTTAATGCAGCTAATATCCAGAAATAACTTTTGAGTCTCATCGACTTCTGATTTGTGTACAAACCAAAAGGCCCATACATGTTGTTGTGTCACGTTCACTAGAAAGGGCCATATTGATTATTACATCAACGCATTCTATCATTTAAGTATATCCATATCCCTCAAATCACAAATTGTTTGTGTGGAAATCATGAGATTGGTGATTGACTTTGGCAATTTAGATGTCAAAACTAGGTGTAACACTACAAAAAAACAAGGATTTAGCCACGGAAAGTTTGCGACGAAAAATTATTCGTTGCTAATTTGTGACGGAATTTGTAATGAAAACTAAATTCGTAGCTAATTTGTGACGAAAAAAAACTCGTCGCTAATTTGCAATGAAAAAAAAATTCGTTGCTAATTTGCGATGAAAAAATATTCGTTGCTAATTTGCGACGAAATTTTCCGTGGCTAATTTGCGACGGAATTTGCCACAAACAATTTTTTGTGGCTTATTTGCGATGGAATTTGTGACGAAAATTTTTCCGTCACAAATTAGCGATGGAATTTGCCACGAAAAATTTTCCGCGGCTACTTTGCCACGGAATTTACCACGACAAATTTTTCGTGGCTAATTTGCAATGGAATTAGTGATGAATATTTTTTGCGACGAAAATCAAAATTCGTTGCTAATTTGAGACATAATTTGCGACAAAAAATAAATTTGTTGCTAATTTGTGACGGAAAATAATCCGTCACTAATTTGCGACGAAAACTAATTCGTCGCTAATTTGCGACATAATTTGTGACGAAAAATAACTTTTGTGATATCCCACCCCCCATCCCCAATTTTTCTCTCTCTACTGATTCCTTATATCTCCCTTCGTTGTTCTCTATTCCTTTCCCTTTTTCGTTTCTCTTGATAAACCTCTCCGTACGCACGCAAATCAATCACGGTAAAATTTTTTTGCCGGTAAGTGTCGTGGCTAATTTCGTGACTCTTCATTGCAAAACTATTCATCGTTGGATTCATTCGTTTTTTTTTTATTTATTTTATTGACTTTTTTTTCTGTTTCTTTTTTTTTCCTAACTTCTTCCCCGGTCGCCGATTCGGCGACCAGTGAGACTTCACTAGCCATGGACGAGGTGACCTCGTCAGCTATGGGCGAGGCCGCTTGACCTGAACCATACTTCGAGTAAGTATACATTTGCAAATATATGTATTGTGTGTAAGACATTTTCTAATATATAAATGGTATTTGTTAATAGGATTTTTCAAATTTCAAAGTATGGACTATCACTAAATGAGTTTGACCGTTTGTGTGATGAACAGTTTGCAGCATGATTCAAAACATATGTAAGTTGCCTATGGACCAAATCAAGTTATTAATATTTTATACATCATTTATTAAAATATATATTATTAACTTTGCGCGTGTGACCTTAGGTTCACAGTAATTATGATCAAGTTGAAAAGCAAGGATTGCTATATCATTTGTTATGGAGTCTAAAGTCAAGAGTACGAAATTAGTCAGCATATTTCATAAATGGGTATAATTTTCACACTCAAGAATATGGAATAGGAAAAGCCACAATAAAAATGGTGTGTGTGTTTGGTCATCCAATGGTGGTAGGTCAAAAGATGATTTTTATGACTTGTTGAATGAAATCATAGAGATAGAGCACCATGTACCATTAATACGTGTTGTGTTATTTAAGTGCATATAGTTTGACCCCGTTAAAGGAATGAGATGCATACGTAGTTTAATTTGGTTAAAATAAATCACTAGAAAAGGTATATGAAATATGAACCATTTGTATTGGCATAACAATCAATTCAAGTATATTATGTATTATATCTTAGTTTGAAATGTGACAAAGCTGATTGGTGGGTTGTATGTAAAATCAAAGTACAAAGAAAAATTGAGAAATACTGGAAGAATATAGCATATCAACAAGAGGAAGTTTGTAACACGGTTGAAACTGAGGAATATAACATTTCAATTTTACGAGATTCATATGGAGCAATAATAGATGTGGATCCAACTGAAATTCGAGAATCAAATTTAGAAGGTGTTGCAGAATCTGATTTTGATACAGAGGATGAAGATGATTATGATGCTTATGAAAAAAATGAAGATCAAGACGAAGACAAAGGTGAAGACGAAGGTGAAGATAAATGTGAAGATGAAGATGAAGATGAAGATGAAGATCATAATTTTTGAGACTTGTTTTACTAATTATGTGTAATTATTATTATTGCGACATGTGTTTATTGTTGTTGTCATAATTATTATTGTTGTTGTTGTCGTAATTATTATTATTGCTGCTGTTGTTGCTGTTATTATTATTATTATGATTATCGTTATTACTATAGTTATTATTATTGTTGTTGTTGATCATTATTATTGTTATTATTGTTAATGTAATAGGTCGTCGCTAAATGGTGACAAGTCAAATACTATTTGTGCGATGACATTTGCGATATTTTATTTTCCATTGGATTTGGATCGTCGCTAATTGACAAAATTAGTGACGACATTTGCGATATTTTTATTTGTTGAATTGTTAAAAGGTCATTGCCAATTTCGTGGCTAATTGGTAACAAATTGAATTCGTCGGAAAATATTTTTATTTGATGAATTGTTAACATGAAAGGTCGTCGCCGTCGCTAATTCCATTGTAAATTAGTGACGGATTTGAATCTGTGGCTAATTAGCCGCGAATTTAGCTATGAAAATAAAGTTTCACGGCACTTTTCTAACTATATTTATTTTTGTGGCTAAATCGGTGGCTAATTAGTGATGAAATTTGCCATGAAAATAAAGTCTCGCGACATGTTCCAAACTATTTTTATTTTCGTGGCTAAATCCGTGGCTAATCAGCCACGGAAATAAAGTCTTGCGGCATTTTCCCTACTATATTTATTTCCGTGGCTAAATTAGTCACGGATTTAGCCATGGAAATAACTATTATAGGCATTTTCCCTACTATATTTATTTTCGTGGCTAATTAGCCACGAAAATAAATACTCTTGGCATTTTCCCTACAACATTTATTTCCGTAGTTAAATCCGTGGCTAATTAGCCACGGAAATAACTAGTATAGACATTTTCCCTATTATATTTATTTCCGTAGCTAAATTAGTCACGGATTTCGCCACGGAAATAACCACTCTTGGCATTTTCCTTACAATATTTATTTCCGTGGCTAAATTAGCCACGAAAATAACTACTCTTAGCATTTTTCCTATTATATTTATTTCCATGGCTAAATTAGTCACGGAAATAACTGCTCTTGGTATTTTTCCTATTATATATATTTTCGTGGCTAATTAGCCACGAATTTAATCACAAAAATAACTAATCTTAGTATTTTTTTATTATATTTATTTTCGTGATTAATTAGCTACGAATTTAATGACGGATACTCTTGGCATATAGAGGGACAATCGAAGTGTGTTCAAAACCAAATGTCTCCTAGGCTCCAACTCTCTCCTCTCTCTCCACTTTTTGCTTTTGCTTCTCTCTCTCTCTCCTCTCTCTTCATCTGCGGTCCGTCCTCGCGGTTCCACCTCGATCAATCTCTCGAGCGCGTCGAAGCCGGATCACAGCTCGGTCCCTCGATCGAATCGGGCTAGGGCTCGCCGCCGATCGTCATCTTCCCGGAAATGAGGTGATTCATTCTGGCGAAGGTATGGCGCTCTCTCTCTCTCTCTCTCTCGCTCGCTCGCTCCCGTTCTCGCTGTTCCGCTTCGTCCCATCCCTCATTTTCCGGGATTTTTTATGCGAGATGCTTGCAGCGCGATTCGGTGGAGGCGCGGTCGAGACCGTGGGAGCGGCCGGGGCGAGCATGGCGACGGTGGCTGGGCCGGGCTCGTTTCCTCCGGATAAGTTCCATCCCGGAGGCGGCGGCGGAGGAGCTTCGAAGATTGGCGCGAAGCTAAGAAGAAAGACTCCGTCGGAGCTGAGAGTAATCCTCTAGAGATTTGCGGCGATTCGTTTGCGAAGTGTTTGTTTTTTTTTCTTTTTTGTGGCTGTGGTGACAAGATGATGCTTAGCTGGTTCTCTGGACCGCTTTGCTTTCGATGATGTATTTCTATGGACTGCAGCATAGCTTAAGACGTGACTCGCTCTGCTTGAGCATGTGACTTTTGTTTTGAGGCTCCAAAAGTCACTAGCTTTTTAAGTTGGCACGCTGATTCCAATGACTCTTGCTTTGTTACTCGTGTCTTCAATTTGGTTGTTGAAAAAACTAAAGAAAATTGGCGGCGGCGATGTATAATTAATGTGGCTCGACTGGATTGATGTCCTATACAGGGAGAGCAACTGAAGCGCATCAATGTTGTTGAGCTTGTAGATGAATCTGCTGCACCCTTTACTTGACTCTCTATAGCAAGTGTTTCACTGATCGTATTTGAGTTTTCATTCTATAAGCACGAGATTAGTCATTGAGGAGTGTTTTTTTTCTTCCACTGACAATGCCGGCACGAATGATGGTCTTAAGAAATCAGAAGTGTTTAAACTACCAAGGTACATTGAGACGCAAAGTTAATGAAGTATATCCTGCCAACAAGTCAAGGTTTAAGATGTCATCGCCGAAGGAGAATGTGAAGGTAAGGGCATTTTCCGGTATAATTAATAGATGTTTTAGATTCTGCTTTATGTCACTCATCTGTCTTAATTTCGAGAGCTTGAGCTTCGGGGGGGAGTTATTGTCTATTGTTGGTGTGCTAGCAAGATAAAAAGTTATTTCCTTGGTTATGTGCTCTTAAGCAGGAAGCCAGTACAGTGGAGCAGAGTCATGCAATGAAGAATCTTGCTGTGCTTTCGAACATGGCTACAAGAAGCAAACAGCATCTTCAATGGTATTGATGAGATGCCCAATACTCTCTTTATGTTGCTTAATGATTATTGATGAAGTCAGCACCTTCTTATATGTTTCGTTCCTCATATCCTTGCAGTTCCGAGGATTCTATTTTCTCTTCTAAAGTTGCTGAAAATCTGGAGTACAAACTCAGTCAACACTTGAGAGGTGTAACCAGAGTAGATTCCGTACAATTGCCGAGATATCGTCTAGTTCCGAAAAACTATCTGGCTCTAATATCGATACGGTAATTACTCTCATCTGTTTCCCCTTGAGCCGTTGGTATATCCTTCAGTAATATCACCACTATCTTTGTAGGATAAAGCTCTAAAAGGATTGGCTGCTCGAGAACCATCTTCTCATTTATTTGATTGTTGTTCTGAAAATTTTACTTCTACCTCGACTTACTCGAGCTGCTCTCAATACAACATAGTTGGCCAAAAGGCTCCTCTGGATTTCACTTTGAAGACTGTCATGCGGATTGCAGCATCTTCTTCGGTAAATTGCTGATGTCTTTTGCAGTTAATAGTGTTGTGAGGGCTTACAACTGCTTGGAGACTCCTGGGGCATTTTGTTCCTAATCTGGAGATATTTCAATTTTGGTCTTTACTCAATAGGGTCATTATGAAAATTATTTTAAATCTTGTATTAGGGTTTGAAGATTTTTCCACTGCCTGTGCATGATGACTTCTTATGTAATTCTGAACGGCATTAAAAACATGGGAAAAAAATATACTTACACCAAAACCTGGTGCTGCTTGCACTGAAGATATCGTATGAAATGGGGAGCATCACTTGATTTGAGAAATTTAGCTGAGTTTTCTACTTGCCAATTGGTTCCTGAATCATGTTTTTTTTATTGGAAATGTCTGCTCTCATCTAAGAATATCAAAATATTTACTTTCTTAAAACATATAAATGGGTGGCACACTATTCTACAATCTGCATGCAAATTGACAACTTTGATTAATAGCATAAGTTGTGGCAAGGTTATTAATTTTCTCACACCATGCTCAAGCATGGTGTTCCTTTACTCATGTAGTTCTTTTGTATTGCTCAGGGTTTGGTGTATACTTTCTTGTTGTCCAATTAACTTTTTTTCCTTCATTATTTCCAAGATTTACAGGTTAATTACAAATGGTAGTTACAATAGTGTTCCCAATCATACATCTCTTTGTGCTTGCTCTGAGGGTCAAAGAACTAGCCATTGTTCAAGAACCCACATTGCTTCCACGGGCTTTTGCTCTACGGCTTTGAATTCATGGATATATCCTCAGTCCACTCTTCCACTTTCTCTTATGTCAGTGCTGACCTCACCAGCTGCAGAGAAAGGTTTGTGAAATGAGATATAAGATATGGAGGGTCCCCCTGAACTTGTCACTAATCGTCTCCTTTTTGTTTAGTGGAGATGGACTTCTTAAAGAAGCGACAATTGTCATGGGAATAGTCATTTCGCAGTCTTTACTACTTATTCCGAAAGAACTTATGTAGCGTATTTTACGGTAATTTTCTCCTCCTTGAGATGCTCAGATACTTTGTGGACTATCTCATTATCTTCTGTTGGAATATATGTCGAAGTCATTTTCCACGAATGTCTATGACGTAGTGCTGCTATTAGTTAAGCAATGCAAAGCTTTGCTACTTCTTCGTTCGTATAAGCAAGTACTTTCCATGCTTCTTTCTGATTTTTTCGTTTTGATCTTGGGCTAATGGCTTCTGTATATGTAAGTATCTTGAGTTTAGGAAGTTGTACAGCTAATTACCTGAAAATTTATAGGCTTAATGTAGGCCAAATCAATGGCATCTGAAAGAGCTCTTTGTGATGACAAATGCAAGCTAGTATTTATTAATTTGTTGGTACTCATGAAGAGCATGCTTTGTATTAATAATAACATTTCAAATATTTAAAAATTGGAAGAGGTATTTGTGCCCTTACGGTGCCTATAACTTTCTGCAACGTCTAGAGTATCCATGACTCTCAATGCTGCTGAATATCTTACACAATGGATCTCTCATGACTTAATAAAGAGTCAATTCTAAAGGTAAAGCAGTAATTATGCCATGGGAATAACAGGACTTTGTTAGAAGGCCATTTCTTGCCAAGAACTATATCAATTAGTTCTTTCTGGTCATTATATAATCATCCTATCTGTTGATTTGTTGCCCTAATATGCTATTTTATTCATGGGAATTAGTGTGCACTTCTCAATTTGTGGTATTGTTTACTGCTGATGGTGACTCTGGAAGAAGCAAAAGGACTTGCAGTGCTTACGTGTCCCAGTCGACAAGAGGTCTGCGGTCATTGTTTAGAGCATGTAAGTCACAGCAATTGGTGTTAGCTTCTGTTGCTGCATGCGCCTTTTACTTGTTAATAGTGCTTATTCTGTTCTGTCAAAATTTCCTAAGTACTGTCACTTGATTGAATCTCTAGTTTGGGATCACCTTCAGGGCTTGCTCAGCTAGCAGGAACCATATATGGGATTTGTCAAGACTATTTTGTTTAGCCTATTTTATACAACAGAAGTTTATTCCCGTGAGGCATCATTGTCCTGTTGTTAGCATTCAATAAAGATATTGTTTTTTGGTAAGGTCAATAAAGATATTGTTGATGCATACATTTCTTGTTATCGAAAAATCTGGCTCGATTGCAAGTTGCTCATTAGCCAAGTTGTATAAGTGATCCTGAGATCAGTATAAGATTACATTTATTGCCCATTTGGACATGATCATGATCTGTACTTGTTGGCTGTGATTTAGTTTCTGTCTGATGACCTTTTATTTCCAATAAAGAAAAGAAAGAATTTCTATTGTTGGAGGTCTTATCTATCATATTGGTCAAGCTATCATTGCGAAGGATGTGGCCCAATTAGTTGCAGTTGTCACATTGACCACATTAGTCCCTTTTCTTGAACTTCTTTTTTTCTGGAATAATGCCTAACCATTCGGTTTTGTCTGTTTTAATTAGGATATATGTTTTTCTATGCCTCCATGCCATTCGAAGGTGGAACAACTTGCTACGGAAGATCTGGTTGAGCTTTCAGAGACAAAGAAGCATAATTTAGGCCAGGTAAGGTTTGTGTCTGGTTATATCTTTGCCCTACTGCCCTCGCCCACAATGAAAACAATCTACCAAAAGCACAAACCCTTTTTTTTGTAGACTCGCTAATCAATGCCAAGGTGCAGAGGAAGGTTGCTAGGGAGATCAAAGCCGAGGTTTTGACGAGGATTACGAGTATGAGGCCTTTGAGGGGACGGGTGGTGACATGGAATGAGTGATGCGATCTTGATGCCACCGAGGTTTCTGTGAAGATTGTCCATTCGACTTTTCAATCTCATCCTGGCATGCTCCTTTGACTTCTCTTTCTTTTTGTACTTTTCAATTTTGGGCAAGTTCATCGCGTTGAATTAGAGCAGACCAGAGCTATGTAGAGATTTTTGATGTTGGATAAACTAGGCGCAAAGAGCCATTCTTGTGGAAAATGTTTGATGAATGTATTCATTTTCATATTATTATAATATTTTGATGTTATTAAGTGCTTAATCAATGTTAAATATAAATTCTAGAAATTAATTTTGTGTTAATTAGATTTAAAATTGAAAAATAAAAGAAATGATTTTATCATATGATCACAAATTATAAAAGTTCATTGCAAAAATAAAATTTCGTTGCTAATTTTGTCTCTAAACAATATTCGTTGCAGAGTTAGTCACTAAAGAATTAATAAAAATTCGTTGTAAATTCGTTTCGAAACAAGGTTCATTGCAAAAGTCAATTTTTTGTTGCTAAATTAGTGATGAATTTTGTCACAAATAAGTTCGTTGCAAATTACTGACCAATAAAAAAAATGTTCGTCGCAAATTAGCGACGAATTTTGCCACGAATAATTAGTGTCGAATTTTGCTATGAATAATTAGCGACGAATTTTGCCACGAATAAAGTTCATGGCAATTAGCAACGAATTTTGTCCCGAATAATTAGCGACGAATTTTGTCCCGAATAACTTCTTGGAAAATTAGCGACAAATTTAGCCACAAATAATTAGCAATGAATTTTGTGACGAATACAGTTCGTGGCAATTTAGTGACGGATTTTGCCACGAATAATTAGCGATGAATTTTGCGACGAATACAGTTCGTGACAAATTAACAACGAATTTTGCCACGAATAATTAGCGACGAATTTTTTTTCATCGCAATTTAGCGATGAAAATTGAAATTTTTTGTCGCAAAATTTTGCGACGCCTTATTAGTGACGAATTTTTTTTCGTCGCTAATTTCGTCGCAAATTCGTTTAGCGATAAATTTTGTCAAATTTTTCGTGGCAAAATTTGTTGCTAAAACTTACTTTTTTTGTAGTGCTGCATCAAAACATACGCTCTTCGGTCTATCTCAAGCTTCTTGGCGTATTAGGAAGACCAAGACTTTACTGGAACTCATCAACTTTCTTATGTAGAAAGCGAAGCAAAAGGGAAAAAGTGATATTATTAAATCCTGGAAGACCGAGATTTTGCAGGACTCAAATTGGCTTCATTGCTTCACTTTTCACATCCCTCTTCTTCCATCCCTATGTGAATGTCTCATTTTCCATTACTAGTAAAACTTCCACTCGTTACAAGTCTTGCTTAAAATTAAGGGTTAATACCACGAAATCCTCAAAATGGTAAACTTGTGATAAATTTACCATAATTTTTTTTTACTACAAAAAATCCTAAATCGATACATTTGTAATAGTTTTACTCCGAACAAATTTTTTTACCACAAAAAACCTCAAATTGGTAAACCTGTGATAATTTTACCAAGAGCTAATTTTTTTACCATAAAAAACCCAAAACTGGTACACCTATGACAAATTTACCCTCCGTTAGTTTCCGTTAAATTTTATTATCAAATTGCTGAGTTTAATGACATGTGGTAGTTAATGGGTGTACCTGTTTGATATTTTACTCCTCTGTTTGTCACAAGTTTATCAATTTGTGATTTTTTGTGATATCAATCTAATTTAATGAAGGGTAAATTTGTCACAAATATACCAATTTAAGGTTTTTGATGGTCAAAAAATTAGTTCGAGGTAAATTTATCATATGTGTACCGGTTTGTAGTTTTTGGTTATTAAAAAATTAGTTCAGGATAAAATTATCACATGTGTACCAGTTTAGGGTTTTCGTGGTATTTACCCTAATATTAACAATACTAGAAACTAGTCTAAGAAGAAAGCCAAGAAGGAACGGAAAAGATCTCTCCAATGGCCATGGGTGAATCAGTCACCTTAGAGAACAATAAGGGTTATGGTGAAGCTAACTAGCTAAGTGATAATGAGGTAATGGAGAGAGAAAACTATAGAAGTCCCGGAAGACCAAGACTTTCACCTACCAAAAACATTAAACAAAGACCAAGGCTTTAAAAGATGCTCATCAGTGGCTAGTGAAATCATAAGTACTTTTTGTCCACAAGTACTTGTTTCCTAATATTTAGAGAATATTTCCAGAAACTTTACTGGATATTTGTAGGGTTCGACGGAGGGTTCTACAGTTGTTAAAACGCAGCGGAATATATTTGTGAATCGAAACCCTAGAACCCTATACAGGATCTATGTATATATTGAAATCGAGACAAAAGTTCGATACGTATTTTTTGCAAATTGAACGTAAATTGACAATTGATTGTGTTTGGATTAACGCCCCAAGGGTTGCACCTCTACCGGTATCTACACAGGTGAACAGAAGTCTCCAACGATCTAAGTGCTAGCTAAAGAACTTGAAGTTCCTTTTCTTCAATGCCTTTTTGATTTTCGATAGTTTGTCGAAAAACTTTAGACAGAGAACAATTCTCTATCTATTTATATAGCCTAATTATCTAGCGGAATTAAAAGAAGTGGACCAGGCAATTTGGGCCCGCCAAACCATCCACTTTTAATTGTTCATTTAATCGTTATCTCATAACGTGCACGACTGCGTAGATAAGTTGAATAGGAGAATAAATTAAAATATACTTCTTATTTTAAGTAGATCTCGGTGCACAAAAAATATTAACTTAGTTCGCTTTTGCGTGCGATGTGCTCAAAACCCTTCTTGGCCCACAAGTTATAAGCGGTCTCTAGCAAGACATTATGACTACCTAAGTATAGTGAAGATCAATTTTCCGATACAACCTAATCCACAACTAATATTAGAGTATCAACCTTAATTAATTCATAGGGCAGATCACTAACATTCCTACAATATTCTCATAGTAGGTCTGTCCGATACAATGTTCTCTAACATGTATTCCATGTGATCAACTTTATATCTCTATATTTATGACCCATGAAACTTGATCATCAGTTGACTCACATGCTAGTCTCAAACACCATTTGCTTCCCAATGCACAATGGCAATTGACTAGGAACATTTAGAATATTAATATTCACTATATTAATAGAGTTTCACAATCAAATCACGTATTTGATTATCTATTAAGGATATTTAATTTTCAAGGGATAAAGATTTTGCATTCAATTATATACTCAAATAAAATCGAAATCAAATATAATATATATTTTATTAATGAACAATGAAAATGTATATCACATATACTCCCACTCACATCAAGACCAATCACTAATGCGTCTAAGGCCTAAAGCGTTACAATGACGTTCATGCTTAGGTTGTGGAAGAGCTTGTCAACGAATCAGTTGTATTCAACTCCGTTGCAACTTTGCACATCTTAATATCACATCTTTCAATGAATTCTCAAATGAGATGATACTTCTTGAGTATGTATTTGGTTTTCTAGTGAGACTTGGGCTCTTTAGCCAAAGCTATGACCCCGTTGCTGTCACAATAGAGGTCTGTTGGATTTGAACTTGTGGGACTGATTCCTAGTTCTTCTATGAACTTTCGAATCCAAATAGCTTCCTTTGATGCTTCTGAAGCAGCAATATACTCAACTTCTGTCGTAAAATCTGCACGAGTGTCCTGTTAGGAACTCTTCCAGCACACCACTCCACCATTCACGCAAAAGACAAAACTTGACTGCGATCGGAGGTCGTCTTTGTTGGTTTGGAAACTAGCATCAATGTAACCACTTACAGTGATCTGTTCCTCACCTCTATAGACTAAGAATAAATCCTTAGTTCTTATCAAGTATTTAAGAATATTTTTTACAGTAATCCAGTGAGGTTCCTTTGGATTTGACTGGTATCTACTTGTCTTGCTCAATGCATAAGCAACATCAGGACGAGTGCATAACATAGCATACATAATGGATCCCATAGTTGATGCATAAGGAATCCTACTCATGCGATCTCGCTCATCTTGTGTTGAAGGACACTGAGTTTTGCTAAGACTTATGCCATGTGTTATCGGGAGAAAACCTTTCTTGGAGTCTTGTATATTAAACCTATTGATGACTTTGTCAACATATGTACTTTGACTCAGTCCAATAAGTCTCTTAGATCTATCTCTATAGATCTTGATCCCCAAGATATAGGCTGCTTCTCCCATGTCCTTCATGGAGAAAAATTTTCCTAACGATGTCTTAACTGACTGAAGCATAGGAATGTCGTTTCCAATAAGTAGTATGTTATCTACATACTACACTAGAAACACAATTGTACTCCCACTAGGCTTCTTATATACACAAGCTTCTTCTTTGTTTCTGATGAAGCCAAATTCTTTAACAGTTTCATTGAAACAAATATTTCAGCTCTGTGATGCCTGCTTCAACCCATAAATAGAACATTGAAGCTTGCATATCTTCCCAGTGCTATCTGGTGATGTAAAGCCTTCAGGTTGTGTCATATATACATCATCCTCTAGATTTCCGTTAAGGAAAGCTGTCTTTACATTCATTTGCCATATCTCATAGTCATAATATGCAGCAAACGCTAGGATAATCCGAATGGACTTAAGCATGGCCACTGGCGAAAAGGTCTTGTCATAATCAATACCATGAGTTCGTTTGAAACCTTTAGCTATTAGTCGTGCTTTATAGATGTGAACATTTCCATCCATATCAGTTTTCTTCTTGAAAACCTACTTGCACCCTGTAGGTTTGACACCTTCGGATGGATCAATCAAAGTCCAAACTTTGTTTTGATATATTGAGTCCATTTCGAATTTCATGGCCTGAAGCCATTTATCGGAGTTTGGGCCCATCATAGCTTTTGTATAGGTCGTAGGTTTGTCATTTTCTATTAATAATAGATGACGACATTCTGTCACGTGAAAACCATATCTCATAGGCTCACGATGTGTTCTTTCAGACTTACGAACTATATGTGCTACCGGAGTAGACTCTACAACTCTTTGTAGATCTAATAGAGGTTCCTCATGAACTGGAACACCCTCTTGTGGCACAATAATTTCTTTAAGGTTTACCTTACTCCTACTGATTTCTTTAGTAAGAAACTCTTTCTCTAAAAAGACAGCATTTCGAGCAACAAACACTTTGTTCTCTGATGGATTGCAAAAGTAATATCCTTTCATTTCTTTAGAATATCCCACAAAAAAACATTTATTAGAAAGTAAACGTTTTACATAAGCTTCACAACCCCAGATCTTTAGAAAAGACATACTAGGAACTTTTCCTGTCCACATCTCATATGATGTCTTCTTTACAGCTTTTGATGGACTTCTATATAGTGTAAATGCAGCTATTTCGAGTGCATATCCCCAGAAAGATAATGAAAGATCTGAATGACTCATCATTGATCGAACCATGTCTAATAAAGTTCGATTTCTCCTCTTAGAGACACTATTCCACTGTGGTCTTCCAGAGGGAGAGAGCTGTGAAACAATTCCATACTCTTTGAGATGGTCATTGAACTCTTGGCTTAAATATTCTCCTATTCGATTATATCGAAGAGCCTTGATAATCTTGCCAAGTTGATTCTGTACTTCATTATGAAATTCCTTGAACTTTTCAAAGGAGTCGGATTTATGTTTCATCAAGTAAACATATCTATATCTACTGAAATCATCAGTAAATGTAATGAAGTACTGATAACCTCCTTTGGCTGTAGAATTTAGTGGTCCACACACATCAGTATGTATAAGGGCCAATAATTCTTTTGTCCTCTCACTTTGATTAGTAAAATGATCTTTTGTCATTTTTCTAACTAAATAAGATTCACACGTATCAAATGATTCAAAATCAAATGAATGTAATAATAGTCCATCGCTATGAAGCTCGTGAATTCATTTTTTGTTTATGTGGCCTAATCGACAATGCCATAGGGAGGTTGGATTCAAATTATTAGATTTAAACATTTTTGTATTTATATTATAGATTGTCACATCAAGATTTAGAACATATATTCCATTCACAATATGTGCGCTACCATAAAACAATCCATTAATATAAAATGAATAACTATTGTTTTTTATATCAAAATAGAAACCTTTCTTGTCCAAACAAGAAACAGAAATAATATTCCTGCGTATAGCAGGTACGTAGTAGCAATTATTTAGTTCTAAAATCATGCCAGAAGGTAAAGCTACATCGTATGTTCCTACGGCTAATGCAACGACTTTTGCTCCATTTCCAACACGTAGTTCTACTTCACTTTTTGTAAGTGTTCTACTTCATTTTAGTCCCTACACATTCATACAAATGTGAGTACCACAACCGGTATCCAATACCCATGAAGTAGAACTAGTAATAACATTTACTTCTATAACATAAATACTTGAATCGGAAGTCTCACTTCCCTTTTTCTTCATATAATTTAAATATTTCTTGCAATTCCTCTTCCAATGTCCATTCTCGCCACAATGGAAGCATACAACATCAGCAGTCGAACCCGATTTGGTCTTGGATTTGGGTTTGGGCTTAGTGCCCTTGCCCTTGCCCTTACCCAGCTTCTTAAAGCCTTCCCCTTTTGAACTATGAGAACATTAAGGGTTGGATCATTCTTGATATTCTACTCAGCAGTTTTGAGCATCCCATGCAGTTTAGTCAAAGACTTGTTCAGATTATGTATGTTATAGTTCATAACAAACGTGTCATAATCTTAAGGCAATAACTAAAGAATAATGTCAGTAGTTAACTTTTGGCTAATGGGAGAGCCCAGTCGCTCCAAGTTTTCAATATAACTTATCATTTTTATGACTTGTGGGCTAATTGAGCTCCTACTTGTTAGTTTGCATTCAATTAAGGTCTTTACCATTTGGTACCTTTTAGTGCGTGTCTGCTCCTGAAACAAATTTTTAAGGTTCATGATCATATCATAGGCATCCACGTTTTCAAACTACTTCTGAAGGTCTGAGTTCATGCTAGCTAACATTAGACATGATGCATCCAATGCATCATCTTTATGCTTCTAATAAGCATTCCTTTCAACATGGGGAGCGTTGGAAGGAGGTGTCTTATGAGGGAGTGGTTTCTCCAGGACATAATCCTTTTTCTCTTACTTGAGAACAATTCTCAAGCTTCTATACCAGTCCAAGAAGTTTGAACCGTTCAATTTGTCCTTCTCAAGGACAGATCACAGTGAAAAGCTTGATGTAGAGGTAGTTGTCATTGCCTACAACAAATATGCAAAGTGAATTGTTTGTTAATATTATTTCTAATAAACTCCAACTATACTTTTATAATATGTGTCACAATAAATATAGTGGACCAAGATCCACATTTCACCAAGACTCGAGTAAGCTTTGGCTTACCGCTTGAGACTAAGTTATTTAGGTAGACAACTCTTTGTCAATTGTATCGAATACAGCTCTTGGTTGTTGGGGTTAACATCTCATATCTTATTTCCAATCACTATGCCTCAAGGCCCAAAACTGTTTTGATAGCCTCATTAAGTAAATCAATCTTGACTTATGGATAACCATTATCTATCCTATTTTACTTAAATAGTTAAAGACACCCTGCTTTGGCAGGCCCATCTATTAACAATTCAAGTCTTAATAGGTGTATGAATGGAAATGTATCATATTATTACTTAATTTTATTAGAAACTTTTTGATGCACCTAGGGGACCGGTGGACCCGTTATACGACTGGACGAACTGGCGGGCTTGAAGTCAATGAAGTCGGATTGAGCTCAAATTTGATCGGCTGAAGCAAAACAGCGTGCTGATCAATAATCATAGCCTTTGGCTATCATTAACGATGGATTTTCGCTATTCGGGGTCATTTAGATGGTTTTTTTTAATTATTTTAGTAATTTTCGAATTAATGGTATTTTTGTAATTTTTTGCGTTTTTTTTTTGTCATTAGGGTTAACACCCTTTATAAATTTGTTTTTAGGGTTTTGAGAGGCAGTTTTTTTGATGGATGTTTTGAAAACTTATTGATTGTTAATCGATTGAGAGAACTGTTTGTTTCTCGTTATCATTTCGATTCTTCTGTTTATCCTAATTTCTATTGTGCTTCAGCATCAATTGGTATCAGAGCATAGGTTGCTTGAATCAATGGCTGAACAGAATTGCGGTCGTGGACGGCGGGCTCGTGGAGGCCGAGGGCGTGGAGGCGTTCCTAAAGCAGACGACCAACCGTGTCTAAGAGATCTGCAAGACGTAGAAATTGAAGAACAAAGAAGACGAATCCAGGATTTGGAGCGACAACTTGTGGAGGCGAGGTTGGGTGTTCAATCCGAAGAAGAAGCAGAATCTGAGGATCCATTCGATGATGAAGAGGAGGACGTAAACCCTTTTGGGGTTCTGAATCAGGGGCAGAATTGAGGAGTACGACCATGAAAATCAGTGCTCTTCTCAAAATTTCGGAATGAAGATCGAGATTCCTGAGTTTAATGGTATGACTCATCCTGATGAATTTATTGATTGGTTGCATACAGTAGAACGGATTTTTGATCTTAAAGACCTAACTGAGGGGCAAAAAGTGAAATTAATGGCTATTATGCTGCGAAAACATGCTTCGATTTGGTGGGAACACGTGAAAAAACAATGCGCTAGAGAGGGGAAGCTAAGGGTGGATCGCTGGGAGAAGATGAAAAAGTTATTGCAGGAAAATTTTTTGCCTACCCATTATAGGCAAGAGACGTTTATCGAATATAATAACGTCAAGCAAGATGATAAAACAGTTGAGAAATTTACAGAAGAATTTGATCGCTTCCGGATGCGTTGTGATATGGCGGAGGAAGACGAGCAGATGATTGCACAATATCTGGCAGGGCTGTGATATGAGATCTTTGCTGTCGTCCAATTATAGCAGTATTGGACATATGAAGATGTGTGCAGACTAGCCCTAAAGGTGGAGGGGCAGTTTAAAAGAAAAAACAGTAAGTCCAAGTGGTTTAGCAGCGGTTCTAAGTGGTCAGGCAACCGTTCCAAGTGGTCGGAAAAAGAGTCCCGGGGGAAAGCAGGGAGTTCTTCAGCCTCGGTAGTAGTTAAGGGCGCTGGTTCAAAATCTGCAATAAAAGGAGAGCAGAGTAGTGCAGGATCTAGCAAGGGAGAAGCTGTAGGCAAGCGTTGTTTTAAGTGTCAAGGACTCGAGCATTTTGCTGTTGATTGTCCGAACCGACAGTTTGTGACACTGGTAGATAATCCAACTTTTGATGAAGACCCAACTTATGATGAATCTGATGGAGAGCAAGCAGATGCGGATCTAGATCCGAAGGACATTGTCTATGTCGATTCTGGTGAGTCTTTAGTTGTGCGTTGGTTTTTAAATATTGCTGAGGTAGATGATAAATCGTGGCTCAGGCATAATATCTTTCATATTAAGTGAACTAGCGGGGGAAAGGTATGTAATATGATCATTGACGGGGGAAGTTGTGAGAATGTGATATCTACCATTATGGTAGAAAAGTTGGGTTTGAAAACTGTCGAACATGCTCAACCATATAAGCTGTCATGGCTTAGGAAGGGGAATGAAGTAAAAGTGAGCAGGAGGTGTTTAGTGCAGTTCTCGATTGGAAAGAAATATACTGATGAAGTGTGGGGTGACGTAGTTCCAATGGATGCTTGTCATATTCTATTAGGAAGACCTTAGCAGTTTGACAGGAAAACACAGCATGACGGATTCAAAAATATATACATCTTCAAGAAGGATGGCCAGACCATTACTTTGGGTCCTTCAGATTTGAGAAAAGATGGAAAAAGTAATTTGTTTTCCAAATCAGAGTTCCAGGAGGAAGTGGTGATGCCCTAGAGCTTTTTGCTATTGTAGTTATGGAGCAGAATCGTGATAGTCAAGAAATTTCAACTCAAGTTCTACCTATACTTGAGGAGTTTGATGATGTCGTACCAGAGGAATTGCCACCTGAATTGCCATCCATGAGGGATATTTAGCATTGTATAAATCTCATTCCAGGAGCTACTATTCCTGATAAGGCAGCTTATAGAATGAATCCTAAAGAGCATGAGGAGATGCAGAGGCAAGTGCAGGAACTATTAGAAAAAGGTGCAATTCGAGAGAGCATGAGCCCTTGTGCAGTGCCAGCTTTGTTGATTCCTAAGAAAGACGAGTTGTGGAGAATGTGCATGGATAGCAGAGTTGTTAACAAGATCACGATCAGGTATCGCTTTCCTATCCCAAGATTTGATGATTTAATTGATCAACTGCATGGAGCGACTATCTTTTCGAAGATAGACTTGAGGAGTGAATATCATCAGATTAGAGTACGTTCTAAGATGAATGGAAGACCATTTTTTAAACTCGAGATGGTCTGTATGAGTAGATGGTGATGCCTTTCGGGTTATCTAACGCACCGAGCACCTTTATGAGACTTATGAATCAGGTGTTTCGTCCTTTTATTGGCCAGTTTGTCGTCGTATATTTCGATGATATTTTGGTTTATAGTGCATCGACTGATCAATACTTGCAGCATTTGAGAAGAGTGTTTGAGATCTTGAGGGAGCAGAAATTATATGCTAACACCAAGAAGTGTCACTTCTTGACTGACCATGTGACCTTTTTGGGGTATATTGTAACTAAGGAGGGCATTCATATGGACCTAGCTAAGGTTGAGGCTATTACAAATTGGGAGATTCCGAAAAATATTCATGAGGTACGTAGCTTTCATGGGCTTGCGTCTTTTTATCAAAGATTTGTTCGGGATTTCAGTACTATTATTGCACCTCTGACGAATTGTCTGAAAGGAAGTAAATTTGTATGGATTAAGGAGGCAGAAGCTGCCTTTCAATTATTAAAGAAGAATGTGACTGAAGCACCTGTTCTTGTGCTTCCTGATTTTAATGAAAATTTTGAGGTGTATTGTGATACTTTAGGTGTTGGTATTGGGGGTGTCCCAAGTTAAAAATGTAAACCTGTAGCATTCTTTAGTGAGAAGTTGAACGAGGTGAAAAGGAAATATTCAACTTATGATAAAGAATTTTATGCTATTGTAAGGAGTTTGGAGCATTGGAGGCACTATCTTATTTCGAAAGAGTTTATCTTATTTTCTGATCATGAAGCCTTGAAATACATCAATGGGTAACACAAATTGAACGCAAGGCATGCAAAGTGGGTAGAGTTTCTTCAAGTTTTTAGTTTTTCCATCAAGCATAAAGCAGGAGTGCTAAATAGTGTGGCAGATGCATTGAGCAGAAAACACTCTTTGCTGTCTATGACGTAGGTAAAAGTTCTAGGATTTGATACTTTTAAAGATTTATATGCTAATGATCCTTATTTTGGGGATATATGAAGGAAGAGCAAAACGGAGCCTTTTCAGCAATTTTAGATCGTGAAGGGTTACATATTTAAAGGTAATAGGTTGTGTATTCCTCAATGTTCTTTGAGGGAATCTATTATTATTGAGGGACATGCAGGTGGTTTAGCTGGGCACTTTGGCGTGGATAAGACGAAGGCCTTGTTGCATGAACATTTTTATTGGCCTCGGATGGAACGTGACGTGACACGTTTTATAGAGAGGTGCAGGATATGTCATGTAGCAAAAACCAAGAGTACTAATGCAGGATTGTATATGCCTCTACCTATTCCGATTGCACCGTGGGAGGATGTTAGTCTTGACTTTGTCTTGGGTTTATAAAAAACGCAGCGGAATAAGGATTCAATAATGGTGATTGTCGATAGATTCTCGAAGTGGCCCACTTTGTCTCGTGTAGCAAGTCCTATGATGCTTCACAGGTTGCTCGATTGTTTCTGCAGGAGATGGTTAAGCTGCATGGAATTCCTAAGTCCATAACCTCAAATCGTGATGTGAAGTTTGTGAGTCACTTCTGGCACACTCTTTGGAGGAACATGGGTACAAGTTTGAAGTTTAGTTCATCTCATCATCCTCAAACTGATGGTCAAACAGAAGTTGTTAATCGAAATTTAGGGAATTTGCTGCGGAGTTTGATTGGGGATAATCCGCGACAGTGGGACTTGGCATTGCCTCAGGCAAAATTTGCATATAACAGATCAAAGAACCGAACTACAGGCAAGACTCCTTTTGAGGTGGTTTATGAGCGTAATCCAATTACTCCCTTAGACCTCACACCGATACCAGTTCTCAAGCAATTTAGTTCGGAAGCTGAAGAACATGCAAAGCATATTAAAGAGTTGCATTCCCAGGTTCATAATAAGATTAACAAGCAGAACATAAAGTATAAGCAACGCGTGGATATACACAGGAAAATAGTCGTCTTTAAGGAGGGTGATCTAGTTTGGATTCACCTTATGAAAGAATGATTTCTAGCGGGTAGGTTTGGCAAGCTTCAACCTAGAGCTGATGGACCCTTCAGAGTTTTGGAGCAAATTAGTGACAATACTTACAAGATCGAATTGCCGGGTAAGTATAATGTATCCGGAACTTTTAATGTAGCAGATTTGTCACCTTACTACCTTGAAGGAGAAGAAGATCCTGAGGAGATTGATGACGACCACGAAGGTGAAGCAGATTCGAGGACGAATCTTTCTCTAGCAGGAGAGGATGATGCACCTAGGGGACCGGCGGACCCGTTATGCGACTAGACGAACTGGTGGGCTTGATGTCAATGATGTCGGATTGAGCTCAAATTTAGTCGGCTGTAGCAAAACGGCGTGCTGACCAATACTCATAGCCTTGGGCTATGAGTAACGATTGATTTTCGCGATTCGGGGTCGTTTAGATGAATTTTTTTAAATTATTTTAGTAATTTTCGAATTAATGGTAGTTTTGTAATTTTTTTGCGTTTTTTTTGTCATTAGGATTAACACCCTTTATAAATTTGTTTTTAGGGTTTTGAGAGGCAGTTTTTTGATGGATGTTTTGAAAACTTATTGATTGTTTATCGATTAAGAGAACAGTTTGTTCCTCGTTATTGTTTCGATTCTTCTGTTTAGTCTAATTTCTATTGCGCTTCGGCATCACTTTTAATGTTTATTTAGTGATGAATGTATGTATGTTATGAACATAAACGAAATATCATTTATAATGACAAAGGTACATTAATCATACGGGAATGACCAATTCCATGCAGGGGTCAAAAGGGCTGTGCCCCCTTGCGGGGTCGAGGGGCAGAGCCCTTTGTGGTGGTCTCGCTAACCAGTTAGCGAGCAGGGTTCGAAGGGGTAGCGCTTCTTGCGAGGGCTCGGGAGCAGCGCTCCCGAAACCTAGGCAGAATTTTCAATTCCGTTTTCTGAGGAGAACCCCGAAAACCTAGACAAAATTCTTAATTCTGTGTTCTTGGAAGACTATTCGTTGTTGCCACCTCCCGCACCATCGCTGTACCCATTCGACCGAACACCTCGGCCCGCCGCCGTCTCCGCCTCGGGGAGAACCCCGAAAAGCTAGACAGAATTCTCAATTTTGTTCTCTGAGGAGAATCCCAAAAACCTAGACAGAATTCTCAATTCTGTTCTCGGGAAACTATCCGTCGCTACCACCTCCTGCACCCTCACCGTACCCATCCGGCCGAATGCCTCGACGCACCGGTTGACTTGGCGCGCCGCTGTCTCCGCCTTGGGCAATAGCCTAGGCGTGGGTGAAACATGATTGACCCATCCCTACTTCGTTCATTCTCAATTGATCATAACAATTCGTATTTCAAATTCATTTAACCCTAATTTTGACTTTTCAAGCATACATCATATGCATTAACAATTAGGGTTTCCAATTCAACTTCAATATATTACAAGTTGCTCTGATACCATTGTAGGGATTGACGTAGGGTTTCACAGTTGTTAAAACGCAGCGAAATATATTTGTAAACCAAAACCTTAAAACCCTAGAGAGGATCCATGTGTATATTGAAATCGACACAGAAGTTCGATACATACCTTTTGCAAATCGAATGTAAATTAACAATTGATTATGTCTAGATTAGCACCCTAAGTGTTGCGCCTCTACCGGTATCCACACACGCGAATAAAAGTCTCCAACGATCCAAGTGCTAGCTAAAGATCTTGAAGTTCTTTTTCTTTAATGCCTTTTGATTTTCGATACTCTATCGAAAAAAAGCCTTAGACAGAGAACAATTCTCTATCTATTTATACAGCCTCATTATCCAGTGGAATTAAAAGAAGTGGGCCAGGCGATTTGGGCTTGCCAAACCGTCCACCTTCAATCGTATATTTAATCGTTATATCAAAACACGCACGACCACGTAAATAAGTTGAATAGGAGAATAAATTAAAATTTACTTCTTATTTTAAGTAGATCTTAGCGTACAGAAAATATTAACTCAGTTCGCTTTTGTGTGAGACCCTGTAGGTTCACTAAATATTAGCAGTGTGCTCGAAATCCTTTTTGGCTCACAAGTCATAAGCGGTCTTTAGCAAGACATTATGACTATCTAAGTATAGTAAAGATTGATTTTCCGACACAACCTAATCTATAACTAATATTATAGTATCAATCTTGATTGATTCCTATGGCAGATTACTAACACATACTGTTCCAATGTTGGGCTAACCCATGCCCTCCGCTGCCAATGCTAAATTTCCAATTATTTATTCTCAAGTCAGGTCGTCACAAATTTTAATTTAGGTATCAAAATTCAATTTCGATCGAATACCCAAACCAGATTTCAAGACATACTCAACCCTACGTGACTTAGTGAATGTGCACAATGCAAGACATCAAAGTAGCGATCAGCATGTGTTTTATCCCACGCAGTAGAGATGGTGGGTGGCAACTTGAACCTTAAGTTAAAGGTTGAGGGAGACACAGTTGAGGAGCAAAGATCTAACCTTAGAGGCAAGATTAACCTTTCATGCTTTCTACTGAGGAAGTAAAAGTTTCAGCATACTTTCTGTTAAGCTTAGCATGCATCAGGGCAGCTTCCTGTCCATGAGAAGTTATGCAATCTGTTGACAATTTCCGTAAATGAAATAGTACGAATTTAAAGAGGCAGTTCTACTTTTATATCTACATCACGGCGGCAAGATTTCCTTTGCCGAAACTAGTCACATATCGAAAGAGAAATGAGGCACAGTATTTCGATGAGGCTTTGTTACATGTTTTATTTTTTACATGGTTACCACCTCCAAGTATCATCTAATTCTAAGCCTCATTGTGCCAGGAAAACAAATTAAAAGAACCTACCTAAACTCTCTCCTTGACTCTTTCTTTAAGAAACTTAATGAAGCCTCCCAAATTCTTGTAGGATGATCCGCCCTCCTTCTCCACAGCTTGCCTTGCCAATCTACCAATCTTTCTTGCCCTGTCCCTAGCCTGCCTTCCTCTCTCCCCTCCCATCAGTTCCTTAACTCCATCCCTTATCACCTCGCCAGCAATTGTCCCCCCGACACTACCTTCTCTCACCATAACCCCAGCCCCGAGCCCCGTCACCACAAGCTTAGCATTCAGTGGCTGGTCATTACCCATTGGCCATGCCAATATCGGCACCTGCTCTGACAAGCTTTCCAGCACTGAGTTCCAGCCGCAATGACTCAGGAACCCGCCTATAGCTGGGTGCGACAGGATGCGCCGCTGGTCCACCCAATCGTGCACCACCAAGCCCCTCCCTTTCAACCGATCCTCCCATCGGTTGTCCGGCAACACCCAAGTTGCCGATTTTACTGCCCAAATGAACGGATACCCAGCCATCTCCAGTCCATGAGCTATATTGTCCATTTGCAGGTCACTCAAGTGTGCTTGTGTTCCGAATGATACATATATCACTCCGCTCGTTTCAACACGCTCATCCAGCCACTTGATGTAGGACTGAGGTGGGTCTGCCTGTTTGGATCCTGCAGGTCTCTCTATCTGATTCTGGTCGTAGAGTAAAGCCGGCCCGATGCACCAAGCTCTTGCCCCCTGGCAGTAAAATCTGTCCAGGGCAGTAACATAATCACCTTCGAGCTCTTCGAAGCTGTTGATGATTAGGCCCGCGCTGTTTGCATCCACCTCTCCAAGCGCTGCTAGTATAGGCAAGAACGGGTCATTCCCGTCTTTGCACCGCTCCAAATCGGAGATGTCACACTTATAGACTGTGAAAGGAACGCTCAACTTCGGCAGTCCGACAGGATCGGAATCGGGCATCACCATGAGGGATGGGACATTCCCGAAGGCAGTTTTGAAGATGACCATAGACAAAACCCCCATCCCATGGAAGGCAATCCTAGGAATTCCGAAAGATTGACACACCTCGAGCGTCCATCCTAGGAAAAAATCAGTAATCACGCAGAGCGGGAGAGACCCGGCTTCAGACATCTCCCTGAGAATACACTCAAAGGCGGGTCTCATGGACTTGGTGGCTTTCAAGAAAGGCGCCAACAAAGCCATGGAAGGCAGATCGGCAGTGTTCTCGCATCCTTCGGGAAGCTCTGGGACTCTAGGAAACTGTATGGTGTGCAAGGAGATTTCGGAGTAGTTCGATACCTTTGACAGGATGAGTGGGGCATTCCTTGGGGTGGTGATGATGGTGACTTTGAGGCCGAGGCTTGCGAGGGCCTTGCATATGTCTAGTAATGGGAGTGCATGTCCCTGAGCCATATGAGGGAACACCACCACGAGCACAAGGTGATGGCGATACCAACCCTGTCATGGCTTCTGAAATTCAGTCAAGACGTAGATGAACAGCAGTAGAGGAGGAAGAGAAGGGAGAGAATTGGGAGTAGGCATTTTGACAGAAGCTCGCATTAAATAGAGACATTAACGGGAATGGCAGAGCACATAAATGCTACGCTGTATAATTTAATATGAACTCATGTACCGCGATGAATTAGTCAAGTTCATCAGAGTCAGATTTTATCCCTTGTTTTGAGATCAACTTGGATTACGCAATAAAAGAAGGATTTTGCCAATAATTATTCTAGGAAAATGCTGAGATGACCGTCCTCCGTATGACGGAGGGACGGTCAATTGTCAACCACAGGAATTTTTTAGGAAACCGGTAAACTTCCTCAATCGATATCAAATTTTGACTCTACATCTCCTTTATTTTTTTTTTAAAACTTTTATAATTTTTTATTGCAAGCTTAGATTGAGAGACAAAACCATAAGAAGCAAATTGAATTCTTTGGAAATATATGTCATAGCATCTACTAGTTAAATTAACAGATACAATCTGCCGGGATGAGAGTACCAAGAATTTCATTGATTTTCGTTCAATTAAGAATTCAGATGAGATAAGGCATCGTAGCTATTCTCAAATTTGATTTGCAATCAAGAAAGAATAGGGGGTTTTCAATCGTTACTGGTACTTGTTATTTATTCTGTTTTGAGATAAAATATCTTACAATAAATTGACTTTTTTATTCATATGAAATTATATAGGGTCGGGTGTCTCGTGGTCGTGTGAATCTTCTCAATGAACCAAATGTTGAAGCTATATTAGGTAAAATTTGTGTAAAAATCGATCAAAAATCATTTTTTTAACTTTAGCTGTGACTCGTGATCCTAAGATTGATTTTATAATGTTTTAGGTCCCAACACATCTTCATCTGCAATATTTGGATTAATGGGGTAAATTTTTTGTTCTACTAATTCATTGTTCTTATTTTGATATTTTCTTTACTTTATTTGTTTTATGCATAATCGATATCACTGATCTTAATTTTAAGTCATCAGAGAGTTCTTCTAAAGTAATTTGATTTGAGTGAAAGGAATGAGAAACCAATTTATTGCACAATGATTTTATTATTACTTGCAAATACAACGTTTTAAGTTTTTTTTCATCTTTTAAATTTAATAGAGGTATATAATGACATTAACAATTTCTTTTAAGTAAGTGATTATATTTTTATCTTGTAATTATCTATATTTCGGTATCTAATTTATTTTTTCTTTCTTCATATTCGAGAAAATTAATTCTGTGGCCCCTCTTATGACTTTTTCTCTCAATTTGAGCTTGCAATAAGGAAACATAGAAATCAATTAAAAAAAAAGGACATAAAGTCAACATGAAACCGGTTGAGAAAGCTTACGGTTTCCTCAAAAAAGTCTTGTGGCTGACAATTGACTGCCACTCTTTCATCTTATGGAGGACGGTCATGCTAGCCGAATCCATTATTCTATGGGCATCGTTGAGCGGTTTCCGGAGCAATTTATAGATTTCACTAAAACATAGAACTTATTCGTCGAAATTTTTTCTCAAATTTTTAAAAACTGAAATGTATCATATATATATATATACTCTGGAACCCGAAACCTACATCATCACGGGTTCTAGGGTTGGTTTCATGTCTACCCAGATTCCACCAATATTCTTAATTAAACGATTACAATAAATTATTACTTCTAATGATCACAATTTGCTCATATATTTATTGACCAAAACTCATATTTAGACACACGAAAAATACGAAATATTAACAAAGTAAATGCCCGAGTCATGAATATCGCCAAAAATGAAAGTTTGGACTAACGATTTCAGGTTATACACTTACTATTAGATATCATGAAATACCGCATAATTGAGCGAAAACATAAAACAAGAAAAACACAGAGACTTATTTCAAGTTGCCGATTTTTTGATTTTTAGAACTTGAAACTTACCCAGTATATTTTAGAGCTTGAAACCATATCGATTTCCACCGGTTCGGTTATACCCGGAATGCTCACCCCTACAATAAGCCAGAAAAATATCTGCCAAGCTCTGCGGTAAACGTTTATACAGTAGAAGTGCAGGGATTTCTTTGGCATTATCGATATCCCAATCGCTGGTCCCCTCAGTTAAATCACAAATAGGGCAGGTCTATATTTGGATCTTATTGGAAGATAACCGGTCAAACATAGCGTAGTGGCCCGAGATTGCCGTTATTTCGACGACTTTTTAGTTTGGTTTCAAGTAAACTTGAATTTGCACGCATGCACCTATGTTGCCCAGCGGGCACAAGCCGATATCTAAGCCCACCAGTACATGTTCTCGTCCATTTGAATAAACTCATCCTTGCTCGAGGAAATTGTCAACCCAGAAAGGAACTCAACAGTAAACTATGCTTCCCCGGCTACTAATTAATTGCTCTTAAATTGCAAGTACTTTTTTCATTAGCTGCCCGAGTGCAAAATCTTTGAAAAACGGCTTGACGAGCCTATGTGTCCAAATTGAAAAATCTATCTTCATATATAGAATGGACCCCAATGTTATGCATTGAGATCGAGCTGCGTCATTGGGGAACTATAGATTAATGTTAATTATGCTATAAAACTCGTTCTGTCATCGAAAAATCTATCTTCATATGTAAAATGGATGCCGACGCTACGCATTGCTATCGAGCCGCGTCATTGGAGAACACTAAATTACTATCAATTATGCTATAAAACTCCCCTAGCTCGCTCTGTCACCTTCCGTTTTATATTGCACTCCCTCTTCTTCTTGAATCGACAGCAAATCCAGTTTGAGCAGATGGGTTTCGTGTATGAGGGGAAGCCCACCCACGCTGCGCTCGTTCGGGTCCACGGGACAAATGTGGTATTACTGGGTTGGGCTGGGCTGGGCGAAATCGGTGATGCATGCGAACCGGACATGCAACTTTATCAACGTTATCTTAAAATATTCCCGACATCTTTCTCTGCATTCGATGCATTCTCCCCCGAAAACACCTCCCCCAGTCGTGAGAATGAGGGGAGAGAAATGAGGAGAGAGAGAGAGAGAGAGAGTTTTGTTCTTTAAAAACCAATAATTTGACCCCTTTAGAGTAAAATGACCATCTTGCCCTTCTCTCACATTCCAATCGACGGTCGAGATTCATTTTTATCCTGAGATCGACGGCCACGATCTAATCATTTTGAAAAATATCCAAGGGCAATTTGGGAATTTCATAAAAATCCAAGGGCAATCTTGTCTAAAACTTTTATTTCTAAACTTAGGGTGAAATGACCAAAATGCCCTTCTCAAATTATATTGGCTTAACAAACTCCCAGGGGTAAAATAGTTATTTTTCATCCTTCGTCGAAATTCAGTTTTTCTGGAGGATTCGGGCAATTCCAAGGCTGAACAGCTAAAAAATAACGTCGTCCAAATGTCCTGTCGTGACATTCATAATTTCTGATGCCCAAATTAGTCTCTAATTAATAACTGAATTTTATATAATGTAATTTGAGCGTGTTTCAGACTAACGGGTTGCTTTTGGGGAAATTCGCATATTCGACCCGTGATTGATATTCAATCAAGTCACGTGCAAGTTCATTCAAATCGTGATGACCTTGGTTGTCATGTAATCGTGAGGATCAATTGCTAGTTCCGACGGGTACGATCGTTCAGTATAGGTTCTGGATTGTTTGTCAATTCACCTCGTGGTCAAACGGGTCAAACGAAATCACCCATGATCCATTCGTATGACAGTAATGAATCGGCCCATAACTATCATAAGATTGGCTTACATTGGCTTAAAATGTCACCTCGACAATTCTATGGTCGAAAGTCGGTTCACGATCAAATTTTCTTTAGTCGCACGAATTTAATTCCCTAATTAGCCTTTCCCTACAGGTTAGTATCTCAGGAATGATCAGTTCCGGGTAAGACTTAACTATAAGTACGTTTATAAAACCATTCATTTCATAAATCCCAAATGGGCAAATTTCAGAATGTCACAATCCTTGTTTAATAACGTGATTGTTTTGTTATGGCAAGACGACTGATAAAAACTATTAGAGTACTTCGAGAAAATCGGAGTGACTAGAGTATTGTAAATGCTGTGTGTAAAACATTAGGTTTTCTGTCTGAACATGAAATAATATGAGAAGGGTATAAGGCTTAGAAGATCACCTGTTGCTGAAAAGGGGATAGTTATTAAAGAAACCTCTAGTGTTCAGGAAACTCCCGTGACTGTGAAGAAAGGAGTTTCTTCAAAAGGAAAAGAGAAAGTAGGAGAATATTCTAGTGTTGGAGGATATGAATTCGTTGGTGAGAAGGAACTGCAGACTTTGGAGAAAAGCAAAAACATTGATACTCGGAAGGAGGATAATGATGAGAAACTATTTGCTAAGTTTGTGCCCATTTATGGAATTCATCCTGATGACAAGAAAAACGATAGTCTGTTTAGAAACAAAACTCATAAGGTTGCTTACAATTCGCTCCTAGTCAGAGGAATAATGAATAACAAAGTTGTAGACTTTAACTTCTTTAAGAATTTCAAAATCAAGATTCAGAGTATGATTGAAAATCTTAATTTTCAAAGAATGTGCTCTCTCTATCACAAAGTTTATCCTGAACTCACGGCTTACTTTTATTCAAATCTATCATTCATTTCTTCTGCTGAAATTGAGTTCTCTGTTTTTCAACAAGATTACATGTTATTAGCCTTTGTTCTCTCTGCCATTCTAGGAGTATAACATACAAAATTTTCTTTTATTCCCATCACTTTAGATTTGGCATATCGATCTCTGTTTGGTGACTCATCTTTCATTAGGGGCTCCACATCTCATGTATCTCACACTCTTTTTCCTCTAAATTCCATTGTCCTCCATAAAATCATCATCAATTGTCTTAGACCTAAAGGATCTTCTAAAACTGATGTTCCTCGATATGAGGCTAAGTTGATTTGGGCAATTCAAGCCACCTTTCCCATTTCTCTGTCCTATATGATTCTTCTTTAAATGTATAGAACTGTCAAGACTAAAGGTCAACTCCCATATGGAGCTTTGATCACCGCTATCTTTGAGTATTTGAAAATCTCAATTTCTGCAAAACTCAAAGGTAAACATCTTCAAACTATGACTGTTAGAGAACTCATGATGACTAAGATGGTATACAGATTTGATGGTGAAAATTGAAAGGATAAGAAGGGAAAGATTATTCCTGCCAAAATGATGAGTGCATAGAACAAGGGCCCCGTTAACATTTTTCATGACTCTGATGAGGAGGAATCAATTGAACACTTAGTAAGAAAGAGGAAAGTGCAGCCGACAGCCTCCAGAATTGACTGACCAACCAAAAGAACTCAAGTCATGGCCAGTGATTTTGATGAGATGCAAATATCCACCGAACAATCTGCTGAACAATCACATATTGATGACAGAAGCCTTGAAGAAACAAGGTTTGTGCAATGGCTACTTCATCAAGAAGCCAAGCATAAAGCTCATGCAGACAGACATGCTACCACTCAGCTCGAAATTCAAAGACTAAAAGATGATAATGAAAGTTTGCTGCAATCCCTTAGTGACATCATCAACAAAATAGTTATAGAAAATTAGTAAGAAAACATGGCTACTGCAGAAAAAGAACTTGAGGAAGGACCTTCTAGGAGACAGGGGGAGCCTGAGAATAAACATATCATAGAAGATGATATGCAGGAGGAATTTGAGGAAGAAAATGCTCAAGATGTTGAGGACAATGACTTTAATATGCCTGACATACAAGAGGACCACAATCAGAATGCATAAGAGGCAGCTCCTTCAGCAGCAACATCTGCAGATTTTCCTCTTGAAGGAGATGATTGTGAAAATGGTCCATTCGAAGCTCAACAGAGAGGCAAAGGGAAGGAAGCAGCATCTGTTGACATTCAGACCACTCACACTTCTTCTGGATATAATATCTTCTCATCCATGTCAGACTATGCAACCATTACCGATCTAAGAAGGAGACAAGCTGCAATTCAGAATGAAGTCCAGGAACTCCACAATGAACTTAAAGAAGGAATTTAGGAGATCAAGGACTTAATGGAAGCAAGAATCAACAATTTGAAGATTCAAGTTAGAATTGATGTACAAATTGCAGTAATTAACACTGCAGGCCAGATTCATCAGCTCTCATCCCAAATTGAGCAACGATTGAACCAACTTTCTAGCTTCAGTTTTGTCCAAGTTTCTTTCCTATTTGCACATTTTGAAACTTCTTCATCTAAACCGGTAGGACCTCCGCCCCTTTAGCAAATCAGCCAAATTGATCATATCTCTTCCCAACTTATCATTTTTGAGCTATTTGTTTCAACTTTCTATATTGATTTTTGTTAAATGTTTGACTTGTTATGAACTTTGACTATTGACATATGATTCGACAATGGTTATTCCACTCACCGCATTTTTATGCTATTTATCCTTTCTGCTGATATCAAAAGGGAAGAAGAATTATAGCGACAAAAGATGTGAATGCAAGTATGGAAGTAGCAGAATATGAATTGATATATATTGATTTCAAAGCTTAACAAAGCTTTAACAAGGCTTTATATACTTCGAAAATTAGATAATCTAAATAGACTATTTACATCACATATAGACAGTTTTGTCATCATAAAAAAGGGAGAGAATATTGAGAAAAATTCCTAATGAGTTTTGAGGAATGACAAAACTATCTGTTACTGACCAGAATTACACTTAAGTTATTTAATGTAGATAAATGCTGAGTCATTAGACTTAGTCAATGAAAAGACTTTGTCATTAAACTCAAAATTACTTGTCAGATTCATTGAGTGTTATGTTTGACAAGTTTATGCAGGACAATCAAGTTGATATCCTAAGATATCCTAATTGGCAATTATAAGATCGTTCCTTAAACACGAAGAACTACACTTATGGAAACCTTGATTTGATTGTATGGACGATCAATCACTTAGAGATAATGGTTCTTTTTTCTAATGGCTATACATCCTCTTTTGGGAAGAATCTCCAGCGGGTTGATTTGAAGATCAATCCTCTGAAGATTGTCCAACGGATAGATTGGAAGTAGAGGAGTATAAAAGGAGTGCAAATGTCGTACAAGAAATAAGAACCGGAATCGAGAATTCTAAAGTCTAAATAGAGTTTCGATTTTAAACACTTGTGATTATTGTATTTCATGTTGTGATTTTAGAAAGAAAATTACTTGAGTGAAGAGTGTACGTGATAGTGCAATATATCATCTGAGAAGCACTGCTCTTGTAATCTTCTAGTGATTTAATAGTGAAAAACAGCCAACAGGTTTCCAGTGTGGAGAGTGGACATAAGCTTGATAAAGCTGAACCACTATAAAGATCTGTGTGCAGTATTCTCTATCCCTAAACTTTTATTTATTATTGCTGATATTATACTGTTTATATATCTATCAAACAATTTCTTCAGAATATCATCTTAGTCATCAGACGTAATCATCTGACGACAATTTACATACAAGTTTGTAATTTGCATTCATTTAATGTTAAACATACGAGTTGGTGACCTCGACTATATTCATTCCGCATATTTAAATCGTGCAATTTTATAAATTCACCTATTCACCCCCTCTAGGTGATAGCACTAGCTGTAACACATCCTTTCAAAGTTGTGCGACAGCTCTATTTCTCCTTCTCCTGCCATAAAAGATGTGATCGAGGACAGCTTTCGATGGCTAATTCCTGGAGGCAAGTAAGATTTAGCATTATATTACCATCTTGCCACAAGTATGTTAGCTTGTCACACTGTCCTATAAGAAGCTCCTTTAGCTTGACCAAGCACCTCATAAACTCATGATCAAAGCAAACAAGCTCGGCAAGATTTTCAATTTTGAGAATGGTCAAAGAAGTTAGGTTGACCAAGCTCTTTAAGATCTCCTTGTTACAATCGTCAAGGTATAACTCACAGAGAGATGAAAGAGAAACCTCACTAATTGAGTTATTCAAATACGGACAAGAATGGATTTCAAGTTTTATGAGACAATCAAGTTGACAAGGCAATGTCCCGATCAACGAAGGATAGCTCCAGACAACAAGATGTTGAAGACAAGAGAATGAGACTTCTTCTTTTGGGCCCCCTACATAAGGAGACCAATTCTTACATGCCAACATCTCTTTCAACTTCAAAGTTGTTCAGGATGAGAAGGCCTTTTACCTCTGTAAAATTCAGAGTTTATCATTCCTATTGTATGTAGACCTTCAAGAGATAATTCCTTAAGCGAAGGTAGTTGTCCAAGTGGGGGAAGCAATACAACATTAGGATAGGCCCGCAAGCACAAAGACACTATCTTAGATACGATGGACCACCTAACCATTACGGGAATATTGCACCACCATAGTTCAAAATATTAAGATTTTCAAGATTAATGTGAGGTCGCAAAGAGTCAAGCACTTGTGCTTCGGACTCATGATTCTGGAGATTTCCCAAATTTTTATCCCAATGCAAGGATAAATAGGTAAGGCCTTGCTTTTGAAGCAAATTAGATTGCATCTCTAACTTCTTCCACCTTTTGCAATTCTGATATGAATAATTCTCCTTGAAGATCTGGCAAGTTCTTTAACTCTTGTAACTGTGACCCTTTCTTTAGTCCTATCACAAACTTGGACAAGATAATAAGATTTTTTAAATTACTAATACCCAACGACATCTCTTTGAGACTCCCCATATCTCTAACGTCAAGAAACTATAAGCTGGCCAACTTTATGATACCTTGAAGCAACTTTGAAAGGTTTCGCCAACCTCTTAAGTTCAAAGCTTGTAATTTGCACAAGCAAACAATTGACTCGGTTAGCCTTTTGATATCAGTGTATGAGAAATTGAGACATCTAAGATGTTTAAAATCACCAACACAATTTGGTACCTCTACAATGTCACAATGATAGATTGAGAGCACCCTCAAGTACTTCAATTCTATTAGCAAGTCATGTAGCACCTTGTTGGAAATAGAGAATGAGTCCCCTCTAGATCCAATATGTAGTAGCATTAAACTTCTTAGTACCTTCATTCGATGATATGCTCTTAAGCATTTTGATGTAACAAAATGCGCCAAGATAAATGATGCACAATGAGCTTTCTCAAGAGATGCATCTTCTCCATTATGTGCCAAGTGAGACTCTCCATAGTTAAGGCATGTCCTGCCCGCAATTGACTTTGCTAGATCATTCAAAAGATCATGCATTGAAAACTTAGATGTGTCAACACTTGACAACTTGATTGTTGAAGAAATATCTCAAATTATTCCCCTTTGTTGAAGATCATGCATTGAAAACTACGCCGAGTTCAAGGGGATTTGGTATAATTTCATCTTAAATAAATAACTAAGCCAAATTTAGCTAGATGGAATAATTAATATGTAACATTTACAAGAACAACATGCTCTCTCCCAAAATAACTATTCAGTAAAAAAAAGTAAATCATGTGGCACCTCTAGTGGGCTTAGTTAGGCATATTATGTATATATGCATACACACACAAGGAGGGGGAAATTACCAAAAAAGTCATAAATTTTTTTTGTTTTGCCAATTGAGTCCTGAACCTTTTGCATTTGTGCCAAGTCAGAGCCGACTAGCCAAAATTGGCCGGGCGACTGGCGCTGACGTGGTACGGGCGACGCTGATGTAGATAATTTTTAATAATATTTTAATTTTTTTTTCAAATTTTTCAATAATTATTTGCCAATAATTATAAGTTGCCGTCTCGTATTGTCTCAATTCTTTACTCTTTTGAACTCAAGTAATTTTATCTCAAATTCCTTTGGTGTTTGATTTCGGAGAATCTTTGTGTTGGTTAAGATCGTTGGATTTTTGGAGGATCTTGATTTCGAAGTTCTATCTTTATAAAAGGGTTTCGACAGTTTTCGGTTGAAATTTGCTTTCCAGGTTAGAGCTTTTGGGTGTCAACTGGCTTAGTCGGCGATGGATTTGGCGAAAACGGCTGATTCTAGTGGAGCGAGAACACCGGAGATGGCGATTTCAAAGATTTAAGGGCTCAGGGAATTTGAGCAGCAAGGACATGTTACTAAAGGCTGACAGGTTTGGTATGAGGAGTCCGGACATTCAATTGGAGAAGCATCTGAGCAGGGTTTGGTCAAGAAGCGTCATTGAGAACCATTCCCATTCACGAAAATCAGGTAACCCCTAGTAAACATTATTTTGTATTGCGAAATAAACAATTCCAAGAGTAATCAAAATCAAACAAAAAAGTATATACATACTCACAGGACAACAATCAAAAATCAACAACAAGACACACTAGGGTATTCCCATTCCAAGTCTAAAAAAGGAGTGACCCTTTTGATGATTTGTTTTTCTTGAATGGCCCTTATGATTATGTTAATGCATAGCTATGGGGGACCACTGATCACAAGTGATGGTGGCCTAATGATATAAGCTGATATTCCACAAACGTGAGGTCACGAGGATAACCCACCAGTGATGGTAGTGCCTCTGTCTTGCCTTGTCTATGAGGGTATCTTTGGCAGCTTGCTGGGGGTTATAGTGACGAGACTTACCTGTCCAAGATAAATGGGTTGTGAGTGGTATTGGATGACGACCTTCTCGCAATCTTAAATCAAAATACTTAAGTAGCAGACATTAGACTTCTATGATAACTCAACAGAGCTACAGGGCATGGTCTCCATGATTGCTCCTCTCGCCTTTCCTTTACAACAAAGAAAAAGAATATGTCGCTCTGAGCTGGTGTGGGAAATTAAACATAAGAAAGATAATCTGTGAACTTTGACAAGGAAGTCAGATTTAAATGGATTATAATCTGTAGGGTTCATTCAAATCAAGCAGTCATATTCCCTAACTCGAATGCCCCTCATTTAAATCCTATTTTTGCATCTTTACAGTAGGTGCTGTCAGTGGAAGTAAGAAAGCTTCTTAGTTTGACTTCGAATATAGACCTCGACAATTGGCATCATGATACTCTTTAATCTTATTTAGAGCACAAAAAAAAAAAAACAAAAATTCTAGAGCATATTAGTGCTCCTACCAGAATTTATAGCCATTTGTTTTCTTTTGTCAAGTGACAAAAGATGAACATAAGAACATATGATGCCTACCTCAACTGTGTTTGCATTTGATCCTCCAGACAGATATTTCCAAATATAGATTACAGTGGGATAATCCGCAAAACAAGCACAGTCGAGGGATTTCAGGTCAATGAGCTAGGGCATAAGAAAAAGACATTTGGAAGAGAAAATACAACATACGCTCAAATTATGGAAAAATATCGGGTATAAAAGCAACAACTCTTCATGTAGTCATGCCGCAGGCTGGTTTCGGCCAGGAACCAGTCCGGTCAAACCCGGGCCCGGCCTGTTGACCGGGCCCACGGTTTGGAACCGGAACCGACCCGTGGCCTACGGGCCTGGTTTCGATTCCAGAAATTTTGGAACCGGCGGTTCCAGGTCCAGTTCCAAAAAAGATTTTAAAAAAAATAAATTAAAAAAAAACCTGTAGCAGGGCCTGCAAACGCTGCACGTTTGCAGGCCCTACTGCGATGCGGGCCCCTTGCCAAGGTAGCCTGAAAGGCTGCCCTGGCAATGGGCAAAAATTAAAAAAAAAAGATAATTGCAACGGTTATCTAGTTTTTTTTTTAATCCTAAATTTTTTTCTTATAAATTCTCTCAAATTCTCTTATCTCAAATTTTCTCAATACTTTAAATTCTCTCAAATTCTCTCAATTTTCTCAATCCGCGCAATTCTCTCTTAATTCTCCCAATCAATCCGCTTAATTCTCTCAGTCCATTCGAAAAATGACAAGTGGAAGTCGAGTGCCAACTGGCAAAGGTAAGAATATCATGACAGAATCTCATCATTCTTTTGATCCTCGTGATTATGCAGATTTTCAAGATAATGAAATTAATATTTTTCCCGAGGTGGAGCGTGTCCTGACGCAAGAAAGTTTTCATCTTCCTGCCGAAATATCGACAACAAAGAAGGTGGATTAGGAATTTACATCTGACATTTGGAATCACTTTATGAAAATAGAAAGGTTTGATATTGGTAAAAAAATGTATGATATAATTTGTAAATATTGTGGGAAAATATATAAATATACAGGTGGACAAGGATATTGAACATTCAAACGACATCTTAGGAGCAAACATCCAACCTAAACGGGAATTGATATCGAGCAATAACAAATTTCCAGGTCCGTCAATCCTAACACTTTTCCTTTATTTCGTTTTAATGAAAAAACTTATAAGGAAGAATTAGGTAAATTTGTTTCCGTTGAACATTTATCATTTAATTTTGGAGAAAGATTTGGTTTTAATCAATTTGTACAAAAAGCATGTGCTCCAAAAGCAAAACATGTTATTAGAAATTCACTTAAACAAGTAATTAAAAATCTTTACAAAAATGGAAAAAAAAGATTTACAAAACTTTTTTATGCAATTTAATGAATGCATGCATATAGGTAGTGATATTTGGAGTGATCATTGGCAAATTCATTCTTACATGGGCATAACAGGTCATTAGATAGATGACGATTGGAGTATTCAAAAAAGAGTTATTGCATTTAGAGTTTTCGATGGTAAGCATATGGCAAATAATATTTATAGAATAATTAGACAAATTTTAGAAGAATATTATTTGCTTAACAAAATTTTTTCAATTGGTTTTGATAATATCGCGGCAAATACCACTTCAATTGTCGATTTAGAAAATATTTGTAAACCCTCTTTTGGCAGAAAATTTTTTCACGTTAGATGTGCTTGTCATGTTTTAAATTTATGTGTACAAGATGGTTCGAAAACTCTTAATGTTTTTCTTGAACCAATAAAAACGGCGATTCAATTTTTATGGAAACATCCCAAAAAAATAAAAGAATGAGGTATAATTTGTAAGGAAAATGGCAAAAAGCCAAAAAGATTTCCAAGATATGTTTCCACTCGTTGGAATTCTACTTTCTACTTGCTTAGTGAATCTTTAGCGTATAAAAATTTATTATGTGTATTCATTTCTAATAATATATCTCAGATTAATTTATACCCACAAGAGTGGGATATTTGCAAAAAAATTTTAGATATTTTAAAGATTTTTAATGATGCAACTTATACTTTGTCCGGTGTTTATTATCCTACTACACATTTATTTTTAGTAGAGTGTATTAATATTGTCGGAGTTTTTGATGAATATGAAAATGATGTTGAATTACAACATACTATAGTAACAATGAAAATGAAGTGGCTACATTATTATAACGAAATTCCCATTATTTATTTAGTTACTTGTGTTTTTTATCCGCGTTGCAAATTAGATGGCTTAAGTGATTATTTGCATATGTATTATCAATGTTTACATTATGAAACGGTAAATGTTAGAACCATACTAAGTGAGGTTAAAAATGTAGTAATGGAATTATATAATGAATTTTATACTAAATATAATTTAGGTGATATTGAATTTTCTCAATCTACCGAGACACAAAATGAGAGTACAGGTAAAATTAGTAGATGGTACCAACTTTTATTACATAGACAAAAAAAAAAAAGGAGTAATAGGAAATATTTCTGAACTAGAGATTTATCTAACCGTTTCCTTTGAGTTTATTGAATCCAAAGGTAGTACAGGTTTTTTAATTTTGGATTGGTGGAAGATGCACGCAAGCCAATACCCAATCCTTTCTCTTATTGCAAAACAAATTTTTTCATCCCCATGTTCCACAGTTATGGTCGAACAAGCATTCAGTGCTAGAGGTAATATTTTGGACGAACATCGTTCAAGATTAGTTCCAAAATCAGTGGAGACTCAAGCTTGTGTCGATGATTGGACGAAGGCTCAATACCGATAACAAGAGATAAATCAGAATAATGAATCCGAATTCTTTAACGACGGAGATATCATCGCTACCGATACCGGTACCGGAACGGGTAGTGACGACTGAAGGTAAAAGAATTATTGGAGTTGGCAAATATTTCAGGGACCCTTATTTTTCATACTTAGTACGTCCACGTGAACTTAGGGAAATCAAAGTATTATCCGACGACATGTGACTCATGCGCACGGAATGCTTAGGTTTGGGGATCATTTTAGGGCATATATATTGTGTTCTTTTTTTTATGGATCGTTGTAATGAATTGTAATGTGTTTAATGATAATTTATTAAGTTAAAGCCCTCTCTTTTTGTTTTATCTTTTTGTCCCCAAATTTGTTTACAATTTATATTGAATATTTCATAATTTCATAATTAATTATTTTTTAATTTCATAATTTATTTTTTAATATTTTAAATTATGAACCGGCCTGGAACCGGAATGAGAATTGGAACAGGCCCGGAACCGGAACTGCCAGGGGCGATTCTAGTTCCGGTTCATACTTAGCCACGAACCGGAACCGGCCGATTCCGAACCGTGGCCATGACTATCTTCATGATTCTCACGCAAGGCATAGTGCATTTCCATTTACAATTGACGCATAATGGTTCCAGCACTGTGATCAAGTGCATGGAAGCATTATTTGTTTTGAGGAATAGTCACTTGCATGAAACAATAGTAGACTTGCTGTGCCACGTTAGCATTATAACCATTTCATTGCGTACGCACTCGTCAAACAAAACAGAGCAACCCAAATGTCAACCTCGAAACTTCAGCAGCTGGTTCGCGGAATTTTATGAGAAGCATGTCCACGGAAAAAACATGAACTTCTTAGCATCTGAGTTGAGGAAGCGGAACGGAAATGCATCCCAGAGCAGCAGCAGCAGCTCAACGTGGAAGAACAAAGTCCGAATCATTACCAGAAGAACAAAAATTGGACGGTGGAGAGAAATCTTCTTATCAGATCCGGACTCGATCAAATTACGACGAGTACGATTCCTTGGACGAGGTTGTCAATACTCGCCACTGAGTTTCGGGCGCACCCATCTTTATGCGAAACACTTGGGAGGGAGGGAGCGAAGCCATCCTCTGGCAAGTTGCTCAACTTCCGGCAACCAATAGGATGCAACTGTTTGTAAGAGTAGAAAACATTTTGGCGCGTGAATGTTTTCAAAGGCTGAATTATCCGGTAGGCCTCGGGTCCACAGCACTTGCGATGGATCCGCGCTATGATTGGCTTATCCACCGTTGAAACAGAGCTAGCCGTGATCGATGATGGACGGTGCATTATTGGCAGCTCACATCGGAGTCTCTTTTTCACTACATTTTAAAACAAAATATTATTGCTCCCGGGATCCACCTTTAACTTCTCTTATTGATGGGTCTCGTGACACGTGTCACGTCCGATGAAGCCCGATGCATAAATTTTAGGTTGGCGCTGTAATACATTGATGTTCTCCATGTTATGTTTCCTTCCACGGCACTTATGAACTACTTTAATAAAAAAAATATCTTTTTCAATTTGCTTTCTTGTACGTTTTACACATAATCATAATCAATGCATTGAGAATATTTCTATTTTAAGTATGATTAAAAAAAGATCTTAAAACACTCGTTAATAAGACTCAAATACTTATGATAATGATTTGCAATTGTACATGTTGTACATGTTGGGCCTATAGTGCCTAGTCTTCTTTTCAAACGCAAACAGTGCTGACTTTTCTACTCATGAAACAAATCATTGAGTACTAAATGTTATCGAGATATTATCTTTGACGAAAATAAATGACATTTGGCCGTCCACATTGTTGTCTTAAAAAATTATATTTCATGGGTCCCGCAAAACGTGTCTTGCCCGGTGAAGTTCGATGCATCAATTTTAGGTTGCTCGATGTTATAAACACGTTTAGGATTTAATTAACATATCATCCCACGGCACTTGTTGAACACTTCAATAAAAAGAAAAGTTATCATTTTCAATATACCTTCTCCACATATTTGTGTAATCAATGCATGGAAAATGATAGTTTTTTTGAAAAAAAAATATGATTTGCAAGTGTTCTTAAAGCACTTGTTGACAAAACTCGAATATTTAGGATAGTCATTTGCAATGTACATATTGCGCTTTGAATAAAAGATTTTATCGTTCCAAACACAATGATATCCATGAATCCCTATAATGCCTAGTTTTCTTTTCAAAGTGTCGAGTTTTCTGCTCATCAAACCAATCACTAAGTACTAAACGTTTTCAAGTTATCATCTTTGAAGAAAATAATGAAGTTTGTTATTGCGCCGTGATCGATTGGATAGATAGATGACCCGACATTTTGAGCGGACTCAAAAACTCTCTAGATAGCATATAAAATTTATTGGTCAAGGACAAAGTACTTAAGTATTTCAACATAGTGTTTCGCCATGCCCTTTTATCATTGAAACTTCTCTAGTATAGCACTCGACCTTAGCCAGCATCTGGGCAGGGCTAGGCAGCCGTTCTCAGCACCTCTGTCTTCCTACATTTCCCCCTCGGCGCCACATTGATCGCTCGTGTAAAATTTGGCCACTTCATCAATTTTGATGGTGCTAGTGATGGTAGGTACGGAAAAGCATTTTATTGTACATACTCACAAAGCTATAACATTACATTGGTAAAAAAAGTAAGAGCACTAAATTACATAAACAATAATAGTGATAGAACTAAAACTATGCTTAACCCATTTGGCTGACATCTACACGTAAGTACATTGATAAACATCTAACCCCAATTGTGTTGACATTCTAGTGTTCAAAAATAAAAATAAAAAACCACTTCCTTCATGAAAAGACCATTAAAACTTGATAGCAAACATTGACAGTGATGAATTGCATGATGTCTGTAAACACTTTTTTGGCACCGCCCACTAAAAACACTCCGATGATGGTATTAGTAGTCATATCAAGGTTTCGTATTATGAAATTGTACATCAAATCGAATTTGAGACATGATACCTTGTCCCATGTGCCAATCGTGCATCGATACAATTCACTCATTTTTTACGACATGAAAAAACAAAAAATTTCCAATGCTAAATCGAGTTAATTTTCAGAAAATGACCTCTTTCATTGCATTGATAAGTGTGGTGATGATAGACAAAAGATATGCAAATTTGAGCGAGGTTAAAGTGCACAAGATCTATGTAAGATTCGACCTGCATTTTGACATGATAAAGTGAATTGCCTTCCGAGTTAGATAGGAATTAACTTTTAAAGATAAAAAAGAACACTATCCGCGAACTTGATGTGCGATCCTGTCTAAACTTCTTCGCATTTTCCAATTCCACTTAATCTGATGAACATTCCTGTACACATGCATACTATAGTGATTTGATTGCATGTTGACAAGCAAGACGATCAGCGATAAGCGAACTACAAAGTTAGAAATTTCATGTGAGACTTGATTGGAGGATTTGATTGAATTTTTGCTCAAAAATTTATGACTTCATTAGCTCAATTGAAAGGTTGAGGATTGATTATGAAATTCTCTTGTTAAATTGTTGTTAGGTGATGATGATGATGCAGTGGAAGAGAACAAAAGGAAAATTTTGAAGATCAATGGGAGAAGGATAGATTATTTCGATAGAATAAGGAAGGAGAGGAAATTGGAAAGTTTACAAGCTTGTCATTAACTAAATCCAAAGAGATGTAGTGTAATAAATCATTGTTCTAAATATTTGATCATGTGTATTCTGACCATAGTTAGGCCCTAAAATTTGTGCTCACGCCAAATGTACCCACATTGATGTCAAGCATGTCAACTAGCATGCATTTTCTCTCGGGATGAAACTAGACACTTCGAATAACCTGCATTGAATTTGATCGCAAAACATACTCGTTCATTTGAGAATGACTAAGAGAAAAAAGAAGGGAATGCCCATCGAGCTCCGCTCAACCTAGTCCAGATGTGAGGGTAAACAACTGGACGAGCCTGGGTAATGACTCTTCACTTAGAGCCTGGAGCTACCAAGACTTGCTCGGCGTGGTTTTATTGTTTGGCGAAAGCATGAACTAAACGACCCTGGACAAGCAATATCTTTCTTGAGCTTAGGCTCGCTCAGGCGCTATGATTCATGCGAAGAAAGTATAATATATTCCAAAAAAATCATGCTCCGGGGGTGGTATGAATTTTAATGCTCGAAATATGACTTGGTCAGTCCTGGCTTGCCCATTGAATAGTTCTATAGATAATTAAAGTGTAGTCCCAAGAGTTGGGGGTATCTATCTTTTGAGGCCGAACATGCCAATAATGCCGTTGAAGTGAGGTGTAAGGGCTTCGTATGATTACAATTGTCAAAATCTGGTGGAATCCCCATTTAACTTTTAATTAATAAGATCACCTTAAACATTTTGAATTACGTAAAATCGACTTGTAAATTTATGTATAAAATCTTCCTATTCTTTTAAAATTTTAATTTTTATTTCATATTACAAAATTTGAAAAAAGGCATGTTTTAGGGCTCAGAGGCGTCAGTATCGCTTCACATGTGAAATATCGATATTACCGCCCGGCCTTTTCTTATTTGGAGCCTGCTTCAAATATTAAGATCAATTGGCTACGATGGATAGCTCTTATGTTATGTCAATTTTTTTGGCAAAGAAACTAGAAGAACAAGGTTATACCATGGATAATGGAAAGTTGACTTGTCATTATTTTTTGACATCCGCGTAACTTGAAGTTTTGCAAAAGCGTTTGTTTTATTTGACAAGGGGAAAATTGCTCAAAAGTTGTTTTAACCTTAGAAAATGATATTCCTAACTTATGAATCTCCTTATATCATTGATTTACATCTATGAATTAGTATATCACGCGGTGTTATTGGAAAAATCAATCAGTCTAAATCATTGGTGACAAATATATAAGTATTCGCAAAACATTCAATATTCAACTCAATCATGTAAAGTATTAATATATATTGTAAAGAAAAAACAAGAAGATTCATAACACTTTGTATACGGGAAACTAACTTGGGTTGACTAGATGAAGATAAGTGCTTTGAAGACATCTAAAATTCTTACAGATCGTTGAGAAAAAATTGCTTATTTATTGCATAAAAAGAGAAACGGATTAAAATTTAAAAAAATAACGTTTTTTTTTTTTTTTTACTTTAATTAGAATTCATCTCACTAAGGCCCTGCACATTTTCTTTAATGCCCCGTCCTTCGCCATTGCGACTGTCAATATAATTATTTCGATTGAATCTCAGCCACTCGTTCAACCAAAAGATTGATAAATGGCGGGTGAGATGAAAATGCGAACAAAAAAACAGAATATGGGATGAGAAAATCAGGTAGTCTACAGTAAAAATTACTTTGTCATGCGAAATAAACAATCACAAGAGTAATTAGACAAACAAATTATACGCATACTCACCCGACTTCAAGCAAAAATCAACAAGACATATCAGGGTACTTCCCATTCCAAAATGTGATTGTTTTGATGATTTCGTTTTTTCTTAATGGCCCTAATGATTCTGCTAATGCACAACTATGGGGACTGCTCATCACCGGTGATTCTGGCCTAGTGGTACAAGCTGATATTCCACAAACGCGAGGTCACAAGTATAACCCACTAGCGATGATAGTGCCTGTATCTTGTTTTGTCGATGACGAGAGCTCGTCAGCGTGGTGTAGTTATAGTGACAAGACTTGCCTACCCTAGATAAATGGTTGCAAGTGGTATTGGATGATGACCTTCTCGCAATCTCAAATCAAAATACATTGTGGCAAACGTGAGGCTTTCATGATGACTTAATAGAGCGACGGAGCATAGTCTTCCCGATTGATCCTCTCTGCCTTTCCTGGACAACAAAGAAAAAGAGAATGTGCTCCGAGATGGTGTGGGAATTTGGATAGAAGAAGGATGAACTATGAACTTTGGCAAGGAAGTCAGATTTAAATGGACTATAATCTGCAGGGTTCATTCAAATTTCATATTCGCCAACTCAAAAACACCTGTTTTACATCCTAATTTTTGCATCTTTACAGTAGCTGCTGTTGTTGGAAGTAAGAAAACACCTGTTTTACATCCTATTTTTTGCATCTTTATAGTAGCTGCTGTTGTTGGAAGTAAGAAAGCTTCTTCATTTGACGATGAATATAGATAGACCTCAATAATTGACATCATGATACAAGTTAATCTTTTGGAGCATGTCACCAAAAGAACCAACAGTTTAGAGCATGTCAGAGCATCTACCAAAATAAATAGCCCTTTGTTTTTCTTTTGTCAAGTTACAAACAATGAACATAAGCTCCTTACCAAAAAAACAATGAACATAAGCACATCATTTGTCTATGATGGGTTTTTGTGAATAAATGGGTCACCCATGATGGATTAACCCAGCCCATGAAAGAAAATAACCGCAAATGATAGTTATTTTGTGGGCACAAAAGTGAGAAGAAGAAAAACTTACATGAGTTTTTGCAAGTGCTTGTTCACTATTAGAAACACTTACTCTCACTTGAAAACAAAGAGAAAAAGCGACTTTGCTCGACAATCGAAGGATTACTCTCTCTCTCTCTCTCGGCTGCAATAGGTGCATTTAATCTGTGGCAAAGAGATATGTTTGTTTACGTAATATGCTTCGTTCGATTGATGATTCACGTATAGAATGGATACGTTTTCCGCGTTTTTGCATTATGTTTAGGAATCTATTTCCTTCATTAGTATCAGAGCATATGTTCTTGTTTACTGATCATTTAATATGTTTATAAAACGAATTGTTGGCCAGAATTCGTGAAACGGCACCGACGAACACTCGGGTACGAAAAATCGACACTTGGCCATACTGTTCGAGGTCGTTTCTCAATTTTCGTGCGTCAAAATTTATTTTTGAAAGTGTAGGGTCATAGTGCTTGTTGAGACGAACAAAACGACGAGTGGCACGTCGCCGGGGGAGGCCGGACGCGCCTCCACGCCCCGCTGCAAGCGATGGCTTCGCTGGTACATGCGCAGCTGTTGTCGCGCACAAGTGCGCAGCTGTTGTCGCGCACACGTGCGACGCATGCACCATGCGTGCGCGTGTGGGCGTGGTTGACGTTAGCCACGTCGGTTATTTTCTTTTGGGTCGAAAGGCCTAGCCCGGCAGGCTTGACCTAATCTGACCCGGGTTTTGATCCATGACCTGGCCCTGCTGACCCATTGACCTGACCCGGTCATCTATTGATCGTTGACCGTCATCGACCACCGTTGACCGGTTTTGACTATCGTTGATTGACGTTGACGACCGTTGACCAGCGTTGACCACTGAAAAAAAAAAAAAACTGAAGGGGGCAGAATGTACTTCTTGCAAGTATCATGAATTAAAAAATAATCATTTGATTTTTTCTGCATTGTTGCAGAAAAGATGGTACGAAGATTTCGAACCCCCATTATGGCTAGGACGCCTAAACAAAAGGAAAGACTTGCAGCGTTAAGAGCTGAGTTAGATGCTTATCGATGGGAAAATGGTGATTTGGATAATCATGTGGTCATGGTCAATAAGATGATACAGAACATCATTTGGAATGGTTACTGTAGGCTGGACTTTGAGAAGTTGAATGTTTAGATCAACACTCTTCCATCTGAATGGAAAAAAGGTGTTGCATCGCCTATGGGAGGTCAACATGGTCCCATCCTACAAAAAACTTGTAGTGGATTTTGTGAGAGAATATTATAGGATTGAGGTAACAAAGACTTCGACCGTAGGGATGAGTACAACTTGGCGAAGAATGAATGCGCTATGGAGAAAGCCTAAGGGATACCCGACAGTCTTTTCTTGGTTGCTAAAGAAGAAGATTGGTTTTTCTAAGAAATTTTATAAATCTTTCCTTGTGTATAAGAAATTGATAAACCGTTGATTTTTATTTTATTTTAGTTTGGTTTTAGATATCCTAGGTAGATATTAATATTTATGTTGGTATTCATGTTTCTTTCCTATGATGGATTTGTTCCTCATGTAAATAGTTTTTTTTAATGAATAGATGTCGATGGATATTTTCTATTATGAATAGTTTATGGTTCTATTATATTATAATATCTATCTTATTAATATCATGTGGTTGAGTGGGAGTTCTAAAAGTTTTAGTAACTTTAAAGAATGTAATTTTACCTTAATGATTATATTAATGATAATTTCACATTAGGATTTTAGATGATTGGGAACACAGTGAACTTTCGAATCTAAAAATTATGTGAAATTACTCATTAATATATTTAGTTTGTGTAAAATTGATGTATAAATGAGTGGCATCAATAATTCGTGCCATATGTCTGAAATGTTTAGATTCCATGGCTTCAGCAACTAAGAATATAATGGCTGAATTGAACAAAGGAGAGAAATTGAACGGCGAAAATTACGAAATATGGAACATGAAAATCCAATATGTGCTAGAAGAACAAGAAACACTAGAAGCTCTTAACCAATTTATGGAAGAACCTGAGGATGGGAACACTGCACAGCATAAGAGAGATAGAGATACATTTGCTGCATGGAAGAAGAAAAATTCGATTGCTCGCATCACGTTGCTGAGTAGTATGGAGAATGATATCATGCGAGAGTTCAGACGGTTTGAGAATGCCAAGGAAATGTGGGAAGCATTAGCAGCAAGATTTGGTCATACATCGGTGACCAAGCTGACGCAGCTTATTATAAGGTTTGACTCGTATAAGAAATCTCATGATCAGTCCATGAAACAACACTTAAGAAAGATGTCAAATATGATCATTGAGCTGAAGGATGTTAGATACATTTTGACTGATGAACAACAAGTGCAAGCAGTGATCCGTTCCTTGCCTCAAAGCTGGGAGCACATGAAGGTGCACCTGACCCATAATGAAAACATCAAGACCTTTGAAGATGCCATGCGCCATCTTGAGTTAGACGAGGAACCTCTCATAGTGGCGAAACCAGAAACCGATATCTATTATGCTGGTTCTAGTTCACATGGGGCTTCGGGCTCCAAGCGCAAGCGCGTCGAAAGGTTCATGAAGTGGAAAGGCAATAGAGCAAGTTTTTTGGGTAAGAAACCTAACTTCAATCAACATGACAAAGGAAAGTATTCTTTTGGTAAGAAGATGTTAAGGGTGAAACGTTACAACTATAGCAAGAAAGGCCACTTCGTTCGCGATTGTGGCGAGCCAAAGAAGGTAAACTCCCCTTACAATTTTTAGAACTTTGTCTATGTGTTCAGTTCTGTATTTTTAACCGAGTCTAATCCTTTGTGGACTGTAGATTCGGGAGCAACAGACTATGTAGCGAAGGACAGAGATGCCTTTGTGGAGTTCCAACGGGTTCCGACTAGAACAAAATGGATCTATGTAGGGAATAATTCTAAAGCTGAAGTTAAAGGGATTGGCACCTGCCAGTTGATGATGTGTGGTGGACGCACATTGCTCCTACATGACGTATTATATGCTCCAAAGATTTGTCAGAATTTAGTGTCTGTATTAGTGTTGGTTAAACTTGGTTTTTGTTTGAACTTCCATAATAATGGTGTTGATTTATATTTGAATACGAATTACTATGGTTGTGAATACTTTTTGGATGGTTTTATTGTATTAAATGTTAACTGTGGTGTTGTTAACGTTTGTTATTCCCTATTTGCATCTTCCAATTCTTATGAAAATGATGTGAATGTGTGGCATGCTAGACTTGGTCATATTGGCCAACAACAAATGCAAAGATTAGTCAAAAAGGGCTTATTAGGCAATATTGAAAAAATTAACTTTCCTATTTGCGAGCATTACCTGGCCGGGAAAACAACAAGGAAACTATTTGGAAAAGGGTACAAGAGTTGAGTTTCCTTTGCAACTAATCTATTCTGACATCTATGGTCCAATGAATATAAGAGCAAGGCATGGGGCTGTGTATTTCATCACATTCATAGATGATTATACTCGATTTGGATATGTCTATTTGATTTTTCATAAATCTGATGCATTAAGTTGTTTCAAGAAATTTATGAACTTGGTAGAAAATCAATTAGATAAGAAAATAAACACGTTTAGATCCGATCGAGATTGAGAATATTTATCTGATGAGTTCAGAAATTTATGTAATGAAAAAGGAATAGAAAGACAGTTGTCTATTCCATATACTCCTCAACAAAATGGTGTTGCCGAGAGGAGAAATAGAATTCTATTGGAAATGGTTAGGTCTATGATGGCACGAGCTAACTTACCTATCACTTTTTGGGATGATGCTTTGTTAACTGCTGCCTATGTACTTAACCGTGTGCCTTCTAAATCAATTACTTCCACTTCGTATGAGTTATGGACAGGTAGAAAACCCGATTTAAGTTTTCTTAAACTTTGAGGTTGTGCTGTTTATACTCACGAGCCCTCTCATAAATATGGGGAACTGGGTCCCAGAGGCAAGAAGAGTATTTTCATAAGATACTCAGAGCACTCAAAATGGTATGTGTTTATAGGTGAGCAAGAAAGTGGGAGTATAACTGAATTTGAATTACGAGATGTCATATTCTTAGAGAATGAGTTTCCTAATAAGGGTGCAATTGGTGAGGACTACTCACTATTTGAAACCTTGGATCCTGATAATGAAATTTGTAACATCCCGAATTTCGATTCATTTCTGGGATCAATAATAATGATATTATTCCTCATTTAATTTTAGTAAATCTCGCCTAAAATTGAGCTCTCTCAGGATATTAACCTATAGGGAATGGCTAATTAGGAAACGGTATGTGGACCAAGGACCCGATCACAATTCGGATACCGATTCCGAGAAATAATGAGGAAATATTTTGGGCTAATGTGGGCCGATCCTAGGAGGGTAACGGATTTGATTCAGTCGATGACGTACGATCGGATCGCGGGTGATTCTGCACGACCGAGAGTACGTGTAGCGAACGAATCCCGAACTTAAACCGAACGATCGCGACCTTTGGAACTACCGATAATTTCTCGTGTTCTCCCGGTAATTGAGACTGTCACTACTTGAGTAACCCTAGGTCGATACGCGTAAACCCTAAACAGCCGCCCGTTAGTGAGAGACTCTGAAATTGGAAATTGAGCGAGTTTTGGTCACAAAATTTGACCCGAGTTTCGGTGTCGATTTTCGAGAGCTTATACGACTATTTTTACGAATCAGACGTCATATTATGTTGGCCACACACATTTGGGGTTGGTATGGTTGAAAAATGGAATTTCGACCTGGGACCGGAAAAATGACCGTTTTGCCTCTAGGCTATTTTCGGTTCCGAATTTTGGAGATGCTTTGGAATTTATTTATGGATTAAATTAAGGTTCATCAGCCCAATAATTCAGCCTTGCAATTGACCAAAGTGCCCCTTAATTATTGGATAGAGATGAATATGGGCCAAGTTTTCAAGGGAAAAAGTGGAATTTTGGAAATGTTGGTCAAATCTCTTTGACCCATTAATAAATTTGTTTTTCTCTCGTTCCTCCCCCATTTCCTCCAGCAAATTCTCTCTCCTCTCCCTCTTTCTCCCGAAATCTCCCTCTCTTTCTCTTCCTCTTGCCGTGAGCAAGCTGCCACCGGAGGAGCACCGCCGTTAGCCCAAGCCGATTGCCACCGTCACCCCACCGTTCCCTCTCACCTTCACCGTCCCTTTCTCTTGTTTTGACCAAAGGACCGCTGGATTAGCCGCCCTTGCCGGTTTGCCGTTCTAGCCACCGTAGATGCCACTGGGACGCCGCCGCCGATTTCGCTGCACGTCGGTGATTGGCGCTCGTTCCCCGTCGTTTAGTTGAGCTTGGAGCTTAGTTAGTGTGAGTATTAATTTCTAAACCTTAATTATGACTAATGTGCATTTCTAGATAGGATTATGTGATTTTAGAGGTTAATTATGTGAGATTTAGACTTGATTAAGGTCCAATGATTAGTGGGTGATTATGTGGAATATTTGGGAGTTAAACACGTCAATTAAGAGATGGATTGATACCCTAATGTGGCTGTTTGGGGGCTGGCCATTCTAGATCCGAATTGAATCATTTTTGACTAAGTTGAGATTTGTATGGATCATTGCCATGTTGAGGATTAATTGGACAATTGAAGGAGTTTAATTGCAATTTTCCCGACCATGTCTTGTTTAAATGGTTTATGGGCTGAATTATGTGCCTAGATGATCAATTGAATAATGCCATACCACGCGGTTGTGTGAATGATTAAGGCGGTGTGCGATTGGCCATTGAATAGCGTGAATTATGGCGCTCGAGGATGTGAATTATGTGTATGGCTTGTTAGCATGTCAATTAGGCACGTGTGGCATGAATGAGCACGTATTGATTTTGTTGAGTTTTGTGCTCGTGATTGAAATTGATTGCTCATTTTGTATGGTCACACATTCCGTATGTAGAGAATGGACATGAGAAGAAAAGTGTGCGAGTTTGTGTGTCTGGCATGAGCATGTGTGATCACCCTAAATGCCCAGATGCGTTTACGCGAGGCTTAGATAAAATTTGCAATGTGCTGTGTGATCACTTATTAGCCTTCTGGTCGTGCCATCCTCATGTACTTTGAAGCAGGACGATGCTCGGTTTGTCAGAAAGATGGCGTTGGTCCGTAAGGAGATCGGTGTTATGCCTCATGCACTTTGGAGCAGGCTAGAGACATTAGGCCATATGCGCTTGGGTGCAGGCAGCGGAGTGTTGTGAGCCTTCGGGCCGTGGCCTTCGGGTCGGTTTATTAATTGCTAAAATGAGACGTGTGCCAAAATGCATGATTTGAGGAGATTCATAAGTATGACAAATGTGTGCTAGAGTATGTAACTAATGTGCGAGCCGGTAATTCATATGTAAGACAGGCACTTAAGGCATGATCACGCGTATGGCGTACGTATGATCAATATGTAGCATATATGCCGTGATTTATATAAAACGCCTAACCTGCAGGGTCGGTTGTATACTTGATTTGGGCTCGAGGGCCTAGGTCTTTTGATTGAAATTGTTATGCAGTGTGTGCTTGGTTTTTCCTATTAGGAGGTTCATGTTAACCTAGTTTTGATTTAGGGGTTTTTACTCATTGAGCTTGTCTCATTGTCGTATAAACCCACTCTTTTCAGACTCTTTCCAGCATTGAGGATGGCAGGTAAGCTGACACATTTTGGGAGAAGTCTCGGATAGATATGGTGTTTGACCGCAGAGCCATGAACCCTCTTTTGATGTTGGTGGTTATTGACCCGTTTTGGCTTTTATAAGTGTACCTGGTGTAAAGCAGATATCATAAATATTCTACTAGAATGTAATGTGTATTTTTTTTCTAGTCTCATTGGTTTTGTCTATTATGCTATCCTTGGTTGTCTGACTTATTGTACGGGTGTATATATATATTTATATACGTCGCTTCCGCATGTGTTTTGATTTGTGTGTTTTAGGCGTTGGGTCGGCGACGCGTCTTGGGACGTCGCAGCAAATTCGACCAATGACGGGATGCTCGAGCTTCGTGGGTACGGGGCGTGACAAAATTGATAAAGTTTATCCAAGTGGGAGCAATGTAAGAAATGAGAAATTAAATTCGACTCAATATCAATTGCAATCATTTGATAAGATAATACAGTCATTATCTAATCCAAGTGGGAGCGTAATGGAGAATGACGTACCTCGTGTACAATCTCCCATACAGCGAACAAGTCACAAAAGTGTTTCCTGACGACGTTTTGATATTGAAGGGGAAACTTTCATGGTTGCTCCACAAGATAAAGATGAGCCAAGGAATATAAATGAGGTTCTAAATTGCCCTAATAAGGAAAAATGGATAGATGCAATGGAAGAAGAAATAGAGTCAATGAAGTCAAACCATGTTTGGGAACTGATTGATCTTCCAAAAGGACGCAAAACTATTGGGAACAAATGGGTTCTCAAAATAAAGCGAAAAGCTGATGGCTCAATAGAAAGATATAAGACTCGTCTCGTAGCGAGAGGGTATAATCAATAGGAATGAATTGATTATGAGGAAACTTTTTCTCCTGTAGTGAGATTTACCTCAGTTTGCCTTATTTTGGCAATAGTGACAAGTATGGATCTTGAATTACATCAAATGGATATAAAGATTTCTTTTCTAAATGAAGAATTAGAAGAAAAAATTTATATAGAGCAACCCGTTAGCTTCATTGTGAAAGGCTAAGAACAAAAAGTATGTCAACTTTTGAGATCGATATATGGCCTTAAGCAGTCTTCAAGACAATGGTATACGCGTTTTCATAATACCATAGTGGCCTATGATTTTACAATGATTGATGAAGATCATTGCATATATATCAAATGATCCAAAGATCAATTTGTGATCTTATCATTATATGTTAATGACATACTGATTGCTGGAAGCAATATGGAGCTCGTTAATACTGTTAAGAGTTGGTTATCGTCCAATTTTGAGATGAAAGATATGGATGAAGCTGCATATATTCTTGGAGTTAAGATTTTAAGAGATCGTTCCAAAAGATTATTGTGACATTCCGAAATTCCACTAATTAGAATTTATTAAATAATTGAGTTTTATGAAATGTGCTCGCAGTAAATTCTCGCCCGAAACTGATCATTCCTGGGAATGCTAACCATTAGGGAAAGACTATTAGGGGAAATTAAATTCGCGCGATTAAAGAAAATTCGATCGTGAATGGATTTCGACCATTAAATCGCGGAAGTGATATTTTGAGCCACTATTGACTGATCCAAGGATAGTTAGGGGTAAGTTCGCCACTGTCCTAGTAGTGGATTGCAGGTGATTCCGCAGAACCATGAAACGACTTGATGAATGATTCTGAAATTTTATCGAACGATCGTACCCCTCGGATCAAGTGATTGATCTTTGCGATTTTAATGACAACCGAGGTTGTCGCGTACCGAACGTACTTGCACGTGACTCGATTCAGTATCAATCATGAGTCGATTCTGCGAATTTCCCTAGCAAGCCGCCCGTTAGCTCGAGAAATGCTCGAGTTGCTTTTAATAGAATTTAATTATTGGATTTTTTTGCCCAAATTGGACAAGTGAAAAATTACGATTTTGCCCCTCTGGACCCCGATGTCGATTCTGAGGCCGTATGAGATTACTTTTCGAGGTTGATGCCATTTTAGGGTGGCCACACACATTTTGAGTTGTTACGGTCAAAAATTGAAATTTTGGTTCGGAAGTGAAAAATAATATTATTTTATTCCCCAGGACTTTGCAGTCGATTTTCGAGGGCTTAAGAAGCTATTTTCACGATTCTAACGCCATATTATGTTGGCCACACCCATTTGGGGTTGGTACGGGCGAAAAATGGAATTTCGACCCAGGACCGGAAAAATGACCGTTTTGCCCCTGGGCCATTTTCAGTTCTGAAATTTTGGGGATATTTTATGGATAACCATTAGCCCAATAATGCATATTTCACTTGGACCATAATACCCTCAATTATTAGACTTTGGAGTAATGTGAACCAAGTGTTAAAAGGGCAATTTGGTCATTAAAGGAAAATTTGACTAAATAGTCAACCCTCCACTCTCTCTTCTCATTCTCATCATTATCACCTTCAGCCATCCCCTTCTCTCCTTCATTCCACGATCAGCCCCCTCCCCCATTTGTTTTTTTCTTTTCTTCTTTCCACCGTGGGCTTTCTTTGGCCGTGAGCTCCACCGTCGGCATTGCTGCTCACCGCCGCACGCCACACCACCGGACCGCCAGCTTGCTGTCACCATGCCACCCTCCAACCTCACCATCTCTCTCTCTTTCCCCTCTCTTTCTCTCTCTCTCCACGTGACCCATTTCTGGTCGTACAAGACCACGTCGCCGCCGGATCGTCGCTGTGACATTCTAAATTTCGACCAATTTGTAGGATTTATAAAACGTGTAATTCGTCAATGTGCTTATAGTAAAATCTCGCTCGGGAACTGATCACTCCCGGTTATTGTTTTAAAATAGAGATTTCGCTAGAATCGTATTCGATCGAATTTGGCCGTTATTTAGAGCCCGAACTTTGGTATCGAATATTTCAGAGTTCCGTGATGAATTTAATTGGACGGTGTCGATTTTCACGTGGCCAACCTCGATTTTGCTCGGGATAAGTGAAAAGTGAATTTTTGACCAGGTGCAAATTTGGACTGGTAGACCACTATCGCAGTGTATTTTTAGTAGTACCCTTTTGGCCAAAATCCTAAAATTATTAATTAGGATTTTTCGGGGACCGTCGGATCATTTCTGGATTTAAATCGTGACCGTTGGATCACAATTATTGCGATTAGACTAATTTTTTTTTTTTTTCTCTCTCTCTCTCTCTCCTCCCTCTTTTTCCGCCGGTCTTCTCCTCTGCCGTGTTTGACTTCCACCCACCAACCCCACCCACTCCTTCTCTCTCCTTTTCTTTTTCCCTTTTTCTTTTCTCCCTTTCTTCTTCTTCCCCCTTCTTGCTTCGGACGCAGCACCTTCTGGCTTCTTCTTGGCTGCCCGATGCCGACCGCTTGCTAGCCGCCGCCAGCCTCGCCGCGCCGACCGCGTGTCACCGCCGCGCCGACCGCGTGTCACCGCCGCTGTGCCTCGCCTCGGCCGCCATCCGCCAGCCGCTTCCTTTTTCCCTTTCCCTCGGCGTCGCGTCTTTTGGCTTCTGTCCGCTCACGACCACGCCTCGCCAGAACCGAGACCGCCGCTCCAGATCGCTCGTCGCGCCACCGTAGCTCACCTTACCCACACCATGCCGTTTCCGACCGCCATCCCAACTCCTCTCTGGCCAAGCGCGCCCCTGCCCAGCCCACTCGCCGTCGAAATTGGCTCTGTTGTCCTTCTCCGCCGCTCGCCGCCGCCGTCCCGAACGTTGCCGCCACCATCTCGGCTGCCGGGACACCGCCACCAGCAACCAGCTCTGCCCGGAACAACCAAGCCGCGCTGGACCAGCCACCACTGCGGCTATTTCTTCGCCGTTCGTCGTCGTCCGCCGATCGCCGTTCCGAGCCGGAACCACCGTGGACCGCCCTCGTTGCCGTCGTCATCCTTGTGTCGACGCCGTCGTTAGTAGTGTAAGTTAACCCCTAATCCCGTGTTTAGGGTGTTAAACTTGCTTAGGATAGTTTAATTTATGTTTAGTTTATGTTAATTGTGGGTTAGTGATTAGTTAATTGTGTTTAGGGTTTAAGTTGTTAATTAGTTTATTGTTATTGATTATTATTATTATTTCAATTATTTTCGGAATTTAAATATTATTTTATTAGTTAATATATTAATTCTGAATTAAATATTATTATTTTATTATTAAATAATTAATTTCTGAAAATTTAATATTATTATTTTCGGAAAATTTTCTAGCGTCAATTGTGATGCCAATGTTGGTTTTCTCTGTTTAAATTGTCGTTTTATAAAATTATTTGAGCGATTTTGATTCGAGAAAATATTTCGAATTCTTTGAAAAAGAAATTAATTTCGGATATTATTAATCAATTATATTCCGAATTTAATTATTATTATTTCAGAAAATTTATAATTTCAAATTACTAATTCTAGTTTGAATGTTGGCATTTATACCATGAATTGTCGTATAAAATTATCTTTATGGTAATTTATTTTGATAGGAAGTTTTTAAGAAAGTTTATGAGATTATTGGCATTAAATTATTTTTAATTGTTATGCCAGAAATTGATAGTGATATTTTGCGGTTAATATTTGTGTCATTATCAAAGTTTGCAAAATTGATTGGTAGTTGCATGTGTGACCATGTGATATTGTTGTATGGCATTAATTAGAGCACGATTCATGTATGCATGGGCTAATTGAAAAGATAATAATTGGCCGGTATGCTTGTATGCTCGTGTGGTCACACGTTGGAGCCGTCTTGCCGTGTATCGCTTGACAATGCCCTATTTATCGGATGCCTGGGGATAATCTGGAGTGTCGATACCCCGGATGCCTTGTCGCGGCCCAAGGCCGGACTTGATGCTCCTTACGGGATGCCATCTTACTGTGTATCGTTTGATGTTGCCGTATTGGAATGCCGTCATCCTGTGTATCGTTTGACGTAGCCGTGCCCAACAGGGTGGGACGGAGCCCGGTTTTTACGGGTAGACGGCCATCTTGTTGCGTATCGCTTGATGTGTAGTGGCCCTGAGGGGGCGTAATAATTGGAATACGTGTGATGCATAGTGCTTGATTATGTGGTAGAAATTGCTAGGTATGGTATGAGACGTGCCCAAGTGGATTCTATCTTATAATCGAGACATGCACGACTGTGATGCATTAATGCATGGATAATTTGTTTAAATGCTTCGAGTATGTGACATATGCATTTCATCAATGTGTGTACCAAGACAAGGTAAGGATGCTTGTGGTTGCTGCTGTTGTTGCTGTTGTGCCTGTTAGGGACCCCCATGTGAGTTGGCTTCCTAAGCGGGGTTTAGGCCGTTAACTTATTGAGATTTTATCTCATTTGTTGTTAAACCTTTTCAGGGCCTTAGCACGTCGTTGCTTCTGGTTCGGTTCAAAGTACCGCAGTTTTTGTTGGCTCCTGAGGGTTAGGCCCGAGAACTGTTTTGGTTGGAGTAGGTTAACCCTAACCTTTCTTTTTGCTGGCCTTTTTGTGGTAGCGCCCGAAGTGGGCTTGTAAGAATATTCCTGGGGATTAATCAAGTGAGAACTAAAATGCTGTTGTGTTTGGTTTTCCTCTGCTATCCCTGCTTATTGTCGTTGTCTGGGGTTTGTTGTGTTCGCTTCCACATGCGTATTAAAAGATAAAATGAAGGGTTGGCGACGAGTCCTGGGACGTCGCATCTCAATGACCGAAGCGGGGTGTTGTGCGTCCGTAGGGTTCGGGGCGTGACAGTCGCCGTGCAAGCTGGAAGCCATCGTGAGTCATTCGCCTTCGCTGTAGAGCGCCGCCGCTTTCCGTTCTAGCCGATTAAGTCTAGAACTTTGTAAGTCGCTTCCTAATCCCGATTTAGGATTTTGGGTATCGTCGAATAATTCGATTTTTGGGTGAAATTGGACTTGTGCGGGTGCGAAATGTTGGGGCTTTAGATCGAGAATGTATGGTGGGCCTTAAGGAATTAATTCAAAATTTTTGGAGGACGATTTGAGGGAATTTCAAGCTAAGAATCACTGTTCACGAGCTGTGATTCACTGTTCACGAGGTTGTGATGCTTGGTTCAGGACACAAGTTGGATTTTAGAACCGGTATTTAATGGCGAGAAAGCCCCATGAAGGATCGGAATTAATCCGACGTCATTTGGTTGGAGAAAAATGGCAATTACCGTATTTGAGGTGTGTTTGATTTATTTATAAATTGTGGTGATTTAATTGAGAGTGTTGTTGTGGAATTGAGTAACTGATTATACTTGTCGAGTGCACACGTGAGTTGATTAAATTAATTGTTGATATTGCTCATGTGAATTGTTGAGTGCGCTTTGTCTGCGTGTGACTCAATGGGTGCACGGATCACGTGTGGTAAATGCATATCGAGCATGTGCATGAGTAAGGAGAAGTGTGGTGTGACAAGTGATTGTGGAAAAATATATGAAGGTGTGATAGAATGAGAATGGGATTGGGTCGAGTATCGTAAACTCGGGCAGCGATCACGTAGGTCTGTTGTATTTGGCACAGGTTGAGGCTTGAAAAAGCATGTATGAGAATTGGTCCGAGGTACGATCAGCTCGGGTGAGACCGGGATTGGACCAAGGTATCATAAGCTCTGATTCCAATTATGTAGGCCTGTCGCATTTGGCATAGGCTGAGTTGGGATCGGGCCTGGGGTGCGTAATGCTCAGGTCTTGATCGGGGCCTGAGGCGTGAACGAGTACGAGGGCCGGAAGTGATGTGATGAATGATCGCAGTGTGCCTGAGGCGTGTATTTTAACACGGGCCACTGGCAAGAATTAAGAAAGTGGAAAATGAGAATGGAAGGAAGAGTGGGATGAGAATTGACACATACGCGTGTTGCATACGACGTGATCGTGACTGAGTGCAAATGTGTGTATTATTGAACTTGACAGTCTTAATTGATATGCCTGTTTTGTGATATTGGTGTACGTGAATATGTGTGATTACGTAATTATTTGGAGGTACGTGATAGCCTAGGTTGGGTTTAGGAGTGTACTTGCTGAGATTTATTCTCATGGTTGTGTAAACCAAACAATTTTCAGAACTCAGCCCTGAGACATGAATCCTCCACTGCCACCACCCTTAGTACGTTTTAGAGTTCCAGTGCACACAGAGTATGGGGCAGCCGAGTTTCAGATGGGAAACGGGATGACTTGGATAAGGTATACGACGACCGTGTTTGTAAGAGTGGAAAAGCTTGCCTTGGATGAGAACCATTTTTGAGGTTGAACGTCAGGTCATCGACTCTTTTTTGATTTTGGTAGTTTTAGTAAAGTGTGCACTGGTAGACAGAGGTTTGTTTTATTGTATATATGGTGGTACAAGTTTCATTGAGAATGCAAATGTATATTCTCCAATTCTCCCCAGTACATTTTGTCAGGGTATTTATGGTTTCCGTTTGCGCAAATAAACCTTTGATGTTTAGATGAGGTCGGCGACAACCTGGGACGTCGCAACTGATCGATCGAAGGCGGGATGTCGTGGGCTCGAAGGAAGCTCGGGGCGTGACAATTATTGTCTCTTTCGCAAGAGACTTATGTTAACAAAGCTTTTAAACGAGTTTGTATGCATGGCTGTAAACCCATGGATACTCCTATTGCAAAAGGTAAAGGATTGAGCCGTAGGTTGTGTCCTAAGACTCCACAAGAGAAGGAAAAAATGAAACGTGTTCCTTATACTAGTGCTATTGTGAGTTTAATGTATGCTATGATGTGTATAAGACCTGACATATATTTTGCAGTTGGAATGGTAAATAGATACCAATCCAATCTAGGTCAAGCACATTGGAAAGCCGTCAAAAGAATCATGAGGTATCTAAAGGATACTGTTGATTATTCTATGAGTTATCAAGGAAATGATCTATGACTTGAAGGCTACTCAGATGCTGACTGGGGAGGAGATTTAGACGAAAAAAATCTACCTTTAGATTTGCATTCTTACTGAATAATGGTGTCATATCTTGGAGCAGTAAGAAATAAACATGTATAGCATTATCCACCATGGAAGCCGAGTTCGTAACATTGTCAGCAGCAGTACAAGAGGGAGTTTGGCTTAAGAGATTTTTAGATCATTTAGGTGTTGTTGAGCATGCTGCAAGCTCACTGTTAGTCAATTGTGATAGCCAAGCAGCGACAGCATACACCAATGATCCGAAATATCATGGCAAGACCAAATATATAGATACCAAGTACAATTTTATTAAAGATATGGTAGCACGAAAAGATGTGAACTTGCAGTACATATCTACGTATAGAATGATAACAGATCTTATGACAAAGCTAATTCCTAAAGATGTTTTCATTAGTCATGTAAAATCTCTAGGACTACGTAGATGCTGATGTATTGAATATTGTAATTTCCCTGAATGTTCACATTTAAATGAAATTGTTATGTCATTGTTAATGCCTATGATTTTTTTTTTGATATTTATGCATCTTAATACTTAGTGTATTATGTCAAGAAAGTATGTCGGACAGATAAGATTAACCCACTCATACAAGTAATCGCCTCTATTTACTGTATGATAAATAGAGATGACACAATTTTTAAGCTTATTATCGAGGTGATAATCGAGAGCTCAAGCTTAAAATATAAATGTCGCCTTAGCTAAGTGCTAATATGAGGACATAACATTTATTATGTTCGAAAGTAAAATAGTCAACATATTTTACTTTATCTGTCTTTGATGCCAGATATGAGTTCTAATGGATTCTTTATAAGAGTAGATACGTGAACTCAAGTTTAAACATTGAGTATGTCTGAACTATCATCTGTACGGTATTTAATGTAAAGACATATGCTCCATGGAAAAAGAGTTAATACTGTACTACGTATTTCATACTACGTATGCATGAGACGACCGATAAGAGTGGCAAAAGTTTTTGATCTCAACTTTATGCCATGTGAGACTCTTGAGGATATAAGTTCCTCATTTAGTGCCCTCACGACTCTGACTTATTCTCAAAGTTTTTATTCAGTGTTCGCTATCTTAGGGTGTTGCCAATAGTTATGAATGGATCTAATGGGGCATTTCTAGAAAAACGTGCTGGACTGAAATAGAGAGGTTTAAGGAAAAAGGAAGATCAATTTATTTATGATGTCACATCCTATTTTTGTATTCACAGGTTGACCAATTATGATTTTAAGTAATCATAGTTGTGAATACAATATACGAGATACTAAAAGAGATAAAAAGAGATATAAATGAGACAGATTGATCTAGTGTACTGCATATTATATCTACTCAAAAACATTATGCCCAATTTGAGCTACTATGTATTCCTAACAGATGCATGGCAATGAGCTCTCGAAGTATGTTGATCGCATAGATTATTTGCGAGTATGAACATTGCAAAGAAGAGAGAGTTAATGTTTAGCTCACCATATGTGAGTGAGAGATGATGGGTTTTTGTGAATAAATGGGCTGCCCATGATGAGCTAACCCAGCCCATGAAAGAAATAACCGCAAATGGCAGTTATTTTGTGGGCATAAAAGTGAGAAGAAGAAAAACTTACGTGAGTTTTTGCAAGTGCTTGTTTACTATCAGAAACACTTACTCTCACTTAAAAACAAAGAGAAAAAGCGATTTTGTTCGACAATCGAAGGATTACTCACTCTCTCTCGGGGCTGCAATAGATGCATTTAATTTGTGGCAAAAATGTATGTTCGTTTACGTAATATGCTTCATTCGATCGGTGATTCAAGTATAGAATGGGTACGTTTTCCACGTTTTTGCATTATGTTTAGGAATTTGTTTCCTTCAGCCTTCCTCAACAATGTTTGCATATGATCCTCCTGAGAGATTTCACCAAATAAAGATGACACTGGGATATTATGCAAAACAAGCACAGTTAAGAAAATTCAGGTCACTGAGCAAGGGCATAAAAAAAATGATATTTGGAAGAGAAAACATAACAAAAGCTGAAGTTGCAGAAAAATATCAATATAAGAGCAATAATTCTTCACGATTCTCACGCAAAGCATAGTGCATTTCCATAGATGGAAAGATAAGCAATTTTGGGTCATCAAACAAAGTTCAAGATATATTATCAATACAGACAGGCACATCCACGCATCATAATTCCAGCACTGTGAGCAAGTCCATGTAAATATTATTTATTTTGAGGAATAGTCACTTGTATGAAACAATGGTTGGTTGACTTGCTGTACCACGTCAGCATTATAACCATTTCATTGCGTACTTCCTTGTCCAACAAAACAGAGCAACCCAAATGTCAATGTTGGTGAAAGAAACAAATTCCTAAATATAATGCAAAAACGCGGAAAAAACGTGCCCATTCTATACTTGAATCACCGTTCGTACAAAGTATATTAAGTAAACAAACATATCTCTTTCACAGATTAAATGCACCTATTGCAGCCTCGGGAGAGAGAATAATCCTTTGATTGTCGCACAAAGTCACTTTTTGCTTTGTCTTGAAGTGAGAGTAAGTGTTTCTGATGATGAATGATTCACTTACACAAAAAAAAAAAAAACTCACGTATGTTTCTCTTTCTCACTTTTGTCTTCAGAAAATAACTGCCAAATGCGGTTATTTTCTTTCATAGGCTGGGTTAGTCCATCATGGGCGGCCCATTACACACAAAACCCATCATCTCCCACTCACACATGGTGGGCTAAACATTAACTCTCTCTTCTTTGCAATGTTCATGCTAACAAATAATCCGTGCAACCAGCATATTTTGAGACCTCGTTGCCATGCATTTGTTAGGAATATATAGCAGCTCAAATTAGGCATAATGTTTTCGAGTAGATATAATATGCAGTACCATAGATCAATCAATCACATTTATATCTCTTTCGATCTCTTTTAGTATCTCGTATATTGTATTCACAATTATGATTTACTCAAAATCATAATTGGTCGACCTGTGAGTACAAAAATAGGATGTGACATCATACGTAAATTGATTTTCCTCTTTCCTCAAATCTCTCTATTTCAGTCCAGCATGCTTTTTTAGAAATGCCCCATTATATCGAATCATTCATGACCATTGACAACACCCTAAGATAGCGAATACTGAATAGAAATTTTGAGAATAAGTTAGAGTAATGAGGGCACTAAATGAGAAACTCATATCCTCAAGAGTTTCACACAACATAAAGTTGAGATAAAAAACTTTGGGAAAATTCCAATTTGGGGTCCAAAATAGGGCCATTTTCTCAATTTAGGGTCCCAAGTGGACTTAGTGCCAAATTGGTACCCAAAGTCCCCAAAAAGTGTCAATTAAGGGTCTGGGTTGCCGGCCGGCCAAAATACCCGCCGGCTGGCGATCCCACGACTGTTCCGGCGAACAAAAACAATGTTTTTATATATTTTTTTCTTTTATCTATTTTTTTATGTTCCTTTTCCTCTTTTTTTTTTTTTCTCCTTTCGCTTCGCCGGCCATTGTCGGGGCCGGCAGAGGTTGCCGAACTCAGGTGGAGGCGGCCCTCGCCGGCATCGGGCGTGGGCTGCCCTCGCTTGGGCTGGGTGGGCGAGGGCGACCCTCGCCAGATCCGGCGAGAGCGATCCCCACCACCCTGCTTCTTTTGTTACCAGCTTCCAGTAGTTCGCCGGAGTGTGATGAAAAAAAAAACGGTCTTTTTCTCCCATGCCCCGAGCTTCCTGGGTGAAATTCGTGTTGGGATTCTCGAGTGTTGTGGGTGTTTGTGTGTTGTGGATATCGAATCCTGACCTGGGTTTGGTCCGTGCGCGCTCTTCGCAGCTCTGTTTCAGTTGCTGCTGTTCGAAGCCGTGGGGAGGACGATAAACCCCGTGGGAGGGGCGGTGGGCCTGGTGTAGACCGGCAATTGGCGGCTCTGCCAGTCGGCGGTCGACGCGGTGCTCCGCGGCGGCGCGCTGCACCCGCTCCTCGAGCCCGCGGGCTCTGTCCCATCGCTCGACCTCGACTGGAGCTCGGTGTCGGAGGTGGACCACTTCATGCCTCCTCCGAGCCCCCCGCTGCCGCCGCCGCCCCTAGACGACGCGCCAGCAAAGGTCAAGGAGAACCGGCTCGGCCTGTCCTTGATGTAGCCTGACTCGCGGCGGCGGCGACGGCGGCGGCGACGGCGGCGGGCGACCCCGTCGGAGGAGGAGGAGGAGGAGTCGGGGACGACGACGGCGGCAACGTGGCAGAGCGGGTCGTCGGAGGAAAAGAAATAGAAAAAAACAGAAAAAATAAATAAATAAATAAATAAACACTGTTTCTGTTCACCTGAACAGTCGCGGGATCGCCGGCTGGCAACCCAGACCCTTGTTTGACACTTTTTGAAGACTTTGGGTACCAATTTGACACTAAATCTACTTGAGACCCCAAATTGAGAAAATGGCCCTACTTTGGACCCAAAATTGGAATTTTCCCAAAAATTTTTGCCACTCTTATCGATTGACTCATGCATACGTAGTATGAAATATGTATTACGGTATTAACTTCTTTCCCATGGAACGTATGTCTTTTCATGCAATACCGTACAGATGATAGTTTAGATAAGAATAGATTACAAATTTCGAGGACGAAATTTTTGTAAGGGGGGAAGAATTGTAACAGCCCGAATTTTGATGTAATTCCGAGATCAATAAAACTGACGTTATTTCGCATTTCATTTCAGTAAGTTTCGCCTAAAGCTGATCACTCTCGGGATACTAACTGATGAGGTATGGCTAACTAGAAAATGGTATGTGGACCGGGGACCCTATCGCGAAACGAATACCGATCATGAGAGACACTGAGGGAATATTTTGGGCCAACGTGGGCCGATCTTAGGAAAGAGTAATGGATTGGATTTGGCCAAGGCCTACGATGTACAATAGGGACGTAGGTGATTCTGCCAATCCGAAAGTACACGTGGCCAACCAGTCTTGAACTTGAACCGAGAGATCGTGACCTCTGGAACTAGTGATAATTTCTCATTCTCTCTCAATGATTGATGCCATCATGATATGGATAACCCTAGGTCGATACGCGTAACCTCTAAACAGCCACCCGTTAGTGAGAGACTCTGAAATTGAAGATTTAGCGAGTTTCGTTCACGGAATGGGGCCCAGATGTCAATGTCGATTTTCAAGGGCTTAAGAGATTATTTTTGGAAATCTGACGTCATATTATGCTGGCCACGAGCGTTTAGAGTTATTATGACTAAAAATTGGGATTTCAGTCCGTGGTTGAAAAATTACGATTTTGCCCCTCGGGACTCCCGCGCCGCTTTTCGAGGCTGAGTGAGGTTATTTTTCGAGGCGGACGCCATTTTTGGGTGGCCATGCATGCTAGGAAGGGTTTTGACCAAAAATTGGAATTTCGGCGAAAATTGGAAAAATAATATTATTTTATTCTCGGAACTTCGCGGCCGATTTTCGGGGGCTTAAGAAGTTGTTTTCGTAATTATGATACCACATTATGTTGGCCACGCATATGGAGGGTTGATATGTGCGAAAATTGGAGTTTTGCCCTAGGACCCGAAAAATGACGATTTTGCCCTTGGGCTAATTTTTGGTCCGAATTTTTGGGGAATTAATTGGGATATTTCAGAGTGCTTATCAGCTCAATTATTAGGGCCAAAGACCTTTTTGCCCCTTGCTTTTTGGATAAGATTTATTCTAAACCGTTGGATTAGGGGTATTTTAGTCATTTGGCCCGGATTGGCGACACGTGGCGCTTTGGGCTGACTTATTTGACCAAGATTGGACTGTTTCTCTCTCCTCACTCACTCTCATGGCAGAACAGCCCACTAGCAGCTTCTCCTCCCAATTTTCCTTTTTTCTCTCATTTTTCTGTCTTTGTTTGGTTTCGCCGGAGCACGCCGCCGGCCACCGGAGCGCCGCTGCCGGCCACCATGCCTCGCCATCGACCACCACAGACCCCAGCTTCGATCTCAGCCTCACTCGACCCCCTTTTCCCTCTCTTTTTCCCTCTCTTTTTCTCTCTTTTTCTCTCCCGGGCTAGCATCGCCGCCGTCCGTACGGCCCGCTGGCCAGCCACCGCCGCATTGCCAGCCACCATTTTCGTGTTGTTTGTACAGCGTCCTCGTACAAATTTACTGTTCACGGTCAGTACGGAAAACACTGTTCACCCGCCGGCCGCCGTGATCCGTACGCCGTTTGCCAGGAATTCCGCCGCTGGTTTCACTGTTCATCAGTGATCGGTTGCCATTCCCCGTCGTCGTGACTCCGTAGTAGGTGATTAAAATTCCTAAACCCGGATTAGGACTGTTGGTGCAATTTTCTAGACTGGATTAGGGACATTAGTACTAGCAGGGAAAAATTAGAGTACCAACTGGTGAAGGTGATTATCAGGAAAAAAATGTCGTAGGCCGATAAGAATTTATTGGAGAGCTTAGTTGGGTTGATTGACAAATTTTGGAGTTATCGGTGAAATTGCCGGGTATGCTCGGATTGACTGATTTTATGTGAATTATGCTTAATTGTGGCTAATTATGTGAAATGCGATTGGCCAGTGTAGTAACGTTGAGTGCTTGACTGTACTGATGCTCATGGTGTATTGCATTGCATAACATGGACACGCATCGTGTGTGCCAAGAGTGTGGCATGTGGCAAAATTGTGCGAGAATGCGTGTCTGCCATGAGCGAGTGATCACTTAAAATATTCTGAAGCGGTTTACGCTGGGTTCAGATAATAATGAATTGTGTGATCACCTAATGACTTTTGGGTCATGACCTGCGGGTCCATACCGTCCTCATGCACTTTGGAGCAGGACAATGGCCGGTACGTCTAGAAGGCGATCATCCTCATGCACTTTGAAGCAGGCTCTGGTTCGCAAGGAGATCAGTGTTGCGCCTCATGCACTTTGAAGCAGGCTAGAGACATTGGGCCAGATCGGTTGCTACGCCTCATGCACTTTGGAGCAGGTTAGACATACCGGGCAATGAAAAAGTGATGACTCGAGTCGTAATAATAATAAATTGAGCAAGTGTGCTAGTGTGGGCCAGTGGGCCGGAAAATGTGCATGACATGTCGACGACATTTGCATGCATGATCATGCATTGACCAGCATACGAGTGTGTGAGACTCAGTGCTTGAGCATGTGCTGTGATTTTTATATTAAACTGTATAACCTGCAGGGTCGGAGAATTGTGTGAATGTTGTGTGTTGTGATTTGAATGCTTATTTTGGGGTCAGGAGATTGCATGCTAGCCTAGCCTAGGTTTAGGGATTGAACTTACTGAGATTCGTCTCACGGTGATTTAAATCGAAACTTTCCAGACCCCCAGCTGTGAGGATGCAAAGACCACCGCCACTTTTTGGGATCCCTATGCAGATCCGCCAGTATACTAGTACCTACCCCTCAGGAAATGGGGAGGCCTTTGTGAGATGCCGATCCGTAGTTTACATAGACATAAGCGAGTATTACTACTAAGTGCAGGAGTACGTGGCATGGTGCCACTGAGATGCTGATGGTAATGAAGGAGAACTCATCAGGACTTTTGATGCTCCGGTTAACGAGACTGGGCTATTGCAACCGATCATAGCTGGCGGAGAAGTGATCGACCCCGAGGCCACGCCAGAGTAGATAAGGCAGTATGGAGAAGTGGACGAGGAGCCCAATGTAGCAGCTGAGGACCCCGAGCCGATAGATGAGGCAGAGGATGACGAGCCCGAGGCGATGGAACAGAATGTAGAGGAGGACAGAGAGGTGGCAGAGTTGGGATCGGATGAGGAAGGGTTTGAGCTTTACCTCGATCCGGAGCTAGAGCTGGACTCCGAGGATGATGAAGTAGAGGCCATGGATTCAGAGGAATCAGATCCTAGCGAGGAGGCCTCCGAGAAGTCATCGGATGGTTCTGACGAGTCGTCTAATCCGGATTGGCAACCATAGGACTACCCTCTCCCTGACCGTAGTTAGTACCAAGGGCCGTTACTTTTTGGATTGTAACCCTCTTCTTAGGTTTAGCTTGACCACCTGAGCCGCGTATTCCTTTTTGACTAGGCAACTATTGATCGGTTGTAGTCTTTTTTGCTGTACTTGTATATATTGTGTAAATGATTTTTAATAGTAATATAAATGTGTAATTATTTTCTGTAGTGGTGCATGGCTATCTGTGGCTCATACTGTAGTGTCCGAGTTTGTTTATTTGTTGCTTACGCTCGTGCTTGATCTCTGTTCGGGTGTGGGTCGGCGACGCTTCCTAGGACGTCGCAGTTATCAACCAAGGCAGGGATGTTGCGTACCATGGGTTCGAGACGTGACATCTCGATTATCACCTAAATAATAAGTTTAAAAATTATCTCATCTCTATTTATCACACAGTAAAAAGAGGTGATTACTCATGTGAGTAAGTTAATCTTATTTGTCCAACATACTTTCTTGATATAATACACTAAGTATTAAGATGCATAAATATCAAAAACAAATTCATAAGCATTAACAATGATATAACAATTTCATTTAAATGTGAACATTCGGGGAAATTACAATATTCAGTACATTAGTATCTATGCAGTCCTAGAGATTTTACATGACTAATGAAAACATCTCTAGGAATTGGCTCCGTCATAGGATCTGCTATCATTCTATGCATAAATATGTACTGCAGGTTCACATTTTTTCGTGCTACCATATCTTTAACAAAATTGTACTTGGTATCTATATGTTTGGTCTTGCCATGATATTTCGGATCCTTGGTGTATGCTATTGCTGCTTGGCTATCACAATTGACTAACAATGAGTTTGTAGCATGCTCAACAACACCTAAATGATCTAAAAATCTCTTAAGCCAAACTCCTTGTACTGCTGCCGATAATGCCACGAACTGGGCTTCCATGGTGGATAATGCTATATATGTTTGTTTCTTACTGCTCTAAGATATGACGCAATTATTTAGTAAGAATGCAAATCCAGAGGTAGATTTCCTTTCATCTAAATCTCCTCCCTAGTCAGCATCTGAGTAGCCTTCAAGTCGCAGATCCTTTCCTTGATAACTCGGAGAATAATCAGCAGTACCCTTTAGATACCTCATGATTCTTTTGACAGCTTTCCAATGTGCTTGACCTGGATTGAATTGTTATCTACTTACCATTCCAACTGCAAAACATATGTCAGGTCTTGTACACATTATAGCGTATATTAAACTCCCAACAGCACTAGCATAAGGAACACATTTCATTTGTTCCTTTTCTTGTGGAGTTTTAGGACACAACCTACAGCTCAATCCTTCACCTTTTGCAATAGGAGTATCTATGGGTTTACAGTCATGCATACAAAATCGTTCAAGAACTTTGTTGATATAAGTCTCTTGCGAAAGAGACAATAATATCTTAGAACGATCTCTTGAAATCTTAACTCTAAGAATATATGCAGCTTCACCCATATCTTTCATCTCAAAACTGGACGATAACCAACTCTTAACAGTATTAACCAACTCCATATTGTTTCCAACAATCAGTATGTCATCAATATATAATAATAAAATCACAAATTGATATTTGGATCCTTTGATATATACGCAATGATCTTCATCAATCATTATAAAATCATAAGCTACTATGACATTATGAAAATGCATATACCATTGTCATGAAGACTACTTAAGGCCATCTATCGATCTCAAAAATCGACATACTTTTTGTTCTTGGCCTTTCACAATGAAGCCAACGGGTTGCTCCATGTAAATTTCTTCTTCTAATTCTCCATTTAGAAAAGCAGTCTTTACATCCATTTGATGTAATTCAAGATCCATACTTGCCACTATTGTTAGAATAAGACGAATTGAGATAAATCTTACTACAGGAGAAAAAGTTTTCTTATAATCAATTTCTTCCTGCTGATTATACCCTCTCACCATGAGGCGAGCCTTATATCTTTCTATTGAGCCATCAGTTTTTTGCTTTATTTTGAGAACCCATTTGTTCCCAATATCTTTGTGTCTTTTTGGAAGATCAACCAGTTCTAAACATGGTTTGACTTCATTGACTCCATTTCTTCTTCTATTGCATCTATCCATTTTTCCTTATTAGGGCAATTTAGAGCATCATTTATATTCCTTGGCTCATCTTCATCTTATGGAGCAATCATAAAAGTTTCCCCTTCAATGTCAAAACATTGTTAGGGAACACTTTTGCGACTTGTTCGCCGTAAGGGAGATTGTACACGTTGTACATCATTCTCCATTATGCTCCTACTTAGATTAGATAATGACGGTATTATCTCATCAAACGGTTGCCATTGAGATTGCGTCAAATTTAATTTTTCATTGCTCACATTGCTCCCACTTGGAGGAACTTTATCGATTTCATTATCAGGATTCAAGGTTTCAAATAGTGAGTAGTCCTTACCTATTTTGCCCTTCTTAGGAAACTCATTCTCTAAGAATGTGACATCTCGTGATTCAGATTCAGTTATACTCTCACTTTCTTGCTCACCTATAAATACATGCCCTTTTGAATGCTCTGAGTATCTTATGAAAATACTCTTCTTACTTCTGGGACCCAGTTTCCTATATTTATGAGAGGGCTCGTGAGTATAGGCAGCACAATCCCAAGGCTTAATAAAATTTAAATCGGGTTTTCTACCTGTCCATAACTCATACGGAGTGGAAATAACTGATTTAGAAGGCACACGGTTAATTATATAGACAGCAATTAACAAAGCATCAGCCAAAAAAGTGATAGGTAAGTTAGTTTGTGCCATCATAGACCTAACCATTTCTAATAGAGTTCTATTTCTCCTCTCGGCAACACTATTTTGTTGAGGAGTGTATGGAATAGACAACTGTTTTTCTATTCCTTTTTCATCACATAAATTTCTGAACTCATCAGATAAATATTCTCCACCTCGATCGGATCTAAACGTTTTTATTTTATTATCTAATTGATTTTTTACCAAGTTCATAAATTTCTTGAAGCAACTTAATACCTCAGATTTATGGGAAATCAAATAGACATATCTAAATCAAGTATAATCATCTATGAATGTAATGAAATACACAGGCCTATGCCTTGCTCTTACATTCATTGAACCACAGATGTCAGAATGGATTAGTTGTAAAGGAAATTCAACTCTTGTACCCTTTTCGAATGGTTTCCTTGTTATTTTCCCGGCCAGGCAATGCTCGCAAATAGGCAAGTCAACTTTTTTAATATTGCATAATAAGCCTTTTTTGGCTAATCTTTGCATTCGTTGTTGGCTAATATGACTAAGTCTATCATGCCACACATTCATATCATTTTCATAAGAATTGAAAGATGCAAATAGTGAATAACAAATGTTAACATCACCACAGTTAACATTTAATACAATAAAAACATCCAAAAAGTATCCACAACCATAGAAATCCGTATTCAAATACAAATCAACACCACCATTATGGATCTTTACCAAAAAAAAAAAAAAACACTACCATTATGGAAGTTCAAATTGAAACCAAGTTTAATTGACACTAATACAAACACCAAATTTCGACGAATCTCCGGAGTATATAATACGTCATGTAGGAACAATGTGCATCCACCACGCATCATCAACTGGCAGGTGCCAATCCCTTTAACTTCAACTTTGGAGTTGTTCCCTACATAGATCCATTTTGTTCCAGTCGGAACCCGTCGAAACTCCACAAAGGCATCTCTGTCCTTCGCTACATGGTCTGTTGCTCCCGAATCTATAATTCACAAAGGATTAGACTCGGTTAAAAATACAGAACTCGACACATAGACAAAGTTCTCAAAAATGTAAGGGGAGTTTACCTTCTTTGGCTCGCCGCAATTGCAAGCGAAGTGGCCTTTCTTGCTACAGTTGTAGCATTTCACCCTCGACATCTTCTTACCAAAAGAACGCTTTCCTTTGTCATATTGATTAAATTTAGGTTTCTTATTTGAAGAACTTGCTCCCTTACTTTTCCACTTCATGAACCTTTCGACGCGCTTGCTCTTGGAGCCCGAAGCCCCATGTGAGCTAGAACCAGCATAATAGATATCGGTTTCTGGTTTCGCCGCCATGAGGCAATCCTCTTCTAACTCAAGATGGCGCATGGCATCTTCAAAGGTCTTGATATTTTCATTATGGATCAGGTGCACCTTCATGTGCTCCCAGCTTTGAGACAAGGAACGGATCACTGCTTGCACTTACTGTTCATCAGTCATAATGTATCCAGCATCCTTTAGCTCAATGATCATGTTTGACATCTTTCTCAGATGTTGTTTCATGGACTGACCATGAGATTTCTTATACGAGTCAAACCTTATAGTGAGCTGTTTCAGCTTGGTCACCGACGTATGACCAAATTTTGCTGCCAATGCTTCCCACATTTCCTTGGCATTCTCAAATTGCCTGAACTTTCGCATGATATCATTTTCCATGCTACTCAGCAACGTGATGCGAGCAATCGATATCTTTTTCTTCCATGCAGCAAATGCATCTTTGTCTTTCTTATGTTGTGCAGTGTTCCCATCCTCAGGTTCTTTCATAAGTTGGTTAAGAGCTTCTAGTGCTTCTTGTTTTCCAACACATATTGGATTTTCATGTTCCATATTTCATAATTTTCGCCGTTCAATTTCTCTCATTTGTTCAATTTAGCCACTATGTTCTTAGTTGTAGAAGTCATGGTATCTGAACATTTCAGATATATATCACGAATTAATAATGCCACTCATTTATGCATCAATTTTACACAAACAAAATATGTTAATGAATAATTTCACATAGTTTTTAAATTCGAAAGTTCACTATGTTTCCAATCATCATCTAAAATCCTAATGTGAAATTATCATTAATATAATTATTAAGGTAAAATTACGTTCTTTAAAGTTACTAAAAACTTTTAAAACTCCCACTTAACCATATGATATTAATAAGATAGATATTATAATATAATAGCACCATAAACTATTCATAACAGAAAACTATCCATCGACATATATTCATTAAAACTATTTACATGAGGAACAAATCCATCATAGAAAAGAAACAAGAATACCAACATAAGTAAAAATATCTACCTAGGATATCTAAAACCAAACTAAAATAAAAAAAAAAATCAACTGTCTATCAATTTCCTATAGACAGGGAAAGATTCATAAAATTTCTTAGAAAAACCAATATTCTTCTTTGGCAGCCAAGAAAAGATTGTCGGATATCCCTTAGGCTTTTTTCACGGTGCATTCATTCTTCGCCAAGTTGTATTCATCCCTAGGGTCGAAGTCTTTGTTTCTTCAATCCTATAATATTCTCTCACAAAAGCCAGAACAAGTTTTTTATAGTCTGGGATCACGTTAACCTCCCATAGACGATGCAACACCTTTTTCCATTCGGATGGAGGGGTGCTAATAAGAACATTCATCTTTTCAAAGTCCGGCATACAGTAACCTTTCCAGATGATGTCCTGTATCATTTTATTAACCTTGACCACGTGATTAGCCAAATCACCATTTTCCCATCAATAAACATATAACTCAACTCTCAACGTTGCAAGTTTTTCCTTTTGTTCAAGCGTCCTAGCCATAATAGGGGTTCGAAATCTTCGTACCATCTTTCCTGCAACAAATGCAGAAAAAATCAAATGATTATTATTGTCAATTCATGATACTTGCAAGAAACACATTCTGCCCCCCTTCAGTTTTTTTTTTGGTGGTCAACGGTGGTTAACAACGGTCAACGGTGGTCAACAGATGACCGGGTCAGGTCAACGGGTCAAATAGGGTTGGGTCAAGGGTTAAAACTCGAGTTGGGTTGGACCAGGTCAGGCATGCCGGGTCGGGTCTTTCGGCCCAAAAGTAACCGGCGTGGCTGACGTTAGTGTGACGTCAGCCACGCCCACACACACGCACACATGGCGCGTGCGTCGCACGTGTGCCCGGTAACCATTGCGCACGTGCCGGTGAAGCCGCCGATTGCGGTGGCGCATGGGGGCTTGTCCGGCATCCCCCGGCAGCGTGCCACCCGTCGTTTTGCTCGTCTCGACAAGCACTACGACCCTACACTTTCAAAAATAAATTTTGACGCATGAAAATCGAGAAACGACCTCGAACAGTACGACCGGGTGTCGGTTTTTCGTACCTGAGCGTTCGTCAGCGCCGTTTCACAAATTTCGGCCAATAATCTGTTTTATGAACATATTAAACGATCAGGAAACAAGTACACATGCTCTGATACTGATGAAAGAAACAAATTCCTAAATATAATGCAAAAACGCGGAAAAAACGTGCCCATTCTATACTTGAATCACCGATCGTACGAAGTATATTACGTAAACGAGCATACCTCTTTTCATAGATTAAATGCACCTATTGCAGCCTCGAGAGATAGAACAATCCTTCGATTGTCACATGAAGTCACTTTTTGCTTTGTCTTGAAGTGAGAGTAAGTATTTCTGATGATAAATGATTCACTTACACAAAAAAAAAAAAAAAACTCACGTATGTTTCTACTTCTCACTTTTGTCTTCAGAAAATAATTGCCAAATGCGATTATTTTCTTTCATGGGCTGGGTTAGCCCATCATGGGTTGGGTTAGCCCATCATGGGTGGCCCATTATACACAAAACCCATTAGTAGGACCTTTAGTAGCTGGTTTGTGGAAATTTAGGTGAAGCTTGTCCATGGAAAAACATGAACCTTTTAGCATCGAACTGAGGATTCGTAATAGAAATGGATCCTAGAGCAACAGCAGTAGTTAAACGACAAATGTGTAAAAAAGAAAGAAGTCCACATCATTACCTGAAGAACAAAATTAGACAATGGATAGATATCTTTATTGGATCCAAACTCGATCAATTATGGTGAGTGGGATTTCTTGGATGAGGTGCCAATAGTTGCCACTAAGTTTTAAGCGTTGATCTTTCAGAATTCACATTGAATTATGCCGAATACTTGGAGGGGGGAACGAAGCCATCCTTCGACAAGTTCCGGTACCCTAAAAAATGTGCTTTTAGAGAGAGGAGAGATGGCTGTGAAGACTACTTGACCATCTTTCCATGTTACTCATTTTTCTCATCCAAAGAGAGGTAGAGACGAAGGAAACAGAATATTCCATACTTCTTACATCCTCCATTGTTGATAGTCTTTCTGTGATATTCCGAATTTTGATTCATTTTTGAGATTTATAAAACGAGTATTTCGTCAGTGCGCTTATAATAAAATTTCGCCCGGAACTAATCACTCTTGGGCTATTATTTTTAAATTAAGATTTCGTTAGAATTGCACTCGATCGAATTTGACCATTATTTAAAGCTCGAACTTTAGTGTTAAATTTCTGGGAGTTTCGTGATGAATTTAATTAGACGATGTCGATATTATTGTGGCCAGCATCAATATTACCCGGGATAAATGAAAAGTAAAATTTGGACCGGGTGAGGATTTGGATTAGTAGACCTCCATCGTAGTATGTTTTAATTAATATCTTCTGGCCCTTTTTACTATTTTTTAATTAGGGTTTTCGTGAACCGTTAGATCATTTTCGAGTTTAAACGTGAGTCGTTGGATCACGGTCGATTACTTTGACTCTTTCTCTCTCTCCTCCCTCTCTGCTGTGCCCAGCTATGCGCACATCTCTCTCCCCCACTAGCTACGCACATCCCCTCCCCTTGCATGTCAAACCCCACCCCCATGCAAACCCCCTTTTTCTCTCTCTCTCTCTCTCTCTCTTCCTTTTTCCATTCTTTCCTTCTCTTCTTTTCCTTTTCCTTCTTCTTTTCCTTTTCTTCTTCTTCTCTGGTTTCTCTTCTTCCGGCCTCGACTGTTGCTGCTTCCTGCTGGTTGCTCGACGCTCGAGCTCACTGTGCCTTCCGTCGCTGTTGCCGCTGCGAGCCCAGCTCGCTGCTCGTAGCTCGTCGGGCCGAGCTCGTCACTGCTCAGCCTGTTTGCCGCACCGCCGTGCCAGCCCACCAAGACCAGCATGCCACCGCGTCGCCGTCGCTGTCCAGCTCACTTGGCGTCGCGCCTCGCCGTTTGCGACACCACAGTGCCACCCTGACTACCGCAGGTTCGCCTCCTCAGCCCCCAGCTCCTCCACTCTCTTGCCACAATCGCCCTAGCTTTCTCCCCCTCCCCTTCCGCGCCGTCGCCATTGCGTCACAGTGCCAACTCGCCAGGACCAGCTCGCCGCCGCACCACCGTCATCCTTGCTACCTGATGACGACGCAGCCACCCCCTGCTCTGGCTAAGATCATCATGGAGCTTGTCGTCGTGTCGCCATCGCCATCACTGTTGTCGCCGCCGCTGCCGCTCGCCCGTCCCAACCAGCCAGCTCGTTGGCCAGCTAGCCCAGCTTGCCGGCTGAGCAGCCCAGTCATGTGCCCAGCCCGCGGCCAAGTCGCTTAGGCCGTGGCCGAGCATTAGGCCATGTGCCCAGCCCTGGCTGAGAGCCACGCTGAGCGCCCCGGCCATGGATGAGCGTCTTGCCGGCCATTTTGCCTGTCGCGCCCTCGCCTGCGCCGAGTCGTCATTGTTCACTTGGACCATTTTGAGCTTGTGTGGATTTTTCCCGAGCCAAACTTAGGTAAGTGACTTCCTAAACCCTACTTAGTAAAATAGGTATTGTTACACTTATTTAGGATGTGATTAGTATCAGTTTAGAGGTTAAGCGTGGATTAGGGTCAATATGTGAATGTGGTTCATTGGTGGATTAAGTTATGATGATTATGTGGCATAATTAGTGGTGGATTTATGTGAGTGCGATGACCGGATTATCGTGGCGTTTGTGGATGAAATTGATGTTTGAATGTGGCCGACTTGTATGTTGGATTGGTGGGCTAGTGCGATGAGCCCGTCACTTGAATTGTGTGGCATGTGTGCATGTGAGAATGGACTTGAGACGTGTTGACGGTGGTCCGTGAAAGGAAAGTTAGACCTGGGATGTGTTGACAGCGGTCATTGGAAATTGATTGAATTGTGTGGCTTATGTGCCTGTGAGAATAGACTTGAGACCTGTTGACGGTGGTCCATAAAAGGAAAGTTAGACTTGAGGTGTGTTTATGCGGGTCATGGGAAAGAAAGAAATATCTTGAGGCATGGTTACGTGGGATCGAGCCCGGATTGATTGGAAGGCTGGCCTAAGATGTGTTGACGCGGGTCGTGTGAAATGTCTAGTGGGGGACGGAGCCTGGATTGATCGGAGGGCTGACCTGAGGCGTGTTGATGTGGGTCGTAGGAAAGTGTTAAAGGTCCAGTGAGGGACAGAGCCCGGTTTGATCGAAGGGCTGACCTGTCGGGTGTTGACCTGGGTCGTGGAAAGTTGCTCGGCCACGAATGCAAATTGAGTGTAATTGAATTGATTGAATATACATGGTTATAGCGTTTGAGCGGCGATGTTATGTTCTTGAATTATTATTGCTCTATGGTGAATTGGTTAATATGCAAAGTTGGCACGCAGTTCGAGATGAGGTAAGTATGTCGTGTGAAAATTGATTGTGTTGGCTGGTGGATTGCATGTTAGACTCGTTTGGGTACGCATTGGCCTATGTGGGGTATAAGTTGTCTGCTTATTGAGATTTATTCTCATTGCTGTAGTGCAAACAATTTTAGATCCGCATCCGTGATTGATTTGGAGACGCCGCCAGAGTACCTCAGGGATCGAGGATGGGTCAAGTTATCCTATCTTTGGAGTGCCCCGTTTTGTAGAGGAGATAAGTTTGACAACCACCGTCCCTTTTGATGAATATGGTTTGAGATTAATGGCCTGGATGGTTGTGGTGTAAATGAAAGTTGTAAGCCTGTGCCAAGTATATGAAATACGTTTATTGATTTTCTTCAAGTACTACCCTTTGTCATTATCTGTTGTCTGGGTTATTTAATTTTTGCTGCTACTTGCGTTTGTTTTCGCGTGTTTCGTTTGTGTCGGCAACGCGTCCTAGGACGTCGCATTCAATACGACCATTGAAGGGGTGTGGCAAGCCCGTTGGGGTTCGGGGCGTGACACTTTCCACATTCCTCATATTTCTCATCCAAAAATCTAAAACAGGACTATCGATTAGTCCTTAATGAAAATTATCTTTCATGAATAATGATAACAATAAGAGTGATCAGAACAAAATTAAATGCATACCCAATTGACAGCAACAAAATGAACTAGGATACCCTTTTGATGATTTTTTTTCTCCTTCAAAAATTCTTGTGATTATGTTAACTCACAAGTATGGAAGACCACCAATCACCGATGATGGTGAGTTATTGATACAGGCTGATGTTCTACTAATGTGAGGTCACGAGATTTAATGATTGGTGTGGGCTGGTAACTCCTAAGAATGATTGCCTATACCTGTTGGTATATCTGGAAAGCTCGAAATGCAGTAACTTTTACCTATAAATCACCAGTTACTGAAACTGTCACTTACACAGGTTAGAAAAGCTCTTTTGGAGTGTGTTGCCGGTAAAAATGTAAGCTAAGTCATGATTGGGTGGATGAAAGGCAGGGTGCGTGTAGTAAACCTGAGCTAGGATTTGTGAAGATTAACTGAGATGGGTCTTACACAATAAAAGCATCTCATAGCAGACACAGAATCATCAAAATAACATCCAAAGAGTAGTTACGGCAATTGATCCTCCCTCCCCTCCCCTCTCCTTCACAGGAAAAATAATATGCAGGATTGATTCAAATGTTGTCAAGAGATGGATTGGTATTTGAATAGAAGAAAGATGAACTTTAATCTTTGACCAGGCAATCAGTTTGTAAATGGTTTTGATGCACAAGGTCCACTCAGAATTTAGCTGTTATATTCGCATATCAAAAACCTCTGTTTTCAATCCATTCTTCCATCTGTACAGTAGTTTTTATTGGAACAAAGAAAGCTTCATATTCTGAACATTGACCTGAACATGTTAAAGGATATTATCTAAAGAATTCAGATATTTATATATATTATCATTATGGTATTTTTTTGGCTAGACAAGGCCTACATCATAGTTACTAAAAGTAATTTTGTACTTGGGAGTTGAAACTAGAAATTTTTTGTTGACCATGAAAATATTTCGCATACAATTCTCCTAAAACAGTGCCAAACAACGAAAATGGGGACAAATGTTTCCATAATGCTGACTTCACGTAAAATAGACCCTCAGTTGCCTCTAAAGCTATTGGCAAATGATACTGCCTAAGCAATGTCAAAAACTTAAGACTCATCCTTCCACGGGCCCTAATCATGTTTAAATGACAAACGAGGGCCGCTATACCTGTGAGTACGTCCTGTGTATCAGCAGCCATCGTCTCTTCGTCCTTCTTCGCTTTCTCTGTGTAGCTCAGCCTCATTTTCTGTTTTGTAAGGTAATGTCACCCTGGGGAACCACTCCTTGCTGATGACAAGAACTAAGCTCAACTGATTCAATGAGGACTTAAGTATCTTCTTATAATCCTGGAAATTCCCATGGAAAGGTGCCGCCTTGCCTTGAGAAACCACCCAGAGCTCGTCCACGCTTGCAGATGCTCATTGTGACTAACCTTCTAATCAAGGAGAAAAGAGGGCTAGTAGCTGTGAATATGATCCATCGTTTTTCAAATTGAGGTATTTTGGCAAGAAAATTGATCTCACCAATAGAATTCCTCCTTGGAACAAGACCAGACGTTGAATGAGCGCCTCAATTGTCCAAATCCTACAGTTGGGGATAGCAAAAAACGCAGAATCTTACTCACCTATCCTTAGACAAGAAACTAACAATTTACAAAGATAACACTTTAGTAGTCAACGGTCATCAAAGCAGAACTTAAAGTCCACATTTATAAACAAAATAAGGTCCACATTAATTATGTGCAAAGGCCAATAATGCCTATAGGCACATATATCAGAACTACGTGGTATCATAGATTACTGTAATACAAAGACACTGATCAGGCAAGTAAAATTTTGCCCAATATTTTTCCTATTGGAACAATTGGATTGGTTTCTGTTCTATTATAAGTTATTTGTAAGATGGCAGAGGCTCCTTGTAGCTGTACTCACTGATTGGTTCTACTGTATTTTCTATGTAAAGACCAGATTCCAATAAGTTCAATTAGTAAAAGAACAATAACAGGCTAACTGAATAAGTAATCAAAGTCATAGAGTGGAGAAAAATGAGTGAAACTTACTAGATGAGTGGATGGCTTGTCAAGCAAAACTATTCGAGGTTCCTTGAAAGTTATCTTGGCAAATGCAACTCTGCTTTTCTGACCACCTAATTATATGATCAAAGCACCATGTTATATGTGTAATAACATCCAAAAAGCCTCGGAGAAAGTAGACAGTGAACCACAATTCAGATTACAAATTAACTAACCTCTAATAGAGTTTCACAATGTCATAAGAAAATTGCTTAAACAAAAAATTTACATATGCAACAGTAGCGGAGAGGGAGGAGACATAGCAGACAAATTACACATTGGTTGAAGCGCAAGAATTAATTATATTTACACCAAAGGAACTTAAGTGAGCTCGAACCTTTTATTGTGGGACTCCCTGCAGGACGAATGCCAAATCAGAAGGTATTTTCATATACATTGACAAAATGTATGACATTATCATATTCCGCGGGGGAGAAAACACAAACAACTGATACTTTAAAGAACTGAATGGATTTGCCCCCAGAAGTCACTGCTAACTGCTAACATAGAGGCAGGCAACCTATCGTCACAATCTCAACCAAACAAGCATAAGTATATTAGCTAAAAAATTCTAGCAAGCTGTAAGTATTAGTTCCAATCCCACAAGAGATCAAGACCCAAAGAGAAGGTGATTTATGGAATATCGATGCTTTCATAAATTGGAGTTGTATTGAAAGCTTAGAGCCATGAGCCACCCCAAAGTTTTATACCAGATTGACTGCTTAATACTACGAAGGATCATCATAAAAAAAACAAGGTTCTCGATTCTAAAGAAAACCACAAAAAAAAAAAAATACATCCCCTTTCTTCACAATCATATCAAAGCTTCCACATAACTAATCATGTTCTTTTATTTTTAAAAAGATTATTCTTATTTCATATTTACTGTAAGAAAATTTAGAATATATCAGTGCACCAGATAAAATTAAACGCTTCTTTTTTTTTTTTGGTTAAATTGCAGAAAACGACACATAACATTGATAGCATTAGCCCTACCTCAAAAGGGTTTGCAAGTGATCCTTCCAAGAGATTTTGCCAATACATATCACATTATTATCAGCAAAAGGACACTATAAGTGCCATAAGTTATGTACGAAGATCACTTTGGTGTCATAACTTTTTTTCGGATCACTTTGGTGCCAACTTGTTTGAAAAACGATCACTTTTGTGCCAATGCTAACATGGCCGTTGGAAATCTGACGTGTCTCTTTTTTTATTAATTTCCGATGCTGACATGGCTCACCGGAAATCTAACGTGGCTCGCCGGAAATCTGACGTGACTCTTTTTTTGGCCGAAGTCACTAAAGTAATCTCTTTTCCTCCGATTTGGTACCAAAGTGATCCAAAAAAAAGTTATGACACCAAAGTGATCTCCGCACACAACTTATGGCACTTATAGTGTCCTTTTGCCCATTATTATCTGCAAAACCAGCAGAGTGAATGAGCTACGGCACAAGAAAAAGATGTTGGGAAGAGAACATACAACAAACACTGAAAATGCAGAGGAATATTGTGGAACGCTACGATCCTTGGTGATTCTCATGCAAAGCGTAGTGCATTATCATCCACAATTTGTTCGGAGGGTCACCCAAGTGCAAAAGTAACGCAAACTTTTTAGGCATCAAGCAGAGTTGAAGATAAGTTATGAATATAGCAAGAGGCAGCACTGTGAACATTTCGTCCTACAAATGTCAATCTTTCACCTTCAGCGGCTGGTTTTCTAAAATTTATGCGAAACATTTCGTCCTACAGATGTCAATCATTCATAACTTATTTGGCCATCAAGAAGAGTTCAAGATATGTCATACATATAGCAAGAGCCAGCACTGAGAGCATTTCATCCTACACTTTATTGTCCAACGAGAACACCCACCCAAATGTCAATCGTTGACCTCCAATGGCTGGTTTTTGGAAATTTATGTGAAATATCTCCATGTGATGATGTGTCATCAATTCATGCTAAGCATCGAATTGAGGAAGCAAAATCGTAAATGATGCCTTCATAACCAAAAACAGACCCCAACCCTGGAAAACTGACTGTACCTAGAAGAATCAATCCATTGGATCTGAATACGATCAATGAGGATGAGAGGGATATCTTGGATGAGGGCCAGGCCAATAGTCGCCAGTGAGTTTTGAGCATCCATCTTTCAGAATCTCGCATCCACTTAAGTTCAAGTCTTTGAGGGAGAGAGGGAGGCCATTCTCTGGCAAGTACCTCACCAAATGTCAATGAAAGGGATCTCTTGGATGAGGGGCCAATAGTCGCCAGTAAGTTTTGAGCATCGATATCTCAGAATCTCGCATCTAATTATCTCCAATTGTTGGAGGGAGGGAGGGAGGCCATCCTCTGACAAGTATCTCAATTTGGAGCAATTGAAAATCCCTAAATGCGTGAGAGAGGAGAGATGATTGTGAAGACCACTTGATAGTCTTTCCACATTCCTCGAATTTCTCAAATCAAGGGAGATTAGAGAGGAAGGGAAAAGAAGACTCCAGGCATCATCCTCCTCCGAAGGAAACCACACCTTCTCCCCCTCACCTACCATGCAAATGTCAATTACCAGAGACTCGAGGGATGTGAGCAAGTATAAGCCTCATTCTCTCATTGGCTGCTTCAAATTCTCGCACCCTAAAATTTCGAGGGACGACAAATTGGGAGCAAACCTCCTTTGGGGAAGCATTTGATATTCTGGCACCACCAAATTTGTAGCGAGTGGAGGGACGTAAGATGATGCCACTGATTTTGTACGTAGAGACTTTATCTTCGGACAACTATTGAGATAAAAAGATGACAGGGTGATGGAAAGGGGAGGGAAGTCCTCTATCTCCAATGCTGGACACTCAATTATTTCCAATTTACTGCGATTGTAACAGCTAGTAATGAACTTTATCTTTGGACACTCCTGAAGTGTAAGACTTGATAGGGTGAAGGGAAGGGGAGTGAAGTCCTCTATCTCCAGTGCTGGACGGTAGATTATTTCCAAACGAGTAAGATGAGAGAGTGTGTGAAGGCATTATGGAAGGCTTCCCAAATTCTCATACTTTGACAATAGTCAATGATTCCAACGATTCTACGATGATCTTCCAGCAACTCCACTCCCTTGCACCCCGAAAGAGTAAGTGTCTTCAGAACAGCAAGTCTACCCTTGGCGGATGAAAAGGATGTTAGAGCATGACATTCAACTGTCTCAAGAGATTCAAGTCAAGACATCGGGCTATTGCTATTGGGGTCACATGGCGGAATGGTTAGTCCCATGATTTTTGGACAATATTGAATGCTCAAATGTTTGAGTGCGCGCATCTTATATGGAAGCTTTTTTAAACTTGTGCAATTACTCAATTCCATACTTTCGAGGTTGTAGAGCATCTCTATTTCTCCTTCTCCTGCCGCAAAAGATGTGAATCGAGAACACCATACTATGGATAATTCCTAGAGGCAAGTAAGATTTCACATTTCATTTCCATCTTACCACAAATATGTTAGTGTTAAAAATATGTGTCGAATTTGAGCCCGAAACTAAAATCTGAATATTCCAAATTGATATTTTGCGGACGTCCAAAATCCAGCAAAAGGAAATATTGGAAATCATCTTCCCTACTGTGCGTTGAAGAGTTGAACTGAGTTTGGAAAGTCAATCGTCGACTTGTGGCTAATTGCATCAGAGAAATAAAAAGGAAATTAGAAAAATATTCTTTCCTAATTCTAGTGAGAGTCACGGTCAACAAAGGGAAAGTCCAAACCATACTTTGTTGACCGAAATATGCAGGTTCCAATTCTGAGTCGGCCATGTTCTCTTCTTGGGTATATATACATAAGCACGCCGTTATTGATGAGCGTGGGCAGTGGGTTGTTTCGTTGGTTAGGAAGAAGTCTTGAAGTACCGCCGTTGATGTGAGTCTTGAAGCTTTGTTTCGTCGAGCGCTTGGCGTGGGATTTTCTTCGTGGAATTACACCAAGAATTCAAATGTTAGTATTGATTAAATCTGGTAAGATTTATGTACAATTTCATCGTGAGATTGAGAAGTTATTTCGTGAGGAATTGTGGGGCTATATACTGCGTGAGCTATTGGGTGTAATTGGAGTTTGGAAAATACTAAGAGTGTGGTTGTAATTTCCGTTGTATCGTTTGATTTATAGTAGAATTATGTATTGCTCTCTCCATGAATGTAGGTCACTACAATCGAACCACGTAAATCTGGTGTCTGATTTATTTTCTTGTTCTGTCAAAATTTATTGTTCGATCGCTTGGCTTCCGCAACAATTGGTATCAAAGCTAGACTTGGTTGAGTTGAAGCGAATTGATGGCGACAGAAGAAGGAAAAGTGAGAATCGACAGATTTGATGGGAAGGATTTTGATTTTTGAAAGATGCAGATTGAGAATCATTTATATCAAATGAAACTGCACTTGCCCCTGTCTGGGGAGAAGCCAGAGACAATGACGCAAGCTGATTGAGAATTGTTTGGATAGACGAGCTTTGGGTGTTATTTGGCTGACGTTGGCTCGTAACGTCGCGTTTAACATTGTGAAAGAGAAGACCACAGCGGGTTTGATGAAAGCCCCGTCGGATATGTATGAAAAGCCTTCTACGATCAACAAGGTCTATTTGATGCGACATCTGTTTAACTTAAAGATGAGTGAAGATGCGTCAGTTGCTGATCATATTAATGAATTTAATATGATCGTTAGTCAATTAAGTTTAGTTGAGATTGACTTTGAATATGAGATATGTGCTTTGATTCTATTATCCTCATTGCCTAATAGTTGGAATACTACTGTTACTGCTGTTAGTAATTCCTTTGGGTCAACAAGTTTGACATTTGATAGTGTTCGAGATTTAATTTTGAGTGAGGATATTCGTAGAAGAGAATCTAGCGAATATGTATTGCTGCTTTAGTAGGTGAAAGAAGAGGAAGAACTGATACACGTGTTAGCAGGAGTAGTATGAACTCGAATAGACGAAATCAGTCTAGGACTGGTGGTATTGTCTGTTAAAGTTGTGGCAAGAGGGGGCATCTCAGAAGGGGTTGCCTTAAGCTGAAGAATGACAAGGATAAGGGAATTAGAGTTGATCCTACGGATAATGTTGTAGCTATAGCTGATGGTAATTCGGATAGTGTTGATTTTGTCTTGTCTATCACTGATAATTCATCATTTTGGGAATGGATTATGGATTATGATTGTTCTTTTCATGCTACACCAAATAGGAATTGGTTTACTACTTATCAGTGCATGGATAGTAGTAAAGTACAGTTGGGGAACAACACTGAATGCAATGTTGTATGTGTTGATGATGTTAAAATCAGAATGCATGATGATATTGTGAGGACATTGATTGGAGTGATGCATGTTTCAGAGTTGAAGAAAAATCTAAGTTCCTTGAGTGCCCTGGATTTAGCTGGGTGTCAGTATTCTTTAGAATGTGGAGTTCTGAAGGTTCTTCGAGGTGCCATGGTGATAATGAAAGGAATTAAACATAGTGGCATGTATGAGCTTCAAGGTGAGATAGTGACAGAATTCGCTGCAGAGACATCGGATACATCTGTTCGAGAGTTTGAATTGTGACATATGCGTTTGGGGCACATTAGCGATAGAAGCCTAAAGGTTATAAGTCAAAGGAATTTGCTATGTGGTTATGTGGCTAATGAACTGAATATATGCAGGTGCTGTGATTTAGATCAACGGCGGAAAGTGCAGTTTAGTATAGTTGTCAGAGAAACCATGGAAATTGCAAAATTAATTCACTTGAATATTAGCAAGTTGTCACGATTTCTTTTGAGAAAGAGTGCCAGATTTATGCTAACAGTTGTGGATGACTTCTCAAGGAAGACTTGGGTATTTGTGCTTATGCACAAATTTGATGCTGTTGTTAGGATCATGTAGTTGAGAGCTTTGATAAAAAAGCAGACTGGTAAGGAGATCAAGCATGTGCGGACTGACAGTAGCATGGAGTTTTGCTCGAAGCTGTTAAACAAATTCTGCATGAAGGAAGGCATAGTGAGACATTGCACTAATGCCAATGAACCACAACAGGTTGTAGAGTTGATGAGCAGAACATTATTAGAGATGACCCATAACATGCTCTCTAGTGCTGGTATAGCTAGGAGATTCCTAGTGGATGCGCTTGGTACAACAAGCTATCGAAGAATAGATTTCAATCGACTGCGATTGGATGTTAGACTCCCGAAGAAGTATGGTAAGGTAACGTTTCTGATTATTCTATTCTTAGAATATTTGGTTTCCCATATTATATTCGAGTTAGTAATGGTAAGCTCGATGGAAGGGCAATGAAGTGCATATTCTTAGGTTATGCACAAGGTGAGCAGGGCTATAAGTTGTGGTGTCCGGAATTAAATTCACCTATTATCAGCAGAGAAGTTACATTTAACGAGTCTCTAGTACTTATAGGTAAGAGTGTTAATAGCAGCGTTCATATGGATCTGAACGGTGTTCAGCTTGAGGTGGAGTTGCAACCAGAAACTCCTGAGGTAGCGGGTACTAGCGAAGTAATCGACATAGATGGTGCTTAGAGCGAGGCAGAGCCTATTGAGCCAATAGTTGCTGTAACTGTTGAAATTGACAAGGTACGTATTTAATCTCCCAATAGATATGGATACAACAATGGTTTTGCTTTATCTACGGTTGAGAAGGTTGTGTCAGAAAATCCTTATGGAGCAGTTAAAGGTGCATGTGATGTTGGTATTCTAATGAGGTCCATGGCTATGGCGAAGTTCAAGAGAGGCTTGGACTTGAAAGACGTCTGTGGCGGTTGAGCCCATCGGGGGATATGGGAGAGTAGTAGCGAAATTTGAATTCTATCAAAGCGATTGTGACTTGGCTCAAACATCAAGCCAATGTGGAGATTGTTAAAAATATGTCTTAAGTTTGAGCCCGAATCGAAAGTCTAAATATTCTGAATTGATATTTTGTGGATCGAAATCGAGCAAAAGGAAATATTGGAAATCATCTTTCCTACCGTGCGTTGAAGACAGAGTTTGGAAAGTCAATCGTCGACTTGTGGCTAATTGCATCAGAGAAATAAAAAGGAAATTAGAAAGCTATTCTTTCCTAATTCTAATGGGAGTCATGGTCAACAAAGGGAAAGTCCAAACCATACTTTGTTAACCGAAATATGCAGGTTTCCAATTTTGAGTCGGCCACGTTCTCTTCTTGGGTATATATACATATGCGCGCTGTTATTGATGAGCGGGGGCAGTGGGTTGTTTCGTTGGTTAGGAAGAAGTCTTGAAGTCCCGCCATTGATGTGAGTCTTGAAGCTCTGTTTCGTCGAGCGCTTGGCATGGGATTTTCTTCGTGGAATTACACCAAGAATTCAGGTGTTAATAGCAATTAAATTTTGTGATAAGATTTGTGTACAATTCCTTTGTGATATTGAGAGATTATTTCGTGAGAAATTGTGAGGCTAAACACCGCGTGAGCTATTGGGTGTAATTAGGGCTTGGGAAATACTAAGAGTGTTTGAGTGACTCAAGTGTAATTGTATCGCTTGATCTATAATGGAATTCCGTGCTGCTCTCCCTGTGAACGTAGGTCACTACGACTGAACCATGTAAATCTGGTGTCTGATTTATTTTTTCGTTCTGTCATTAATTATTTGATCGCTTAGTTTCCGCAACAGTTAGCTTATCACAGCTCATTATATGAAGCTTCTTTAGCTTGACCAAGCACCTCATAAACCTAGCACCAAAGCAAACAAGCTCTGCAAGATTCTGAATTTTGAGAATGGTCAAAGAAGTTTGGTTGACCAAGCTCTTAAAAATCTCCTTGTTACAATCGTCAAGGTATAACTCACGAAGAGATGGAAGACAAACCACATTGGTTGAGTTATTCAAATGTGGGCATGAATGAATTTCAAGCTTTATGAGATGATCAAGTTGACAAGGCAATGTCCCGACCAACGAAGGACAGCTCTGGACAACAAGATGCTGAAGACAGGAGAAAGGTACTTCTTTTGGGCCCTAGCACAACGAGACCAATCCTTCCATGCCAACATCTCTTTCAGCTTCAGAGATGTTAAGGATGAGAAAGGCCTTTTACCTCTGTAAAATTCAGAGCCTGTCATTCTTATTGCATGCAAACTTTCAAGAGATAATTCCTTAAGTGAAGGTAGCTGTCCAAGGGGTGGCAGCGATATAACATCATGACAGCCCCGCAAGCACAAAGATACTATCTTAGAATAGGATGAACCATCTAACCATGACGGGAATATTGCACCACCATAGTTAAAAATAGTGAGATTTTCAAGATTAGTGTAAGGTCACAGAGAGTCGAGCACCTGTGCTTCGCGCTCATGATTCCGGAGATTTCCCAAATGTTCATCCTAGTGCAAGGATAAGTTGGTAAGGCCTCGCTTTTGAAACAAAGTAGCATTAATTGCATCTCTAACTTTTTCCACCTTTTGCAATTTTGATATGAATAATTCTCCTTGAAGATGTGGCAAGTTCTTTAACTCATCTAACTGTAACCCTTTATATGGTCCTCCTACAAACTTGGACAAGATAGTAAGATTTTTCAAATTACTAATACCCAACGGCACCTCTTTTAGACTCTTTGTATCTCTAATATTGAGAAACTGTAAGCTAACCAACTTTGTGATACCTTGAGGCAACTTTGAAAGGTTTTGACAACCTCTTAAGATCAAAGCTTGTAATTTGCGCAAGCTGACAATTGACTCAGGTAGCTTTTTGATATCAGTGCATGAAAAATTGAGATATCGAAGATGTCTTAAATCACTAACACAAATCGGAACCTCTATGATATCACAATGACATACTGAGAGCACCCTTAAGTACTTCAATTTTGTTAGCAAGTCATATAGCACCTTGTTGGAAATACTCAATTTTCTCGAGCTCCCTCTAGATCTAACACGCACTAGAATTAAATTTCTTAGTACCTTCATTTGGTGATATACTCTCATTCATTTTGATGTAACATACCTCGACAACATGAATGACGCATAACGAGTTTTTTCAAGTGATGATGCATCATGTTCATTACCAGCTAACTGAGACTCCCCTGAACTAAAGCAAGTCCCACCCACAATTGACTTTGCGAGATTGTTCAAAAGATCATGTATTGAAAACTTAGATGCGTCAATGCTTGATTGTTGAAGAAATGATCTGGATACTAACTCATCGAAGTGCTTTCGTCCCAATCTCAAGATATTCTCATTTGCCTCTTGTCCATCTAAAAAGCCTTCCACCATCCATAAGAGCACTAGCTCATTCCTCTCAATTTCATAACCCTTAGGAAATACCGCACAATAAGTAAAACATCTCTTCAAATAGGAAGAAAGATGGGCATAGCTCAATTTTAAAATTGGGAGAACCTCATCATTCTTTGTCGTTGGAAGATACCATATCTTCCCATTCATCAGGATTTCTTTTATTACGAAGGGCACTGCCCAACATCTTCACTGCCAAAGGTAAACCTTTACATCTTTAAGCTATTTTCTTGCCTATTGTTTCAAAATCCGTGTGGCTCTCAAAATTTGTTGCTCCAAGAGCATGAAAGGCTAATAAGCTTGTACAATTATCAAGGGACAATTCCTTCAATAGATATGGCAATGCTCTTGTTATGGAAACAACAGAAAGGTTGCAAGTCGTGAGAATGATCTTACTTCCCTTAGCCCCCACTTCAAATGGCTTTAAGAGGGTAGTCTATTTTTCATAATTCTCATTCCAGATACCGTCTAAAACCACAAGAAACTTTTTCCCGTATAAATTGTGCTTTAACTTAACTTGAAGCCGGTTAAGTTCTTCACCCTCGCAAGACAATTTGGTGATCGACCGCAAAATAGTCTTTGTTATGTCAAGAACATCAAAAACATTTGACACACAAACCCACGCTCTCATCTTGAGATAGCTATGTACTTTAGCATCATTATACAGCTGTTGAGCCAAGGCCATCTTTCCAACACCACCTATCCCAACTATGGGAACTATGTTAAGTGTGGCATCAGATGTTTCAACCTCATTGATTAATAGTTTGAGTATATGTGCTTCTTCCTTCTCTCTACCGAAAAACTGATGCTCCAGCAGAGAACTAGTGGGATCCCTTTTGTTGGTGTAGTTGGATCTGTCCGCAACATTCTCTCTCAAGCTTAGACAAGCCTTCTTGGTGTCAGTTGCTTCCAACTTGCCATTGATCTCTTGCACCTTGGTTTCCAACACGAAAGAGTGCAAGTTTGGATTCAATCGAAGGATTTATCTCGGCCAAAGAAAGAGAACATCCATTTCTCAAGACCTCTGCTTGTGCTGGATTCTACCTCTAACTCAACCCGTGCTGCATTGATAGCAAACTCGTCGAGCAAGTCTTCCATGTCATAGGCCAAGTCCCTAACATCGTCCAGCCATAGCTTCACTAGAGGGTTACTGCTAAGTTACCTATCCTCTGCCTCAGCCAGCACTACATTGATTGTGACCAACATGCCCTTCCACTCCTCGAGCAGGGCAGCACTAATTCCTTCCTGTTGTGCATAGCCCAATGCGAAAGAAGTCAACTTGTCAAACAAGACCTGAAAGAAGGAACGCAAAACGATCTCTGCAATGGCCATGGATGAATCGGTCATTGTAGAGAACAACAAAGGCGTTATGGTGAAACAAAATACAAATGAGCTAATGGAGAGAGAAAACTATGAAGTCCAGGAAGACCAAGACGTTCACTTACCATAGACTAACAAAAGACCAAGACTATCAAGGGATGCACAACAAAGGTTAGACAAATAAAAAAAATTCGGTGTGTCCACGAGAGCTTATTTCGTCAATTGTTCTCCTTTTTCTTCATATCGAGACTTTTCCTGTGGGCATCCAAAACAGAGGATAAAGGTAATTTTTCTACGTATGACCAACTTATAGTACACGCATATTTTCGTCAAACTTCACGCACACTAATGAACAAGAAAATTGTGCTCAAAAGGACCACGATTCTCCTATCAAGCAATTTCCAATCATTTAGTACTATCTCGGCATCCTTCTGCAGATCACTGCTGCCCAGCTTGCTGCGACTTTTGAGAAACTGTAACTCTCACTTAATGCCTACACGCGATCAATGAGCGGAGTCTTTCAGAGAGCATGTGTTATCCACCAAGAAAGCATGTGCTCTCCATCTGGCCTTTTCATCTGTTAATCTACACTTTTTTGTGCGGCAAGAAGGCATCCTCTCTTCATTAAACATTTTGGGATTCGTAATCGTTGAGAACGCACCTGCTCTCCGCCCATAACACGTGCTCTCCATCTAAGATTGGCCTTGATTAGAGGGCTTGCATCTTGGAGACAAAAAAGAATAGCTATTTTCTTCCTATCCATGAGCGGACGCAGCCCAATGATATTCGCTTGACTAGAGGGTGAGGTCCATTGGAAAGAGAAGAAACACATTGTTCTGCTCCAACTCACAATAACTTTTTTAACATTGGATTAATCAATAGACACCCACCTAGGAAGACTTGTACATTATACATTTTGTGTTCGGGAATTGTTCAAAAACCATGTGCTCTCCACCCAGAAAGCATGTTCTCTCCATCCAGCCTTTTCATTTGTTTATCTATGATCTTTTTGTGCAGCAGGAAGGCTTCCTCTCTAGAATCGTTCATTTAACATTTTGTATTCGGAATCATTTGGAAAGATGTGCACTTCCCCCACAAATCGTGTGCTCTCCATCATAGACAATGATGATCTGATGATTCTGATCAGTATGAAGAACAAACAAGAAGGTTGCTTCAACTTTACTGAAAAAAAAACATGAAGGTTGCTTCCAGCAATGTCTTTTCTTTTTGTCTTTCATTGATCTACGATTAAGAAAAAATGACGAGTTTTCCACAATTTGATAGCATCATATTGAAATTTCACAAGGAGGTGAGAGCCACATTTATCTGTATTTTTTTTTGTCAGAACCACATTTATCTGTTTAACAAAATGATTTTTCAATCTTCTTCTTCTTTTTTTTTTTTTTTTGGTCTGAGCACTTCACTTCTTTTTGGTGGTGACTTTGTATTTTTTTCCCCCTCTCCGTTCTCGCTCTCATATCTTCTACTTTCCCATTGTGAGTATGCACAATGATAAAAATTTACTTTTCATTCACACTTTTTTTATGCATTATTTTCTCCAAGAAAGCAATAAAAGAAAAGCGGAGAAGAAGAGACAAAAGGGGAGAGCAGCTCTCTTCTCTCCCTTGGTGAAGACACGTCCAGAGGAGGTTAAAAAACAGGGGGCATCCTGAAACCAAAGAGAGACAGACACCGAGAGAGAGCTTGAAAAAGAAGAAACAGAGAAGGGAAGGGAAAAAAAAAAATGGTGGATTGAGGGGTCTAGAGAGGAGAGTGTTCCGGCCTCTCGATCGGCAAGGAGGTGGCCGGGCGAATCTCTTCCCCTCTCTGCCTCGCATTTGAGCCTGCAAATACCGGAGTTAGCCACTCTCTCGGTTTTGGTCATCCGAGCTCCTCGCAGTAGAGGGGATCTGAGACAGAAAGGGAAAAAGAAGAAATTTTTGCTCGCTTGCCAGCGGTCCGTTGGAGTCACCAACGTTCCCGTTGAAGGCTCCACCTACTGGCCACCATTCGTCACCTCACGGCTGCACGAACCAGGGGGTTCTGGAGGGGGAGACGGAGAGGGAACCGAGAGAACCAAAAGAGAGAGATTTTTGCTCTTTGACCGGTCGTCCATCTGAGTTGCCGTCGGCCCCCATCGAGCCTCAAGCCCCGACGCTTCATCCCAGTCAGCCCCGAACCAGGTGGGTCTTCATCGTCTTCCCCTGTTTTGGTCCCCTTCCCCTGCCTCTCGGGTGCCAGGCACACCGAACGTATTCGGTGGTCGCCTGGCTCCACCAATGGAGAATAATAACACCTGTTTTATGCTCAAAGGAGTGGTTTTGAGCGTCGTATGTTGAAAAAAACCTATGAATCTCGTCAAAACCAGCTCTGTAACCCCTTTTCTTGGTCGCGCCTCACGTGTTTGATGAAATGCCTCAATGAGACAGTGTGGGCTTAGGGTGCCGAGTTCGGGTCTGAAAGTTCCGAACGTTTCTGGGTAAACCGAGATGATTTTATCACGATATGTGGACGTTTATAGTTGTATATATCATGTTTAAAGCTAGAAATTGCATTGAATCTCACTCAAGAGCGTATATCTCTACTTGCATACCACGTGTTCGATGAAATGTCTAAAAGGAAATTCGAACGATTTTTTGTGGAATCGGTGCCTAGAAGTCAGTCTTTGTGTTTGTTCGGTACTCTTGTTCATCGAATCAATACTGACTTTGTGTTTTTCTTGTGTTTATGCCATGGTTCGCACATTGTCAGAGTCAGCCGCGAGTACACGTATCCCCGCCGGAGAACTCATTCCCCATCCAAGGGGCCCGCGGTTTGAGGCCGCCACCGTTAGCTTACTATCTCCGTTTCATATGCATATATGTCTGTTTGTTTGCGTTTTAGCACGCATTGTTGCCGCTGGAAGTTTGATGGTCGGGAAACGAAAGTGTGTCGCCGATGTTAGTGACTTAGTGGCTGGCGGTGCTGGTTTAGGGACTTTGGTTCGGTGATGGTGGAGTTGCAATTTCGGTCTGAGCAGATTTGTCGTCCACGCCGCTCGAAGAAGCTGATTATGGTCCGGAGTTTGGGTTGCCGGCGATTCACCAAGAAGAAGACGTTCCCAGTGAGCTCTCGGTGAGCCCACGAGGAAGAAGGCGTCCAGTCTGGGCAGAAGAAAACAAAAAGGGGAATAAAAAATTAAAGAGAAAAATAAATAGGGGAAAAAGAAAATTAGAAAAAGCCAAAGAAAAAAAATAGAAAAAAAAGAAAAAAATCAAAATTTCAAAATTCGGATGGGTCAGAGAGCCGGGTCCAATCGCATCAGGGGACCCGGTCCGGAATGCTTATTTTATTAATAAAATTTTTTATAAAAAATTAAAAAAATTCAGAAAAATTCCGAAAAATTCAGAAAAATGGGGAAATGTTTAGAAATTTGTTTTTAGGGTAATTTCATTAGATCTTAGTGTTTAATTTCATTCTAGATTTAATTTAAAACCTGTAAAAATTGAGAAAATCTTTTAAACTTTCCCAAAAAAAAAAATGAACAAGCCATTAGGGCTTTATTTTAGCGCTTTTGATTGCTTTTTTTTTTAGAGACAATGTTAGGTCGCTAGTTGTTTATTTTCTTTATGATTATTTGGTTGTGCACCTTTAATACATTGGTTGTTATTTTCCATTTTTGGTATGGCTTGGTGGAATCTTAAACTTTTTCGATAGGCTATTCGGTGCGTTAGATTGAGAGCATTCAAGGGCACTAGTTAGATCACTAATATAATCAAGTCCTCGACCCTTATAATCTTTGGTTTTCATATATATCGAGATGACACTCCCACATCTCGATGAGCGTTTCTAGCCAACCCTTGATTATGGTTAATGGCGACACCAATTGAATGCTTAGTTTAGACAATTCTCATTGCATGGGGTATGAGGCTTGAAAGTGCCTCAGTCCTTAGATTAATGAACTATGTGGTTTGTACTTTAAACAAATCAATTAACATTCACATCCATCGACAAATACCTCCGAACCTCACCTATCAATTTCGGATCCTCTCGAACGAGACAGGTAGGTCGCAACAAGTCTTAAACATATTGCATCAGGTACCGATTTAGTCCTAAATCTTTTAATTGGACAATTTAATCATGTTTTGCCAATTGAGTTCATTCAGTCAATTTAGGCTGGAAGTTGTTGACGTGGACGCTGGCCATCTTACGTAGCATAGTTAGTGCTAACGTAGATAAATTTTTTTTGAATTTTTAAATATAGGAGGTGTGTTGGTCACATTACTGCTGTTGGTAGCGATGGTCGCTTTGACACCACCGCAAATTCGATTTGTTTTGGCCTTCTAGTACTATTGTGGTCATGTTGTTGCGATTGCAAATCCCAATAGTCTCGTTGTTGTAAGCACAAAAGGGAGAGATGTAAGGTCGTTTATGATCTTCGAATAATCTTTTTAACTTATGAACACAAAAAAAAAATTGGTCCCTCAATTCGTTCAGTATCATAGAAAACTACACTGTTACAAAAACAAATATACAACAAAAAAAAGAAGATAATCCTGATACGTCTCAACTGTGCAATACTAGATGTGAGCTAATTCCGTAAACTCTCAAAGTAGCATAAATCCATTTGCACATGATATATTTGGATTAGTTCAAAAATTAGTCGGAAGGACTCAATTGATGCCAAAAAAAGATTTATGACTAAATTGGCATAAATACAAAAAGTTTTAGACTTTTCTGACACTTTTCCTTCGATCCTTCAAATGATATTAAGGGATTAGAGTTGTGTATCATTTTCGGATTAGTTCAAAGGTCCCTCTCATTTCAAGTATCTTTTGTGATTTTAAATGAATGATGTTCCCTCCATGACCATCGCCTGATTTTAAAGAATGTCATAGTTTTGGCAATCACCAACCAAGGATTGCACGGAAATCATTGCACTTATTATAATCAGGTCAACCCATGCTCACCTAATTATTGAACTTCTTATAATCAGGTCAACTTCTTGTGATTTGTACCGCTTTTCAGGAAAACACATAATTGCGTCATATCTATAAGACCACAGAACTTGGGCCACGAGTGCACGTCACGTATCTCCGCAAAGAGAGATACTTCTATAAAGAGAGAACAACTTGCATTGATCATCACCCTCTACGCTCCATTACCGCCTGGTCTTCTTCTCAGAGAAACAAGCGATGTGGATGATCGGAACGTGTGTGTCGGCATTGATCGGAACGTGTGTGTCGGCATTGATCATCGCATGGCTCACTCACTGGATTTACCGATGGAGGAACCCTAAGTGCAATGGCGTTCTTCCTCCCGGTTCTTTCGGGCTTCCTCTCATCGGCGAGACCCTTCAGTTGATGGTTCCTAGTTACTCGCTGGACCTCCTTCCATTCCTCAAGAAGAGAATACAAAGGTACTCGAAACCATTTCATTGGCCATTTCACAATCAGAAGCTGACTTCATTTTGCAATTCTTTACAATACCTAGAGATGCCCTCTTCTTTGTTCTTTTGACGCAGGTACGGAAAGACATTCCGGACGAGCGTGGCAGGTCGGGCAATAGTAGTCTCGGCCGATCCAGAATTCTGCCATTTTGTCCTTCAGCAAGACAGGAAGCTGTTCGACTCATGGGCTCTGGACACGTTCGCAAAGCTTTTCGCGCAAGAGGGCGAGGCCAGCACCAACATCCCAAACGTCCACAAGTATTTCCGAAGCATGGTTCTAAAGCACTTTGGCATGGAGGTCCTGAGGGAGAAGTTGCTTCTCTTGATGGAAGAAGCGTCTCGAGTGACCATAAAGAGCTGGTTAGGCCAAGAATCAGTCGACTTAAGATACGCCACCACAATTGTAAGGACCAAATCCTTGAACTTTAAATACGTTTGAATCGTTCTTTCCTTTTTCTAAATAGGGAGATGACAAATCCAACACTTATTAGCATTGGATGTTCTTGCTAGATGGCTATTGAATTCAGCGCAAAGCAACTGTTCAGTTATGATCCTGCACAATCATCAAAGAAATTGGGCGATTTATATTTTGCATTTGTTCAAGGCCTTATGTCAATCCCTTTGAACATACCGGGTACAGCACATTACAAATGCATGAAGGTAAAAGTGAACCAATTTGTTTGTTAGAACTTGATTTTTAATACAAGAAAAAGACTGCTATTAAATTTAGTTCAGTGCAGAATCATAAGAAGGCGTTGTCAATCATTCGAGAAATCGTAAAAGCTCGGGTTTCTTCGCCGGAGACACCATACAACGACTATCTTTCTCGCATCATGACAGATATGAGTACAGAGAAATTCTTGACGGAGGATTCTGTGGTTCAGCTCATATTTGGCCTTCTTTTTGTCAGCTCGGATTCTATTTCCACAACGTTGACGTTAGCTCTAATGTTCCTCGAAGAGAATCCTAAAGCATTGCAAGAAATTACCGTACGCCTTTCTACTTACAGATTGAATTAAGTGTAACACCTTTGAACATTCTTAATTGGGTTTTTACTCATACTTTTCCAGGAAGAGCATGAGAACATAATGAAGAATAGAGAAGTTTCAGACTCCTCGATCACGTGGGAAGAATACAAATCGATGCCTTTCACTCTTCATGTATGCAATCTAGGCAAATGGACAATTTTTTTTGGCACAATCTGCTATACTAGAGTCTTTTCTAACGTTGGCATTCACAAAACCAGGTAATACATGAATCACTAAGGTTGGGAAACGTCTCACCTGGATTGTTAAGGAGGACAAAAAGCGATGTAGAATGGAATGGTAGGTCACTTCTATAATAGTCGATCTGTGTGCTTTCTTTTTGCATCAATAATATTGATAAGTACTTTGATAACCATATCATATTCAGAACCTTGATGATAGTTGGAATTCTTTCTAGGATACACGATTCCGGCGTGTTGGGGAGTTTTGATAGCCACTTCTGCTTTTCACCTGGACCCCGAGACGTACAAAGATCCTGCTACATTTGATCCGTGGCGCTGGAAGGTTGAATTTATTAGAGGAATTGGGGTTTGCAGATGGGAATCCTATAGTTTAGACAAATAAATAAGATTAAAGGAGTCATATTTATTAAGTTTTATGGTCCCAAGCGATTTAGGTTCTGAATTAAATGCCGTACTTTAATTGACTTGTTAAGGGCTCTCAAATTCCAGGACTGCAAATCAGATGCGATGCAGAAGAATTTCATGCCTTTCGGATGGGGAACGAAACAATGTGCCGGAGCAGAGTATGCGAGAGTTTTCTTGGCGACTTTTCTGCATGTCTTGGTCACGAAATATAGGTACTTCTCTCCCCTTCTCAATACGAACATTTCCTGAAAAGATAGTCCAGTGCTTGAATTTGATGGCCTACAGCGATGTCGTTCCTAACATTTTCCATCTGTTGGAATATGATCAGATATATAAAGGTCAAGAGAGGTGAAATTTGCCGAAATCCGATTCTAAACCTTGGGGAAGGCTTGCACATCAAGGTCATGGAAAAATAGAAACAAAACTGCTGCCACCCTTTCGCCAGATATCAACTTTCTTTGATGTAGTGAAATGGTCAATGTTTTCTTTCTTGGCACATTTCACTGTTTATATGAAGTTTGTTCTTTTACGAACCAGATCGTTTGCTCGGTTAAGTGCCTAAACTTTCTGAAATCGGCTCAATGTATTGCTCCCGCTCAATTGAGTATCATCATTGACATGGAGCGTCATCTCAATTTAAAATCTAGTTCAAGAACACTGTTTTCCCTTCTTCTTCTTCTTCTTCTTCTTCTTCTTCTTCTTCTTCTTCTTCTTCTTCTTCTTCTTCTTCTTGTTGCTTGCTTGCTTGCTTGTCATTTTCCGCCATCCAGTCATTGCAGCCCCTATACAACTCGCGCCGTTCACGTTGGTGCTGTTGGTAGCAGTAGTCGCCTTGACACAACCTCAAATTCCATTGTGCTGATCTTCTGCTACAGTTGCCGTCATGTTATTGCAACCGCAAATTGAGCTGTAGTTGTGATTGCGTTGATATGGATGCAAAACGAGAGCTCTTTTATGATCTTAAAGAGTCTTTTGAACTTATAAACACAGAACGAAAAATAAAAGGTCCTTAATATCCTCGAGCATTATAGAAAACCATTTTGTTTCAAGAACATTTTTGCATCAAAAAAAATCTTCAAATATTTTAGTTGTGCAATCTTTACGTGAGCTAATTTTGTAACTCAAGTAACGTGAATCCATATAAATATGAGATCATCAAACCCTCAAAAGGATATTGTGCAACACATATATTTAATGTTTACGGATTCGTTAACCATCTCTCTCATTACAAGTATGATTTGTGATATTTTATGAGTTATGTTCAAACACATGAGCATCACCAGAACATATAGAACGTTAAGTGGTTTGCTTATCACTACGTGGAGGGAACACGATAGATTACGCGTAAATGATTGCACTCATTGTAATTAGGTCAACCCATGCCACCTAATAATTGCAGTAATTACAATCGGGTCTACTTCTTGTGATTTGGACAGCTTACGCGAAAAAACCTAGAATTGCTTCATGTTAAATTATGTCTTGAGTTTGAGCGATTGGATATCACAGAAGATTTGTTAAAGATTTACATTGATTTACATCTGTATTTCTAACATTTGGTGTATCTCTGGATTTACTTTTTTGTTTTTAGCTAGCTTAATATTTGGTATATCTATTATAATCAGTTAGAGATATTTGGTAAATCTTTTCTTTTCCTTTTCTGTTATACAATACCTTGTATAAATATTTGTACTGTATGATGAGCAATACAAGCAATTATGAATTCTCTCATCATATCATAGAGAAATGCTTAAACATTTTACCTGCATCGTATGCAATATGGCCACGGAAGCGTTTGCAAAGAAGGTGATTGACCTTTCCTCTCTGTTTCACCGAGACGCCTCGAACGAAAGATCTTTTACCAAAGGGGAAGATCTTCGGTTTTTTTTTTGAATAACCGGTCCTATGTTGTTTTAGAAAGAAAGCGACAAATTCTACGCTAATGGCGAACAAAAGTAAAAGGACAAAAGATAAATCGTGCTACCAAAGATAAAAGATAGATTAACGATGGCAATTGAACAAATGAGATTACAAAAGGTGTTTCTTTCTGCAGTCAATTTGGCAAAAGGTCTTTCTCATGTTCTGTTGGAAGCTATTTATAACTAACGCTAAAGAATAACCGTTTCCAAGCAGTTATTATCTTGATTCTGGATTATTCAATCTTCTTCCCGATAACCACTCCTTTTATTCGACAATATTATCGGCACTAGATGGGATAACTACTCTTATCTTTATCCCGATGTCTCGAGCGATTATTGGTGCCAAGTTCTCGATATCCCATATGTCGAGCCTTTTGCGACTTCATTACTCAATTTACTGTTTAGCAATTTGGGCCTGTTGTACCCCTGCTTTCTTCTAGTCCAATCAGCCAAATTTGAGTGCCAACAAATATCACGCCCCGAACCCCATCAAGCTCGCGACATCCCGCATCAGTCGAATTAGTGCAGCGCCCAAAGATGCGTCATTGACCCAAAACCTAAAACAGAGAATAATGCACATGCGGAAGCCATATTACACCCTTACATAATAAAACAGGACCAAGGATAGCACAAACATCATGAAGACAAACTTACATCAATACAAGGGGAAATTACAATATCCATTCAGGAATATACATATATACCAAAACGGATCAGCAACCACTAACGACAAAAAAGGGGTAAATGGCTAAGGCGGTCATGGTACTAAAACTAAGGATGGCTCCTATCAAAAAGTGTAGGCCCAACCTAACTATGGTCAAGGGTAAACTCTAGGGTAACCAGTCCAGGTCAGATCCCGAGGACTCGGACGCATCGTCTGACGACTCGGACTTGGAATCCATAGAATTCTGCTCGGACTCAGCCTCCACTAGCTCCTTCTTGAAATCATCCTCCGACTCGTGCTCCACCGGCTCGGGATCGGGCTCCCACTCCATCGGCTCCTCCTCGCCACGGTCGAAATCCATCTCAAAGATGACGGGTTGGGGGTCAGAATCCTCCTCGGACACGGCTTCAAGGCTAGCCACCTCCCCATCTGCTGCCTGCGGATCCTAGTGACCCAACCCATCTATCGGAACATCAAAAGTCCTAAGAGGACCATAAACACCAAACGGTTTTCGAAAACACCAACCCAAATGCTGATGAGCCTGGAACTGTGACTCGCCCACGTCGACCCAAACGGTGGTAAAATGTCTAACATAAGTTTCCCCGTCCTCAACAGGGTACTCGATTATCGAACGCTCTATGCGGTACGGGATCCCAAAACGGATGGTACTCCTGCCATCCTCAAGGTTGGGGGTTTAAAAAGTTGGGTTTTAATAACAATGAGAATAAATCTCAGCGAGTAGGTCCCCTAAACCTAAATTAGGCTAACATGCACCTCCAAACAAGCTACTAACCAAACAAACAGACCAATAATCAAGCAACTTAGGCCATTGGGCCCAAATCAAACATAGTCTTGACCTTGTAGGTTAGGCACATCATAATAATATCGAACCCAATAATAGCACATACACATATCAATTGACCATGATTACTTGCCATGCACGTGCTAGCACTCAACAATGCACACTTCGCACACGTGCCGTTACTATGCATATGCTCGTGCTCATTACTGCACTCTTGCACACGTGCCAACTTTCAATTTAATCTCTGACCCGCGTTAAACGCATCAGGTCCGACCCGCGTAATATACATCAGGTCTATCACTTTTCAATTGATCTCCGGCCTACGTTAAACGCATCAGGCTCATGACATAACCCCCGTGTAGGACGCCTCAGGTTGGCCATCTTCTGGTAATTTGGGCATCGTCCGGCGTTAAACGCCTCAGGACGGGTTCATTACCCCGTGAAAAACACATCAGGGCTTATGTGATCACACGTACACATACCATCAATTGTTATTTGAACCCCACGTAAAACGTATCAAGGCAATTTAGGTGATCACATGCTCAATGCCATTCGTGCACCCTCACATGATGCATATGCTCAATGCCATTTGTGCACACTCACACTTGATGCACATACTCAATGGCATACATATGCTTGCATGATTCACACAATACCATCACCCAATGTGCACAAAAATTATGGCCATAACAATTCATTATCGGGGCGCCAATTAATTCCACGCCAACCATTCAATTTATCAAATCACACAATCAACCAATCAATCATGGTAAATCAGCCACGACCCTCAATATATTGCACAAATACCACAATGCAATTAAGCACGAAATCAAGCATACCAATGGCCCACACCGAATCACATGTCATAGCCACACTAAGAACCCATTCTAACATTACCACAATTGATTAAATCACACCCCAAATCAGCCACTTCGTGGGTCCACCATAGCGTGCACAACATATTGTATTTAAACACTAGCTTGGCATTGTATAATCCAATCGAGCCTACCACCCTCGGCCATCACACGGGCCATCAATTAACCCTAAATCAACCTTAGAACAGCCCCCTACTCAATCCAATCAGCCCCAGGTCAGTCCTATTCACCAGCCCACAAATAACCCTTAAATTACCCTAATTAACCCCTAAACTTGTCTAAATATTGCACAAAAGCCTAATTAGGGTTTAGGGTTTCCACTCCCCCTTGTCCTAAGCGAATACAGCTGGAAAATGGCGACGGCGAGGGCCCGGACAGGTCAGCAACAGTCACGCCGGAATAGTAACTCCTCTCCGGCAGGTGCGGCTTCACGGCGAGAACGGGCTACTGGACGACGGCAATCCAGTTGGCGGTGGCAATGATGGTGACGCATGGATGTGGGGGTGAAGCCCCACAGTGGCGCCGAGGTCACCAGCACCGGACGGGGAAGGGAGAGAGGGTTGGACGGTGGGGGCAACGAACTAAGAGCAGTGGTGGTCTGCCAGCAGGGCGGCTATCTTCGGGCAGTGGACAGCCTAGGCAGGCTGAGAGTGACGACGTACCAGGCAGCCGATGATGTTCGGAGAGAGGGGAGGACGGGAGAGAGAGTGAGGGAGACGATCGTGAGGAAGGCGAGCAGCAGCTGGTTGCCGAGGCTGGACGGGACGGTGATTGTCACGGCGGCGGTGGCTGCTGGCTGGGCACGGCGATGCCGCGCGCAAGGGAGGAGGGAATAGAGAGGGAGAGCGGCGAGAGAGAGGGAGGAGTGGCCGGGTGGTGGTGAGAATGAGAGAGAGAGAGAGAGAGAGAGAGAGAGAGTGTGTGTGTGTGTGTGTGTGTGTGTGTTTTGATCAAATGGATTGAGTGGGGGTGGTTGACCCACTCTACTAAAATGTCCATCTTACCCACCCCACTCACAAGTTGATCCAATGGCCACAATTCAAACACCCATCATTCACATCCAAGATCAATGGCCAAGATTGGTCAACCCCACTAACTCTAGGGATAGAATGGGGATTTTGGGTGAAGGGAGAGGGGCAATTTGGCCCATGGATTTTTGGCCACTAAGGGGGCTGGTTATGTCCATTTTACTCTTCAAAATTCGGAATTGAAGCTTAGGGCTCAGGGGCAAATTGGTAATTTTCCTGTCTCGGGCTAAAATTCCATTTTTCGACCACACCGATCCCAAATATGATTGGCCACACTAATACAACATCGTCCTTGCAAATTAGTTGCATATGTCCGTGAAATTCGACACACAAGTCCGGATTCAATTCGACGATCAATTTCTTTCAAATGCGATTCTAGCGTCTCTTACTAACGGGCGGCCTTTTAGGGGTTTTGCGTATCAACCCAAGATTACTCGAGTCGTGACGGTCTCGATTTCCAAGAGAACATGAGGATTTATCGCTAGTTCCAGGGGTTGCAATCGTTCGGAATAAATTTAGGATCGTTGGCCACGCGTACTCTCGGTCGTGCGGAATCACCCGCGATCCGATTATACGTCGTTGGCCAAACCAATCTGTCACCCTCCTAGGATCAGCCCACATCGGCTTAAAATGTTCCTTTGTCATTTTTTGGAATCAGAGCTCGATTCGCGGTCGAGTTTCCGGGTCCACATACCGTTTTCCTATTTAGTCATTCCCCATTGATTAGTATTCGGAGAGTGATCAGTTCCGAGCAAGACTTACTAAAACGAAATGAGAAATAAACATCTATTTCATTGATCCCAGAAGTGGGTCGAATTCAGAATATCACAACAAATGCCCCTTTTAAAAGAATTGAAATTAATTCATAATCCCCATGAAATGTTTCCTTCTCTTCACCATGCAATACCAGAAACTTGATATCAAGACGAACGAAAGTTGTAGAGAGCCTCGGGTAAATCAAAGTTAGAACAAACGAAGAACTAATTGGTCAAAAGAAGTGGACAAAAGACGTGGAGAAGACCTGCTTTTCCAAGAAAAAAGTTGGAGAGAACATCTGGAAGTATTCTTTGCATAGATTCATCAGTGCGTGCATTAATAACTTTAACGTACAACTTGCTGCGAAGAGCTTGGGAGATTTTCGTGGAATTTATCTTGTGGATCGTCTTGGTTCGGGCAGATCCAGCGTAGATTGCAAGTTCTGAAAATCGGGTTAAGCTAACCGAGTGAGAAACAAACACTTGGGGAACATTTTGAACTGCATTTCAAGCAGGACGTGTCACACCCCAAAATCATCAAGAACGAGGGATGACACGCCGTCTTTCCACTCGAAAGACATAGCATCAAACACAACTTACAGCCAGTTATTAAAATATATATCTCAATATATATATGAGATAAATCAGCAAGTTAAATTACAACATCAGAGTTTCTATAATTTACAAAAAAAGAATATATACAACTTAGAACTCAGCCAACTCGACAAACTATCAATAACTACATATACAACTCCCTTAAACTATACTCAAAATCCAACTCCCAAAAGTCCCTGCGATAGTGCTCTTGTTCTATCGGCCACTAACCAAGGAACTTGAAAAACATGAAAGATGAATGGAATTAGCGACCACAGTCCAATGAGTAATGAATATCTCTTCTAAGTAGATCGAGCATCCATTATACGTGTTTAAGATACAAAAACATAATTCATCATGCCAAATTTCAGGATATAACAAACTTACAAGAAAAGAACAAATTGTATATGCTTCGACATATCTATATTTATAGCAGGCATATGCAAACAAATATCAATGATCCAACCCATTGATCAATCCTATCAAAATCACACAACAATGATTCATTTCATTGGTCAATCTTATGTTTAGATATCTAATCATGATCATGCACAACACCCCGATACAAGGTGACCAAACTATCCATCTTGGCAATGTCTCCACCTATATTGTCGGTCACAACAATATCCTAAACTAGTATGTATACCCACAAATTCCTCAATGGGTTCACAGTGACATTGAGCATCAATGCCAACCCATAACAACATCCTCCGTAGTCTACAAAACCAAATCTAGAATTAACATCACAAATCGATTTACAAAACAAAGTATACAATCTTTCTTAACTCAACTCATCCACCAAAATACCTTTTGCAATTCATTTCATAAACACTTCTTAAACATTTCAAATAACAAATAGATTAGCAAATGCTTGATCCGAAGTTATGCATAAAAAATGCCATAAACATCACTTTTCCTCTTCAAAGAAATATCAAACATGCGATCCCTCTTTAACTCATAATATATCTTTCTATCACTTCAAGATACGAGTTTTATAAAACTAGAGATAAGCACCACTCACCTGAAATGCCCAAAAAATCAAATAACGTGTAGCTACACAAGCCGACGATCTCGTAATCTAACAATTAAACGATAATTGATGTCAACACAAAGTAAAACACTACATCAACTATGCAAAGGCTATACTAAGCTTAAACACTAATAAAATGACTCTTACATAACAACAAATCGCTCACTCGAAGCGATTATTCAAATCTAAATGCAACGTAGAACTCGCACATAAAACCCTAAAATTCTCACTCCAACCAAACCGTTACTCTAAAATGACTTTTGTCAAACCCCAAAGTTCCACGACGCTATAATCCACCAATTCCATGAAATCCCAAAACTCAATAACTCAAAAATCGGATTTTGTGGCTCGAATTTCACAAAACTTTGAAGTGAAGTCCTAATTTCGAAAACTTCTTTGATTGGACAAACGAAGGGTGCAAGCAATTACCCGGCCATTGAGGTAGCGAATGATAACCATTCTGTTTCGGAATGAGTTCCTGAACCAGAAATAGATTTTTCTATTTCTAGTTCCTGGATTAGTTTCTGAGAAAAAAAACCCGTTTGATAATGACAAAAAATTTCTATTTCTGGAACAGAAACCCGTTTGATAACAGCACAAAATTTCTATTTTCTGAAACAAAAATCCGTTTGATAAACAACAGAAAATTCTATTTCCAGGAACAGAAATCCATTTTTTTAGAAATGGAATAAAAATAATAAAAAATCCGAAAAATTCATAAAAATCTTTAAAAAAATTCAAAAAATCCCAAAAAATTGAAAAATTCCAGAAAAAATCATCAAAATGTCCAGAAAATAAAAAAAATTCGGATTTTGGGAAAATAGGAAATTTGTTGAATTTTTTCAAAAAAAAATCAAGAAATCAAAAATTTCAAAACTTTACAGAATTGCTTAGAATACCTGTGGCCACCCACTTTTAGTGAAATTTAAATTTTTTAGGTGCCAAAAAAAATCAAAAAATCAAAAATTTCAAAACTTCACAAAATAGTTTAGAATACATGTGGTCACCCACTTTGAGTGAAATTTAAATTTTTTAAGGTGCCCAAAAATATTCAAAAACTCAAAAATTTCAAAACTTCATAGAATGGCCCACTTTGAGTGAAATTTTAATTTTTGGAGGTGAAAAAAAAGAAAAAAAAATAAAAAATTTCAAAACTTTATAGAATGACTTAGAATACATGTGGCCATCCACTTTGAGCGAAATTTAAATTTTTTTGGGTGAAAAAAAAACATAAAAATAAAAAATTTCAAAACTTTACAAAATGACTTAGAATACATGTGGCCATTCACTTTGAGTGAAATTTCAAAAGTTTTTTATTTTTTGCCTTTTTTTCGGCACCTAAAAAAATAAAATTTTGCTTAAAGTGGGTGGCCACAAGTATTTAAGTCATTCTGTAAAGTTTTGAAAATTTTTCTTTTTTGCTTATTTTTATTTTTTTTTCGACACCTAAAAAAATTAAATTTCACTCAAAGTGGGTGGCCATAGGTATTCTAAGCAATTATGTGAAGTTTTTTATTTTTTATTTTTTTATATTTTTCGGCACCTGAAAAAATTTAAATTTCGCTCAAAAGTGGATGGCCACAGGTATTTTAAGCAATTTTGTGAAGTTTTAAAATTTTTTATTTTTTTATTTTTTTTCGGCACCTAAAAAAATAAAATTTCGCTCAAAATGAGTGGCCACAAGTATTTTAAGCCATTCTGTAAAGTTTTGAAATTTTTACTTTTTTGCTTATTTTTATTTTTTTTGGCATTTAAAAAAATTAAATTTCACTCAAAGTGGGTGGCCACGGATATTTTAAGTCATTATGTGAAGTTTTTAAATTTTTTATTTTTTACTTTTTTTTTATTTTTTTTTTGGCACCTAAAAAAATAAAATTTCGCTCAAATTGGGTGGCCACAAGTATTCTAAGACATTATGTGAAGTTTTTAAATTTTAGATTTTTTTATTTTTTTTTATTTTTTTTTGGCATCTAAAAAAATTAAATTTTGCTCAAAGTGGGTGGCCATAGGTTTTCTAAGTCATTTTGTGAAATTTTGAAAGTTTTTATTTTTTATTTTTTTTAAATTTTTTCGGCACCTAAAAAAATTTAAATTTCACTGAAAGTGGGTAGCCACAAATTCTAAACCATTCTGTTAAGTTTTGAAATTTTTGACTTTTTACTTTTTTTTCTCACCTCAAAGGTCGTGACTTTCATATGAATGTGTGTTGAAGAAAATGAATTTCTCAGAAATGGTTCTCACTTTTGTTCCAGAAATGAAAAACCAACTTTTTTTTTGTTCTTATTTCTGGTTTCAGAATCAGTTTTGGAAGCAAACTTGTCCCGGAAATAGAAAAATGAAATTGCGTTACCAAACGGGTTTCTGGTCCAAAACTGATTCTGGGAACAAAAAACCAGTTCTGGGCAGAACCAGAATGGTTTTCATGCAGTACCTGAGATACGTAATAAATCCATCTCGGTAGGGCGTCCGTGGTGTGCACGCACAAAAACCATTTCCTTTCTTTCTTCTTCTCTTCTCTTTCTTTTCCCTTCTCGCGTGCATCTCTCGGCCTCTTCCTTTCCTTCGAGGATGGGCTGACCGTTCATTCTTCTGTTTCTTTTGTTTTCTTGCTGGTCCCAACTTTTGACAAGTCAAAAAATTACAGGGCATAGATGTTTCGATGGTGGCTATGACCGTCAGTTAGTGCTAGTTGGAAAGGGATGCAAGTTGGAACTGAAAATTGCCATTCTTTTTTCAACAGAGCCTCTTCATATGTCCCTTTTGATCTTCTGGGGCAATTAATTTACCCCAATTGGCGAATCTTGTAATTGTTGGTCGCAGTTTCTTCTTTCTAGTTTTCATTCTTAAGCAGTTCATTCCACTGGACGAGAAAAGCCGGAGCAATCTTGTTTCTTTACTTGGTCAAATAGGGAAATCCTTTTTCCCGCCTTCATTTTTCCCTCTCTGGTCTTCTTTTTCCCTCTCTGCCGTCCATTGCAGCAAACGTTGCACAACCGCCACTGTCACGGGCCTTCACCGTCGTGCCTCCATCCGCAGACACTATTGACCCGTATGCCCGTATGCCCACTCGCCTCTCTCTCTCTCTCTCTCTCTCTCTCTCTCTCAATCCGGGCCATGGAGGCTGCCCGCCGTGTGTGACTCCAAATCTATAGTCACAATGCACCTCACTTTTGTTGCGACCCCCCAGAAGGGAAAATGGGTTTAGAGGTAATGCCAAAGGTGGACAAACGTAACTCAATTGGCATGGTTTCTCCCAAACCATATGATTATGGAATTTTATATTCTTATACCAACAATTTCAGTTTAGTGAGGTACACATATAGTGATAAGGCAGGTGATACTGAGACTCGGAATAGTACTTCTAGATATACTTTCTTTCTTGGTTCGGGATTAATTTCTTGGTCCTTGAAAAAACAAGTTGTTGCACTCTCGACAGTTCAAGCAGAATACATAGTGTTAGCTTCTGTGGCATATCAAGTAATGTGGCTTCGTAAGATGCTATGTGAATTGTTAGAAGAAGTAACCAGTCTTACCAAAATAATCTGTGATAATAAATTGGCTATGGCTTTAGCCAAGACTCTTGTTTTTCATGGCAGGAGTAAACACATTGACATTGAGTATCACTATATTCATGAGTGAGTCCAAGATGGCGAGATCGAGCTTAATTTCTGCAGAGAAGGAGATCAGAATGCGAATATTTTGACTAAACCATTGAAGGTGGATTTGATTGAAAAATTAAAGACCATGCTTGGCATTGATGAATTCCAAAATGAATTTTAAGGGAGGCTGTTTTTTTTTTCTTTTGTGTCGAATAAGGGAGATTGTTGGAATGATATAAAATTGATTATTGGTGAGATTGAGCATGATGGTTGTTGGATGAGAAGGCTACAAGCATTAAAGAAGAGCCATAAAGAATTCAAGATGGCTTCGTTTTTCTTCGACATGTTAAGTTGTTTTGTTTTCTTTATTAATGATGTGTGGGTTGTTATGTTTTCTTTATTAAGGGTTATCATTGGCGTTTGTGAGATTCAATTCCTATATAAAGGAATGAAGTCATGAGTTGTAAATAAAGCCATAAGCATGAAGCCACAGAGAAAAACTTTCTTAACAAGAAATTCTCCCTCCAATTTCTATTTGTGCTCTTATTTCAAGTTTCTGAAGTTTGTTATTATTCTTTTGGTTCCAACAATAACATCATATGTACGTTATTCCTACCAAAACTTCTCATGTCCAGCAGCCTAGATGAGTGCTACCGTGTACATCTTCCAAAGCAAGATCAAAGTCAGTTGACACAGCAAATGCACACATGAACAGAGAACATCAAACGCACATGACCAGCATTTGACATATTAAAAGCACACAAATGTTGACCACGAAAATGGCACACCCAGGATCACCATAAATAGAAACTGAAACACGTAAATGGAGAAATTATCAATGCGCGTACCTAGTTTGGAATCCATCGAACTTGACGTGGAATTAGCGACAATTTCCGAACACGAACTCAAATGCATCTCCCCTATACCCTTCGTCAGACATTGGCCTAATGAGATTACCACTCACGAAAAGAAATTTCTCTCTAGATTTGTATGTGAGTCAGATTGTGCATCATAGGGTTAGGGGAGGGACTTGAGCGCTATTTATATAGCTTTCGACCACAGTCCCTCTCATTACGGGCTGGGCCGTACTCGGCCCACACTAGCCAACCCCATATTAGACTTATTAAGAACTCACATATCTCACATTTATTAGACCAAACTAATTCAGTTAATTTCAATTAATGAAGCCCACATTAGGAAATTTTTACATTCGCCCATTTAGGTGATTTTAATTGAAACAAAACCGTGTGCGCACCCTTATGTTGGTCTAGAAATTATTCTTAATAGTCAATTCGATCCCATAAAGTTTCGAACATCGAATCATGGCGGTAACTACATGTACTCACATAGAGCCTTCCATGGTCACGAGTGCTTTCAACTTTACTGATATGGATTCAATATGGTAGTATGGTAAATGGACAATAACCTATAATGAGTGATACTTCATGTGTTGTCCATTTTGTCAGTCCAAATTTTCTCTCCTCAAATGTCACAAAACATAATGTGTCACCAGAGAATATCATTCATTGTGACATTCCGAAATTTACCCAATTGGGATTTATGAAATGAAAGATTTCATTAACGTACTTGTAGTTAGTTCTTACCCGGAACTAATCATTCATGAAATACTAACCATTAGAGAAAGGCTAATTAGGGATTTAAATTCGTATGACTAGAGAAATTCGATCGTGAACTGACTTTCGACCATAGAATCGTCGAGGTGACATTTTGAGCCAATATAAGCCGATCTTAGGATAGTGATGGGTGGATTCGTCACTGTCATACGAGTGGATCACAGGTGATTCCGTTTGACCACGAAATAAATTGACGAACGATCCAGAATCTACACCGAATGATCGCGCCCATCGGAACTAGCGATTGATCCTCGCGATTTCAATGACAACCGAGATTGTCACAATCCTAATAAACTTGCACGTGACTTGATTTAGTGTTAGTCATGGGTTAATTCTGTAAATTTCCCCAAAAGCCGCCCGATAGTCTGAGATACGCACAAGTCATGTTGTATAGAATTCAATTATTAATTAGATACCAATTTGGGCCTAGAAAATCAGGGATGTCACGACATGACGTTTGGACGACGTTGTTATTGGAACATACATCTTTGGATTTTCCCGATTCCTTCAGAAAAACTGAAATTTGGTGAAGGAAAATGACCATTTTACCTCTAGAAGTTTATTAAGGCTAAGTATTAAAGGGCAATGGCATTTTGGTCATTTTGCTCTAACTTTTGGAAATGACAATACCCTTAAAATTTTATGAAATTCTCAAATTTCTCTTGGATATTTTGGAAAAATATTAGATCGTGGCCATCGATCTCAGGATAAGAATGAATCTTGGCCGTTGATTAAAAGGTAAAGAGAGGGGCAAGATGGTCATCTTGCCAAAAGGGAGATATTTCTTAGTTTTTAAGGCAATTCTCTCTCTCCTCATTCCTCTCTCTCATCTCTCATCTCTCACAGCTCACTCTCTCTCCTCTCCCCTTCACCGCCGAACGCCACCCCTTCCTCCTTGCCGCGCCGCTGCTCACCGACCACTACCCGCCCCCACCCTCACGCCGTTCCACCGCCATCCCCACTCCCTCTCGGTTTTCTCTCTCCCTCTCTCTTATGGCCATGAGGAACCGGCCATGCCCAAGCCGCTCGCCGTTGCCGCCGCCGCAAGCCACTACGAGACCGCCAGTTTACCGCCGCTTTCCACTCTAACCGAGTTAGTCTAGAGTCGGATAAGTCGCGATTTAAACCCTCATCTAATTTATCAGGTATTATCGAACCCGTTTAAACACAATTTGGTGAAATTTAATGGTTGATTGGATTAGCGGGCCTTAGGATTGAAATCGGATGGTTTTGGTGGAATTTTAGAGGTCGATTGATGGCTATGATTTGTTGTTCATAGTGCTGTGATAGGCTGTTAGGTGCGTGGTTTGTACCATTAGGACCGGCTCGTAATTTCGTGAAAGAGCCGTGAAGGACCGGAAGTGAAATATCGTAGCTTTGATTGTGAAAAAGGGCAATTTGAGTGTTGGTTGTATTTTTGTGATGTGACTGATTGAATTGGTTGATTTGAGCGCGTTTTAGTGCGCGTGTTTGATACTCGAGTATGTGCACATGTGAGAATTTTGGCGTGCGATGTGCGTGTGATCACTAAAAGACCCTAAGGCATGTTTACGCGGGGTACGGATAAAATACGGTGTGTTGGTATGTTCATGTGATCACTAAAATCCCGTAGGCGTGTTTACGCGGGGAATTAAACCTGCTTGAGGCGTGTTTACACGGGTCGTGATAAGACTGTGGGATCGGCCCAAGTGTCATAAGCTCGGGTCGCGATCACGTAGGCCTGTAGCATTTGGCGTGGGCTGAGGAAAGAAAGTGAAAATGAGATTGGTCCGAGACATGATTAGCTCGGGTGAGACCGGGATCGGACCGGGACATTATAAGCTCGGGTTTCGATCATGTAGGCCTGTCGTATTTGGTGCGGGACGAGTATTGGGGTCGGACCTGAGGTGTGTTTATGCGGGTCGCGATCGGTAAGCTTGAGGCGTGTTTATGCAGGCTGAGGAATGTGATTGAGTATGAGATGGTATGGTGTGGCAAGTGGAAGTGAGATTGGACCTGAGGCGCGTTTACGCGGGTCGCGATGACAAGTTAATGAAAATGATGCGATAGTGCATGAATGAGTATAGATTTATGGAGTGTGGAATTGTAGTGTGATTGTGATATGTGTTTGAGTGTGAGAATGATTGAGAATGTGTGTGAGGATTGTTTGTTGTAATTGTGGACTAACGTGTAGGCTGCTTATGCCAAGAGTCTAGGTTAGTGTGAATGTTTGGTTGATGTTTGTGTGAATTGTTTGATGGTATGTCTGGATGTGTTTGGAAATACGTGGTAGCCTAGGTGGGGTTTAGGTTGTGACTTATTGAGATGTGATCTCATGGTTGTTTCAACCAATCCATTTCAGAGCCCCCGCCTGAGCCATGAATCTACCGCAGCCGCCGCCAGAGCGTTTTGGGATAGTCATGCACGCTGATCATAACGTCGTAGAATATATGATAGACGAGCATATGACTTGGGTCAAGCACACCTCGGTTGTTTGGGTAGATATAGGACTGCCCCTCTGGCATGCTCATACGTACACGGCCTCGATGTTTAGGGATGGGGTAGATGAGTTTGGCCCCGTCCGCAGTTTCGATGTCCCATTCGATGGAGTAGGTGATTGGGACCCTACAGCCATACCCCCTCCAGACGGCGAGATAACTAGTTTGGAGACTAGCCTCGCCCAGTCAGGGCATCAGCATGCTCCTGCGGCACCCAGATCTTCAATGGCGTAGCTCGACCCTAAGCTAGAGGAATCCCAGGACAAGTATGATTTGATAGACCTAGATTTAGGTGTGATACCCGAGAAAGAGCCAGAGGAGGAGGCTCATCCAGTAGATGAGCCCGTGGATGAGCCAGTGGACGAGCCGAATGAGGAGCATGATGACGAGGAGAGGATTGAGGTCCCTGTAGAGTCGGGTGAGGACGAGGATAACTCAATCGAGATTGAAGTCGACTCGAAGTCGTCGGAGGAGTCCGAGGCTGACAAGGATTATGACGAGGATAACGAAGAGAGTCAATCTGAGTGGATGCCATCCCGTAGGCGCAAGGGTTAGTTGTTAGAGTTGGTTGTGACCCGTTTTTTATGATGCTGACCTAGTAGGTTGCTGATCTTTTTGCGTTATCAGTGGTTTGTAGTTATTAGTTCAGCGTGCATGTAAATTATGTTTGTGGAAATGAATGGTGAATATTATAAATATTTTCAGAAGTATAATATTATGTTTGGTGGATGAGTAAATTGTTTCTTCCTGGGTCTCTAAATTTATTGTCCGGGATTATGTAATTGCTTCTACCGCGATTAACCTCTGATGTGGGTGTTGGGTCGATGACGGTCCTTGAGACGTCGCACCATTTTCGACCGAGTAAGAGGGATGTCGCGTGCTCGATGGGGTTCGGGACGTGACATTCATAGTTCTAACGAACCTACATATGTCGTACCCTTATAGTAAATTATTCCTTATGTGTAATAAGACATATCGATAAGGCTAATACCAAGAATGCCCATAGCCTGTACTCAAGATTTACACAATGCCTCGAGATTTTCTTCAAATATATATGTACTCAACGTAATAAAATTACATTCACAAATACCTCATTTACTACAAAAAGTTGATATATATCCAAATGTTACAAAATGTAACAAAATCATGTACAAATTTTCATAAGACTAACAGAAGACTAAACAACTCCCACTAATTAACAATATCTCATGATACTCCTAATCCCATGTTAATGACATGTCGATCAAATACACAAGGACGAAGGCCTTATGTTAGTGGATCTACAATCATATCATCTGTCAAAATATACCATACTGTAATGTCACCATTCTGAACTGTTTCCTTTATGGTTAGGAACTTGACCTCCATATGCTTAGACCCTTGATACTTCTGTTATTGTTGACAAACAATACTGCAGCTTTGTTGTCACAATACAATTGTATGGGTCTATCCACAAAATCAAATATGGTCAATTCTTTAATGAGGTTCTGGAGACAAATAGCCTGAGTAATTGCTGAAAAGCATTTTATGAACTCCGCTTGCATGGTAGAGAATGAAATGGATTTCCGTTTCTCGCTTTTCCATGATACTACACCTCCCGCTGACAAAAGATATACCCTATTGTTGACTTCTTGTCATTCTAACAGCCAGCAAAGTCTGCATTCAAATACCCTGCTAGCTATAGGTCCTTAACATATCTGTAAATGAACATATAAATTCTTGTCCTCTTTAAGTACCTCAAAACCTTCTTGGCAGCAACCCAGTAATCGTGTCCTGATTTGACTGATATATGCTTAGAAGTTCTGTTGCAAAAGTAATATCTGATCTACTACATACTTGAGCATACATAATACTCCTAAGTGCATTAGCATAAGGTATATTCTTCATTTGGGCTTTCTCAAAATCCGAATGAGAATATTGTGATAGACTCAAATATTGTGATAGACTCAACTTATTACCCTTAACGACAGGAGTAATTCCTAACATGCATTGTTGCATGTTAAATTTTCCTAAGATACGATTAATATATGCCCTTTGAGATAAACCCAATAGTCGGCAAGAACGATTCCTGTGAATTTCAATGCTAAAGACAAAAGACGCCTCACCAAGGTCCTTCATATCAAAATTCTTTGACAATATCCGCTTTGTCTCTTGCAGTAAACCAATGTCACTGCTCGCAAACAGGATATCATCCACATAAAGTATAAGGAAAATGAATTTCCTCTCACTGACCTTGCAATATATACATTGATTTACTTTGTTCTCAACAAAACCAAATGAAGTGACAACACTATAAAACTTCAAAGTACCATTATTTAGAAGCTTGCTTGAGATCATAAATAGACTTTTTCAATCTACATACAAGTGTACCTAAATTGCTTGTCACAAAGCCTTCGGATTGCACCATATAGACTTCCTCATTAAGGTCTCCATTAAGAAAGGTAGTTTTCACATCCATCTGGTATAACTCTATATCAAAATGAGTTACCAATGCCATTATCACTCTAAAAGAATCTTTAGAAGAGACTGAAGAAAAAGTTGTTTCATAGTTTACTCCTTTTCTCTTAGTCAAACCCTTGGCTACCGATCTGGCTTTAAACTTCTCAATCTTTCCTTTGAAATCCCCTTTAGTCTTATATGCCTATTTACAGCCAATAGATCTGTGACCTTCAAGTAATTCAACAAGTTCCCAAACACCATTATGCTTCATAGACTGCATTTCATCTTTCATTGCATTTAACCACAATTTCGACTGAAGACAAGAAATAGCTTCTGCATAAATCACTAGATCAGTAGCCTCATCCTGTACCTCAAAAGCTTGAGGAACTTCATCAGGAGCTGTCTCAATAATAGAATCCTGAGCCTCAACAGGTTCAGTTTGTGGTGTAGGAGTCTCCATAATTATCTGTATGGGAAAAGAAAAAGATATAACATTACCTACCATATTATTATCCTCAATAGTCTGTAAGCAGCTATTTTCTTCGATCACATCAAACTCCAGAAACTTCGCTATCTGTATTTCCACAATTCTTGTGCCTCCATTGGGATTATGGAATCAATATCCCTTTGAATGATCCGGGCAAGATACAAAGCAACACCGAGTGGTTCTAAAATCCAATTTACTTAATGTTGGATTATATAACTTCACTTCTGCAGGACATCCCCAAATCATAAGATAGTTTAAGCTAGGCTTATGTCCAATCCATAACTCAAAAGGAGTTAATGAGATACCTTTAGTTGGTACATGATTCAGAATGTACAAAGCTATTTTTAAAGCTTTACCCTATAGAAAATCAGGTAAGTTTGTCTTACTAATCAAACTCCTCACCATTTCCATAAGCGTGCGATTGCGCCTTTCGACTATACCATTTTGTTTAGGACTTCCAAGCATAATAAACTGACCCACTATCCTAGAATCCTCCAAGTATTTGGCAAACGGCCCTTTAAGTTGTCCAACATCACCGTGCTTGTCATAATACTCTCCACCTCAGTTAGATTTAACAACATTTATGACATTTCCCAACTGTTTCTCGATTTCAGTTTAAAAAATATTGAACTTGTCAAGAGATTCAGACTTTTCCTTAATCAAGTATAGATAGCCATATTGGAAATAATCATCAATAAATGTGATGAAATAAAAATTTCTACACAAGGTTGTCGTATAGGGTCTACGAACATCAGTGTGAATGACCTCCAATAAGTCAAAACTTCGGATTGCAGTTTTCTTCCTTATCTTGGTCATTTTACCTTTATAACAGTCTACACATGTCTTTAAGTTATTTTTAAGAGCAAGCAAGATGTTAGTCTTTATCAGCCTTTCTATTATATCCTTAGAGATGTGGCCAAGCCGTTTATGCTACAATACATAAGACTGTTCCTTAGTAGACGTTTTTTGGAAACAACCTTTTCAGTCGTATAAGCGACATATATGTCATTGGGAGACAAACACAATTGGACATATTACAGTACCCAACCTTATTTGAATCATGAAACAAAGAAATAACATTGTTCTTGATTTCAAAAGAATAGCCATACATGTCCAAACACGATACGGAAATTAAGTTCCATCTAAAAGAAGGTACATAAAAAGTGTTTTTTTAACATTAATCTAAAACTAGTGTCTAGAATTAAGATAACATCTCCCACAAACTCTACGTCGACTTTCTCATTGGCGTCCTTTGGTTTATGATTCCCTATTTGGTAAATGCAACATGATTAGTTGCACCGCTATCTAGCTACAAAGAACTAGATAGTGCTTATGATAGGTTGGATTCACAAACAAGTGCTAAAGAATCATTACTTGCAGGCTCACGTTTGGAGAACCAAGCCTTGAACTTTCCACAGTCTTTTTTTATATGACCTTTCTTCTTACAAAAGAAGCAACGGTCATTATCCTTCTTGAAATATGTTTTCTTTGGACCCATATCGTCAAATTGACTAGTGGTTTCATGAGTACCTTCATGAGTACGATTTCTGAACTTTTTATTCTTCCTCTTGTAGGAACCAGAAACATATAAAGCTAGATGCCCTCTTTCCTTCTTAAGTTTCTCTTGCTCTACTAACTATCAAGTCTTTAACCGATCAAATCTCATCTTGGGAATTGTAATTTGTTTTTATAATCCCAAAATCAAGTGGAAGAATATTTAGGTCTACCATCCTAAGGACATAATCTCTAACCCCAACAGTACCATCATATTTCATAATAAAGAGCCTTTGAAGAAGTGTATCAACCTTAGCATTAGATGAAATGTGATTTCTAGCCTCTAAGGCCGCTATCATTTCTTTAGCTGTACAGTCAGCTAGCAAACCACTTTGCAAGTGTTCATGAATGGATTTTTTCATTGTCAATAAGCAAATCTGATTGCTCTTTTCCCAGGCAGCATAGTACACTTTGTTAGCTTCAGTACTAGTGGCCGTGATATCTACCGACTTATCGTTTGTAAGAGTAATGTGAACATTTGCCAACTCCATTTCAAATAGAAAATCCTCTTTCTATTTCTTAAAATTCAACCCAGTAAGGACCTCAATGGAAATGGAATGCCGTTTACAGAAAATGTGATTGAAAAACAAACAAACAATGCAATCAGCATCATGTGAGTACTTATGCAGAGAGTTACATACATCATCACATAATCACCTTTGGACAGAAAATATAATATACAGTTGTAAACTCTCCACATGACAACACATGAGAACATATTTTAATCTTTCGTGAAATCACTACCTTTGAGTGTATGAACTACTAAGATCAGTCATTCCTCAAGCACATGCCATACATGTATCCCTCTATGAACAAATACATAATCATCTCCTTTGGGAGTATGACCAAGTATTAGAACATGAGACATCCCACCACAATATGAGACGGATATTTCTCAAACCCAGTCAAATGTGCCACTTTGGCAGTCACTACCCAATTGAATCCTTGAAAATCTCTCATACTGGGGATATCAGCTTTATGTATCACATTCATTGTATACATGTAATGCTAGACGTAAAAACATGGGCATATATCTCTGAAATCACATGTCATGCTAATTATATTTCAATTATTGATAAATAATGAATTACACTCTACATATTCCTTATGTGGTGATACACATCCGAGCTACCATATGCATTTCCGAAACCATAAAGAAATAAAATAAAATACGCAAAAATACCCTAAAAATACACATATATAGGGTTCTATACGTATTTTCACATCCTTAAAAGCTTCAACCATGTAAAATAAATGCACCACAATGTAGAGAATTTCGATACGAGTGCGTTGGTACCAAAAATGTCCTAAACGGACATCGAACAAGCCATCACATGCCGCCAAAAAGCGCAGCGCATGTGTGCATGTTCAACCGGTCAAACCGGTCGAGGTCAATGGTCGAGTCGGGTCAAATAGTCAGGTTGGGTCGAGTCAGGATTCGGGTCAACTCAGATCCACACCATCGCTGACGTGATGTTGACGTCATGTCAGCGGCTACAGACGGTGAGACACGCCGGTTCGTCACGGCCGTGTGTGGCCGTCACGCGCCGCCGCGCCCATGGCGTGTGTCGGCGCGTGAGGGCACATGTGGCCTCCCCCGGTGACGTGCCACTCGTCAATCTACTCATCTTGATATGTAGATTCCAAATATGCAATAAAATTCAACTTTTATCCGACCAAAAATTCCGAAAAGTGGCAAAAACCTCTCAGTTAAAACAAAAACGGTCTCAATCCTCATGTTTTAGTTCTAATATATAACAGGCTCTGATACCACATGTTGGCCACAAAAATGGTACACCCAGGATCACCATAAACCGAAAGAGGTAAATAGAGAAATTATCTATGCGCGTACCTAGTTTTGGAATCCATCGAATTTGATGCGGAATTAGTGACGGTTTCCAAACACGAACTCAAGTGCATCTCCTCTATACCTTTCGTTGGTACTGGCCTAATGAGATTGCCACTTACGAGAAGAAATTCGTCTCTAGATCTGTATGTGAGTCAAATTGTGCATCATAGGATTAGAGGAGGGACTTGAATGCTATTTATAGAGTTTTCAACCACGGGCTCTCTCATTATGGGCCAAGCCGTATTCGGCCCACACTAGCTAGCTCTATATTAGACTTATTAAGAATCCACATAATTCATATTTATTAAATCAAATTAATTCAGTTAATTTCAATTAATAAAGCTCACATTAGAAGATTCTTACAACATAAACAGCGAGCAACACCAACATGGCTATTCGTCTAAATTTGTTTGCATTTCAATTAACTGTATACAGGAAATGCAATAAGACACAACCAGTGCGACTTCAATCGGAAACGTTTGTATACAGAACGCAATGGGAATTAACTATCTAGGATTGAGTCAGGCATTCTGTCGAACAGGTAAGAATGCCTCCCTGTTAAAGAACTTATATATGCCATATTCAAGCAGCGATTCACTTCAATCATTACTATCAGCAGCAACCAAGGTCCAGAACGTCACAGAATCTCACCCGCAGTTGAATCTCTCACAAACAGAGGGCTAAGCTTTCTGACAATCTGTTTCGTACGAAGAATTACGGAAAAGAGGGCACCACTGGCTTACCTTGTTGAGACGAACTTTCAGGCCTCGAGCAGTAGCTGGATCGGCGAGTGGAAGGGCTAGTAACGTATACGACAAAGATCGACGTCGGTGTAGCCGAAACCTACGAGCTTGAAGTGCTTCGATTTCCCCACGTTAGACGTGTAAATTAATGGGTTTTTATTCTCACGGACTGAGGTAATAGGCCCAATTAAAATCGTTTTCTTTTTCTTTCTTTTATCCGCTACTCATTTATTCGTTTATTTCTTCTATCTTTTTTGCTCTTTTTTTTATTTTTTTTTTAAAGTTTGTCCAAAATGCTTGTTTGATTCGTCGATAAAAATTCAGGCGTCAACAACTTCATTTTAGGTGCCCTCTTCCCTTCCTCTTTTACTTTCTCGCAGTGCGCTAGCGCAATAAAAGGCCATTAACTTTTCATTCACGCTCATTTTTTCTATAAATTATTTCCAAAACATGTACTGAACCCTGATTTCGCTGCTTCTGGCAACACACGCACTGTATTGGTTCCCTCTAGAGCAAATGGTCAATCTAGGGATGTGTTCTTGGCTTCACAGCCCCACTATATGATTGCATATGATGAAATTTGTTTTTTGGTCTTCTGCAGAAATCAAAATTAAGATTGGCCCCCTTACCAAAAAAAACAAAATTAAGATTGACCCCACTAAAGATTCTTTATTGAGAATTAGAGCTTTGAAGGGAGAGTCAACAAATACGAGAGAAACCGCTGGAGTTTACCCTAGTTGCCACCTTTCTCACTTGAGAAGGGGGATGTGGAGAGTTCGAATCTCCACCTTCGCAGAAGGGGTAGGGGTGGGGCCACGTAGTTTTAAGATGTGGGTTTAGACGCCCACGTTCTACAAGAGGTGGGGCGCAAGTCTGAGTGTGTACCGTGAGTGAGAGATAGAGTAAGACCGACCAAAAAAAAAAAAAAACAAATACGAGAGAGTTACTCACTTTTAGGGTATAGAACATAAAATGAGGACTTGGGCTTTAAGGGTTTAGCAATTTAAAGTGTGGTTTTTTTTTCTCTTTTGTAAAAAAAATCTAAACCATGAGTCTTTATATGTCATACTTGCCTTGTGCTCGAAGTTTAATGTTGCAATATCAAATACTAGGAAATAAAAAATAATAAGGATATTAAATGGGAAAATATGAATGAGTGGCAGTAATTTTTCCAAGTGCAAAGAAAAGGCGAAGAAGATAACTGAGGTCTCATCTTCCATACATTGGTTGACCTAGAATTATGAACTTAGGAGGCTTTTGTAGATACATTTCGCAATGCGTGTGTAAGTGACCGTTCACTTCACGAAATTAATTTAGTCATTCGGATTTGATTTTGTTACCGCAAATAGTCATTTTGTAAATTCTATGAATGGGCTCAAGTACTCTTCACGATGAAATACACAGAAATTACACGGTTTCCATTGGTTGCCTCCATGCTCTGTCGCTTCCGAAAGTCTTGAGCCCATGTCCTCACGATCTCTTGACTTTATTCCCGAACGATTGCTCCTTTGACGATGTGCGGAAACTGCCCTATGCTCATATTTCCGAGCGGTTGTTCCTTTGTTCTTTCACTCCGAAAATCTCGTGCCCGCCATCTCGTAATCTTGTTCTCAAACGGTTGTCTTCTATACATTCATGTCATTTGCCTCACAATCTTAATTGCCCAGTGCCTCGAATTTGCAATCTTACCCCGATATTCCTCACGTAAATGCCTGTTAGCCGCTCCTTAGCCTCAACTGCTCTGTCGTTTGGTGGTCTTGAACCCTGAATTGTATCTCAATGTTTTTCGTGTATCCAGTGAATTATATATTTCCTTTTGATCATCGGCATACTTGTCAATAACCATTCATCATCATATATCGACAATCAATTGGTAGCATCTACAAACATGTGTCGCCGATGTGTGCTAACACCCATTACTAGTATTGGTGAGATCGTCGACCGCATGTTTCGTACATGACAATGTCCATAAACTTGCAATGGTCACGTGTTCGTCCATGTCAACGGCCTGTCATGTGCTAACCACGTGATCATCCATGTTCACGCAGCAGTCACGTGTTCGTCCATACCGATGGCCCGTCGTGTGTTTACCACTTGATTACTTGTGTTCACACAACGTGCTCGTCCATGTCGATGGCCTGATCCTTTTTTGGTGCAAACACTTACAAACAATAAGTGGTTCGATTTCCCTGCGCCGGAGATGTAAATTTTTGGTCACAAGTAACGCTCGAACTGAGATCCAAGATCCTAGAGGTATCTTCACTGGGGATTGATGCCGACGAAGAAGCTTCGGACGAGGTCTGAGCTCTTCAAACTTCCCTGGCCAAAAACAGCCAAACGGAGCAAGATTCATGCGATGGTGGAAAGGCGATCGGTAGCGGTGAATAGCTTCCAGAAATTGGACCCACTTTAGGCTTTGTTCGTTTCAAGAAAAATATTTTTCCGAAAAACATTTTCCGTGTTTTCCGGTGTTCGGGGGCGGAAAATGTTTTCCATGGGAAAACATTTTCCTTCCCCACCCCCAAATCCTTTATTGTTTTGAGGAAAATGATTTTCGTTTCTGAAAAGCGGAAATCATTTTCCGCCAAACTCCTCCTTCCCCCCTCTGGTCGCCGGCCGCCGGCCGTCGTCGGTCGCTAGCTGCCGCTCGCCGGTCGCCGCCCGCCGCTCGTCCGCCATCGCGATCGGCCGCCACCGCTGGTTGCCGCCGGCAAAAAATATTTTCCGAATCTTTTTTATATTGATTGCCGAACACCAGAAAATTATATTCCGAGAAAACATTTTCTAGGAAAATGACTTCCAGGAAAATATTTTTCAAAAACACAATATTTTCCGCCAAACGAACGGAACTTAGTGTTTTCTTTTTCTTTCTTTTATCTACTATTCGTTTATTTGTTCATTTATTATAATTATTGTTCTTTTATTTTTCTTTAATTTTACTCAAAATACTTGTTTGATTTGGATGTCCGCAACTTCTTTTTAGGTGTATTCTTCCCTTCCTCTTGCCAAGTGCAAAGAAAAGGGCAAAGTTGAAAACTGATGTCTCATCTCGCATACATTGATTGACCTATAATTATCAACTTAGGAGGCTATTCAGGAGACATAAAAATTCTACTTCCTTACTTTAAATACATTTATACACGTTTCAAATTGATTAACACTACCCTCTCGGTCCGCAATGCATGTACATGTGACTGTCCATCCCGCGAAAATTAATTTAATCATTCGGATATCGCGTAAAGCGACGTCCGTTCAACTTTGTTACAGTAGATAGTTATTTTCAACTTTGTTACAGTAGATAGTCATTTTGTAAATTCTATGAATAGGCTCACGTACTCTTCACGATGACATATACAGAGATTGCACGGTTCTCCCTTCCGCATATTTACTATCCGATTTAAATATCTCGATTAAATAAAATCACATTCCATATAGTTTCTCCGAATTATAACTGTGTTATTTTTATTTTTCTGTTAAAGCGTGTCATTCGGGTGGAATCTTCCTCACTGTAAAAGCGTACGTACGCCCTCCGGATCTACCGTCGCCTGCCCAAGGCATGCCCTCTCTCGCTCATGCCCGTCGCCTGGCCGTCCGATCGGAGGGAAAACAATTTTGATGGTGCCGAGTTATCCAGTGGGCCTCGGGTCCACGCCACTTGCTATGGACCCGCACCGTGATTGGCTCATCCACCGTTGAAAAATCAGCTCCCGTTGATTTGATTGGATTATTGTTGTTATGTTCCCCAAGAATAAGGGGGGCCAAAGAAACCGCCCGCGCAACACTAAGAAGACATGACGTCGTTCGTTGGCCGTTCACAACGGAGTTATTTATTTTAATTTTTTTTTTCATTTTAAAAAAAAATGAAAAAACAATTAGGTTGGGGCAAGGATACATTAATGTGATCGATATTTACTAAAATGATTATAACGATAATTTTGCAATAATAAAAGATTTTACCTTTCCCAGCACAACAATATCCATGGACCCTTATGGTGCCTCGTTTTTTCTTTTCAAAATACCCAAATGGTGCCTTGCATTCTACTCCACCAAACCAATCATCGAGTACTAAATGTTTTCGAGATATTATCTTCGAAGAAAACAATTAAGCCCGTGATAATTTTGTCGTGTTGCGATTGATTGGATAAGATTTTATTGGTCATGGACGAAGTGGTTGAAGGTATTTCAACATGATTTTGGTGTGTCCTTTTGTCATTGATACTTCTCTAGGACAACACACGATCTTAGCTAGCGTTCGGGCAAGGCTAGGCAGCCGGTTCCCAGCACCTGTCTCCCCCTACATATTCTCCTTCCATTTTATTCAAAGTTTGCCAATGTGGCCCCGCATTATCAATTTGACGGTATTGGTATTGGTAGGTACGGAAAGGATTTTATTGTACAAACTAAAAATGTTAAAAACATTACATCACAAAAAAAAAAAATGGCAAGAGAAGTAAATTGCATGAACAGCAATTTAAAAAGAATTAATACTGTAGTTAACCCGTTGGGTTGGCATTCACATCGGTGTTCAAAAAACCATTTCTTTCGAGAAAAGATCATTGAAACTTGATAGCAAACTACGATTGGCATGGATGAATTGCATGTTATATGTAAATGAAAGTGATTTTCAAGCACGAATGACAATAATAATAGCCATATCAAGGCTTCATATTATGAAATTGAACATCAAATTGAATTCGAGATGTGCTACATTGTCCCATGTACCGATCGAGCATTGATACTAGTCACTAGGGGTGTTAGAACCGAATCGAAAAATCAAACCGAAATACGAACCGAACTAAACCGAAAATTTTGTGTATTTCCGTTTGGTTCGATTTTCGGTTTGGATAATCAAAGCTAACCATTATTTTTTTTTTCAATTCGATTTATTTCGATTCAGTTCAGATCGAACCGAACTAAAACTAACCTTTCGTTTACCCTAAAGCTAAAAGGGTTAAAACTAAAACCAGAATGGGCCAGTCATTTCTCTCTCTAGCGCATCTCTTTTGTCGTCTCTTTCTCTCGCTATTTCTGCAACTCTCTTCTTCCTCGGCTGTCGCTCGAATCCTCCATTTTCTTTTGCTTGCTCATATTTATCACCTCGTCCTGGTGAGCCACGTCCTTCACTTGCTTCATTTGACTGGTGAGTGCAAGAGACCAAAATAAAAAAAAAAACACAGATGATATTTTGACCAAGCAGCAACAAAACTTCAACGAAGAGAAACATGAAACCCACTAAAGGGGAGAAGGAGAAGGAAGGGAATTTCTACTATTTCTCGACCCAAGGTTGAGCTGTGCAAAATCGGCGCCATTCTCGAACTCCTGAAGAAGAAACCCTCTCGTTCCTCTTCTCTCTCTCTTCTGTGAGAAATTTTCCAGCTCTAATTGATAGATTGAGCTCTACAACAGCACGGCCTTCGCAGAATCGGAGCAAAGGACAGAGCTCCGGTACATCGTGTTTGGAATCGCTGCCTCGGCCAAGCTCTGGGAACAGAAGAAACCAAACGGTGAATAAAAAGCAAATATACAAAAGGGAAAAGAAGAAGAAGAAACTGAAAACTGAATTGAACCAAACCGAACTAAACCGGTTTTTCAATTTGGTTCATATTCGGTTCAAACAAGGTTCGGTTCGGTTCAAGAGTGCACCTTAAATGGTTCTGTTCGGTTCCATTCCGTTTTTCAATAAAAATCGAACCAAACTAAACCGTTTATACACCTACTAGTCACCCATCTTTGACAACACAAATAAACGAACAATTTCCAATGCTAATTCGCATTAATCATTAGAAAATGACCTCTTTCATTGACAAGTGGGCCGATGACATAAGACAAATATGTAAATTTGAGGGAGATCAAAATGCCCAAGATTTATCCTAAGATTCGACTAGTATTTTGATACGATAACTTCAGCCACTTCCCAAATTTATACGAATTAACTTTTAAATATTAAGAAAACACGGTCTTTGAACTTGATGGCCGATCCATTCTAACGCTTCTTCACATTATTCCAAAATTCCAATGAATCTGCAACATCCTCAATTTCAGTTCTTAAGAAATGGCTATAGTTTAAGTTTGATGATTTTTCAATCGGAGCCAATTTTCTTCTTGCTTTGGAAAATCCAGATTTGAATACTATGTACCCTTTTCGTTTTGTTATTTTTGTAGAGACTTTTGTGATCCAAATTTCCAAACACTTCTCCTTAAAAGTTTCTCCAAATATCTTGAAGTTTTACATACTTTAATTTCAGAATTTTTGGACTTGATATGAGTAGTACGATAGCCTAATTTCAGACCGTGTAAAACTACTCAGAGTGGGTATTTCTGTGACGTTCACACTTTCTCGATTTTCTACAAAATTTTCTAGGCCGATTTTGAACAAACTTGCTTTACAAAAGTTGTTGAAAACTTCTTTGTATATAACATAGATAAATTTGGAAATTTTTGGAGATGATTTGGATTATGAAAAGAGCTTGCTTTTAGAAGCAAAGATTTTGTTCTAGCGAACTATTTTTAGTCTGTATTTGAGCTACTAAAAATTGTATTTACAAAAAGATTCAGATTTTGTGTTCTTCATGAAAAATGTTTATTAAGACATTGTTTATGACCTATTCAAATTTGAGAATTTTTGGAATCCATTTACTATGTTTTCAAGTTCGATTTCATGAACAGTGCAAAACTGCACAATTTTACCAAATTTCAAAGATTCATCAAATTCTATATGAAAACATTAGAATTTCGATGTGATGTCTTCTGGAAACAAAATTTATACATTCTGAGCTTTTAAATAAGAAATGTGTGGCCTCAATTAAAGGTTTGTGGAAGAAGTTTCATGATGGTCAAGAACTTGGTAAGCAAGTTAGTTAGAACTTGGTAAGCAAGTTGGTTAAAGCTTGGGGAGCAAAAACTTGGTGAACAAGTTGAAGAGGAGCCTATAAATAGAGGCACCCCTCCTCTTTTCCTTCACAACACACACCACCTCCTCTTCCTCTCTCATCTCTCATTCTCACTCCTCCCTCTCTCTCCCTCACCCTCGCGCCAAGCATCTCTCTCCTTCTCCTTTGCTCGTTCACCGCCACCAACCGCCATTTCCTCGTTTGACCCTGGAGACGTTTTCTTGTAATTATAAGTGAGTGAATTCCCTAACACTTGGATAGGGGGGTGTGTTACATAGTTGCAACGCGGCATGTAAGTGGATTCCCTAATCTCAAGATAGGAAGTTATGATGCGTTGTTGGCTTAAGTTCTCACCCGAGCCTTTGTTGAGACTTGCATGTTGTTGTTTGTCTTGATGTTGCGCGCATCGCTTGTTGTCATGCTTAATGTTCTCATCCATGCTTGTTGATTTATAAGAGGATAGGATGTGGTGTTACGAGTTTGGCTCGAGTACTGACCATGTTTGTGACGCTCGATGTTTGCATGAATGCTTCTTGTTTTACTTCATAATCATAAGTCAAGACACATACAAGTTACGAAACGAAGTGTTGTATGGTCTTGTACTCATGTTATGGCGTCACGGGATGAGTTCGGCTTGGTGCGGGTTTACATTGAGATGTGTAGATCTAGGCCAAGTTCAGCTTCGAGTTGGCGCTCGGCATGGCGGACCGAACCATGTGCTCTCGACCGCAACCCACATGTTAGGCGAATGTTCTAGAGATCATGATTACACAAGCACGGCACACCTTTGGGCTTGATTGCATGGACTAATGAATTCAAGATAATAAATCGACTTGTGTGACCTGTGATGTGCGATCATTAAATAAAAAAAGAAGACCGTCGTCACATAGAATTGGCGACGATGCCTTAGTAAACTAGTACTGGGATGCCCTAGTTGAGCTAGGATGCTTGGGTTGAGCCCGAATGTCTTGTTAAACTAGTGCCGGGATGCCCTAGTTGAGCTAGGATACCTTGGGTGAGCTAACCCCTGGATGCCTCGGGTGAGCTAGCCTCGGGATGCCTTGGGTGAGCTAGCCCCAGGATGTCTAGGTTGAGTCAGGATGCCTTGATTGAGCCGGGATGCCTTGGTTGAGCTAAGATGCTTAGAAGGAAGTTGGATGCCTCGATTGAGTCGGGATGCCCTAGTTAAGCTAGGATGACGATAAATGAATCTTATATATGTGCCGGTAAGTAATAAATGAATTCTATATGTGTGCCGGTATGTGCATTTATTGATAAGCCGAATTTATGTGACCATATAAAGGTGAGTTTCAATGTGAACATAGCAAGGACAAGGTCAAAGTCTTTGCTATCGATTTGCTATCGACATAAGGTGGGGAAAATATTTGTATGCGTTAGTACAATGGCAAGGCATCATCTTGCACGAGTATTAATGAATTTACTCATTGAGTCTCCCTGACTTATCCCTCGTTATTTTCCTTTTCAGGTCTGTAAGATGGAGGAGGACATAGAGGAGCTAGGTTTAACCTCGGCCTTCGCTTGTGATATGATTTGTACGTGGAACGGCCCGTGGAAAAAAGGGCTTGTAAAATATGTTTAAGTAAAATGGCAATAATGTGTCTGGCTTGCTATGCTTTCCCTGATTTTCAGCTGTTATTATGTTTGAGAATTTATTTATACATGTTTCCGCATGTGCTTAATAATCAGATGAAAGAAATGGGACGGCGACAAACTTGTAATGTCAAATTTATAATCCCAAGGGTAAGATAAGGACATTATAGAATCCCATGAACATTCTTGTAAACATAAATGAGCAGATGGTTCCCCACTCATGTCACGTGAGTTTCCACCAAATCAAGAACTCCATTACAATGTCAACCCAAAAGAAGAAAAATATAATAAAAAGAAGAAGAGATGGACACTGATTTCGCCAAATAAATGAGCAACGATAGCATTACACTCACTGTCAGTGTCAGTGTGAGAAAGAGAGAGAGAAGTTTATGCGAAAGTTGAAGTTTAGAGCTTCGGTCAGGCATGGGTGTCCTCTATATTTAGGGTTTTGATTTCGATGATACTTAGCCAGATTTTTTCAGTGAAGTAAATGTGGAATGATGACTGAAGAGCCAAAGTCTTCTTTACATTATACGATCGTCAGGTTATACAGCCGACTGAACATAGTAAAGTTTAATTAGTTGACCGAACATTTTTGACTTTTTGCTCCTAATATTTTCAGAATAATCAATACATTTGCTATTGCAAGAAGTCAAATAATAAAATATATAAAATACAAGAAGTAAAATGGTAAGGAGGGGAGCTTGGGAAATATCCATGTAAAGCAGGGGAGGCTAATTATTAGCTGTAAAAGTATTCAACATTGTTTATCTACCGGTTTCTATACTTTTTCACGTGATTTCTTTTCACTTATTAGCTTAATCTTTTGAATTAGACTTTCTTACATGGTATCAAAGCCATATTCAACTTCAATTTGTCGAATTTCATGTGTCAAATCTTATTTGCCTTGCACATGAGATGAGGTGTTAAGTATTTCACATTGCTCTCAAGTTTTTGGGTGAGTCTTTCTAGCATTGGCAGGCACAATATGATTGAGTAAAGAAGAATAAGATCAGAATTTTTTTTTGGTCATAAGAATATTCTAAAGCCTAGAACATGGGTTTTTTTATTCAGCATAGTTGGTAATTTTCATGCCTTTTTTTTTAATAGGAGGGTCGTTTTTTTGTTTTGCATGGTGATGTGTTGTTGGTCGACTTTTGCACCGCACTGAATCCTTTGACAAAAGACGCGAGGATCAAATTTTGCTTTTGTTTTTAATGGTTTACATGGATGCTGATTCTTTTGGTCTGACTGATCGCACAATCCCAATTAAATAGACGTTACGTGATGATGATGCAGTGGAAGAGAACAAAAAGAGAATTTTCGAAGATCAATGGTAAAAGGGCTGATTATTGCGCTAGAATAAGGGGGCAGAGGAGATTGGAAAGATTACAAGCTTGCCATTTACTAAATCTAAAGAAAGAGAGCCAGTGTAATAGACCATTCTTCTCCATAGTTAGGCCCTAGCATTTTGAGCCCACGCAAAACGTAGCCACATTGATATCTAGCATGTATTTTCTCTCCGGATGAAATCGCATATTTCAAATAGACTCACCACTAACTTTGGTCGTGAAGCATACTCGTTCGTTTGAGTAGGCTAGAAAGAGAAAAGAATTGCCCATCGAGCTCAACTTGACCTAGCCCAAATATAAGGAAAAACAATCAGGCGATGCTTGGAGCTACCAAGACTTGCCCGGCATGATTTTATTGTTTGGCAAAAGCATGCATTTGAACGAGCTCAGGCAAGCATTTTCCTTCTTAGGCTTAGGTCTCTCCCCGATGCTATTATTTATATGAAGGAAGTATAATATTTTCCAAAATCATAGGCCAAGTTGGGTAAGAATTTCAATGCTTGATAATTATATAGTTCTAGAAATAATAAGTGTGGTCTCAGCCAAATGACTTTCTTGAACTTATTTACCCTAATGTTATGTTGAGTCTAATTGCAATCCGATCCATTGGGGTTAAGGCTCAAGAGTCGGGCCTATCACGGCCCACTCTATGTCTTGAGAGCATGACATTTAAGATTTCGTACTGTTACCTTTGTCAAATTGAGTGAAATCCACGTTGAACTTTTGTTTAATATGAGCACCTAAAACATTTCGAAATACATAAAGATGGATTTTGAAATTCATGTACAAAAATACTCCTAATCTTTTGAAATTTTAACTTTTCTTAGATTTTCAAATTTTGAAGAAGGGCATGTCGAGGGTGCTTTTTAATGTGGTTTTTCGAACTAACTAGGAACTCTTTTTACTGTTTCTTTTTTGTATTAAACTAGGAACTCTACCGAGGCAAATATATAGGCTTCGAGGAATCAATATCGCTTCCTTTGCACAAGATTGGTAAATTAATGTGCAATGTTTGGAGCCTGCTCCATATGTTAGGATAAGTTAATTGTGATGGGTTATTCCGATGTAATGTCTCGGACTTTACAAAGAAAGAAAAAGAACGATGTTATAACATGGATAATGAAAGTTAGACTTGTCATTTTTGACATTTGCATATTTTGAAGGTTCACAAAAGCTTTCCTATTGACAAGGGGAATTTCTCAAAAGTTATTTTTGCTCACTTATATATGTGAGTTCCTTCTTTTCAACCTTAGCAAAGTATATCCCCGACTTAAGAATATGTTTATGTTAATTATTTATCATCTATAGACCAGCATATCACGCAATGTTGTTGAAAAATCAATGAATCTAAATCGTTAGTGGGAGATATAGGTATTCTCGAAAAAAAAACATCCTTCACGTCAATCATTGCATGTAAAGTAGTGATACATTTTGTGAAACAAACAAGAAGATTTATAACACTTTATATCTTGCCCGTGACGGGAGCTTTGGTAGCTTGGTGGAGTTATAGTGACGAGGCTAGCCAACCCGAAATAACTGGGTTGTGAGTGGTCTTGGATGACGACCTTCTCGCAAATCTTAAATCAAAATGCTTCATGGCAGACGTGAAACTTTTACAATAGCTCAACATAATAACAGAGCATAAGCCACCCGGTTGCTCCTCTCCGCCTTTCCTTTCCTTTACAACAAAGAAAAAGAAAAAAATCTTTGAGATGGTGTGGGAATTTAAATAGAAGAAAGATGAACAGTGAGCTCAGACAAGGAAGTCAGATTTAAATGGAATGTAATCTTAAGGGTTCATTCAAATTTAGTTGTCATATTCTCCAACTCGAAAACCCCTGTTTTAAATCCCATTTTTGCATCTTTACAGTAGCTGCTGTTGTTAGAAGTAAGAAAGCTTCTTCGTTTGACTTTGAATATAGTCCTCGATATTTGACATCATGATACAGATTAATCTTTTGGAGCATTCACCAAAAAAAGTCTAAAGCATATCAGTACACCTGCCAAAAATAACAGCTTTTTGTTTTACTTTTGTCAAGTTGCAAAAGATGAACATAAGCACATCAGTTGCCTACCTCAACAGTGTTTGCATTTGATCTTCCTGAGAGATTTTGCCAAATAAAGAAGACAGTGGGATATTTTGCAAAACAAGCATAGTTGAGAGAATTCAGGTCACTGAGCTAGGGCATAAAAAAAAAGATATTTGGAAGAGAAAACATAACAAACGCTGAACTTGCAGAAAAATATCAGTATAAGAGCAACAATTCTTCATGATTCTCATGTAAAGCATAGTGCATTTCCATAAGTGGAAAGATAAGCAATATTTTGGCACCAAGCAAAGTCCAAGATATATCATCAATCCAGACAGGCACATCCACGCATCACAATTCCAGCACTGTGACCAAGTCCATGTAAGTATTATTTGTTTGAGAAATAACTCGTATGAAACAATGGTGGACTTGCGATACCATGTTAGCATTATAACCATTTCATTGTGTGCTTCCTTGTCAAACAAAACAGGGCAACCCAAATGTCTAGCTGGTTTGTGGCAAATTATGTGAAGCTTGTCCATGGAAAAACATGAACTTTCAAGCATCGAGTTGAGGATTTGTAATAGAAATGCATCCTGGAGCAGCAGAAATAGCCAAATGACAAGTGTGGAAGAAAAAAAGAAGTCCGAACCAATACCTAAAGAATAAAAATTAGACATTGGAGAAATATTCTTATTGAATCCGAACTCAATCAACTACGATGAGTGGGATTTCTTGGATGAGGTGCCAATAGTCGCCAATGAGTTTTGAGCATCAATCTTTCAAAATCTCGCATAGAAATATCTCCAATATTTGGACAAAGCATAGTCTTCCTGATTGCTCCTTTCTGCCTTTCCTTGACAACAAACAACGAGAAAATGTGCCCTAAGATGGTGTGAGAATTTGAATAGAAGACAGATGAACCATGAACTTTAACAAGGAAGTCAGATTCTAATGGCTTGTAATCTGCAGGGTTCATTCAAATTTAGTTGTCATATTGGCCAACTCAAAAACACCTGTTTTACATCCTATTTTTTGCATCTTTACGGTAGCTACTGTTATTGGAAGTAAGAAAGCTTCTTCATTTGACTCTGAATATAGACCATTATAATTGACATCATGACATGGATTAATCTTTTAAAACATGTCACAAAAAAAAAACAGTTTAGAGCTACCAAAATAAATAGCCTTTTATTTATCTTTTGTTAAGTTGCAAAAGATAAACATAAGCACATCAATTGCTTACCTCGACAGTGATTAGATTTGATCCTACCGAGTGATTTTGCCAAATAAAGATGACAATGGAATATTCTGCAAAACAAGCACAATTGAGAGAATTCAAGTCATTGAGCTAGGGTATAAAAAAAAGGATATTTGGAAGAGAAAATACAACAAACGATGAAATTGCGAAAAGATATCAATATAAGAGCAACAATTCTTCATGATTCTCAAGCAAAGCATAGTGCACTTCCATAAGTGGAAAGATAAGCAATTTTTGGGCATCAAACAAATTTCAAGACATATCACCTATATCAACTGGCACATCCACGCATCATAATTCCAGCACTGTGAGCAAGTCCATGTAAGTATTATTTGTTTCGAGGAATAGTCACTTTTGTTAATCAATGTTTGACTTGCTGTAGCATGTTAGCATTATAACCATTTCTTTGCATACTTCCTTGTCAAACAAAACAGAGCAACCGAAATGTCAACAATGGAACTTCAGTAGCTGGTTTGTGGGAATTTATGTGAAGCTTGTCCCTGGAAAAACATGAACTTTCTAGCATTGAGTTGAGGATTCGGAATGGAAATGAATTCTGGAGCAGCAGCAATAGCTAGACGATAGGTATGCAGGAAAGAAAGAAGTCTGAATCATTACCTGAAGAACAAAAATTAGGCATCGGATAGATATCTTCTTATTGGATCCGAATTCGATCAATGACACCGAGCGGAATTTCTTGGATGAGGTGCCAATCGTTGCCACTGAGTTTTGAGCATCAATCTTTAAGAATTTCACATTAAAATTGTGCCAAATACTTGGAGGGGGGAACGAAGCCATCCTCTGGCAAGTTCCGGCAACCTATAAGATGTAGCTGTTTGAGTGTGGAGAGATGGCTGCAAAGACCACTTGATAATCTTTCCACGTTCCTCATATTTCTCATCCAAGGAGAGGTAGAGACGAAGGAAACAGAACATCCACGCTTCTTACATCCTCCACTGTTGATAGTCTTTCCACATTCCTCATATTTCTCATCCAAAATCTGAAACAGGACTATCAAGTAGTCCTGAATAAAAAGTATCTTTCATGCATAATGAACAACTATAAGAGTTAAAAAAAAAAAAATAAGAACAACTATAAGACAGATCAGAACAAAATTATATGCATACCCAGTTGACAGCAACAAAAAATGAACTGAGATAACCCTTTTGCTGATTTCTTTTTTTTTTTTGCTGAAAAATTCTTGTGATTATGTTAACTCACGAGTATGGGAGAACAACAATCACTTTGATGGTGACTTATTGGTGCGGGCTTATATTCTACCAATGTGAGGTCACGAGATTGAATGACTGGTATGGGCTGATAACTCCTAAGAATGATTGCCTACACCTGTTGGTATATCTGGAAAGCTCGAAATGCAGTAACTTTTACCCATAAATCACCAGATATTGAAACTGTCACTGATACAGGTTAGAAAAGCTCTTTTGGAGTGTGTTACCGGTAAAAATGTAAGGTAAGTCATGACTGGGTGGATGAAAGGCAGGGTGCGTGGAGTAAACCTGAGCTACATTTTGTGAAGATTAACTGAGACGGGTCTTTCATCATATGCTGTTGTTGGAATTGATGCCAGAAATGAAACAGGGGAGATGTTTGCCTGGAAGGGAGGCTGAATTATTTGCTGTCGAAAGAGCATTGCAGTGGCTAAAGAAAAAAGCTGGCCCAAGGTAGTAGTGGAGATCGTTGCAGCTTTGGCATACGAGAATATCATCAACTTTCGGGAGCTGTGCAATTGGAGAGTAAAGGAAGCTCTTGCTGGGATTCAAGCAGCTAAATATCATTTTTCAGCTCTAAATTTTAGTTGTACTTCACAAAAAGCAAATGTTTGCGCCAATTGGGTAACTTTGCATACTAGGAAGAGGATGTGCTGTAAAAATTCTACGTGAAACGTCCAAATGTCAGTCTCCGATCTTCAGTAGGTGGTTTCTGGAAATTCTATGTAAAACATCTCCAATGGGAACAAATTAATTCGTCTTAAGCATCGAATTGAAGAACATAAACGAAATTGATGCACTGAAGACCAAAGGACTTACCTGAACCTTAGAAATCTAACCGTAGACGGAAGAATGAACCACGGCTGTTAGCAAATGAAAGCGAAAGTGGATCGATTTTACTTCATTGGATCCGAACGTTATCAATCTCGATGTGAGGGATATCTTGGATGAAGGGCCAATAGTGGCCAGTGAGTTTTGAGCATCCATCTTTCAGATTCTCGCATCCAAGTATCCACAATTGATGGAGGGAGGCCATCCTCTGGCAAGTACCTCAACTTTGGCCAATTGAAAATCCATAACCGTTGGAGAGAGGAGAGATGGTTGTGAAAACTGCTTGATAGTCTTTCCACGTTTTCCATGTTTCTAATCCAAAGAGAGGTTAGAGAGGAAGGAAAGAGAAGGCTCCACGCATCCTCGTCCTCTTCCTCCCAAGGAAACCACTCCTTCTCTCCCTCCCTTCCCATGCTCCTTCCGTCAATTGAGAGAGACTCGAGGGATGTGAGCAGGTGTAAGCCCCATTCTCTCACTGGCTGCTTTAGATTCTCGCACCCTTCAATTGAAAGGCTCCGCAAATTGGGAGGAAAACCTCCTTTGGGCAAGCATTTGATATTTTGGCATACCCAAATACTTATCGAAAGGAGGGATGTCAGATGATGCCACTGATTTGGTAGAGACTTTATCTTTGGACAACTCCAAAGGTCAAAATGCAACAGGGTGACGGGAAGGGGACGGAACTCCTCTATCTCCAATGCTGGACAATCGTATGTTTGCAATTCAATGAGATGGGAGAGCCTGCAAAGGCACTGTGGTAGGCTTCTCAGACTCTTACCTCTGTTAATAGTCAATGATTCCAGCGATTCGAGGGTGATCTCTTCCAATAACTTCACTCCCTCGCACTCCCTAATCATAAATTTCTTTAGAGCCACAAGTTGAGGCACCGGGTTATTGCTAGTGGGGTCATTTGGAGCAATGGTTAATCCCATGAGTTTTGGACACTTATCAATTATCAAAATTCTAACGGTGTGCATCTTGCTTGGAAGCTTTTCTACACTCATGCAATCCCTCAATTCCATCCTTTCAAGGTTGGAAGGCAGCTCTATCTCTCCTTCTCTTGCCACAAAAGATGCCAATTGAGGACAGCTTTGGATGACTAATTCTTGGAGGCAGGTAAGATTTCGCATTTCATTTCCATCCCGCCACAGGTATGTTAGCTTGTCACAGCTTATTATATGAAGCTCCTTTAGCTTGACCAAGCAGCTCACAAATCCATGATTAAAGCAAATAAGCTCTGCAAGATTTTGAACTTTAAGAACGGTTAAAGAAGTTAGGTTGGCCAAGCACTTTAATATTTCATTGTTACAATCCTCAAGGTATAACTCGCGGAGAGATGAAAGACGAACCACACCGGTTGAGTTATTCAAATGCGGGCACAAATGAATTTCAAGCTTTATGAGACGATCAAGTTGACAAGGCAATGTCCTGACCAATGAAGGACAGCTCTGGACAACAAGATGCTGAAGATGGGAGAATGGGACTTCTTCCTATGAGCCATCGGCATAAAGTGACCAATCCTTCCATGCCAACATCTCTTCAAACTTCAAAGTTGTTAGGGATGAGAAAGGCCTTTTACCTCTGTAAAATTCAGAGTCTATCACTCTTATTGTATGTAGACCTTTAAGAGATAATTCCTTAAGTGACAGTAGTTATCCAAGTTGGGGCAACGATATAACATTAGGATAATCCCGCAAGTGCAAAGACACTAACTTATAATAGGATGGACCATCCAACCATGATGGGAATTTCTCACCACCATAGTACAAGAAAGCAAGTTTTTCAAGATTAGTGTGAGGTTGCAAAGGGTGAAGCACCCGTGCTTCATGGTTATAATTCCATCGATTTCCAAAATCTTCATCCCAATGCAAGGATAAGTTGGTAAGGCCTAACTTTCGAAGCAAATTAACATCAACAGCATCTCTAACTTTTTCCACATTTTGCAATTTTGATATAAATAATTCTCCTTGTAGATGTGGCAAGTTCTTAAACTCCTTTAATTGTGTCCCTTTCATTGGTCCTACCACAAATTTGGATAAGATAATAAGATTCTTTGAATTACAAATGCCCAACGGCATCTCTTCAAGACTCCCCGTGTCTCTAATGTCAACAAACTGTAAGCTAACCAATTTTGTGATACTTGGAGGCAACTTTGAAAGCTTTTGACAACCTCTTAAGATCAAAGCTTGTAATTTGTACAAGCCGCCAATTGACTTAGGTAGCCTTTCAATAGCAGTGCACGAGAAATTGAGATATCGAAGATGTTTTAATTCACCAACACGATTTGGTACTTCTACAATGTCACAATGACATAATGAAAGCACCCTTAAGTACTTCAAGTTTGTTAGTAAATCATGCAGCACCTTGTCGGAGATAGACAAAGAGCTCCCACTAGACCCAACATGCACCAGAATTAAACTTCTTAGTACCTTCATTCCATGATATGCTCTCAAACATTTTGATGTAACATACAAAGACGAGATAAATGATGCATAACGAGCTTTCTCAAGAGATGCATGGTCTTCATTACCTAACAGCTGAGACTCCCCTGAGCTAAAGCATGTCACACCCGCAATTGACTTTGCTAGATTATTCAAAAGATCATGGATTGAAAACTTAGATGCATCAACCCTTGATTGTTGAAGAAATGATATGGATACTAACTTATCGAAGTGATCCCATCATAGTCTCAAGATATCCTCATTTGCTTTTTGTCCATCTAAAAATCCCTCTGCAATCCATAATAGTACCAGCTCATCCCTCTCAATTTCATAATCCTTGGGAAATACTGCACAATAAACAAAACATCTCTTCAAATAAAAAGGAAGATGGGCATAGCTCAACTTCAAAACTGGGAGAACCTCATCTTTTTTCCCTTCGGAAGATCCCATATCCTGTTATTTAAGATAGCTTCCCATTTGTCTGGATTCCGTTCATTATAAAGGACACCACCTAACATCTTTGTTGCCAAAGGTAAGCCTTTACATTTTTTAGCTAATTCCTTGCCTATTGTTTCAAGATTTAGGTGGCTTTCAAAATTTGTTGCTATAAGAGCGTGGAAGGCTAACAAGCTCGTACAGCTATCAAGGGACAGCTCCTCCAAAGGATATGGCAAAGCTCCTCTTATGGAAACAACAGAAAGGTTGCGAGTCGTGACGATGATCTTGCTTCCTTTGGCCCCTGCTTCAAATGGCTTTAAGAGGTCAATTCGTTTTCCGTAATTCTCATTCCAGACATCGTCTAAAACCACGAGAAACTTCTTTTCGGAGAGACTGTCCCTCAACTTAACTTGAAGCTCGTTAAGATCTTCGCTCTCGTAGGAAAACTTGGTGATTGACCGTAAAATAGTCTTTGTTATGTCGAGAATATCGAAATCATTTGAAACACTAACCCATGCTCTCCTCTCGAAACAATTTTTCACTCTGGCATCATTATATAGCCACTGGGCCAAAGCCGTCTTTCCAACACCTCCCATCCCAACTATGGGGACTATGCTCAGCATGGCATCAGAATTTTCAACCTCACTGATCATTAGTTCGAGTATTTGTGCTTCTTCCTTCTCCCGGCCGAAAAACTGTGGCTCCGGCAGAGAAGTTGTGGGATCCCTTTTGTTGGTGTAGTTGGACCTGTTCACAACATTCTCTCTCAAGCTTAGATGAGCCTTTTTGGTGACAATTGCTTCCAACCGGCCATTCATCTCTTGTACCTTGGTTTCAAACATGGGCGAGTGCGATCGGCCAAAGAAAGAAAACTACCTTTTCACCTAACCTCTGCTTGTGCTGGATTCTGCCTCTAACTTGGCCCGAATGGCTTCGATCTTGAACTCATCGAGCAAATCCTCCATGTCATAGGCCAAGTCCCTGACATCGTCCAACCATAGCTTCACTAGATAGTTACCGCTCGGTTGCTTGTCTTCTGCATCATCTAGGATTGCATTGATTGTGCCTAGCATCCTCTTCCACTCATTGAGTGGGGCGGTCTTGATTCCTTCCCTTTGTGCATAGTCCATTCCCAAAGAAACCAACTTGTCGAATAGGACCTGAAAGAAGGAACTTAAAACGATCTCCCCAATGTCCATAGGTGAATCAGTCACTATAGAGAGGAAGGGTTACGGTGAAGCAAAGTGATAATGAGCCAATGGAGACAGAAAATGGGAGAATCAGTCTCTGTAGAGAACAAAAAAAGTTATGGTGAAGCAAAGTGACAATGAGCTAATGGAGAGAAAAAACTATGAAGTTCTGGAAGACCAAGACTTTTACCTACCAAAAAGACTAAACAAATACCAGGACTTTCAAGGATGCACATCACTGGTTAGAGAAATAGATGTAAAGTGGTTTGTGAGCGCACGCATATTTTCACCTATCAAAAAGATTAAAGAAAAATCAAGACTTTCACTTACCAAAACTATAAGTGTTTGGTTCGTCAATTGTTCTTATTGGCTGTTGTTGGAAACAAAGGACATTTTCTTTTGGGCATTTAAAACAGATGATAAAGAGGTGATTTTTCTTCATATGATCAACTTAGAGTGTACGCATATTTCGACTAACGTTTAAGACTCACGAGTGTTTTGTTGGCTTTTTTTGCATCCATATTTATTCCGTATCCTTATGATTTCAATGTCTTTGTTTTCTGCTTTATTGGTGAATATGCGATTATGTAGTCTTTTACAAGGCTTTTAGTGCTAAAAATTCGCATATGTTTAAGATTATAATACACTCAAATAACTATAGTATATTGTGGAAATAAAAATCAAGATTCTTGATTCCTCCTTCAACGCAAATAAGCATAAAAAATTATCAAAGACAGCTAACTTTGTCTGCTTAATAAGTAAAACAAAGCTAGTGCTTTGGGCTAAACAATAAAAAGGGTCAGGTGCACCATCTAATTTATTATGCAAGTTGATATATTTTACTCTGGAAATAGTGAACCAATCAAAAATTACCAATTAACAATATATAATCTATTGAAAATTATACTTTGCACATCACACAAATGAAAAGGAAAATCATGTGCAAAGGACCACGATCTTCTATCAAGCGATTTCCGATCATCAACTACTGCCTCTGCACCTTTCAATAGATCATTGTTGCCCATCTTGCTACGAATTTTCAGCCCTGTAACTGCCACTTAAAGCCTACATTGATCGCATACAAAACATGCGATCAATGAGCGGAATCTATCAAAGAGCATGTGCTCTCCACCAAGAAAGCATGTGCTCTCCATCCATTCTTTTCATCCGTTTATCTAGATCTTTGTGTGCAGCAGGGAGGCATCTTCTCTTCATTAAACATTATGAAATTCGTAATCGTTTAGAAAGCACATGCCCTCCACCCAAAACGCATGTGCTCTCCATCGAAGATTAGCCTCGACTAGAGGAGGGCACGCATCTAGAGATAAAGATTAGCCCTTTTCTTCTTGTCCATGAGCGGACGCAACCCAATGATATTGGCTTGACTCGAGGGCGAGGTCCATTGGAACGAGAAGATATACATTGCACTTTTAACATTGGATTAATCATTAGACACCTGCCTAGGCAGACTTGTTCATTATACTTTTGGTGTTCGGGAATCCTCCGTAAACCATGTGCTCTCCACCAGAAAGCTTGTTCTCTCAATCCAGCCTTTTCATTTGTTTATCTTAGATCTTTTTGTGCGGCAGAGGAAGGCATCCTCTCTAGTGCCGTTCTTTGAACATTTTGTATTCAAAATCATTCAGAAAGATGTGCACTTCAGACTTCACCTAGAAATCACATGCTTTCCATCATAGGCAACGGTGATATGGTGATTCTGATTGGTACGAAGAACAAACAAGATGAAAGCAAATGTTCCTCTTTTCTTTCTGTCTTTCATTGATCTACGATTAAGAACGAATGGGAAGCTTCCACAATTTGATAACATCATAATGAAAATTTCACCAGGAGGTTAGAGCCATATTTATCTGTAGCACAGTATGATTTTTTTTTGGTCTGAGCATTTCACTTCTTTTATGTGGTGACTTTGTATTTTGCCCCCTCTCTGTTCTCTATATTATATCCTCTACTTTCTCGTAATGGGCATGCACGATGATAAACATTTACTTTCCATTCACATTTTTTTATGAATTATTTCTAAGACATGTGCTAAACCCTTAATTCGCCAATTATATGCATTACCGGTCCCTTCTCTCTCTTTCTCCGGTTCAAAGGAAGGAAAAAAGATAGAGCAAAATCAATGGAGTGATGTGTTCTTGGCTTCACAGCCCCACCAATTGATTCTATATCATAAATCTTTTTTTGGACACCTGCAAAATTAAAATTCAAAATGACCGACTAAAGCTTCTTTAATATGAATTAGAACTTAGAAGAGGGAGTAGTTACTCACTTTTAGGAGTGCACAATATAAAATGACAACTTGGGCATTTTAGGGTTGAGCAATATGCGAAATTTGTTTTGACACGAGATCATTACGTATTATAAAAGTTGAACACTCTCAAGAACTATTCTGATGTAAAAATACCTTATTTTTCTTAAAAAAACATGAGTATAGTTGTGCTCTTTTTTTAACAAAGCACAAATTTAATTTTCATAATTCAAAATTTAATACTTTATTGCGAACAGCTGCACATTTTTCTCTGTCTTGAAAGAAAATACATTGATCAGTTTTCCTGCAATGAACTATCATCGGTTTTCGCACGATGAAGACAAGTTGTCCACACACAACACCCTTGGGGCATCATCAGGAACTACTTCACGTGAAGTTTGAATTGCAACCATATTGACTCAACTTGATTGAAGAATACTAAATCTCAAACAACTTATTAGTTCATCTTACTCCTTTCGGCTAATTCCATTGTATCTATATAATAATGACTTTTTATTATAAGAGCAAATATGTGAAAAGACATAGCTTGACTTAGGTTTGCTTCTTGCCGCAACAAAAGTTATTTTTTTTGTTTGGTAACGTGAAATTATGCCAAACGTGACTTTCCCGTGAATCTTTGCTGAAGTGGAATGAAGCTATCCTCTTGCGATATTTATTGCTGCTTACCCAATTTCCATGGACTAAAATTCCAGTACATTGATGGTGTAATATAATTACTCTGCGAGTGGGATAAAAATGCCGATTCCATAATAAATGAATACTTCGTTCTCAAGACTGCTAATCGTGTAAAATCATTTCACGTCAATGTGTTTAGTAAAAAGAACAATGATAGAGAGATTAAAATTTAATCTTAATGTCCTAATATTACTATCTAACGACAATTAAAATAACATTTTTTTGTTTTTTTATTCATATTTCTCCAATTGTTTATTTTCCTAAGCAATGTACCTCACTTTTGTCCCGACCCTCCCGAAGGGAAAATGGGTTTAAAGGTGGACAAACAGTCCTCAATTCGCATGAGTTCTCCCAAACCCCTACTTCACATGATGTTGGGATTTTCATTTTAGTTTGATGAACCGATGAGAATTTTATATGGAGGAGTCGCCACTAGCTTATCAGAGTCGGCTAAAAATCAAAGTGAGGCATGGGAGAATACCTCACTTCTTACGTAACCAGAGATTCTGGGAAAATTACAAAAAAAGTTTTAAACTTATTGCATTTCCAGCTTTCTCAAGAAAAGAAATTTCTGGGTGGCAACCAAGCCGACTTTTTGTTCTTGGACCTAGAAAAAAATCCTGCAATTACGCTCGGAATTCCAGCAAAATTTCCTTTGGAAGACGGGTGACAGGTCTTTCATCTCATTCTGGTTTGATAATTGGCATCTTAGGGGCCCTCTCTATAAACTATTTTCTAATAAAGACATATACTGTTCTGGTATCCCCAGAAATGCATCGATTCGGGAATTCTATTCTTCTAGCTAGTAAAACTCTAACTTTCTAGATATTTTCAACTCTTGGACAGACTCTGTCCCGGCCCTTGACGAGGAGAGGCCTAATCAATTTACCTGGAAAGGCCATTCCTCTGGAGTGTTTTCCACTTCTTCGGTATGGGAACTTGTAAGAAACAAAGGCCCGAATGTTCCATGGAGCTCCTTTATATGGAACCGAGCCATTGCGCCAAGGTACAGCTTCTTGCTATGGCTCATCTCTTTGAATAGACTCCCTACACAAGTCATTTTGCTAAGAAATCACAGAATCTTCGAAGGTGTTTGTGCCTTCTGTAGAAGCAGACCTGACTCAACTGACCATCTCTTCTTTGGTTGTATTGTCACCGGCACTCTTGCTTTATTTAGGGCAAGACTGTAACCTAATTTGGCGAAATAGGCCTTGGCAAGAAAACCTCCACTGGGCTATCCGATTTATTGGGGGTCAAAATTTTCATCATCAAATTGCTCGTTTTGCTCTTGCTGCAATGTGCCATATTATCTAGACGGAACAAAACCATATTCTATTCAGGAATCGCCCCGTTTTCATGCCGGCCCTCCGCAGCCACCTTACTAAACTTGTAAGGGACAAAGGCTTGTCCATGAAGCCTGTTGTAGATAACATCCACAATAGAAGAATACAGCAAAAGTGGGGCATCTCCCCTTCCATTTTTGAGTAATCTTTCAATTACTTTGTAATTATCTTGTTAGTCTCTGTTGTTGTTGGCCTTCTTTTTGGCCTTGGTGTTGCACTCTCTTGCTTGTAACCCCCTTTTATTAGTTGCTACACCTTTGCACCTGTCGGGACACTTGCTGTGTCGCCTCAAGTGCGAGGTTTTTGTGTACGACTTTTTTCCCTGTATGGAGCATGTTGAAAAGTATATAAAATTCTTACTTTACCAAAAAAAAAAAAAACTTTTCAATTTAGCTAATTTAGTCCTTAATCTTTAACCAAATTTCCAATTGAGTCCTTATGGCCAATTTTGGCAGGAAATCACTGACATGGATATCGACCGTGCTACGTCAAACGACGCGACGTGAACAAATTTTAATTTTTTTAATTTTCTATTATTTTTTTAAAATTTTGTTTTTTTCTTTCTTTTTTTTCCTTTCATTTTGGTGCGCAAGGGCCAGCAAGCCCTCACCAGATCTAGGAAAGACCCTCGCCGACCACAATGAAAAAAAAATGACAAAAAGAAAAGAAAAAAGAAAAAAAAATTAAAAAATCATTTTTTTTAAAATTACAAAAATTATTTACGTTAGTGCCGATCATATCACGTAGAACGACCAAAATCCACATTACTAATTTCTGGCCAAAACTGGCCGACATGACTCAATTGGCAAATTGTCAAAAAGTTTAGAACTATATTGGCCAAATTAAAAGGTTTATGACTGAATTGGCACTAGTTCAATAGGTTTATAACTTTTTTAGTAATTTTCCCTAAGGATTCTAGATATAGGGACTTAATTACGTTAAATGATGCCCTTTCGATACCCAACTTGACTGATTTGTTTTCTAAGGTGTTCCCACGGCCTTTTTATCACATTATTAACCACTAAAGTCTTGTCCACTAAATGATCATGCATGTTTTTATAGGTTTATCATGGGCCCATTGTCTTAGTCTAACCATTCAACTAAGAAAATAAACCACAACATAAAAATGATATAAAAACAATCCCAACAAACACATCAATAATAGTAATGAAGAGTGAGTAAAAGGTAAAGTGTGGTAAAATAACCCAATACGATGTTGGACAAAGAATATTACATGGCCTCATTATTGAGCTCCAGGAGTGCAACCCCATGAGCTACTCCCAAAAATCAAAATTGAAGTTTAAGTTTGGCCAAGAAAATTACCTACTAAAACTCTCACTAATGAAATTAAGGTCAAAAGAACTACTCCCTAAAAGTAAAATTCAATTTTTATTTTTTTACATTTTCTATATCTCAATTTTTATTTTTTTATTAATTTTTTTGACATTTTCTATATTTCAATTTTTTTATTTTTCTTTGTTATGTATTTTCATTTAAAGAAAGCTAGCTAAAATTCATTTGACCCTAAAAGTAACTTCCGACAATAAATGAACATGAACTAAATGAAATTGAATTAAACCTATTCTTAAGACTCAACTTCCTAATTGAAACTAGTAATTTCTTACCATTTTTTTTATTTTATCTTTTTAAGGATGAACGCCCAACTCACCTCCAATAAAACGAGGGCTGATATTTTTACAGTCTCAAAGCATGAAGGGCAAGCTGAGAAGATGTCTACATGGTGCAGTGAAGATATAGCTAGAAAATACTCGCTTCTTTACCTCAAAGAAAGCAACTTCATTCACCGCTCAAATACATATGGACAGCACACTCCTAGGACATCTTAAGCACGCTTCAAGCATAAGAATGTCATAGTCCAATATGAAATCGATAGGAATCCAAAGCGTCACTGTCTTACATGGATATACATGCCGAGGAGGTCCCAAAGTACGCACGAGTAACACTAGACAACTAACAACTTTACTTGACTGGAATCTGGGCAATATGGAATCCTATCATTTATTATGTGTTTCAAGCCTTGAAATTGATTTGATGGAAAACAAGTGTAACATCAATGCAGCATCTCTCTATATGTTCACATGACTAGAAGACTACCAAAATGAGATCGAAATCCTCGCATTCCCCATGTGAACAAAAGCAACCAGTAAACACCCTTATTATGTTCTAGGCTGGAAACGATGACAATTTGATGAGAAATCACTATCCATACATGTCCATCTTGCTATGCATATTTATGCACCTCAAGGACTACGTATATAACATCATACGCACGTCATTCGTGCCAGAACTTCTCATGTCCAGCAGCTTAGCTGAATAATACCATGTACATCTTCCAAAGCAAGCTCAACATCAGTTGACGCAGCAAATGCACACATGAACAGCAAAAATCAAACGCACTTGACCAGCATTTGACATACTAAAAGCACACATAAACAATATTCAGCTAATACCCAAAAAAAAAAAAAAGGCACACATAAACAGCGAGCAACACAGCATGCCTATACGTCTAAATTTGTTCGCATTTCAATCAACTGCATACGGGAAATGCAATAAGGCACAACCAGTGCAACTTCAATAGGACATCAAAACGTTCGTAAACAGAATGCAATAGGAATTAACTATCCATGATTGAGACAGGAATTCTGTCGAACAGGTAGAATGCCCGTCGGTTGAAGAGCTTACTTGCCATATTCAAGCAGCGATTCATTTCCATCATCACTATAAGCAACAACCAAGGTCCAGAACATTAACAGAATCTCACCCGCAGTTGAATCTCTCACCTACAGAGGGCTAAGCTTTCTGACAATCTGTTTCGCACGAAGAATTAACGGAAAACAGAGTACCCTGACTTACCTCGTTGAGACGAACTTTCAGGTCTCGACCAGCAGCTGGATTGGCGAATGGAAGGGCTAGGAACGTATACGACAAAGATCGACGCCGGCGTAGCTTGAACTTACGAGCTCGAAGTGCTTCGATTTCCCTGCGTCGGGGATGTGTAAATATTCGGTCGCGAGTAATCCGTCCGGCCGGAGACAAACATTTGGCACGCAGATGTTTTCAAAGGCCGAGTTGTCCTCTATGATTGGCTTATCCACCGGTGAACAACAGCTCGGGCGTGATCGATGACATCGACATCATGCCTATCTAATGGTCTCACTGCTCCCTTTGACCGCTTCCTCGGAATAAGAAGGGGCCCAAGAAACTGAATATCGTTCGTTGGCCGTTCACATCGGTCTTAAAAACACTATATCTCCTCGGGACCCCACCCTTATCTTCCCTTTAAATAGGGAAATATTGTCGTTTTCAACACGCCGGCTCTATAATCAATATATGGAGCTTTGGATGAAAATTTTTGTCTTTCCGAACACAAGAATGTCACAACCCTTGGAGCGCTTAGTTTTTTTTTTTTTTTTTTCGAACACAAAATAGCATCCGAGTTTTCTCTATTTTTTTTGGGTTAATCTCGTCAGAAACCTCAAATTGATACGCTCATGATAAATTTATTTTAAATTAATTTATGACAATGCAAAATGTAGCCACATTGATGCCAAGCGTGTGAAATCAGATATATCAAATCATACTCTGTTCATTTAAGTAGGCTAGAAAGAGAAAAGAATTGCCCATCGAGCTCGGCTTGACCTAGTCCACGTAAAAGGAAAAAACAATCGGGCAATAATTGGAGCTACCAAGACTTGCCCAACATGGTTTTATTGTTTGGCGAAAGCACGATTTGAACGAGCTTGGGGCAAGCAATTTCCTTCTTAGGCTTAGGCTCGACCCGATGCTATTATTTATATGAAGAAAGTATAATATTTTCCAAAAATCATAGGCCAAGCTCGGTAAGAATTTTAATGCTTGATATTCGACTTAGTCCGTCCAGGTTCGACAATTTTATAGTTATAGAATTAATTAGGGCAGTCTCAGCCGAATGACTTTCTCGAACTCATTACCTGAACATTATGTCAAGTCTAATTACAATGCCAATCCAATGGGATTAAGGCCCAAGAGTTGGGCCGTCTACTTTTTGAGGCCGAACATGCCAACCACAATCCACTCAATGTATTGAGAGCATCTTGTACAAAAAATAAATGTCTTGAGAGCGTGACTTTAAGATTTCATACTGTTACCTTTGTCAAATCATGTGAAATCCATCTTTAACTTGGTTTAATAAGAGCACCTAAAACATTCCGGATTACATTAAGATCGACTTTGAAATTCTTGTACAGAAATCTTCCTAATCTTTTGAAATCCTAACTTTTCTTTGATTTTCAAATTTTGGAGAAGTGCATGTCGAGGGTGCTTTTCAATGTGGTTGTTGCAACTAACTAGGAACTCTTTTTACTGCTTCTTTTTTGTATTAAACTAGGAACTCTACTGAGGCAAATATATAGGCTTCGAGGAATCAATATCGCTTCCTCTGGGAAATATCGGTAAATAAATGTGCAATGTTTGGAGCAGGCTCCAAACATTAGGATAAGTTGACTGAGATGGGATGTTCCGATATAATATCTTGAATTTCCAAAAAAAGAAAAAAGAAAAAGAACGATGTTATAACATGGATAATGAAAGTTAGACTTGTCATTTTTGACATTTACATATTGTGAAGATTCGCAAAAGCTTTTCTCTGGACAAGGGTGAATTTCTCAAAAATTATTTTTGCTCACATATATGTGAATTCCTTTCTTTAATATTAGCAAAGTATATCCCCCACTTAAGAATCTGTTTATATTATTTATTTGTCATATAAAGATCAACATACCACACAATGTTGTTGGAACAATCAATAAATCTAAATCATTGGTGAGAGATATTTAGGTATTTTCGAAATATTCACTGTTCAAGTCAATCATTGTTCCTTTACCAAAAAAAAAAAAGTCAATCATTGCATGTAAAGTAGTAGTATATTTTGTGAAACAAACAAGAATATTTGTAACACTTTATATAAAGGTCACTAACTTGGGTTGACTAGCCAAAGATATGTGCTTTGACAAAATCTAAAATTGTTAGAAACCGTTGAGAAAAGATTGCATATTAATTGCATGAATAGAGAGACAAAAAAAAGCCAAAAAGAGAAACTTTTTTTTTTATGTTAATCAGAGTTCATCTCACTAAGGCCTTAGACTTTTTCTTCGATTCCACGTCCTTCACCAATCGCAATAGTCTATATAATAATTTCCTTTGAATCACAGTCATTGTATAGGCCTGTTCAACTTGAACCTAAATATTGACATATGGTGCGCGAGATGAAAATTAGAATAATTAAAAATTCTGGAATGAGAATATCAAGTAGCCCCCAGTAAAACTTATTACAAGAGTACTTAGATAAATAAATTATATACATACTCACCCTACTGCAACCAAAAATGAACAAGAAATACCAGGGTGCTTTCCATTCCAAATCTAAAAAAGCAGTGACCCTTTTGATGATTTTGCTGTTCCAGAATGGACCTTATGATTTCGTCAATGCAAAACTATAGGGGACCTTTGATCACCAGTGATGGTGGTCTAATGGTACATATTGATATTCCACAAACGCGAGGTCATGATGATAATCCATTAACGATGGTAGTGCCTGTATCTTGCCTTGCCCATGACGGGAGCTCTAGCAGCTTGGTATTGGATGACGAGACTGGCCTACCCGGGATAACTAGGTTGCGAGGGGTATTGAATGACGACCTTCTCGCAATCTTAAATCAAAATACTTCATGGCAGACGTTAGAATTTTACAATTACTCAATAGAGTAACAGAGCATAGTCTTATTGATTGCTCCTCTCCGTCCTTCCTTTACAACAAAGAAAGAAAAAGAAGATGTTCTCTGAGATGGAGTGGGAATTTAAATAGAAGAAGATGAACTGTGACCTTTGACAAGGAAGTTATATTTAAATGGATTGTAATCTGCAGGATTCATCCAAATTTAGTTATCATACCCACCAACTCGAAAGCCCTCGTTTTAAATCCTAATTTTGCATCTCTACAGTAATTGCTGTTGTTGAAAGTAAGACAGCTTCCTCGTTTTGACTCTGAACACATACCTCGATAATTGCATCATGATACAGATTAATCTTTTATAGCACGTCAAGTTTAGAGCATATCAGTACATGTACCAAAATTAATAGCTTTTTGTTTTTATTTTGTCAAGTTGCAAAAGATGAACATATGTGCATTATTTGCCTACCTCAACAGTGTTTGCATTTGATCCTCCTGAGAGATTTTGCCAAATAATGATGACAGTGGGATGTTCTGCCAAACAAGCACATTTGAGAGAATTCAGATCACTTGAGTTATGGCATAAAAAAAAGATATTTGGAAGAGAAAACATATGAAACACTGAAATTGCAGAAAAATATCAATATAACAGCAACAATTTTTCATGATTCTCAAGCAAAGCATAGTGCATTTCCATAAGTGGAAAGATAAGCCATATTTGGGCACCACACGAAGTTCAAGATATATCATCAATCCAGAGAGGAACATCCACGCATCACAATTCCAGCATTGTGAGCAAGTCCTTGTAACTTGTAAGTCTTTGTTTTGAGGAATAGCCACTCGTAGGAAACAATGGTGGACTTGCTGTACCACGTTAGCATTTTAACCATTTCATTGTGTGCTTCCTTATCAAACAAAACAGAGCAACCCAAATGTCTAGCTGGTTTGTGGAAAATTATGTGAAGCTTGTCCATGGAAAAACATAAACTTTCTAGTATCGAGTTGAGGATTCGGATTAGAAAAGGATCCTGGAGCAGCAGCAGTAGCTAAATGACAGTGTGCAAGAAAGAAAGAAGTCCACATCATTACCTGAAGAACAAAAATTAGACATTGGAGAGATATCTTCTTATTGAATCCAAACTCAATCAAAGACGATGAGTGGGATTTCTCAGATGAGGTGCCAATAGTCACCACAGAGTTTTGAGCATCTTTCAGAATTTCACATTGAATTATGCCGAATACTTGGAGGAGGGAACGAAGCCATCCTTTGGCAAGTTCGGATAACCTATAAAATGTAGCTGTTTGAGAATGGAGAGATGGCCGCGAAAACCACTTGATAATCTTTCAACATTCCTCATATTTCTCAACCAAAGTGAGGTAGAGCCAAAGGAAACAGAATACTCCACGCTTCTTACATACTCCACTGTTGATAGTCTTTCCACATTGCTCATCCAAAAATCTGAAACAGGACTATAAATTAGTCCTGAATAAAAATGATCTTTCATGCATAATGAATAAAAATCTGAAATAGGACAATAAGAGTGATCAAAACAAAATTATATGCATACCCAATCGACAGCAACGGAAAATGATACCCTTATGATTTTTTTTTTGGCTGAAAAACTCTTATATTATGTTAATTCGCAAGTATGGGAGACCACCAATCGCCAGTGATGGTGACTTATAGGTACGGGCTGATATTCTACAAATGTGAGGTCATGAGATTGAATGATTGGTACGGGCTGATAACTCCTAAGAATGATTGCCTACACCTGATGGTATATCATGAAAGCTCGAAATACAGTAACTTTTACCCATAAATCACTATATACTAAAACTGTCACGTATACAGGTCAGAAAAGCTCTTTTGGAGTGTGTTGCCGGTAAAAATGTAATCTGAGTCATGATTGGGTGGACGAAAGGCACAGTACGTGGAGTAAACCTGAGCTAGGTTTTGTGAAGGTTAACTTAGACGGGTCTTGCATAACATGGCGTTGTTCGGATTGAGGCCAGAAATGAAACAGGGGAGACGGTTGCCTGCAGAGGAGGCTGAATGACTCGCTGTTCGAAAGAGCAATGCAGTGGCTAAAGAAGAAACGCTGGCCCAAGGCAGTAGTGGAGATGGATGTAGTTGTGGCATACAAGGATATCATCAACTTTAGCAAGCAGTGCAATTGGAGACAGAAGGAAGCTCTTGCCGGGATTCAAGCAGCTAAATATCATTTTTTGGCTCTGAATTTTAGTTTTACTTCTTGAGAAGCAAATGTTTGTGCCCACTGGGTAACTTTTCATACTTGGAAGCAGGAGGTGCTTTCAAAATTGGGATCTACATCCCCCATTCTTCTCACTGCATTTTGCTTATTTCAACTGTGGGTGAGAGACTCGCTCCCCAACGAGAACACACTCAAACATCTCCATGGGAAAAAAAAATTAATTCCTATTAAGCATGGAGTTGAACAGAAACGAAATTGATTCATTCAAGACTAGAAACTTACCCGAACCGTAGAAAACTGACCGTGTACATAGAAGAACCAATTCATCGGATCCGAACCCGATCAATCTCAATGCTAGGGATCTCTTGGATGAGGGGCCAATAATCGCCAGTGAGTTTTGAGCATCGATCTTTTAGAATCTCGCATCTTGCTATCGCCAATTCTTGGAGGGAGGGAGGGAGGCCATCCTCTGGCAAGTACCTCAACTTCGGGCAATTCACAATCTCTAACTCTTTGAGAGAGGAGAGATGGTGGCAAAGACCACTTGAAAGTCTTTCCACATTCCTCATTTTTTTAATTGAAAGAGAGGTTAGAGAGGAAGGAAAGAGAAGACTCCACACATCCTCTTCCTCCTCTGAAGGAAAACACACCTTCTCGCCCTCCCCTCCCATGCTCCTTCCATCAATTGTCAGAGTCTGGAGAGAGGTGAGCATGGGCAAGCCCCATTCTCTTACTGGCTGCTTCAGATTCTCACACCCTTCAATTCGAAGGTACCGCAAATTGGGAGGGAAACCTCCTTTGGGGAAGCATTTGATATTTTGGCAATTATAAATATAGAGGTACCATAAGGATGTAAGATGACGCCACTGATTTGGTAGAGACTTTATCTTCGGGCAATTCCAAAGTGTAAGTTTCAACAAGGTGATGGGAAGGGGAGGAAAATTTTCTATCTCCAATGCTGGACACTCCCTTATTTCCAATTCATTGAGATTGTTACAGCTGCCAATAGACTTTATCTTCGGACAATTAACAAGTTCAATAGTCGATAGGGTGAGGGGAAGGGGAGGGAAGTTCTCTATCTCAAGTGCTGGACAGTTATCTATTTCCAAACGAGTGAGATGGGAGAGCATGTGAAGACACTGTGGTAGACTTCTCAGATTCTCACACCCGTCAATAGTCAAAGAATTCAGCGATTCAATGGCGATCTCTTCCAGCGACTCCACTCCCTTGCACTCATAAATAGTTAGTGTCTTTAGAGCAGTAAGTCTACTCTTGGTAAAGGGAAAGGATGTCAGAGAATCACATTTACCTATCCGCAAAAAATCAAGTCGAGATATCAGGTTGTTGCTAGGGTCATATGGTCATATGGAGGAATGGTTAGTCCTATGAGTTTTGGACACTCATGAATAACCACATAAACGAGTGTGTACATCTTGCTTAGAAGCTTTTCTAAACTCATGCAATTACTCAACGCCATCCTTTCAAGGTTGCATGGCAGCTCTATTTCTCCTTCTCCTACCACAAAAGATGTGAATCGGGGACAGCTTTCGATGTCTAATTCCTGGAGGCAAGTGAGATTTAGCATTTCATTTCCATCTTGCCACAAGTATGTTAGTTTGTCACACCGTCCTATATAAAGCTCCTTTAACTTGACCAAGCAGCTCATAAACCCATGATCAAGGCAAATGAGCTCAGCAAGATTTTTAATTCTAAGAATGGTCAAAGAAGTTAGGTCGACAAAGCTCTTTAAGATCTCCTTGTTACAATTTTCAAGGTATAACTTACGAAGAGATGGAAGACGAACCACACTGGTTGATTTATTCAAATGCGGGCATGAATGAATTTCAAGCTTCGTGAGACAATCAAGTTGACAAGGCAATGTCCCGACCAGCGAAGGACAGCCCCGAACAACAAGATGCTGAAGACAGGGCAATGGGACTTCTTCTTTCTTGCCCCCGACATAACAAGACCAATCATTCCATGCCAACATCTCTTCGAACTTCAAAGTGGTTAAAGATGGAAAAGGCCTTTTACCTCCATAAAATCCAGTGCCTATCATTCTTACTGCATGCAGACCTTCAAGAGATAATTCCTTAAGTGAAGGTAGTTGTCCAAGCGGGGGCATCGATATAACATTAGGACAGCCTCGCAAGCACAAAGACACTATCTTAGGATAGGATGAACCATCTAACCATGACGGGAATATTGCACCACCATAGTTCAAAATAGTGAGATTTTCAAGATTAGTGTGAGGTCGTAGAGAGTCAAGCACCTGTGCTTCGTGCTCATGATTTCGGAGATTTCCCAAATGTTCATCCCAGTGCAAGGATAAGTTGGTAAGGCCTCGCTTTCGAAACAAATTAGCATCAATTGCATCTCTAACTTCTTCCACCTTTTGCAATTCTGATATAAATAATTCTCCTTGAAGATGAGACAAGTTCTTTAACTCCTCTAACTGATACCCTTTTTTTGGTCTACCACAAACTTGGACAAGGTCGTAAGATTCTTTAAATTACTGATACCCAATGGCATCTCTTTTAGACTCCTTGCATCTCTAATGTCAAGAAACTGTAAGCTAACCAACTTTGTGATACCTTGAGGCAACTTTGAAAGGTTTTGACAACCTCTTAAGATCAAAGCTTGTAATTTGCACAAGCAGACAATTGACTCAAGTAGCCTTTCGATATTAGTGTATGAGAAATTGAGATATCGAAGATGTTTTAAATCACATACACAATTCGGTACCTCTACAATGTCACAATGATACAACGATAACATCCTCAAGTACTTCAAGTCTGTTAGCAAGTCATGTAGCACCTTGTTGGAAATAGAGAAAGAGCCCCCACTAGATCCAGCACTCACCAGAATTAAACTTCTTAGTGCCTTCATTTCGTGGTATGCTCTCAAGCATTTTGATGTAACATACCACGATGAGATGAATGGTGCATAACGGGTTTTTTCAAGAGATGATGCATCATGTTCATTACCTAGCTGCTGAGACTCTCCTGATCTAAAGCAAGTACCACCTGCAATTGACTTTGCTAGATCATTCAAAAGATCATGCATAAAAAAACTTAGATGCGTCGACACTTGATTGTTGAAGGAATGATCTAGATACCAACTCATCAAAGTGCTTCTGTCCCAATTTCAAGATATTCTCATTTGCTTCTTGTCCATCTAAAAAGCCTTGTGCTATCCATAAGAGTATCAGCTCATCCCTCACAATTTCATAATCCTTGGGAAAAACTGCACAATAAGCAAAACATCTCTTCAAATAAGAAGGAAGATGGAGATAGCTCAATTTTAAAACTAGGAGAACCTCATAATTCTCTGCCATCGGAAGATCCCATATACTTTTATTTAAGATATCTTCCCATTCATCGAGATTCCTTTTAGTACGTAGGACACCGCCCAACATCTTCGCTGCCAAAGGTAAACCTTTACATCTTTCAGCTATTTTCTTGCCTATTTTTTCAAAATCCGGGTAGCTCTCAAAATTTGTTGCTCCAAGAGCATGATAAGCTAATAAGCTTGTACAATTATCAAGAGACAATTCCTTCAAGGGATACGGCGAAGCTCTTGTTATGGAAGCAACAGTAAGGTTACGAGTCATGACAATGATCTTGCTTCCCTTAGCCCCCGCTTCAAATGGCTTTAAGAGGGTAGTCCATTTTTCATACTTCTCATTCCAGATATCGTCTAAAACCACAAGAAACTTCTTCTCGGATAGACTGTCCTTCAACTTAACTTGAAGCCCGTTAAGATCTTCACCCTCACATGACAACCCAGTGATTGACCGCAAAATAGTCTTTGTTATGTCAAGAACATGAAAAACATATGACACACAAATCCATGCTCTCCTCTCAAAACACCTATTCACTCTGGCATCATTATACAGTCGCTGAGCCAATGCCGTTTTTCCAACACCGCCCATCCCAACTATGGGGACTATGCTTAGTGTGGCATCAGAATTTTTGACCTCACGGATCAATATTTCGAGTATCTGTGCTTCTTCCTTCTCCCTGCCAAAAAACTGAGGCTCTGGTAGAGAAGTGCTAGGATCCCTTTTGTAGGTGTAGTTGGATCTATCCACAACATTCTCTCTCAAGCTTAGACGAGCCTTCTCGATGACAATCGCTTTCAACTTGCCATTGATCTCTTGTGCCTTGGTTTCAGACACAAGTGAGCACGAGTTTGGACTTGATCTGGAGGATTTATCTCGGCCAAAGAAAGTGAACTTCCATTTCTCTAGACCTCTGCTTGTGTTGGATTCTGCCTCTGACTCATCCTGAGCGGCTTTGATCGCGAACTCATCAAGCAAGTCATCCATGTCATAGGCCAAGTCCCTAACATCGTCCAGCCACAACTTCACTAGAGGGTTCCCGGTAAGTTGCATGTCCTCTGCATCAACTAGCACTGCATTGATGGTGACCAGCATCTCCTTCCACTCGAGCAGAGCAATGCTGATTCCTTCCTGTTGTGCATAGGCCAATGCGAGAGAAGTCAACTTGTTAAACAGGACTTGAAAGAAGGAACCCAAAATGATCTCTGTAATGGCCATGAGTGAATCGATCACTGTAGAGAGCAGCAAAGGTGTTATGTTGAAGCAAAGTAAAAATGAGCTAATGGGGAGAGAAAAGTATGAAGTTGAGGAAGACCAAGACGTTCACTTACCAAAAAAATTAAAAAAAGACCAAGATTTTCAAGAGATGCACACCAAAGTTTAGACAAATCAAAATAAAATAGTTTTTGTCCACGAGTGCTTGTTTCGTCAATTGTTATCCTTTTTCTTCAAATTGTAACTTTTCTTATGGGCATTAAAAATAGAGGATAAAAGGTGATTTTTCTACATATGACCAACTAAGAGCGTATGCATATTTTCGTAAAAAACTTCATTGCTTACGAGTGTTTTGTTCGCTTTTTTCGCATCCATATATTATCAATATCCTTTTGATTTCAATGTCTTTGTTTTCTGTTGTATTGGTGAATATGCAATCAATGTAGGCTTTTACAGGACGCTTATAGTGCTGAAAATTCGCTTATGCTTAAAATATAAGAAGATTATCGATTTCTCCTTCATTGTGGACTACCATGTAAAGAAAGCAAAGGCGGCTAATTTTGTCTATTCAATAAGGAAAACAAAGCACGTGCTTTGGGCTAAACAAGAAAAAGGGTCAGGCACATCAACTAATCCATTATGCAAGTTGCTTTATGTTGCTCTGGAAATAGAGAACCAGTCAAAAAATACCAACTAACAATATATAATCTACTGAAAATTATACTTTCCACATCACACTAGCGAACAGGAAAATCATGTTCAAAAGGACCATAATTCACACCAACTAATCCATTATGCAAGTTGCTTTATCTTACTCTAGAAATAGGGAACCAGTCAAATATCACCCACTGACAATATATAATCTACTTCAAATTATGCTTTACGCTTCACACTAATAAACAGGAAAATCATGTTAAAAAATATCGCGATTCTCCTCCCATCCCTGATCATTTACTTCTACCTCAACACCCTTCAACAGATTGTTGCTGCCCAGCAAATATAAGAGAGTTCTTTTAGGAGTGTGCAATATAAAATGAAACTTGGGCTTTTTAGTATTGAACAATATGCAAAGTTTGTTTGATACGAGGTTAATGCGCATTATAAAAGATGAACAATCTCAAAAACTTTTCTGACGTAGAAATACCTTTTTTTCTAACAAAACACGAGTCTACGCGTGTACTTTTTCTAACAAAGCACAATTTTGATTTTAATTATTCAACCCGAACAACTGGACACTTTTCTCTGTCTTGAAAGAAAATACATGGATTAGTTTTCTTGCACTGAACTATCATTGATTTTCGCACGATGAAAACCAGTCGTCCACACATAATGCCCTTGGGGCTTCGGCAGGAATTACTTCACGTGAAGTTTGAATTGCAACCATATTGACTTGACTCGATTAATTACACTAGCACACCTTAAAAGAATACTAAATCTCAAACACCTTATTAATTCATCTTACCCCTTTAGGTTGATGGTAAATCCGCTATATCTATATAATAAGGACTTTTTATTATAAGAGCGAATATGCGAGAAGGCACAACAAAAGTTATTTATTTTATTCGGCACCATGAAATTATGGCAAGCGTGACTTTCCCATTAATCTTTGCTGAAGAGGAATGAAGCTATCCTCTTACGATCCAATTTCATGGATTAAAATTCGAATACATTGATGGCATAAAATAATTACTTTGCGAGCGGGATAAAAATACCGATTCCATTATAAATGAATACTTTAGATGTTGGGACTACTAATCCTGTAAAATTTCACGTCAGTGTGTGTTAAGTAAAAAGAACAATGATAGAGAGATTAAAAATTAATCTTAATGTCCTTACCAAAAAAAAAAATTAATCTTAATGTCCTATTATTAGTATCTAACAAAAATTGAAGTAACAACTTTTTGTTATTAAACTTGACAACAACTTTAATCAGGATTACAGATAGCCATGAAATTGGTTTAAGAACCAAAATAATTGTTGCTACTGCTGCCTCTTCTTTTGCTCAAAATGTTGCATTTGCCTCCATTAAATAGAAAGATTTCAGAAAGAATAGGTGGTTGCCCTTGTTTAATAAAGATTTCTCACTTGCATCGTCAAAAGTTGGGTTCCACGTGAAGTCCATCTCATCCAACAGTGGATAAACCTATTCTTAAAGGCTCGACTACCTAATTGAAACTAGTAAGTTCTTAGGATTTTTTATTTTTTATTATTTTTTATCTCTTAAGGATGAACGAATAACTAAACCACCAATAAAACGAGGGCTGATAATTTTACAATCTTAAAGCATGAAGGGCAAGCTGAGAAGATGTCAACACGATGCAGTGAAGATTTAGCTCAAAATACTCAACTTCTTTACCTCAAAGAAAGCAACTTTCATCCATGCACTATTGTCCTCTATGAGAAAAAATTGACAGCGACACCCACAGTTGACCCAACAGAAAGCGCCAATAACCAATTCCACAGAACGAAGACCCCACTAGCCACGAATACAAGTTTGTCATTCAATGCACAAATACATACGGACAGCAAGCTCCTTGGACACCTTAAGCACGCTTCAAGCATAAGAATGTGATAGTCCAATATGAAATCAATATGAATCCAAAGCGTCACTTCCTTACATGGTGGATATACATGCCGAGGAGGTCCAAGTACGCATGAGTAACACCAAACAACTAACGACTTTACTTGACTCAAATCTGGGTATGGAATCATATCATATTTTTATATGTTTCAAGCATTGAAACGCCCCATTTTGATGGAAAACAAATGTAACATCAATGCAGCATCTCTCTATATGTTCACATGACTAACTCACTACCAAAATGAGATCGAAATCCTCACATTCCAAATGTGAACAAAAGCGACCAGCAAACACCCTTATTATGTTCAAGGCTGGAAACGATGACAATTTGATGAGAAATCAATATCCATACATGTCCATCTCGCTATGCGTGTTTATGCACTTCAAGGACTGTGTATATAACATCATACGAATGTCATTCGTACCAGAACTTCTCATGTCCAGCAGCATAGATGAATAATACCATGTACATCTTCCAAAGCGAGCTCAATGTCAGTTGACACAGCAAATGCACACATGAACAGCGAACATCAAACGCAGTTGAATCTCTCACATGCAGAGGGCTAAGCTTTCTGACAATCTGTTTCGTACGAAGAATTAACGGAAAACAGATTACACTGACTTACCTCGTTGAGACGAACTTTCAGGTCTCGACCAGCAGCTGGATTGGCGAATGGAAGGGCTAGGAACGTATACGACAAAGATCGACGCCGGCGTAGCTTGAACTTACGAGCTCGAAGTGCTTCGATTTCCCTACGTCGTGGACGTGTAAATATTCGGTCGCGAGTAATCCGTCCGGCCGGAGACAAACCTTTGGCACGCAGATGTTTCAAAGGCCGAGTTGTCCTCTATGATTGGCTTATCCACCGGTCAAAAACAGCTCGCGCGTGATCGATGACATCATGCCTATCTAACGGTCTGACTGCTCCCTTTGACCGCTTCCTAAGAATAAGAAGGGGCCCAAGAAACTTAATATCGTTCGTTGGCCGTTCACATCGGTCTTAAAAAACTATGTTTCCCCCGGGACCCACCCTTATCATCCCTTTAAATAGGAAAATATTGTCGTTTTCAACACGCCGGCTCTATAATCAATATACGGAGCATGACGATACAAAATGTAGCCACATTGATACCAAGCGTGTGAAATCAGATATATCAAATCATACTCTGTTCATTTAAGTAGGCTAGAAAGAGAGAAGAATTGCCCATCGAGCTCGGCTTGACCTAGTCCACGTATAAGGAAAAAACAATCGGGCGATGCTTGGAGCTACCAAGATTTGCCCAGCATGCTTTTATTGTTTGGCAAAAGCACGATTTGAACGAGCTCGGGGCAAGCAATTTCCTTCTTAGGCTTAGGCTCAACCTGATGCTATTATTTATATGAAGAAAGTATAATATTTTCCAAAAATCATAGGCCAAGCTCGGTAAGAATTTTAATGCTTGATATTCGAGTTAGGCCGTCGAGGTTCGATAATTTTATAGTTATAGAATTAATTAGGGTAGTCTCAGCTAAATGACTTTCTTGAACTCATTACCTGAACGTTATGTCAAGTCTAATTGCAATGCCAATCCAATGGGATTAAGGCCCAAGAGTTGGGCCATCTACTTTTGAGGCCGAACATGCCAATCACGACCCACTCAACATCCTGAGAGCATCTTGTACAAAATAATAACAATAATGTCTTGAGAGCATGAAATTAAGATTTCATACTGTTACCTTTGTCAAATCAGGAGAAATTCATCTTTAATTTGGCTTAATAAGAGCACCTAAAACATTCCAGTTTACATTAAGATCGACTTTGAAATTCATGTACAGAACTCTTCCTAATCTTTTGAAATCCTAACTTTTCTTTGATTTTCAAATTTTGGAGAAGTGCACGTCGAGGGTGCTTTTCAATGTGGTTGTTGCAACTAACTAGGAACTCTTTTTACTGCTTCTTTTTTGTATTAAACTAGGAACTCTACTGAGGCAAATATATAGGCTTCGAGGAATCAATATCGCTTTCTCTGGGAAATATCGGCAAATAAATGTGCAATGTTTGGAGCAGGCTCCAAGCATTAGGATAAGTTGACTGAGATGGGTTGTTCCGATATAATATCTTGGATTTCCAAAAAAAGAAAAAGAACGATGTTATAACATGGATAATGAAAGTTAGACTTGTCATTTTTGACATTTACATATTGTGAAGATTCGCAAAAGCTTTTCTCTGGACAAGGGTGAATTTCTCAAGATTTATTTTTGCTCACATATATGTGAATTCCTCTCTTTAACATTAGCAAAGTGTATCCCCCACTTAAGAATCTGTTTATATTATTTATTTGTCATATATAGATCAACATACCACACAATGTTGTTGGAACAATTAATAAATATAAATCATTGGTGAGAGATATTTAGGTATTTTCGAAATATTCACTGTTCAAGTCAATCATTGCATGTAAAGTCGTAATATATTTTGTGAAACAAACAAGAATATTTGTAACACTTTATATAAAGGTCACTAACTTGGGTTGACTAGCCAAAGATATGTGCATTGACAAAATCTAAAATTGTTAGAAACGTTGAGAAAATATTGCATATTAATTGCATGAATAGAGAAATAGGTAAAAAAGAAAGCCAAAAATAATTTTTTTTTTATGTTAATCAGAGTTCATCTCACTAAGGCCTTAGACTTTTTCTTCGATTCCACGTCCTTCACCAATCGCGATAGTCAATATGATAATTTCCTTTTAATCACAATCATTGTATTGGCCTGTTCAAGCTGAACCTAAATATTGATATATGGTGTGCGAGATGAAAATTAGAATAATTAAAATACCTGGAATGAGAATATCAGGTAACCGCCGATAAAACTTATTACAAGAGTAATTAGATAAATAAATTATATACATACTCACCCTACTGCAACCAAACATGAACAAGAAATACCAGGGTGCTTTCCATTCCAAATCTAAAAAAGCAGTGACCCTTTTCATGATTTTGCTTTTCCAAAATGGACCTTATGATTTTGTCAATGCAAAACTATAGGGGACCTTTGATCACCAATGATGGTGGCCTAATGGTACATATTGATATTCCACAAACGCGAGGTCATGATGATTATCCATAACGATGGCAGTGCTTGTATCTTGCCTTGCCCATGACGGGAGCTCTAGTAGCTTGGTATTGGATGACGAGACTGGCCTACCCAAGATAAATAGGTTGCGAGGGGTATTGAATGGCGACCTTACTTCATGGCCGACGTGAGAATTTTACAATTACTCAATAGAGTAATAGAGCATAGTCTTGCTAATTGCTCCTCTCCGTCCATCCTTTATGTCAAAGGATATCAAATCTAGAATATGATATTTAGCAATTGCTCTTGATATTCAGCGAATCTCTTGCAATTACTCCTTGATTTCTTTCTGATTTATTGTTGATTTGTTATATCCTTAACTTCTTATAAATAGAAGCTGAAAAGAGAGATAAAGATGTACAAAAACATTCATAAAAATTACAATATAGTTTTACGTTTTTAACATGGTATCAGACCTTTTCTAGCGAGAGCTTTCTTTTATTCTCAAATGGCATCCTCACCTTCTTCAACATCTGTTTCGATCTCAAGTACCATCCCTAGCTTAACAACCTAGGTACTTGGATCCACAACCACTGGAATTCCAGCAAATTCCATCTCCTGCCCAGCAATTGAAGTCAAGCTCATAGGAGACAATTTTGTTATTTGGAGGGCAGGCCTATTACCGTGTCTTCGAGCAAGCAAACTACTACCAATTATGGAAGGATCTTCAGTATGTCCACCTAGCCAAATTGTGCAAACAACAGATGGAACCACCACCACTATTCCGAAGCCAACATATGACGAGTGGGTAACACACGATCAAATCGCACTTGGGTGGATTCTTAGCATGACAACCGATGCCATCGTCGGTCAACTTTCAAATTTCAACACATCCACAAAAGCATGGGAATTCCTTGGTACATCTTATGTTGCTCATAATCTTGCTAGAACAACTCATCTTAGAATGCAACTACAAGCTCTTCGGAAAGGTAACCAAACAGTTACAAAATTTCTTCAACAAGCCACTGTTCTTGTAGACCAACTTGCTTCGATTGGTGAGATTATTTTCGATCATGAGTATCAAACTCACATTTTTTGTGGATTGGGAGCCGAATATCAAAGCCTTGCAGTATCCATATCAGTGCAAAGTTAAAATCAAACAATGACTAGAGATGCCCTTCACGGTCTCATATTGTCCCATGAAGCACGATTAGACCTTATGGAGTCTACTGTTGCTCCACCGACTGCATTTGCTGCACATTTTGATGGGCCTACAATGGTTTCCTCAGAACCTCAAAGGTCACGACAACAACATGCTGTCAGATATTCTCGAGGTAATGGGCATTCTTTCCAAAATCGGAATCAAGAAGGAAGAGACAGAAATTATCGAGGGGTTGACCAATAATATCACTGTCGAAATCTCAACACCAATTTCAATCCATCTTTTGGCAAAAATTCAGTCAGAGACGAAGCAATCTTTGATGTCAAATTTGTAACAAACACGGTCATAGTGCCAATGTTTGCCGTGACAGATATCTTCAACATCCACCATCCGAATTTTCTCCTCAATTCAACTTGGCTGGAATTCCTCCTACACCTTCCATCTTCTCCAGTGAATCCTAGTATCCTAATTTTGGTGCTACCCACCACGTGACAAATAATCCTTCCGATCTGTCTAGTGTTCAGCCTTATTTTGGATCCCAACAAGTCACCATAGATAATGGGTCCCATCTACCCATTACTCACACAGGTAGCTATGTTTCTCCTCATTTTCGTATGTCTAATGTTCTCGTTGTTCCCACAATCAAAAAGAATTTGCTATTAAGGACCTCAACGAGCTCCATTATTTTCTCGGCATTAAATTGCAAAGAACTGACAAAGGTCTGCTACTCCATCAAGGCAAGTATGCACACGACATTCTTCAATGTACCAATATGCAAGATGCTCGACCAGTCATGACTTCTTGTGTTACTAGTATTGACCCGTCTTTACTGCAGCACAGAGCTTTATTTCATAATTTTACTTTATATCATAGTACTGTCGGCGCTCTCCAGTACCTTACCATCACTCGGCTGGATCTTGCCTATGCGGTGAATACCGCATGTCAATTCATGCATGCTCCCATCAATGCACATTGGCAGTTCGTTAAGCGTATTCTACATTTTCTGCGTGGTACTACTAATTATGGCATTCTGCTTACTCACAACTCTACTTGTCAACTACATGCTTTCTCCGACGCAGGTTGGGCAGGTGACCATGACACTCATAGGTCTGTTGGTGGTTATAGTGTCTTTCTTGGATCTAATCTTATTTCCTGGAGCTCCCTTAAACAATGGATTGTAGCTCACTCTAGCACCGAAGCGGAACTTAAGTGTCTAGCTGATACAACGGCCAAGCACATATGGATAGAAGCCTTATTACGCAACCTCCATGTCTCATTGGTGAGTCCTCCTGTCTTATGGTGTGACAATATTTCTTTGCGTACTTCCTTGTCAAACAAAACAGAGCAACTCAAACGTCAGCATTGGACCTTCAGTAGCTAGTTTGTGGAAATTTATGTGAAGCTTGTCTCTAGAAAAACATGAACTTTCTAGCATCAAGTCGAGGATTCATAATGGAAATGGATCCTCGAGTAGCAGCAGTAGCTAAACTACAAGTACGCAAGAAAGAAAGAAGTCTGAATCATTACCTGAAGAACAAAAATTAAGCATCGGATATATATCTTCTTATTGGATCCGAACTTGATCAACGACAATGAGTGCGATTTCTTAGATGAGGTGCCGGTAGTCACCATTGAGTTTTGAGCATCAATCTTTTAGAATTTCACATTGAATTATGCCGAATAATTGGAGGTGGGAACGAAGCCATCCTCTGGCAAGTTCCAATAACCTACAAAATGTAGCTGTTTGAGAATGGAGAGATGGCTGCAAAGACCACTTGATAATCTTTCCACAGTCCTCATATTTCTCATCCGAAGTGAGGTAGAGACAAAGGAAACAGAATACTCAGACGCTTATTACATTCTCCACTGTTGATAGTCTTTCCACATTCCTCATATTTCACATCCAAATACCTAAAAGAGGACTATCAATCAGTTCTAAATAAAAATGATCTTTCATGCATAATGAACAACTATAAGAGGGATCAAAACAAAATTATATGCATACCCAACTGACAGCAACGAAAAATGAAAAAAAGCTAAAGAAGAAAAGCTGCTGGAAAGAGCATTGCAGTGGCCAAAGAGAAAAGCAGGCCCAAGGCAGTAGCGGAGATGGATGCAGCAGTGGCACACAAGAATATCATCAACTTTCGCAAGCAGTGCAATTGGAGACAAAAAAGGAAGCTCTTGCTGGGATTCTAGCAGCTAAATATCATTTTTTTTTTCAGCTCTGAATTTTAGTTGTACTTCACGAGAAGCAAATGTTTGCGCCCAGTGGGTAGCTTTGCATACTACTAGGAAGAGGATGTGCTGTCCAAGTAGGGTTCTACATCCCCCATTCTTCTCAGTGCATTTTGCTTATTTCAACAGCGGGTGAGAGACCCCCTCCCCTACGAGAACGCACGCCCAATTGTCAAGTCTCTGACCTTTTCAGTCAGTGGTTTCTGGGAATTCTATGTGAAATATCTCCACGGGATAAATTAATTCGCAGTGAGCATCGAATTGAAGAACAGAAACGAAATTGATGCATTCAAGACCAAAAACAGAAAACTGACTGTACATGGCAGAATGAATCGCGGCAATCAGCAGAATTTAAGCGAAAGTGGATCGAATTGAGGATTCCATGGATTTCCGGAAATTCATGTGAGACTTCTTCGTGGAAAGTATTAGTTTGTGTTGAGCATCGAATGGAGGAAGCAGAAATGGAAATCGATGCTTCCAAAAACCATAAACTCACCCGAACCCTAGAAAACCCACTATGCATGGCCGAATCAATTCACCGGATCCGATGGTAATCAATGACGATGTAAGGGATGTCTTGGATGAGGGGCCAATAGTCGCCACCCAGGTTTGAGCATCGGTCTTTCAGAATCTCGCATCCATATGTACACATTCGTTGGAGGGAGGGAGGGAGGCCATCCTCTGGCAAGTACCTCAACTTGGGGCATTCTCGGATCCGTAAATCTTGGAGAGAGGAGAGATGGTTGCGAAGACCACTCGAGAGTCTTTCCACGTTCTTCATCTGTCTAATCTCAAGAGTGAATAGAGAGGAAGGGAAGACAAGAGTCCACGCATCCTCCTCCGAAGGAAACCTCACCTTCTCTCCCTCCCTTCGCAATGTCTCGAGGGAAGTGGGCATGTGTAGGCCCCATTCTCTCATTAGCTACTTCAGGTTCTCGCACAGCCGAAAGTAGTCATGGTCATGGGCCGGTTTCGGCCCGGAAATGGCCTGGTCAATCCCGGGCCCGGTCCGTTGACCGGGCCTGCGGTTTGGAATCGGAACCGGCCAGTGCCCTACGGGCCCAGTTCCAAAAAAAAAAAAAAAACCTACAGCAAGACCTGCACATCTGCAAGCCCTGCTGCTGCGGCCCATTGCCAGGGCAGCCTTCGGGCAAAATGTTAAAAAAAAAACCCCGCAGCAGGGCCTGCACGTCTGCAGTCCCTGCTGCAAGCTTGCGGCCCATTGCCAGGACAGCCTTCAACGCCCAACGGGCAAAAATTTATAAAAAAAAAAAACAGAAAGATAACAGTTGCAAAATTGCAACGATTATTTTTTTTTAATCCTAAATTTTCTTCTCATTTTTTTCTTATAAATTCTCTCAAATTCTCTTCTCTCAAGTCTCAAATTTTCTCAATACTCTAAATTCTCTCAATTTTCTCAATCCACGCAATTCTTTCTTAATTCTCCCAATTAATCCGCTCAATTCTCTCAATCCACTCGAAAAATGGCAAGTGGAAGTCGAGTGCCAACTGGCAAAGGTAAGAATATCACGACGGAATCCCATCATTCTTTTGATCATCGTGATTAAGCAAATTTTCAAGATGATGAAATCAACATTTTTCCCAATGTGGAGCGAATCCCGACGCAATAAAGTTTTCATCCTCCTGTCGAAATATCTACAACAAAAGAGGCGGAATGGGAATTTACATTTGACATTTGGAATCACTTCACGAAAATGGAAATGTTTGATATTTGTCAAAAAAAGTATGATATAATTTGTAAATATTGTGGGAAAATATATAAATATATAGGTGGACAAGGATATGGAATATTCAAACGACATATTAGGAGCAAACATCCAATCGAAACGGGAATCGATATCGGACAACAACAAATTTCCGGGTACGTCAATTCTAACACTTCCCCTTTATTTCGTTTTAATGAAAAAACTTATACGGAAAAATTAGACAAATTTGTTTCCGTTGAGCATTTAGCATTTAATTTTGGAGAAAGATTTTGTTTTAATGAATTTGTACAAAAAGCATGTGCTCCACAAGCAAAACATGTTCCTAGAAATTCACTTAAACGAGTAATTAAAGATCTTTTCAAAAATGGAAAAAAAAGATTTACAAAACTTTTTTATGCAATTTAATAGATGCGTGCATATAGGTAGTGATAATTGGAGTGATCATTGGCAAAATCATTCTTACATTGGCATAATATGTCATTGGATAGATGACGAATTGAGTATTCAAAAAAGAGTTATTGCATTTAGAGTTTTCGATGGTAAGCATACAGCAAATAATATTTATAGAATAATTAGGTAAATTTTAAAAGAATATTATTTGCTTAACAAAATATTTTCAATTAGTTTTGATAATGCCGCGGCAAATACCACTTCAATTGCCGATTTAGAAAATATTTGTAAACCCTCTTTTGGTGGAAAATTTTTTCACATTAGATGTGCTTGTCATGTTTTAAATTTATATGTACAAGTTGGTTTGAAAACTCTTGATATTTTTCTTCAACCAATAAAAACGGTGATTCAATTTTTATGGAAACATCCCCAAAAAATAAAAGAATGGGGTAGATTTTGTAGAGAAAATGGCAAAAAGCCAAAAAGATTTCCAAGAGATGTTCCAACTTGTTAGAATTCTACTTTCCACTTGTTTAGTGAATTTTTAGCATATAAAGATTTATTATGTGCATTCATTTCTAATAATATACCTCAGATTAATTTATACCCACAAGAGTGGGATATTTGCAAAAAAATTTTAGATGTTTTAAAGGTTTTTAATAATGCAACTTATACTTTGTCCGGTGTTTATTATCCTACTCCACATTTATTTTTAGTAGAGTGTATTAATATTGTCGGAGTTTTTGATGAATATGAAAATGATGTTGAATTATAATATACTATAGTTGCAATGAAAATGAAATGGTTACATTATTATAACGAAATTCCCATTATTTATTTAGTTGCTTGTGTTTTTTATCCGCGTTGCAAATTGGATGGCTTAAGTGATTTTTTGCATATGTATTATCAATGTTTACATTATGATACAATAAATGTTGGAACTATACTAACTGAGGTTAAAAACGTAGTAATAGAATTATATAATGAATTTTATACTAAATATAATTTAGGTGATATTGGATCTTCTCAATTTATGGAGACACAAAATGAGAGTATAAGTAAAATTAGTAGAGGGTACCAACTTTTATTGCATAGACAAAAAAAACAAAATGGAGTAATAGGAAATATTTCTGAATTAGAGATTTATCTAACCGTTTCTTTTGAGTTTACTGAATCTGAAGGTAATACAGATTTTTTAATTTTTGATTGGTGGAAGAGGTATGCAAGCCAATACTCAATCCTTTCTCTTATTGCAAAACAGATTTTTTCAACCCCTTGTTCCACAGTTGCGGTCGAACAAACATTCAGTGCCGGAGATAATATTTTGGACAAACATCGTTCAAGATTAGCTCCAGAATCAGTAGAGATTCAAGCTTGTGTTGCTGATTAGACGAAGGCTCAATATCGGCAACAAGAAATAGATCGGAATAATGAATCCAAATTCTTTAACGACGGAGATACTACCGGTACCAGTACTGGTACTGAAACGGGTAGTGACAATTGAGGGTAAAAGAACTATTGGAGTTGGCAAATATTTCGGGAACCCTTGTTTATCATACCGAGTACGCCCACGTGAGCTTAAGGAAACTGAAGTATAATCCGACGACATGTGACCTCTAGTCCCCTGCGTACGGAATGCTTAGGTTTTGAAGTCATTTTAGAGCATATATGTTGTGCTCCTTTTTTTTTTTTTTATAGATCGTTGTAACAAATTGTAATGTGCTTAATGATAATTTATTAAGTTCAAGCCTACTGAGTCTACTTTCTCTCTTGTCTTTTTGTCCCCAAATTTGCTTACAATTTACATTTTAATTACAATTTATATTGAATAATTCATTATTTCATAATGGGAAAATTCCAATTAAGGACCCCAAGTGGGATCAAATTCTTAAAAAGGGGCCCAAAGTGAACATTGTGTTAAATAAAGGCCTGAAGTGCTCAATCGAAACAGTAACTTTTTAATTTTTTTATTATTTTCTTTCGATTTTTCCTTTTCTATTTTTTTTTCTTTTCCTTTTCCTTTTCTTTTTTTTTCTTTTCTTCCTCCGCCGGCCATAGCCGGGGTCAGCGAAGGTTGTCGGCCTCAGGCGAGGTTGCCCTCGCCTGGGCTGGGCGGCCTCGCCAGATCTAGCGAGGCTCGACCTCGCCTGTAACTAGCGAGGCCGGCCTCGCCCAACGCCAGTTCCGAACCGATCAATTCCGAACCTAAACCGGAACCGGAACCGCCAGTTCCGAACCGTGGCCATGACTAGCCAAAGGGAAAACCACCGCAAATTGGAAGGCAAATCCCCTTTGGGGAAGGATTTGATATTTTCACAATACGCAATATGTAGATACAAGAGGGAAGTAAGACGATGCCACTCATTTGGTAGGGACTTTATCTTCGGGCACATAAAAAGTTTAAGTCTCAATAGGGAGGTGGGAAGGGGAGGGCAGTCCTCCACCTCCAATTCTAGACAGCTAATTATATCCAAAACAGTGAGATTTTTACAGCTAGCAATGTTACAGTTGGCAGTAGACTTTATCTTTGGACATTCACCGAGAGCGAAATATGACAGGGTGAGGGGAAGGGGAGGGAAGTCCTCTATCTCCAGTGCTGGACAATTAAATATACTCAAATGAGTGAGATGGGCGAGCGTGTGAAGGCACTGCGGTAGACTTCCCAGATTCTTACAGTAGCCAATATCCAAAGATTTGAGCGATTCTCCTTTGGTGATCTCTTCCAGCAACTCCAATCCATCGTTCTTCCAAATAGAAAGTTTCTTCAGAGCAGCAAGCCTACCCTCGGCAAACGAAAATGATATCCGTGAATCTTGATTACGAATCTCTAGATATTCAAGTTGTGATATCGTGTTATTGCTATCGGGGTCGTCTAGAGGAATGGCTAGTCCCATGATTTTTGGACAATTCGAAATGCTCAAATCTCTAAGTGCATGCATCTTGCTTGGAAGCCTTTCCAAACTCGTGCAATCCGTCAATTCCAACCTTTCAAGGTTGCACAACAGCTCTATCTCTCCTTCCTCCGCCACAAAAGATGTGAATTGAGGACAATTTTCGATGATTGCACTCTGGAGGCAAGAAAGTTTTCGCATTTCATTTCCATCTTGCCACAAGTAGGTTAGCTTGTCACAGCTTCTTATATGAAGCTCCATCAGCTTAACCATGCAGCTCATAAACTCAGGATCAAAGCAAACAAGCTCCGCAAGATTTTCTATTTTTAGTATGGTTAGAGAAGTTAGGTTGACCAAGCTCTTTAAGATCTCCTCGTTACAATCCTTAAGGTATAATTCACAGAGAGATGGAAGACGAGTCACATTGGTTGAGTTATTCAAATGTGGGCATGAATGAATTTTGAGCTTTATGAGATGATCAAGTTGACAAGGCAATGTCTCGACCAATGAAGGACAGCTCCGGACAACAAGATGCTGAAGACAAGGGAATGAGACTTCTTCTTTTGGGCCCCCGGCGTAAGGAAACTGTCACGCCCCGAAACCTACGGCGCGCGAGCATCCCAACCGAGGTCGAATTTGTGCGACGTCCCAGGACGCATCACCAACCCAACACTCAACACAGAGATCAAGGCACATGCGGAAGCAATATTAAATAAACACCCGCATAATAACACACGAGATCAAGGATAGCACCAACAACAAACGACAGGTTGAACAAATATACACTTGTATTTAAACAGGAAGAACATATACAATATCCATTTACAGCAAAACACCTACTACGCAAAAATGGGTCAACGGTCACAAACGGCAAAAAGGGGTAGATGTCCCAAGGGTCAGACTGCTAAACTAAGGAAGGGCTTCGGTCAAAAAGTCACTGGCCCAACCTAACTATCACGCCCCGACTCAAATCTAATGCTTTCCATACCTCACTTCCAAGAGTCAAACAATGAGACATCCCAGGAATACGTCGCGAACTCAACGGTCTCGCATCAAAGTCAATTGTAACGGAAACAAATAATTAAACCCGGACAATAAATTAGAGAACCCCAGAATTAAACTTGCACGCCCAACCGCCAACACTTACAAACCTTCCATTATCATATATATATTTACAATATCCACATACAAGTATACTTATACCCGTCCTCCATTCTTTGAATCCATAAAATTTATATGTACACCCACTAAGATTTCCTTAATCACCATACACCAAAAAGAGGCAATTACACTATCTACCAAAAACAGTACTACATGAATACTGGCTCATCGTCTCCTCACTAGTCCTTGCGTCCTCGGTACGACGCCCATTTAGGGTGTACTCCATGGAGTTATCCTTGGTGTGCATGACTGTGTCAAAACGTTCTGGCAGCGGCGGTGGCGGTTAATTCCTTGTTCATGCGGGTTATCTGAAATAGTTTGGTTTATACAACCATGAGACACTTCTCAATAAGTTGCAACCAAAACCCTACGTAGGCTATCATGTACCTCTAGACAATTACAAAACAATCACACACGGGCCAAATCGCCACATGGCAGGCATTCCACACACAATCACAAGCACATCATATGCAACACACGCATGTACAGTTCTCATCCCACGTACTCATTCCGTTCTCATTTCCTCTTTCACAATCCTCGCTAGTGGCTCATGTTGAAGTACACGCCTCAGGCACACTACGACCCTTCATCTCATCACTTCCGGCCCGCGTACTCATACATGCCTTAGGCCCCAATCGTGACTTGAGCATCACACGCCTCAGGCCCAATCCCAACACTTAGCCCGCACCAAATGCGCAAGACCTACATGATCGGAACTTGAGCTTATAATGCCTCGGTCCAATCCCAGTCTCACCCCAGCTGATCGTGCCTCGAACCGATTTTCATTCTTGCTTTTTCAAGCCTCAGCCTGTGCCAAATGCAGCAGACCTACGTGACCGCTGCTGGAGCTTATAATACCCGGCCCGATCCCAACACTCAGCCCACGCCAAATGCGACAGGCCGATATGATCGGAACCCGAGCTTGTAATGCCTCGATCCAATCCTTGTCTCACCTGAGCTGATCGTGCCTCGGACTGATTCTCATTCTTGCTTTTTCAAGTCTCAGTCTGTGCCAAATGCAACAGACCTACGTGATAGCTACCCGAGGTTATGATACTCGGCCCGATTCCATCCTCACACTTACAAACCTCCACATGAACTTCCGCGTACACATTTGCACTCACAACCACATAATCACTTTCTTACTCATGCGCATGCTCGACATGCATATACCACACCCAACTGGCCCATCTCACGTGGCTCGTGCACACATCAATCAACACGTAAAACATGCTCACTCAGCATTCGACATGGCCAATTCAACAATTAATTCAATCTGGTCCACGCGTGCACATAATCAAGCACATTTCAATCCATCAAATCATGGTTCAATAAACACACAAAGCCGCTCATGGGCCCGCAAACACAGCCACTTCATAGGCATAATTTCGACATTTCCAAGCCTATTAAACACCACAATCCAGCCATATTACCACACACCAAACCAACACCATTTGTCCTTAAATCGAGCCCTAAGCTCGCCAATTCCATCCCACAACATCCGACACTCTATTCAGTCTCACTCCAGCCTCGAAACATCCTCATTTCATCCTCAAATCAACTCATATAACACACATTCAAATTCAAGTCTAAATTCTGGTCACGAGGCAGCAACTATTCAACCCTGACACCCACACCATTCCGTTCATCAAAACAAACATCCAAATAATTGGGGTAAACTTTGGTCAGTTTACACAGTGACCGAAATTCCCTTCAAATAAATAGTAAACAAACTCCAAAAATTCTGAAATTTGAATACATTGCGTAAAACATCTTGCTAAACATTTTCCGTGAAGAACTCAAAATCTCGTTCCAATTGTAAACACCTCTTTTAGTCACTTGAAGTCAGATGAAAAGCAACTCGCTCTAACAGACCGTTTTGTCCTCAAAATATATTTCTTTCAATACCCAAATCATCTTGAAAAGCCTTGAAATTTTTATATATCATAGCCACAAATGTTCCCAACAACTTTCGTGAAGAAAGTATTTTGAAAATAGGTCTGGAAAAATTTATAAAAATTCGAACAGACCAAAATGTCGAGTGAACAGTAAATCGGGTAGTTTTATTTCGGTCCAAAGATTGACTTCCGAATAGCCTCAAATGACTTCCAAAAATTCCCAAATTAAATTATGTCATACTTCAAGATGTTGGAAACAACTTTCATGAGAAAACTTCCTCAAATTTGGCCCACAAAATTCTCTACAAAAATAGCAAATCAAACATGCACAGTAACCGCGAATCCGCGATTTACCCCGAACTTCATGGATTCAAACCCGAACCGATTTCTACCGAAATTCAACCTCCAAAACTCATTCCTAGACGTTTAATCCAACCCGAAACAGCCACTAACAGTCACGGTCAGCCACCAATAACCATGATCAACACCTTAATCAACCTCTAAATCTCCTAAACCGCACCCAAACGAGTCCAAAAATACTCGACGTCCTAAGCAAGGGTTAGATTGCGACTTACCAAGCTCTAAACTATCACGGTTAGAGCGAAAGTGGTGGCAAAATCAATATATGACGGCGGCTTGCAACGACGGTGACAAGCGGCGACAATCGGTTCAACGGTGAATGGCAACGACTTGTGGTGGTGGCCGGTGGTGTCCACGGCCAAGAGAGGAAGAGAGCGAGAGAGAGAGACGGCGGTGAGGCTGGTGGTGGTGACGTGAGGGCGGCGTGGATGGCGCGGCAAGGCGGCAACGACGCAGTGGCGGTCCGGCGGTGGGGGCTTCACGGTGGGGGAGAGTTCGGGAGGGAGAGGGAGAGAAATGGAGAGAGAGGCGTGAGATGAGAGAGAGAAATAGGATTTGGTCAAACTTGGTGACCAAGTTTTGACTCAAACACAAAAATGACCTAAATGCCCCTTGTCCTTTATTAATCATTAAGGGTAAAACGGTTACTTTCTCAATTTCTTGCCCAATTTGAATTTTTTTTAAAGTTTCGGGCTCACCCAAAAATCGCATGTATCTTCCGTGACGTCGTCCTAATGTTCCGTTGTGACTTCCTAATTTGAGTAGGGGTTACATGTATCAACTTAGGGTTACTCGAGTCGTAATGGTCTCGATTACCAAGAGAACGCGAGAATTTATCACTAGTTCCGGAGGTTACAATCGTTCGATTTAAGTTTGGAATTTGTTCGCCACGCGTACTCTCGGTCGTGCGGAATCACCTGTAATCCAATCGTATGTCGTTGGCCAAACCAAATCCGTCGCTTTCCTAGGATCGGCCACATTGGTCCCAAATATTTCGTTGCCGTTTCTCGGAATCGGTGCTCAATTTGCGATCGGATCTCTAGTCCACGTACCGTTTTTTTTAGTTAGCCATTCCCCATTGGTTAGTATCCTGAGAGTGATCTGTTTTGAGCGAGACTTACTAAAATGAAATGAGAAATAATATCTATTTTATTGATTCCGAAAATGAGTCAAAATTCAGGATGTTACAACTCTTCTTCCCATACAAAAATTTCATCCTCAAAATTTGTACTCTAAACCTATCTAATCAAATAAATGTGGATGTTGACGTCATATTACTTCTTTACTTTCCCACATGGCATTTTCTGTTCCATGATGCTCCTATACTACTTTGACTATTGGGATCGTTTTGTTGCGTAGTACTCGATCTTTTCTGTCCTCAATCCTTATAGGTCTTTCCACGTACGACACCTTGTCGTCCACGTCTATCTCCTTGTATCTCAAAACGTGGGTCGGGTTTGGTTCATAGTTTCTCAATATCAACACATGAAATACATTGTGTACTTGGGATAGGTTGGGCGATAAGGCAAGTCAGTAAGCCATATCTTCAATCATCTCCAATATCTCAAATGGACCGACATACCTCGGGCTTAGCTTTCCTTTTTTGCCAAATCAGGACAATCCCTTCATTGTCGACACCTTGAGAAACACATGGTCTCCAACTTGAAACTCCAAGGGTCGTCGTCTTTGATCGGCATAGCTTTTCTGGCGACTCTGTGCTGTCCTTAATCTTTCCTAAATCATCTCGACAGCTTTAACCGTCTATTGTACCAACTCTGGGCCTGTAATACTTCGCTCACCAATTTCATCCCAACATACTGGCGTCCTGCATACCCTGCCATACAAGGCCTCAAACGACACCATTTGAATACTTTGCTGATAACTATTATTGTAAGCAAACTCCACCAGGTATAGTTGTTCTTCCCATTTACCCTAGAAATCTAACACACAAGCACGAAACATATTCTCCAAGGTCTGAATTGTCCTTTCATATTGGCCATCTGTTTGTGGATGATAGGTCGTACTGAACTGTAGTTTCATTCCTAAGGCCATTTGCAGACTCTTCCAGAAGTTGGCCGTAAATCTCGGATCACGGTCCAAAGTGATCGTTACTGGTACTCCATGCAGTCGGACAATCTGTTGCACATACAACTCTGCGTACCTTTCCAACTCAAAATCCTTTCGTACTGCCAGGAAGTGTGCTGACTTAATCAGTTGATCTATTATCACCCATATGGAATCGTGCCCTCTCTGGCTTCTTGGCAACCCTGTGACGAAATCCATTATAATGTGCTCCCATTTCCACTCGGGGAATTCTAATGGTCACAATAGCCCTCCAGGCTCACAGTGTTGTGCCTTGACTTGTTGACAAGTTAGACACTTCGCCACATGTTTGGCCACATCTTTTTTCAATCCATTCCACCAATAATGCTATTGCAGATTTTGATACATCTTTGTACTACCCGGGTGGATACTATAATTGCTGTGATGTGCTTCCCTTAAAATTTCTTCCTTAAGCTCTATATCATCGGGCACACACAGTCGTCCTCAGAACTTCAAAATTCCGTTCTCGCCCATTTGGAAATCCAACTTTCTCATAGCAGTGTCCATTCCAACAATCTTTTGAATCTCTTGGTCCGTAGACTGCAATTCCTTAATCTTAATTTGGATCTCCGGTTCGATCCTCAATGCAAACAACTTGAATGCAAGAAAAAATATGAGAGATATTTGTCATCGGCTAACACTAGATGTGGATGCAAGCAGCAGGGGATTCAAACCAAAAGCAGTTTACACATTTGATAAAGAGCAGATACGAGTCGTTTGTTAATGATTGAAATCTATGCGGTTTCCAAATGAATATGCTTCGAACAACGGGAGATGTGTTGATTTGAATGAATGCAAGTTAATAGGATTAAAGAGTTATGATTGTCACATATTTATGAAGAAACTAATTCTAATAACTTTCGAGGAACTTCTATCAAACTTTATATGGAGCGCCATTACGGAGTTAAGTAATTTCCTTTATGATATTTACTCAATAGTGTTAAAAGCATCACACATGGAGAAACTCGATAGAGACATTCCAATTATTCTTTGCAACTTAAAAAGGATATTTCCTCCATCATTTTTTGATTCAATGGAGCATCTCTTAGTTCACTTGCTTTATGAGGCCAAAGTTGCAGGTCCTGTCTAATTTCGATGGATGTATCCATTTGAAAGGTAAAACTTTTTTTTAAAATAAATTTCAAAATTTTTTATTATATATTATGTTCTGCTAAACTTCTTTCTATTGCAACTAAGTTCTTATATCATTTGAAAAAAAAAGTGAAGAATAAGGCATGTGTTGAAGCTTCAATTTGTAATGCATATATTGTGAAAGAAGTGATAACATTTGTATCATACTATTTTGGCCGCACGTGCAGTACAAGAGACAGAGAGCAGGAAGAAATGATAAGGGTTCCATTGATCCCAATTGCAAATCATTCTCTATTTTCAATTATCTCGATCGCCCAAGCGGCGGATGTAAGCTTCGTTGCTTAATAGGCGAAGAATGACAGGTAGCCCATATATATATTTTATTGAATTGACCATAAGTGGAGCCACACTTCGAGTAAGTGTATATTTGTAAATATATGTATTGCATGTCAAATATTAACTAATATATAAATGTAAATTGTTAATAAGATTTTTCAAACTTCAATGTATGGACTACCACCAAATGAGTTTGACCGTTTGTGTGATGAACAATTTGCAGCATGGTTCCAAACATATGTAAGTTGCCTATGGACCAAAATCAAGTTATTAATATTTTATACATTATTTAAATATATATTATTGACTTTGCGTGTATGACCTTAGGTTCACAGTAATCATGATCAAGTTGAAGAGCAAGGATTACTATATCATTTGTCATGGGGTCCAAAGGCAAGAGTATGAACTTAGCTAGCATATTTCATGAACGGGTATAATTTTCACACTCAAGAATATGGAATGGGAAAAACCACAATAAATAGTAGTGTGCGTGTTCGGTCATCCAATAGTGGCAGTTCAAAAGATGAATTTTATAACTTGTTGGATGAAATCATGGAGATAGAGTACCTCGGACCATTAACGCGAGTTGGGTTATTTAAGTGCATGTGGTTCGACCCAGTCAAAGGAATGAAGGTGCATATGATGTTTAATTTGGTTGAAATAAATCACAAAAAAAGGTATGTGAAATATGAACCATTTGTGTTGGCACAACAAGCAATTCAAGTGTATTATGCATCATATCCTAGTTTGAAACGTGACAAAGCTAATTGGTGGGTTGTATATAAAACCAAATCACGAAAAAAAATCGATGAACACTAGAAGGATACATCATATCAACAAGAGAAAGTTTGCAACACGGTTCATAGTGAGAAATATAACATTCCAACTCTACAAGATCCATTTGGAGCAATGATTGATGTAGATTTAACTAAAATTCGCAAATCAAAATTAGAATGTGTTGCAGAATCTGATTTTGAAACAAATGATGACGACGGCGATGATGACGATGATGCTCACGAAGAACATGAAGATCAAGATGAAGATGAAGGTGAAGATGACAATTTTTAAGACTTTTTACTGATTATGTCGTAATTATTATTATTATTATTATTATTATTATTATTATTACGACAAGACTTTATTGTCGTTGTCATATTTATTATTGTTGTTATTGTCGTAATTATTAGTATTGTTGTTGTTGTTATTATTATTATTATTGTTGTTGTTGTTGCTGTTGGTGGTGGTGGTGGTGTTGATTATTTTTATTGCTATTATTGTTACTGAAACAGTATTGTCGGGAAAAAAAAACGAATTAGGGGTGTGTGGGGTAGTAGAAATGAAATAGGCGTGTCTTGGGCTTTTTTTAAGAATTCATGGCCACGGATTTAGCCATTAATTTGATTCAAAATCAAAATAGGCATGTTTTGGAATTTTTTTTAAGAATTCGTGGCTAAATCCGTGGCAAAATTTGCCACGGATTTGATTTAAAATCAAAATAAGTGTGCTTTGGAATTTTTTTTTTAAATCCGTGGCTAAATGCGTGGCAAATTTAGCCACAAATTTGATTTAAAATCAACATAGGCGTGCCTTGGGCATTCTTGTAAAATTCATGGCTAAATCCGTGGCAAATTTGCCACGCATTTAGCCATGAATTTGATTTAAAATCGAAATATGTGTTTTGGAATTTTTTTTAAAAATCCGTGGCAAATTTGCCATAGATTTAGCCACGAATTTGATTTAAAATCAACATAGGCGTGTCTTGAGCATTCTTGTAAAATTCGTGGCTAAATCCGTGGCAAATTTTCTACGGATTTAGTCACGAATTTCATCTAAAATAAAAATAGGTGTGTTTTGGAATTTTTTTTAAAAATTCGTGGCTAAAGCCCTGGCAAATTTGCCACGGATTTAGCCACGGAAAAAATATTAGGTTTTGTCGTGACAATTTTATATTTCGGTTCGAATTTGTTGCGGCAAAATTAAAGTCTATGGCTAACATCGTGGTAAATTAGCCACGGATTCAAATTTGTGGCTAATTCCGTGGCAAATTAGCCACGGATTTTGATTCGTGGCAAATTTGTCACGGATTTAGCCACAAATTTCATTTAAAATGATATTTTCAGCTTTTTTAAAAATTCGTTGCTAAATCCGTGGCAAATTTGTCACGAATCCTAATCCGTTGTTAATTTGCCATGAAATTAGCCACGAATTTGCATCCGTGGCTAATTTGCCACGAATTTGCATCCGTGGCTAATTTGCCACGATATTAGCCACGGATTAAAATCCGTGACTAATTTCCGCAGGAATTAAAAAAAACATGCATCGTCTTCATTTCTTCTCTGTCTCGATCGAGCATTTTAGGGTTTTCTTCTGCTTCCTCTTGTCCCTCTTCTCCACCTCTGGCTCTGTCTCTCTCTCGATTTTTACGAATTTCGGCGAGCTTCGGCATTCTTAGGCATTCTACAGCGCAATTGTCGGCATTGTTCGGCATTGTTTGGCCACGGACGCTGGGAAGCGCAAGGACACCGAGCGCGAGGATCGTTGGTCGAAAGTTTTAGAGGTACGTTCTCTAAATCTTTTTGTGGACGTTTCCTTCTGCTTCTGTTGTTTGTTGTTTATGTTAGCCGAATTAGCTGGGGTCTGCTTTTGCTTCTGCTTTTGGTTGTTGGTTTTGCTTCTGCTTCTATTGGTTTGTGTTGGATGAATTTGCTACTGCTTCTGCTTCTGCTTGCTGGTTTTGCTGGTTTTGTGTCTGAATTTAGGGTTTTCTGGTTTTGATGATTTTGTGGGCGAATTTAGGGTTTTTTGTTCTGTATTGGGTTTGCTTGCTGGTGGTCTACTTAAGTGGGCGAATTCGATTCTGTTTGTGCTGTTCGTGCTGTTTGTGGGTGAAATAAAATGGTTCCGTTCTGTTTTGCCCACGAATTTGATTATGTTCGTGGGCGAAACAGAACAGTTCTGCTTCGCCCACGAATAACATTCTATTCGTGCTGTTCGTGGGCGAATGTTGTTCGTGGGAGAAACAGAACGATTTTGTTTTGTTTTGCCCACAAACAGCATTTTGTTCGTGCTATTCGTGGGTGAAACAAAATGGTTCTGTTCTGTTTCGCCCACAACAGCATTATGTTCGTGCGAAACAGAATGATTGACGAGTGGAAATGAGCTGAAATTTGGTCGAGCTAAAATTTGGTCGGATTTAGGTTGAAATTTGGTCGGATTTGGGTTGAAATTTGTTTGAAATTTGGTCGGAATGAGTTGAATTTGGTCGGCCAAGTGGAAATGGCCCACTGATCCAAAATCACTGCCTATGGCTGTGCCGCAAGTCATTTTTCGGCATTTCGGAGTCGTTTAGATGAGTTTTTTAGCAAAAAACTATTCTTGTGAACAATGTTTTCTGTTCGGTTTTCATTTTTTTGGCGTTTCGGAGTCGTTTCATTATTATTTTATTTATATCTAGGTTTGAATATTGAAACCAATAAAAAATAGGCTATAATGTTTTAATAAAATATTTATTATGCTCCTTTGATTTCTTGCGAACTATATAATGCAAATCTATGTTATGATGATTGTTTACAAATTATAGTGTTCCAAATGGAAATTTTAGAGTTAACTTTTCCCTAACTTTACTAGACTAGTTGAATGTACCCACTACCTAAAAAGCATTTTGGGCATTTATATGTGATTATAAACGTGGAATGGTGTATATGGCTTGGGACTTTGTTCTATTGATGTTTCTTTTGGTGTGCTGTAAGTGTGCTTAGTTGTTGTTTATCGATTTTAAATTGATTTCTTCATTTTAGTGAAAAAATTTGTAAATATAAAAAACGAAAACTGGAATAGCATATAAGCTTCCTATTTGTTGAGTTGCCTATTTTGGCAGTTAGCTTTATTGCTCATTTTTCGGAATACTGCTTGTTATTGCTATTGTTCTCCCTATTTTACTGTTGTACGACCAGAAATTAAGCTCGTAGATATTTTCGAACAGCTTGCTTTTTATCAAGGGCCAAGTTTCTCTCTTGCTCTAAAAAACAAAATGGTAAGCTTTCAACTTTTTTAACATTATGTGTCCCTAAAACATATTCATATTTTTAAACATTTTTGTCTAACTTTCCAACTTTTTAGTATAAACGTGGAGGTCACATGCGTTATGGTATAGTTTCACAAAGAAGACCAGGCCCTTCCCCTTCCCCTTCCTCGTCCCCATCTCCGTCCCTCTCCTCTTTCCTTGCCCTTTTATCTAACTCTCAACCAGTACATGCTGATAGACACATTGGTCCTTCCTCCTACCCTTAAATGCGAACTGAATCTATTTCAGTTCCATCACTTTCGGTTCCACCTTCAATGCATCACTCGAATGACGAAGAAGATAGTCAATTCATCATATCCCCATTTAGAGATTTGTATGTACTTCATTTTTTTAAGTATATGTAAATTATTATGGATGTCAACTGAATTGTCCGTATGCTTCACAAATGCTACGTATGTTGACATCATTATAACCCATTTGCAGATTCACAGATGCTACGTATGTTGTAAGGAACTTAATAAAATAATCAATAACTGTTAGATGGGGCAGTATAGTAATTGGACCACCACTCCAAAAGAAGTAAAGGAATTGTGGTGGAATGAGTTCAAGGTAAGTTTTATCCTTCTATTTTCTCACAAACTAAATTCGGTTTAGCATACTGAGTGTACACTTGTTTTTCTATTGATTGCTTGCAGCGGAAGTTCAAGTGGGATGAAGCGGTAGAAACAGAAGTTAGAAGAATTTTTAAGAAGAAAGCCGATGATCACATGCGAAATGTGATGAATAGAGCAAAAAGAAGTCAAGAAAAGCCGGATTTAATTACAGCTGACAATTGGGCAGAAATTAAGAGAACTTGGAACACCGAAAAGCATAAGCAAATCAGTGAAATAAATAAGAAGAATCGAGCTTCTAGATCTGGTGAAATGTCTGCCACATATGCTGGGAGCTCTATCAATATCGGGGAGTATAGGAAAATATTGATAAGTCTGTTAAATATGTTGTAAAAGTTAATTCCATTATTACTCATTTATATTTATATTTTGTAGGTAGATGAATTAAGGACAGAACTGAGCTTCATAACTATATTTGAATGCACGTTTCAAAAAAAAATATAAAATATGAACTGGCAATCAAGTAGAAGCTATTAAGTTATGTTAGGCTAAATTTTGTATTTATATACATGAAGTTTTTTTATTTTCATCTATATTGTTAATGTAGGACAAATATGATGAACTTGTAATGAGCACTGCTGCTAGTGGTGATGGTGATGGTGATGGTGTTGCTTCGTCCGAGCCATCAGTTGACAGTATGGCATTATGGATGGAGGCATCGGATGGAATGAGAAAAGATCAAATATTTGGGATGGGATCCTTGTCAAAGATATACATAACGCCGACTATCGGAACTTCATCCTCCAATGCGGCTTTTTTAACGAGAACACAACACGAGGAGCAAATGATGAACGACACAGTAGGTGATGATGAACGACACAGTGATGAACTTCATCCTCTTGTACCTCCCACTAATCCAGTAGGTGATGGGTACAATGATGAACGACATAGTGATAATGACATTGCTGATGATGATGCTGATGCTGATGATGATGATGATCCTTGCTAGTTAAAATTTCCAAACTCGAGGGTAAGCTTGCTTCAGCATTATCTATTTATTTATAGGACAAGTTATTATTTGTTGCATTTGTTCAATGCACATGTATCGATTCTGTTAAAAGTTCAACAACTATTATAAGTTCAACAACTGTTTTTGCATATATACACGAGAGACAATGGACTAATCAAGCTGATGCTCGGCTATCTCTCTTTGCTATTGAATAGATGTGAAAAAATTAAGAGGGGTTAGGAGTTTGATATTGTGATGTTTGCGCTGCAGATGGACAAGACTTCGATTCATGGAGACACTATAGACTACATGACTACGTGAAAGAACTTCTTGGCAAGATCAACAGTTTGTAACGAGAGACCGAACTTCTTAGTGCTTTGTTCCATTTCTTTCTTTTTTTGTGTTTGTTCTTGTCTTGACTGTGATTCTATCAATGTTAAATATAAACTTTATAATTGCTACTAATTAGATTTCAAATCGAAATCGTCCCTAATTCACTGACTTCGTCGCTAAATTATCATTAAAATTTGTCGTCAAATTCTTTTTCGGAACAATGTTCATGGCAAAAGTCATAATTTTACGTGGCAAATTAGTGACGAATTTTGCCATGAATAAGTTCGTTGCAAAATACTGACAAAAAAAAATTGGTGGCAAATTAGCCACAAATTAGTTCGTTGCAAAATACTGAAAAAAAAATTGGTGGCAAATTAGCCACGAATTTTGCCATGAAATGTGTTCGTGGCAAATTAGCGACAAATTAATTTGTCGTAAAAAATTAACAAAAAAAATTTTGCTGGCAAATTAACCACAAATTTTGCCACGAAATTTGTTTGTCGCAAATTAGCAATAAATTTCACCACGGAAAATTAGCAACGATTTTTGCCACGAAAATATTTCGTCACAATTTCGCGACCAACAAAAATAAATTTTGAAAAAAATAGCGACGAATTTTGCCACAAATACAATTCATGGCAAATTAGCAACGAATTTTACCACGAATAAAGTTCATTGCAAATTAGTAACGAATTTTGCCACAAATATAGTTTGTGGCAAATTAGCCACGAATAATTAGTGATGAATTTTGTGATGAATTTTTTTTCGTCGCAAATCAGCCACGAAAATTGAAATTTTCTGTCGCAAAATTTTGTGACGGCCTATTAGCGACGAATTTTTTTTCCGTTGCGATGAATTTTTTTCCGTTGCCAAAATTTTTCGTGGCAAAATTCGTGGCTAAAACCAACTTTTTTTGTAGTGGCATGAGCGGAACACGTGATGCGTGTGGACATGAAACGACTCGGGGGGTTTGAGAGAGAGAGAGAGATCGATCATATTACGTAAAAGTTGGAGTCTTGGAGTCTTGCATGTCTTGCACAATCCTGCTTTCTTATAACAAAATTCTTTACAAAATTCAGCCTCATTAGTACAAAATTCAAACATATTACTTTATAATAAAGTAGAAAAATTTTTGTCATCTTATTTAATCTAATACAATGTTTCTAAAATAATATGTCAATATCAACTTGCCTTTCACATATATATCGATGACACGAAAAGTTTTGCAGTCAGTTTTTATCATTTAAATAGTTTTTATTATCTAATGTTATTGTACATTTACGAGGGTTTTTGTACAATGATCGAGGCAGGGTACCTATGTTAAGTTTCACGTAATATCTAGAGTTTCAAAAGCGCCAAGTTTCTCTCTCTCTTTTTAAGAACGCAGAGCAGGAAGAAGAAGACAACGATGACGCAAGCAAGAAAATAAGAAAAAGAAAATAGTGAAGTTAATAGGTGACCATGGTAGAGTTAACTTGCTTTTTGGCCATGTCCATCGCGTAGCAATTATTGTGCTTTCCTCAAGTTGCAAATGGCCGTACGACTTCTTACACACGACCCTATTTAAGATGGCCTTAGTTAGAGCATAACCGTGGGACCCAACTTGTCCTATCTATCTTTGTGCAATTGTCCAATCTAGATTGCCACGTACACATGAAATCTTCACCCCCACACCCCCAAAGTCCAATCGCATCCCCACCTAAACGATGCTTTTACACTGTTTTTTGTTTTGCCTTGCTTTACCAAACACGTGATCTTTTTACCCTTTTTATGGTTGCCTTTGTAAAAAAAAGGATAAAAATAAGGAAAAAAAGGACAAAGGGAAAAAGAAGACACATCAAATCCGAGGACAACGATATCATACCACTTGTAGTGAATTTCATGCTTTGCGTTCTCACAGTCCTTAACAAAATATCTACATATATATAATCTAACCTTGTCTTGAACCGGTTTTTATATTTATTTGGCGGGTGAATTTCTTAAAAAATTTCAAATTTTAGGTCAAGTCTTAAATCTATTCTGAACTTTTTTTTATCTCAGAAAAAGCACCAAACTTTAAGTTTAGTTCCAAATCTGCATCGAATTTTGTTTTATGTAAAAAAAAATCAGCAAATTTCAATTTATTTTCAAAAATATACTCTCGTGATCCAGTCCCAAACTTTAAGTTCAGTCCCAAATCTGCCCTGAATTTTGTTTTATGTAAAAAAAAAATCAGCAAATTTCAATTTATTTTAAAAAACAAACCTCCGTGATCCAGTTCCAACTTGATATGGCACTTTTATGTCGATAAAAAATCATCATCAGCAAAATAATGGGGTGATAGGTATAGATCGACATCGCATTTTCACTTCGATAACAAATCAAACCAAATAAAAATTGTTGAGATTTTCCAAAATAAAACCATTCTGGGATATGAAAGTTAGGGAAGATAACAAATCCACTCAAAAAACTTTTTTTTAATTTTAAAAAAACCGAACTTTTAGGTTCAGTCCAAATTTACTCTAACCTTTTTTTTTTGTCTAAAAAAAGCCCAATTACTTTATTGATGTGGATTTTTTATCAATGTGGAAGTGCCACATCAAGTTGAGACTGGATCATGGGGGTATATTTTTTAAAATAAATTGAATTTTGGTGATTTTTTTACACAAAATAAAATTCGGGACAGATTTGAGACTGGACTTAAAGTTTAGGATTTTTTCTGAAACAAAAAAAAGTTTGGGGCAGATTTGAAACTGGATCTAAAGTTTGGAATTTTTTTTAGATAAAAAAAGTTCATGGCAGATTTGGGACTTAACATAAAATTGGGGGGTTTTTTAGGGAATTAGGCCTTTATTTGGCTTAAAACATATGAAATTTTCACAACACTTAAGTATTAATATTTAATTTATGCATAATCTTTCAAAATCCTTTAATATTCGAATAACATTTTAAAATATAGTTTTTGCATTTTAAAAAGCATAAATAATACATAATATACCTTACCAAAAAAATAATACATAATATATATTTAATCTAATCTAGTCTTGAACAAGTTTTTACAATTTTTTTTTTCTTGATACCTATCAAATTTTCACAACCGTTAAATCTTGATATGGAATTTATTCGTAAATTTTTTCAAAATATTTTAATATTTAAATAATATTGTAAAATTTAGTTTTTGCATTTTAAAAAGAAAATAAGTGCTAAGAAAACTCCGTTAACTTTGATCATCATGATTACCTTCTTTCATTTTATTTTATCGTGTGTTATTTGTAAAACCAAATTATGTATATATTTTGAATTTTAACAAAAAAGTAAACGTTGTTTTGAGTTTTAAGAAACACAAACAAACGAGTGCCAAGAAAATTCAGCTATTATGTGTTATTTGTGACCAAAACTATGAATATATATACATATCTATCAATGATAGGAAAGTTAGGTAGAGTGAAGTTAAATGGCCGAGTCATGTTATCAAAAAACTCAATTCTTTCACCTTTCTTAAATTAATTCGACATATTACTAACGATAAAGTAGAATAAAGCTCAATCATCTTGTTTGATTTAGGGGAAAAGCCATTAAAAACCTCCAATTACGAGCACCATGATATATTTACCATAAATATTTTTCGTGACACCAACAATTCTAAATTTGTACCTATGTGATACATTTACCCTCCATCATGGTTCATTCAATGAGCACCATTAAAAAATCTACTTACATGGATGATGAACAGCAAATTGTGTTGACATGGCGTCAATGTGGTTTGAATGAAATAAAAACGGCATCATTTTAATTGGAAAATCATCTAATGAAATCTTAACGAAGAATAAATATATCACACACATGGCTACAAGGTTAGGGTTCTTGATATCACAAGAAAATTTTTAAAGCAAATGTATCATCATAGGCATAATTTGAAGTTTTTTATGTTAGAAAAAGAGTTCAAAGAAAAAAAATCATTACTTATATTGCTTACAAAAATAATAGAACGAAAATACTTGTAACGTCCGTGAAAATGTTGACAATTGAAATATTTTTCATTTATTAATTATTTTAAGTCATATAAGTGATTATTTATTAAAAAATATTTTTTAAAATTATTCATTTTTCATAAAATTTAATGTGATATTTCTAGAATAGGATATGAACATCAACTTGCCGTACATATATGAATGAGCCTCAATCTTTCTTGCGTACACACACGGGAAGCAATGATGAAGTGGGATGTTTTGCTATTATAAGTTTCTATCATTTAAATACTTTCTATTATTTATTATTATCATGCACTTATATTATCTTTAAGTTTAGGCTGTGAATGAGGTGACTGACCATTAGTGAGGGGCAATTAATAAGTGAACATCTGATTATTTTTGGCCATATCGGTTACATGGCAATTATTACGCTTCCTCTTCTGTCAAGTTCATGATGCAGATCCAAATACATCTTCGTCCACGTGACCCTATTTGTGGGGCCTCAGTGGATATCCGTGGGGTTCAGCTCCACCGTACTCGCCCCATCATCCTATGTCTCTTTGTATAATTAACCTTTTTAATTTTTTTAATCTTTATTTTATTAAATTGAACAGTTGATTTATACAAATCGTTCTTTCTTTTACTTAGATGCTCTATGTGATAATGATGTGTGTAACAAAGGGCACATGTTCCACAAAAGGATATATTAAATTACAAAAGAAAAGTCATATACGAAAGTACACGACAAAACATATATTATGAAAATTGGGTGATTAAGAAGCAGGCGAACACTAGCAGACAAAAAGTCGGGCTTCAAAAAATAGTGCAAAGATATACATGTAATACCACTAATGTGTCTTGACAAAGGAAATTCATATCTTTTGAGAGATGAGGTTTGTTTTGAAATGCAATTTCAGAAACCGATCGATTTTGTGGGAACTGGCAAATAACCTTCTTGTAACACTCTTGTTTTCGAAATGAAAAAAAAAAAAAGAGGAAATGCATTAGAGAGACACCAAAGGTAGATGAATAGCAACACCACCATAGTCGAGGTGATTGTTGGGAAACATATAGTTGGAAAGTGATTGAGGCAGGGTACCTAAATTAAGTTTCATGTAATAAATTGGGCGATTGGCCATTAATGAGGGACAATTAATAAATCAACATTTGATTTTTTTATATCTAGAGTTTCAAAAGCGTCGGGTTTCTCTCTATCTCTCTAAAAACGCAGAGGAGGAAGAAAAAGTCAATGGTGGCGCAACAAAAAAAATAAGAAAAAAGAATTGTGGAGTTAATAGGTGACCATGGTCAAGTTAACTTGCTTCTTGGCCATGTGCATTGCGCAGCAATTATTGCGCTTTCCTCAAGCTGCAGATGGCGGTACGATTTCTTACACACGACCCTATTTAAGGCAGCCTCAAAGTCATGCATAGCTGTGGGCCCCAACTTGTCCTGTCTGTCTTTGTACGTGTTGTCCGATCTAGATTCACCACGTACTAACGAAATCTCCACCCCTACACCCCCAAAAGTCTAATTGCAGCCCCACCCAAAAGATGCTTTTACGCTGTTAGTTGTTGCGCCCTTGCTTTACGTAACACTTGATCTTCTTACCCTTTTTATGGTTGCCTTTGGAAAAGGGACAAAAGTCAGGAAAATGAGGACATATCAAATCGCAAGACAATGACACCACCTGTAGTGAATTTCAGGTTTGCGTTCTCACAGACCTCAACAAAATATCTACATATATATAATCTAATCTTGTCTTGAGCCACTTTTTACATTTATTTGGCTTAAAACATATGAAATTTTCACAACACTTAACTTACAATATTTAATTTATGCATATTCTTTCAAAATCCATTAATATTCGAATAACATTTTAAAATTTAGTTTTTGCATTTGAAAAAGCATAAATAATATATAATATATATTTAATCTAATCTAGTCTCGAACAAGGTTTTACAGTTTTTATTTCTTGATACTTGTCAAATTTTCACAACCGTTAAATCTTGATATGGAATTTATTCGTAAATTTTTTCAAAATATTTTAATATTTAAATAACATTGTAAAATTTAGTTTTTGCATTTTAAAAAGCAAACAAGTCCGAAGAAAACTCCGTTAACTTTGATCATCATGATTACCTTCTTTTGTTTTATTTTATCGTGTGTTATTTGTAAAACCAAATTATGTATATATTTTGTATTTGAATAATATTTTGAATTTTAACAAAAAAAAGTAAACATTGTTTTGAGTTTTAAGAAACACAAACAAACGAGTGCTAAGAAAATTAAGCTATTATGTGTCATTTGTGAAACCAAAACTATGGATATATGTACAGACCTATCAATGACAGGAAAGTTAGGCAGAGTGCAGTTAAATGGCTGAGTCACGTTATCACAAAACTCCATTCTTTCACCTTTCTTAAATTAATTCGACATATTACTGACGATAAAGTAGAATAAAGTTCAATCATCTTGTTTGATCTAGGGGAAAAGCCATTAAAAACCTCTAATTACGAGCACCGTGATATATTCACCATAAACATTTTTCGTGACGCCAACAATTCTAAATTTGTACTTATGTGATACATTTACCCTCCATTACGGTTTCTTCAATGAGCACCATTAAAAAATCTACCTACATGGACAATGAATAGCAAACTGTTTTGACATGACGTCAACATGGTTTGAGTGAAATAAAAATGGCGTCATTTTAATTGGAAAATCATCTGATAAAATCTTGACGGAGAATAAATGTATCACACACATGGCTACAAGGTTAGGGTTCTTGATGTCACAAGAAAATTTTTAGAGCAAATGTATCATAGTAGGCATAATTTGAAGTTTTTTTATGTCAAAAAAAGAGTTCAAAGAAAAAATCATTACTTATATTGCTTACAAAAATAAAAGAACGAAACTATTTGTAACGTCTATGAAAATGTTGACAATTGAAATATCTTCCATTTACTAATTATTTCAAGTCATATAAGTGATTATTTATTAAAAAATATTTTTTAAATCATTCATTTTCATGAAATCTAATCTAATATTTCTAGAACAAGATATGAACATCAACTTGCCGTACATACATGAATGAGCCTTAATCTATCTTGCGTACGCACACGGGAAGCAATGATGAAGTGGGATGTTTTGCTATTATTAGTATTTATCATTTAAATACTTTCTATTATTTATTAAGATTAATATCACAAAAAACCTCAAATTGATACACTTGTAGTATTTGCTACTTATAGTGATTCCAGAGAGTTCACAATCATAAACTATCAAAAGCTTGCAGACAAACAATTCGAGACTTGAATATAGACCGTAAAATGAATTTGAAGCTGCACATCTATGTCCAACGGCTCAAAATCATGTCAAACTCCATCATGACAAGCACTACAAAAAAAATGGATTTTTGCCATGAAAATTTGCAACGAAAAATTTTTCGTTGCAAATTTTCAACAACTTTTCCAACGAAAAGTAAAATTCGTTGAAAATTAGCGATGAAAAATTTTTCATCTCTAACTTCGTCGGAAATTACCAACGAAAAATTTTTCGTCACAAAATTTGTCGGTAATTAGCGACGAAAAAGTTTGTCGTAAAATTCACCGGAAATAAGCGACGAAAAAATTTTCCTCGCAAAAATCGTTAGAAATTAGCGCAAATTTCCGACAATTTTTGCGACGAAAAATTTTTCGTCGCTAATTTCCGACAAATTTTGGCACAGAAATTTATTCGTGGCAAATTTACGACGAAAAATTATTCGTGGCTAATTTGTCACAGAAAAAAAATTTAATTTTCCGGGCAATTATTGCAGTGTGTACTATTTTCGTTGCAAAATTTGTGGGAAATTCCCATAAATTTTGCAACGAAATTCAATAGGTGCATTTTTCAAATTCGTTGCAAAATTCGTCGGAAATTTCCCATGAATTTTGCCACGAATTCAAAAAAACCCGGTATTGTTACGCTTAATTGAAATTCATGGGAAAATTCGTTTGAAATTATCAACGAATTTTGCCACGAAATCAGTACATGGGGCATCTTCCAAATTCGTGGGAAAATTTGTGGGAAATTTCCAACTAATTTTTCCACGAATTTCAATTTTCGGGGCAATTATTGTAGTGTGTTCTTTTTTCGTTACAAAGTTCGTGGGAAATTTTCCACTAATTTTCCCACAAAATTCAATAGGTGCCTTTTTCAAATTCGTGGGAAATTTCTCATGAATTTTCCCACAAATTCACAAAAACCTGGTATTGTTCGGCTTCATTGAAATTCGTGGGAAAATTCGTGGGAAATTTCCCACGAATTTTGTCACGAATTTCAATTTTCGGTACAATTATTGCAGTGTGTACTATTTTCGTTGCAAAATTTGTGGGAAATTTCCCACGAATTTTGCAACGAAATTCAATAGGTGCCTTTTTCAAATTTGTGGGAAAACTCATGGGAAATTTCCCACGAATTTTGCTACGAATTTGAACAAATTTGGTATTGTGCAGCTTAATTTGAAAAATTTTTGTGATTTGCATACCCACCCCCAATTTCTCTCTCTCAACTCATTCCTCATATCCCCTTGCTGTTCTCTCTCCGTCTCTCTTTCGTTTTTCTTGATTTACCTATCTGCAAACGCGCAAATCAATTTCGGTAAATCTTTTCCGTCGGTAAGTGTCGTGGCTAATTTCGTGACTAATTAGCGACAAAAACAGTTCGTCGCAAAATTATTCATCTCTAGATTTGTATTTTTTGGTGTTATTGAAATTTTTTTCTCTTCTTTACTGGCTTGGGTGGTCATCAGAGATATCGCCAGCTATGGGCCGAGGTTTAGCGGCCTGGCTATGGCCGCCGGTCAACCTTGCCGACGCCTAGGTGGGCTAGCCTCTCATGGCCCTTGCCTAACCTCGTATGGCCCTTGCCACGGCCGGCGAGCTTGGCCCTCGCCAGTGCTAGCGAGGGTGAGCCTCGCATGGGCAGACGGCGAGGGCCGACCTCGTCGGCCATGACGAGCTCGAACCTTGCCATGGCTAGCGAGCTGGAGCTCACTTGGCCTCGCCGCCCCATGGAGAGCTCGGCCCTCACCATGGCCGGCGAGCTCGAGCTTGCCTGGCCTCGCCGGCACTGGCGAGGGCCGAGCTCGCCATGGCCGGCAACCTCGAGCTCGCCCAGAACTTGCCCAGGCGAGCTTGCCGGTCGCTGGACCGGCGACCGGCCAAGAAGAAAGAAAAAAAAATAGGAAAAGAAAAAGAAAGGAAAAAAATAAAAGATATTTAATAAATGAATTTTATGTAATTTGTTTTTATTTTAGGTACGTGTCCATTTGAAAGTCTCGCAATTCAAGTTAACGTTGCAATTCTCATCAAATTATCCACTTTCTACTATAAAGATTTCAGTCAAATACTTAGTAAGTCTTCTTGACATGGTAATTTTTTCAATTTTTTCAAGTTCAAAGTGATTGTTTCGTAAAAAACAAAATTTTAATATTTGGAATTTTATGGTTTTAATTAACAAAATTAAACAATAGATATGATATTTTCAATAATTTAGGATAATTTTTTTATTTTTATATAGACACAATGCAAAGAGGCAGGGGTTGGATGTATAATAAGAACTTACCTAGACGTTAAGGGTTGACCGATGAGTTTCATATCGGGTTGGAACTATTTTTGAACTTTGGTAGTAGTAAATATGAGTTCATTGATGGAAATAAGTTAAGTTGTCCATGTAAAAAATGTAGTAATGAAAAATTTCAAGATATTAATAAAGTTAGATAACATCTTTGTAGATTTTGGTTTACTCCGAACTATTATAATTGGATTTGTCATGGTGAACCATTTATATCTAACGACGGATATCGAATAAGCGACCAATTTTCAATTATGGAAGAATGTAGTTATTATGACCAATTGAATTCATACCAAGGGATGGTGTCTGATAAAACCGGTCATAATTTTGTGTTAGAATCGAATCATGCAAGTACCAGTTTTACTCCTATACCTAAACAAGTGGGAACTAGTCATGCATCAAAATTGGAAGAGTTAGGAGTTACAGGTTTTGATGAGAATGTGTGTGATGGAACTTTTCAATTTAATCAGTTCTGGAAAGTGTTGAAAACAGTAGATGAACCTTTATGAGTAGGTTGTGACAACCATACGAAGGTATCAGTGACAGCAAGACTATTAAATATTAAGTCAAAGCATAATGTGTCTGTGGATTGCTTCAACTCTTTTGTTGACATAATGCGGGAAACAATGCCTCGTCATAACATCATGCCAAGTGACTTTTACGATATGAAAAAGCTAATTGATAACTTAGGTCTTTCAGTTGTAAGGATTGATGTACGTACTATGGGTTGTATGTTATATTGGAGAGATGATGAAAATACAAAATCATGCAAATTCTATAACCAACCTAGGTACAAGATTAATAGGAGGTAGGGTCGTAATCAGAAGCGTAGACCATGAAGCAAATGTTTTATTTGCCCTTAATCACCAGGTTACAAAGGCTTCATGCGTCTCAAATCACTGCTAAAAACATGACTTGGCATGTAAATCATGAAACTTAAAAGGATCTAATGTGTCATCCTTCAGATGCAGAGGCATGAAAACATTTTAATAGAATATACCCTGAGTTTGTGATGGAGTCTTGAAACATCAGGTTAGGTCTGTATGCTGATAGATTTGCCTCATTTGGGAAATTAAGAAAAAGTTAATCATGTTGGCCAATTATCTTAACTTCATACAATCTTCCACCTGGTATGTGCATGAAGACACATTATGTGTTTTTGACATTGATTGTGACTGACCCGCAAAATCCGAAAATATAGATGTTTATATGCAACCATTGATTGAAGAGTTACAATCGCTATGGGTTGAAGGTGTCCCTACGTATGACGTTTCTACCGATCAAATATTTATATTGAAGGCTGCTCTTTTTTGGACAATAAATGACTTTTTAGCTTATGGAATGTTATCTGGATGGAGTACAGTTAGGATCTTAGGATATCCGATATGTATGGAGAGATCGAAGGCATTCAGATTAAAACATGGTAAGAAACCCAGCTATGTTGATTGTCACAGGCAATTTTTGCCGTTAAATCATACATTCAGAAGGAATAAAAAAGAGCTTATCAAGAATAAGATCGAAAGAACACATCCACCATTGAGATTGATCGGTCATCAAATTTGGGAGCGAGTACAAGAGTTTCCAACTGTTATTGAAAATTCTCACAGCACAACTTTTGCGTATGGAAGTACACATAAGTGGACTAAACGCAGTATATTTTAGGATCTACCATATTGGAAGGCCCATCTTATTCATCATAATCTTGACATCATGCACATAGAGAAGAACATTTTCGATAATGTCATAAATACTATGATGGATGTCACTGGAAAAATAAAAGACAACTTGAATGCAAAAAAAAATATGAGGGATATTTGCGATCGGCCAACACTAGATGCGAATGCAAGTACTAGGGGACCAAAACCAAAAGCAGTTTATATATTGGACAAAGAGCAGAGACGGGTCGTTTGTCAATGGTTGAAATCGGTGCGATTTCCTGATGGATATGCTTCCAATCTCGGGAGATGCGTTAATATGAATGAATGCAAGTTGACAGGTCTGAAGAGTCATGATTGTCACATATTTATGGAAAGACTAATTCCAACAGCCTTCAAGGAAGTTCTACCAAACTTTGTGTGGGACGCCATTACAAAGTTAAGTAATTTCTTGCATAATATTTGCTCAACAACGTTGAAAGCATCACATATGGAGAAACTAGAGAGAGATATTTCAATTATTCTTTACAACTTAGAAATGATATTTCCTCTATCGTTCTTTAATTCAATGGAGCATCTCTTAGTTCACTTGCTTTATGAGACCAAAGTTGCAGGTCCCGTCCAATTTCGATGGATGTATTCATTTGAGAGGTAATTTTTTTTAAAATAAATTTGAAATTACTTCATTACATATTATGTTCCGATAAACTTTTTTCTATTGTAACTAGGTTCTTATATTATTTGAAGAAAAAAGTGAAGAATAAGGCATGTGTCGAAACTTCAATTTGTAATGCATATATTGCGGAAAAAGTGACAACATTTGCATCATACTATTTTGAACCGCACGTGCAATGCAAGAGGCAGAGAGCAAAAAGAAATGATAAGGGCTCAATTGATCCCAATTGCAGATCATTCTCTATTTTCAATTATTTGGGTCGACCAAGCGGCGCATATAAGTTTCGTCACTTAACAGGCGAAGAAAAGCAGGCAGCCCATACATATATTTTACTGAACTGTCCAGAAGTTAAGCCATACATCGAGTAAGTGTACATTTGTAAGTATATGATTGTGTGTCAAACATTTGCTAATACATAAATGGTATTTGTTAATAGGAATTTCCGAAATTCAATATATGGACTACCACCAAATGAGTTTAACCGTTTGTGTCATGAACAATTTGCAACATGATTCAAAACATATGTAAGTTGCATGTAGATGAAATCCAAGTTATTCGAATTTTTTATACATCATATATTAAAATATATTTATTGACATTGCGTGTGTCAACTTAGGTTCACAGTATTCATGATCAAGTTGGAGAGCAAGGATTGCTATATCATCTGTCGTGAGGTCCAAAGTCAATAGTACGAAGTTGGCCAACATATTTCATAAATAGGTATAATTTTCACACTCGAGAATATGGAATGGGAAAAAACACAATGAATAGTGGAGTGTGTGTTCAATCATCTAATGGTGGCAGTTCGCAAGATGATTTTTATGACTTGTTGGATGAAATCATAGAGATAGAATATTATGGACCATTAATGCGGGTTGTGTTATTTAAGTGCATGTGGTTCGACCCCGTCAAAGGAATGAATGTGCATACGAAATTTAATTTGGTTAAAATAAATCACAAGAAAAGATATATGAAATATGAACCATTTGTCTTGGCACAATAAGCAATTCAAGTATATTATGCATCATATCCTAGTTTGAAACTTGACAAAACTGATTGGTAGACTGTATGTAAAATCAAAACAAAAAAAAAATCGAGGAACACTGAAAGGACACAGCATATCAATAAGAGGAAGTTCGTAACATGATTGAAACTTATGAATATAACATTTCTACTTTTCGAGATCCATGTGGAGCGATGATCGATGTAGATCCAACTAAAATTTACGAATCAAATTTTGAAGTGGGTATAGAATGTGATTTTGAGACAAAGAATGAAGATGATGCTCATGAAGAAAATGAAGATCAAGACGGAGATGAAGATGAAGATGAAGATTATGATTTTTGAGACTTTTTACTAATTATGTGTAATCATTATTATTATTGCAACATGTGTTTTTTGTTGTTGTCATAATTTTTATTATTGTTATTGTCGTAATTATTATTGATGTTGTCGTTGTTGTTATTATTAGAATTCGTGGCGAATTAGCCTCAGATTTAACCACGGAATTGAAATAGTCGGGAAAAAGCCACGCGACTTGTAACGTCCCGAAATTCGACCCACTTTCGTTATCAATGAAATTGATATCTTTTCTCATTGCGTTTCAGTAAGTCTCACCTAGATATGATCAATCTCGGGATACTGACCGATAAGGAAAGGCTAACTAGGAAAAACGGTACGTGGACTCAAGAACTCGATCGCGAATTGAGTCCGATTCTGAGATATGACGAGAGAATATTTTGTTCCAAGTGGGCTGGTCCAAGGAAAGTGACAAATTGAGTTTGACCGACGACGTGCAATCGGATAGCGGGTGATTCCGCACGATCGAGAGCGTGCGCGGCGGACGATCCCAAACTTGTTTCGAACGACCGCGACCCCCGAGACTAGCGACAGATCCTCGTGTTCTCTGGGAAACCGATATCGTCACAGCTCGAGTGCCCTAGGTCGATATGCGTAACCCCTAAACAGGCGCTCGTTAGTGAGAGACGCTAAAATTGCAAATTGAGTTGAATTGATCGTGGAATTGAGTGCGGATTTCGACGTTGAATTTCGTGGGCGTATGCGACTATTTTGCAAGGACGACGTCATTTTTATGTGGCCATTGATATATGGGATCAATAAAGTCGAAATTTGGAAATTTGACCCAGGACTAGAAAATTACCGTTTTACCCTTGTACCCCTAAGTTGGAATTCCGAATTTTGGGGCTTATTTGGGATTTGTTTTAGAGTTTTTATATTAGTTTCAGCCCAATAATGTTAGTTTTTGTGGTCCAAAATGCTCCCAAGAGCTTTGCCAAGATTAGATCTCAACCTTTGATTTAGGGGCAAGATTGGTATTTAGAGAAGTTGGCCAACCACTCCACTATCTTCCACTCTCTTCAAACTCTCTAGCCACTCTCTCTCTTTTCATTTCCTCCCTCAATCAGCCGGCCATTCCCTCCCCCACGGTAGCACCATCTTCTTCCTTGTTCCTTCTTGATTTGCCGTGAAGAACGCCGCTCACCGGACACCGCCGCCGCCGCTCGCCGGAATCCGCCGGCCACGCGCCACCACCACCACCTTGTTCCCCACCTAGCTGCCCCTTTTTCCTCTCCCTTCAGCCACACGACCAGCTTCCCCTTCCCCTTCGCCGCTTTGGATCGCCGCCGCAAGTCGCCATCGTGCGCACCGCCGGGAAGACCACCGTCGCCGCCGCTGCCCCGCTACTGTCCAGCCGCCGTCGCTGCTTGTTCAACCTTGATTAGAGCTTGGGATTTCAAGTGAGTTTGTCCCTAAACCCTAGTTAGGCTAAATTGTATTTCTAGATGGATTTGGGGGTTAAAATAGGGTGTTTTAGGGGTTAAATGGTGAGGATTGTTAGGGGCTGTTGTGGTGGATGAATTGAGGGTCTAGGGTGATCATTTGGATGAGGTTTAGTGGCCCGTATTGTGCTGTGTGTTGGCTGGAAACAGGAGACTGAAAGGGACCCGAGTGTGGTCAAGTTTGGGTTCGAACGTGGAGCGTAGAGTGCGTCCGATAGAACGATCGTAGTGGCTGAATTTGTGGTGCATTTGGTGATCGAGATTGATGATTTAAATGAGATTTAGCGGGTTGTGAAGTGCTGTGACGAGGCGGAGTGTAAACGCCTTGAATTGGGCAAAAAATTGAAGAATTGGCGGAGGAAATTTATGGACCGAGTAGTGGCTGTTCTTGGGGTTAATTTGTGGCTTGGGTTGGAGATTTTAGTTGAGATTTGAGGGCTTAGAAAGGACCAAGTAGTGGCTGAACAGAATTGGATTGGATCGGCACAAGTTGGAGTGTGTTCGGGTTTAGTTGCGGATTTTAGTGTGTACCTAAGTCGGTCCTCGCAGTGACTGATTCTATGGTGATATAATGGACTATGTGGTGATTTTGAAGATGGATTAGTGACCCAAAGAAGGCTGTACAGTGGATATACATTATGGAGTTAATTGGACCTCGTTCAGTCAATGCGTGATTTTTGTGTGAAATGCTAAGTATGCCTTGATTTGCCTATGTAGTGGCTGAATTGTACATAAATTATGATTGATTATATGATGCAATGTTGTGTGTTTGATGTGACCAAGCGATGAGATGCTTGCTGGGCCCTAAACTTGCGTAAATTTTATTGGTTTCATTGTGTGATTTTGTGTACCAATTAAGCACCATGGCTATTTTGAGTGAATTGCATAAGTGAGTATGTTATGGCACCAATTGAGCATGTAGCGATATTTATTAAGTGTGCGGTTAAGTGAAGTTGAATGCTCAATGTAGAAGTTTGGGTGTCCAAATGTGATTGTTGTGGCCATGAGCATATATACCAAGCATTGGTATAGCATGTGCATCTTGTGAGTGTGCATGAGTGACATGAGCGTGTGATCACTTAATAGCCCTGATGCATTTTACGCAGGGTTCAGATAATAACTGGTGAGTGAATGTGTGATCACATGAGACCCTGATGCGTACTACGCGGGGTAGTGAACCATCTTAATGCGCTTTACGCGGGACGATGCCCAGATTACCGGAAGATGACCAACCTGATGCATTTTACGCGGGTTGAGTGTCATGAGCCTAATCCATTTTACACGGGCCAGAGATCGATTTCAACATAATAGACCTGATGCATTTTATGCGAGTCGGTGAAATTGGAAATTGCAAGTGTGCAGGAGTGTTAGTGTGCGATGTGCATCAATGTCGCATGAATATGAGTATGAGCACGAGCATATACATTTCATGCGTCACGACTGATTAACATGCATATATGTGGCGTGATCAGATTCTATGATATTATTGCAAATGTGTATAATGCCTAACCTGCAGGGTGGTCACTTGTTGGATTTGTGCCTGAGGGCCTAAGTCGCTTTTAGTTAGTCTCGGTATTGTTTGGTATCTGTCAGGAGGTGCATGATAGCCTAGCTTAGGTTTAGGGAATGTACTCGCTGAGATTTATTCTCACGGTTGTTAAAACCCACATTTTCAGACCCCCGACCTTGAGATGCCTCCGATACCAGTTCGTTTTGGGATTCCTCTCTGGATAGATGTGGAGGAGTTAGTGTACCCCACTGGGGGCGGAGATTTTTGGGTTAGATACCTCTCTACAGTTTGGGTCGAGGCGGGCGAAGATCCCCACGAGGCTCATAAGTATATAGCTTGGTGTATCCGGGACCAGGAGGGGATCTATGAACCTTTCCGAACTTTTGAGGTTTCACTGACGGATGCCGAGGATCTGGAACCCTAGTGTCCCGATAAGGAATTGGCGAGCCCAGGTCGCATGTCGGAGGATGGGAGTGCAGTTCCGGTGTCGATGGAGTCAGAGGACGAAGGGCCCAAGCCCATGAAGCAGGATGCGGAGCCAGAGGACGAGGCCGAGCCGATGGATTCCGAGGAGGAGTCATCAGGGGCTGAGTCCGAGCAGGATTCCCTGGACTCCGAGGTTGAGATGTTTAACAGCTCTTCCGAGTCATCGAGATCCGACTCGGATTGGGTCCCGTAGGTTAGTCTTAATCCTAGTTCCGAGAGGGCTAGTACCTTTTTGACCAGAGCCCTTTTAGTGTAGTATCCCTGACCGCCCTGGGCCACTTACCTCTTTTTGTCAGTAGTGGTCATTGACCCGCTTTTGATTTTTGAGCGTGGGCTGTATATGAATATTGTATATGTTTTCCGATGTCAGTGCAAGTGTATATTTGTTCTTGTTGGTTGTTGTATAGCTATCCGTGGTTATGTGGTTTAAATTCATTCGAGTGTTGTATTGTTTCTGCGTGTGCTTTAATCTCCGCGTTGGACGTTGGGTCGGCGACGCGTCTTGGGACGTCGTACTTGATTTGACCTTTGTGAGGGATGTGACATGCCGTAGGGTGCAGGGCATGACACGACTAAATTTCCCACGAAATAAAAAAAAGCCACAAAATACTAGGTATTCGAATTTCATGGCAAAATTTGTGGGAAATTTCCCACGAATTTTGCCACAAAAATAGTACACATGGTAGGCTATGGTTTATTTTAAATTCGTGGTAAAATTCGTGGGAAATTTCCTATCAATTTTGCCACCAAAATAGTACATAGTATTATTTAACCCTGGATATTCGAATTTCGTGGCAAAATTTGTGGGAAATTTCCTGTGAATTTTCGAACGAAATTAGTACACCAGGTATGATGCGGCGTCTTTGAAATTTGTAGCAAAATTCATGGGAAAGTTCCAACAAATTTGCAGTGAATTTTAATTTTCCGGGCAATTAGTGCAGTGTGTACTATTTTCCCACGAATTTTGCAACAAAATTCATTAGGTGCATTTTTTGAATTCGTTGGCAATTTCCAACAAATTTTGCGACGATTTCAAAAAAACCTGGTGTTGTTAGGCTTTTCTAAATTCGTGGGAACATTCGTTGGAAATTTCCCACGAATTGTACCACGAAATTAGTGTATGCGGTATCTATGAAATTCGTGGGAAATTTCCAACTAATTTTTCCACGAATTTTAATTTTCTGAGTAATTATTACAGTGTGTACTTTTTTCATTTCGCACAAATTTTACGATGAATTTCAATTTTCGGTGCAATTATTGCATTGTGTACTACTTTCGTTGCAAAATTTGTAGCAATTATTTCAAATGCTTTAATAAAGATTTCTCACTTGCATCGTCAAAAGTTGGGTTCCACGTGAAGTCCATCTCATCCAACAGTGGATAAACCTATTCTTAAAGGCTCGACTACCTAATTGAAACTAGTAAGTTCTTAGCATTTTTTATTATTTTTTATCTCTTAAGGATGAACGACCAACTAAACCACCAATAAAACGAGGGCTGATAATTTTACAATCTTAAAGCATGAAGGGCAAGCTGAGAAGATGTCAACATGATGCAGTGAAGATTTAGCTCAAACTACTCAACTTCTTTACCTCAAAGAAAGCAACTTTCATCCATGCACTATTGTCCTCTATGAGAAAAAATTGACAGCCACACCCACAGTTGACCCAACAGAAAGCGCCAATAACCACTTCCACAGAACGAAGACCCCACCAGCCACGAATACAAGTTTATCATTCAATGCACAAATACACACGGACAGCAAGCTCCTTGGACATCTTAAGCACGCTTCAAGCATAAGAATGTGATAGTCCAATATGAAATCAATATGAATCCAAAGCGTCACTTCCTTACATGGTGGATATACGTGCCGTGGAGGTCCAAGTACGCATGAGTAACACCAAACAACTAACGACGTTACTTGACTCGAATCCGGGTATGGAATCCTATCATTTTTTTGTATGTTTCAAGCATTGAAACGCCCCAGTTTGATGGAAAACAAATATAACATCAATGCAGCATCTCTCTATATGTTCACATGACTAAATCACTACCGAAATGAGATCGAAATCCTCACATTCCAAATGTGAACAAAAGCGACCAGCAAACACCCTTATTATGTTCAAGGCTGGAAACGATGACAATTTGATGAGAAATCAATATCCGTACATGTCCATCTCACTATGCGTGTTTATGCACTTCGAGGACTGTGTATATAACATCATACGCATGTCATTCGTACCAGAACTTCTCATGTCCGGCAGCATAGATGAATAATACCATGTACATCTTCCAAAGCGAGCTCAATGTCAGTTGACACAGCAAATGCACACATGAACAGCGAACATCAAACGCACATGACCAGCAGTTGATATACCAAAAGCACACGTAAACAGCGAGCAACACAGCATGCCTATACGTCTAAATTTGCTCACATTTCAATCAACTGTATACGGGAAATGCGAGAAGACACGACCAGTGCAATTTCAATAGGACATCAAAACGTTCGTAAACAGAATGGAATAGGAATTAACTATCCGTGATTGAGTCAGGAATTCTGTCGAACAGGTAGAATGCCCGTCGGTTGAAGAACTTATATGCCATATTCAAGCAGCGATTCATTTCCATCATTACTATCGGCAAGAACCAAGGTCCAGCACATTAACAGAATCTCACCCGCAGTTGAATCTCACACATACAGAGGGCTAAGCTTTCTAACAATCTGTTTCGCACGAAGAAATAACGGAAAACAGAGTACCCTGACTTACCTCGTTGAGACGAACTTTCAGGTCTCGACCAGCAGCTGGATTGGCGAATGGAAGGGCTAGGAACGTATACGACAAAGATCGACGCCGGCGTAGCTTGAACATACGAGCTCGAAGTGCTTCGATTTCCCTGCGTCGGAAATGTGTAAATATTCGGTCGCGAGTAATCCGTCCGGCCGGAGACAAACATTTGGCACGCAGATGTTTTCAAAGGCCGAGTTGTCCTCTATGATTGGCTTATCCACCTGTCAAAAACAGCTCGCGCGTGATCGATGACATTGACATCACGCCTATCTAATGGTCTAACTGCTCCCTTTGACCGCTTCCTCGGAATAAGAAGGTGCCCAAGAAACTGAGTATCGTTCGTGAAAAGAATAAGGTAGAAAAGAGAATTTTTGTATATTTTTGTGTGTCAAATACTGATGATACATGAGCCTATTTATAGGCTATTCAAGAAAACTATCTAAAGTAACAAAATATTACAATATCAAAAATAACATCAAATAGAATCAATCAAGGAAGATTGATATCTCTAATATATATCTCTAACATCCCTCCTCAAACTCAAGGTAACATAGAAGAGGTCAACTGGAGTTTGGAAAAGAGATCTTGAAAACGCCTGGGTGAATGTGCCTTAGTGAAAATGTCTGCCGTCTGATCAACCGATGTAATGGGAACAAGATGAACAAGACCTTGATGCACGTGAGAGCGTATGAAATGACAATCTATTTCAATATGCTTGGTACGCTCATGGAAAACATCATTATGTGCTATTTGGATAGCACTCCGGTTATCACAATAAATGGTCGTTCCACCATTTTGACGGATCCCCATGTCTTCCAATAACCACCGCAACCATAGTAATTCTGATGTTGTATCAGCAAGAGCACGATATTCTGCTTCAGTACTTGATCGTGCGATGGTAGTCTGTTTCTTGCTGCGCCAGGAAATAAGAGACTTTCCTAAGAAGAAGCAGTAGCCTATAGTAGATCTACGATTAAGAGGATCGCCAGCCCAATCAGCATCAGAATAAGCTGTCAACTCTAAGCTTGAGTTAGCAGAAAAGTGAAGACCATGAAATAAGGTACCCTTAACATAGCGAAGACTTCGAAGAACAGCAGCAAAGTGAGTCGTTCGTGGCGCGGTCATATATTGACTTACGATATGAACAACATAAGCAATATCAGGACGGGTAACAGTAAAATATACGAGACTACCAACCAGCTGTCGATAAAGTGTAGGATTTGGAAGAGGAGTGCCATCTTTGGCATCAAATTTGGCATTAGTCTCAATGGGGGTTATAGCAATTTTGTCATCGGTAAGTCCAGCTCAAGAAAGGAGATCAGTGGCATATTTTGCTTGAGAAAGATAATAACCAGAGGAATCTGACGTAACCTCTAGACCTAGAAAGTAACTGAGCCGTCCGAGATCCTTCATTTCAAAATGTTGACTCAAATACTACTGAAGTTTCAGAATACCATTATGATCATCACCAGTAATAACCATATCATCAACATATAATAATAGCAAAATATACCCATGAGATGTTTGTTGAACAAAGAGTGCACTGTCATAGGGACTGGACGTAAAACCAAGACGTTCCATGGTGGAACTAAACTTAGAATACCATGCACGAGGAGCCTGCTTCAGTCCATATAATGCACGGCGTAGATGACACACTTTATTAGGAGTGTGAGTATATCCAGGAGGAGGCTCCATATAGACTTCTTCAGCGAGATCACCATTGAGAAATGCATTTTTGACATCCATCTGAAACAGAGGCCAATGCTTAATAGCAGCAACAGCAAGGAGGCTACGAACAGAAGTAAGACGTGCAACTGGAGCAAACGTCTCATCATAGTCAATGCCATATTCCTGAGTGAAATCTTTTGCTACAAGTCTAGCTTTATAGCGTTCAACTGTACCATCTGCTTTGGTTTTGATCTTGTACACCCATTTACAACCTATAGCAGACTTTTCAGGAGGCAAATCAACCAAATCCTAAGTACGAGATTTTTCCAATGCTTGCAACTCATCCGCCATTGCTTGTTGCCAAAGAGGATTAGTACAAGCTTCTCTATATGTGTGAGGCTCTTGAAAAGAAGCAATTGTGGAATAACAATGAAAATCACGAAGTCGAACAGAAGGTTGACTTACACGAGTGGAACGACGAACAGGAGAAGAAGAATCCGCGGATGGCACAGACATGTCAGGATCTGCCGAAGTGGGATTTCCAGAAATACCTGCATCAAGATTAGGAGAGGGCAAGTCTAAAGAGGAAGAATCGATTGTATCATCTTCTGGAAAAAGATCTACAGAAGGATCGATGAAGAAATGGACAATTGGAACAGTAGGGGAGGATTCAAATGGACAAAGAGACGAAAACATCTTATGTTCCCAAAATGTAACGTGACGAGACACACGAAGACGATTAGAGATAGGATCCCAACATCTATACCCTTTATGCTCAATGCCATATCCAAGGAAGCAACATAGATGAGCACGAGGTTCTAACTTCGTGCGTTCATTAGGAAGAAGATGTACGAAACAAGCACTACCAAAAACTCGAAGTAGACTGTAATTGGGAACACTATCATCCAATCACTCGTAAGGAGTAATGTTACCTATAACAGGTGACGGAATACGATTGATAGTATATACAGCAGTATGACAGGCCTCTCCCCAAAACTGTTCTGGACAAGATGCTGAGATTAAAAGAGTTCGTATGATATCTAAGATACGCCTGTGTATACGCTCTGCTCGACCATTTTGTTGAGAAGTTCCTAGACAAGAACGGTGAATGACAATACCATTCTGAGAAAGAATTCTAAGGAACTCTCTATCCTTATATTCCATGGCATTATCAGTAAGAAAAACTTTAATATCTCGAGAAAATTGTGTTTTGATTATGGCAGCAAAGTTACTGTAGATATGAGTAAGTTCAGATCAATTTTTCATAAGATATAGCCATGTAAAACGAGAATAATCATCCACAAAAATCACAAAGTAACGAGATCCACCCATAGTGGGAGTAGGGGATGGTCCCCAAATATCCGAATGAATGAGATCAAATGGAGCATAAGAGACAGAGTCACTAATATTAAATGGTAAGGCATGATGTTTTCCCAATTTACAAGGCAAGCAATCAAAAGTTTTATTGTCAACGGAACCTAAATGACCATTTAAAATCAAGGGACTTAATCTAGAATAAGAAGGATGACTCAAACGAGAATGCCAAGTTTAAGATGAAACTGTGGCAGCACGACTAATGAAGGAATTGGGAAGCTTTAACGAAACAAGTTCAAACAAGCGACCCACTTTACGGCCTGTCCCAACTGTCTGTCCCGTCCGTGGATCCTGCACATGACAACCATTTGAAGAAAAATTAATTTCAAAACCAAGTTCACATAGCTATCCCACAGATATCAAGTTTAATGAAAGTTTGGGAACCATAAATGTATCGGGCAAGGATAATGTGGACGTCAAAATGTTCCTTGTATGACTCACTAGCATCTTAGAGTTATCAGCGGTATGAATAATAGGTGCTTGTGAAGTGTATGATTTTGACTTGAATAAATGGGAGTTGGAGGTCATGTGATTACAGCAGGCAGAATCAAAGAACCACGAATTAGAAGTACCTGGATTAACCGACAGAGCAAAGGAGTTAGGTACAGAGGAGCTAGAAGTACTAGATTCTTGAATAATGGAACGAACTGTGGATCGAAGATCATCTAAAGATAGAGTAACTGATGAACGGTTGGAAGAATCTTCAATGGTAGCAGCAGTAGTGGATGAGCGCACATGTGGACCTCTGAACCGAGATCGGTTGTTTGTTCCCATAGGTTGCTTAGGTTGCAGCTGATAACAATTGGATGCACGATGACCAGATCGACGGCAGTGCGTACAGTAAGGCTTTCGCCGTGAGGAAGAACCAGAAGTGGCAAATACTGCATCTGTAGGAGTGGAGACTGATAGAGTAGCACGTTGTGCTTTTAAAGTAGCTAGGCGAGTTTCTTCCGTCAACAGTTCTGAGACAACTGCTTCAAGACGAGGTAAAAGATCTCGATGCAAAAGTGAAGCTCGCACAGGTTCAAACTCATCATTAAGTGCCATCAAAAATTGCATTACGCGCATTCGATCGCGATATTCAACAAACATGCGGGCATCAGTAGTTGACTCCCACTTAGGCTCAGATAAGGCTAGCTGATCCCATATAGCATGCATCGAAGATAAAAATTCATTAATAGACTGACCTGTCTCCTGATGCATGCGATGTAAATTCCCTAATAGTTGATATTGATGAGCAATATCTGACATGGAATAACGACCGGCAAGAAGATCCCAAGCTTCCTTTGTTGTATCTAGTCGACCAAATTGAAGTTTGATAGATGGAACTAAAGTGTTTCGAATCCACGTGAGTATTTGATGATTCCTACTATCCCACTCTTCTAATCGTTCAGCAAATTTATCATCAGCCTCTCCAATAACCTGAATAGGCTCGCGAATACCTCCAGTGACGTATCGCCAAAGTTTACGTCCTTTTAAAAAACTTGACATTTCTTGAGCCCATAAAATATAGTTTGATCCATTCAAGATGGTTTGAATGGGTACCGAGACTTCTAACTTTTCCATGATATTAGAATGAACCCAATATAATGAATTCTGAGAAAATTGATATTTCCAAGGCTGATATTGACAAAATAAGGCAAAAAATGGATTCAGAATGTCGAAATACCTCAGGAACCGGTCTGAAAATGCCAAGAACCGGTCCAAAAGAGATAGAATCGGTCAGAAAATAGATAGATCGGTCTGGTCAACGCAGGTCAACGATATGATGACGTGGCAGATGACTCAGCGTGGATATCACACGTGGCAGATGACTTGGCGGTGACGTGTTGCTGACGTTACAGGATGACGTGACTAGATCGAACCGGCGGATCGCGTGAGCCTCACTCGACGCGTGGATCTCACGCGCAGAGGACATCGGTGGCACGTGAGAGCGCATGCAAAGCTTTCCGGTGACGTTCGTTGCTGTTCTGGACTCGTCGGAGGATGGAGAACCTGTATGTGGTGTTTGTTTTGGATTATATCCAACTATTGACGTCGGAAAAGAGGCCTACAGTGACGTGACGTGGTGGCGAGTGGTGGAAGTTTCCCGAGTCTTCTTGTGACGAAAATTGAAGGGTCTGACTTGTTTTGTGGCAGCGATCAAGATGACAATTCGGCGTCCGTCCGGCGGAAAATGGATATCCCGCGCAGTTATGGCTACTAACTTAAAAACACCGTGGCCCCTTCCTCCAAAAAATATATATATATATATATATATTGGCTCTGATACCATGAAAAGACTAAGGTAGAAAAGAGAATTTCTGTATATTTCTGTGTGTCAAATACTGATGATACATGAGCCTATTTATAGGCTATTCAAGAAAACTATCTAAAGCAACAAAATATTACAATATCAAAAATAACATCAAATAGAATCAATCAAGGAAGATTGATATCTCTAATATATATCTCTAACACGTTGGCCGTTCACATCGGTCTTAAAAACACTATGTTTCCCTCGGGACGCAACCTTATCTCCCCTTTAAATAGGAAAATATTGTCGTTTTCAACACGCCGGCTCTATAATCAATATACGGAGCATTGACAATCTTTCTTTCACTAAGTATCGATAAGGAATTGCTCTCGGAACGCTCGCCAACAAGATCCGAATATTTATACCGATGATTCGCAAGGTACTCGCTGGGCTTTTGGATGAAAACGGTACATTAGTGATAAATTTATCCTTCGTTAAATTAGATTAATACCACAAAAAATTATAAATTGGTACACCTGTATAAAACTCTAAACTAGTACAACCATTAACTGTCATGTGTCATCAAACTCAGCAATTTGATGGTAAAATTTGACGAAAACTAACTGAGAGTAAAATTTCTTTTCTTTTTACCAACAAAATTCACTACGCCCGCGGTCATTCTTGGTGATAATATTATTCTATAATTTTTTTGGCTTATTTTCTATTTAGATTTGTGGGGCCAGCTTACTGAGAGTGTTTTAGAGGGCCACGCCCTCATCTCCTGGGTCCTGGGCTGAATTCTCATATGTTTGATGGGCTTTATTAAGATCCCCGAACTAAAATTGTCGAACCCAAATCGGGGTTTAATCGCAAATTTCCAAGAGTACAGGGTCTTAAAGAAATGAAAAATTCGAATCGGAAAGACTTAGAACTAAATAAACCCAACCTAGCTCAACCTGGATTTAACCCATGAACCTGATCAGGGTCACACTTAGATCCACAAATCCAAACCCACCTAGAAGTTTCTTGGTTCTTGTCCTGGCCTCGAGCGGTTGACGTGTCGTGTCAAGAAATAATAACCGATGTGGTTCACCTTAAGTACATTTGTCGATCGAAAATCTTTGCCATCGAGCCTAAGGTCACTAAACTTTTTAATGTCTCTAAGTCACAGGCAAAGAAAAATTTAAATCAAGAAAATTGAATGCACGAAAAATCACAAATCGGTATACCAGTGACAAACGGAAGGGTAAAACCCTAAACTGATACACCCATTAATTATTACGTATCATCCAACTCAGCATTTTAAGGGTAAAATTTAACGAAAACTAACTGAAAGTAAAATTTCTTTTCTTTTTACCAATGAAATTCACTACGCCTGCGGTCATTCCTGGTGATAATATTATTCTATTCTATTTTTAGCTTATTTTTATTTAGATTTGTGGGGCCTGCTCACCAAGAGTGTTTGAGAGGGTCGGGCCCTCTTCTCCTGGGTCTTGGCCTGATTTCTCATCTGTTTGATGGGCCTTTATTAAGACCCCTGAACTGAAATTCTTGAAACCAAAATGGGTTTAATCGCAAATTTCCAAGAGTTCAGGTCTCAAAGAAACGAAAAATTCAAATCGGAAGACTTGAACTAAATAAACCCAAACTAGCTCAACCTGGATTTAACCCATGAACTGGGTTGGGTCGCACTTATATCCACATATCCGAACCCACCCAGAAGTTGCTTGATTCTTGTCCTTGCCTCGAGCAGTTGTTGTGTTGTGTCAAGAAATTATACCCGCTGTGGTTTGCCTGAAGTATATTTGTCGATCGAAATCTTTGCCATCGAGCCTGAGGTCACTTACCTTTTTAATGTCTCTAAGTCACAGGCGAAGAAAAACTTAAATCAAGAAAATCGAACACACGAATAATGGAGAAACAAGGTCGTATTCGGTTTCTCCATTCGACACTAGCGTGGCAACTACCCATCAGCCAATCTCCGCCACCGCATCTTATCTCAAAACTCTATAGAAAAGAAAGAGAGAGAAATCTTGTGCATGTCCCAAAAATTCTAAACAAGTCAGCTTATAAATTTGCTACGGTTTGTTTGCGTTTCTTAAGAAGTGAAAATGCAATTTTTTGCTTTTTCGCCAAACCTTAAAATATTTTTCAAATTTCAAGAAATTATGAAAAAAATTTATATGAATTCATGTGTTGACATTTATATAGTGTGAAAATTTAGGTGTTTTAGGCTTAATTATGAAAAGCTTTTCACATTTTGCAATTCCAATTAATTTATGAACATTCTTGTACACATGTATACAAATGTACCAATTTACTCTCTCTCTCTCTCTCTCTCTCTCTCTCTCTCTCTCTCTCTCTCTCTCTCTCTCTCTCTCTCTCTCTCAACATGTCAAATTGGATCCAAACAACAGGCAGAGTTCTTAGTAAAATAAAAATTTCTAAAAGAATTTATAATGAAAGTTGAAAGTTGAAGTCTAGGTAAAAAAATTGTAGAATGAAGACTAAAGAGCCAAAGTCCTCTTGACATTATACAATTGTCAGATTACACAGCCGACTGAATATAATAAGTTTAGTTGACCGAACATTTTTGACTTTTTGCTCCTAATATTTTCAGAATAATCAATACATTTGCTCTCGCAATAAGTCAAAAATGAAAATATATAAACTACAGGAAGTAAAATGACTAGGAGGGGAGCTTGGGAAAAATCCATTTATAGCAGGGGAGGCTAATCATTAGCTGTTAAAGTCTATTGGTTTATGGCCACTTGATAGTGTTGGCCCAAGCACGACATAGCCCGACCCCTTCCAAGGGTAGCCGTGCATGGCCTCTCCATGTGAGGAGTCGTGCCGGGTCGGGCTCTGGTCCAGTTCGGCCTAGGCCATCCCCCTGGGCCCAAAGTGAAAGTGCCAGTGCCAGTGACCGTTGGGTCTCAGTTGCATTTAAAGAAAAACAACGTGACCATTCAGCCATACCCCCAAAAAAACAAATAAACTCCTAAAAATTCAGCTCCTCCTCCTCGATCCTCACCTCCGTCCATTTCTCATTACTTATCACTCTCTTATAACTCCTAAAAAAATCTCGACTTCTACATACAATATTTCAAGTTTTTGAATACGCAATAGGCCCAACTCAGTTGCATTAACCAACTCGATTCCCAGACCCAGACCTCTGGCTACGAAGAGTAACATGCTCCAATCAATACCGTGTACCTTTGTGGCGAAGGTCCAAGATTTGGCAAATGTTCAACATGAAGGTCCTCCCTGATGGGTATAAGAAGGCCATTTGCATGGCATGGTGTGTGAAATTACCAGAAAATCTAGTGGCAGGACGCACCACATGAGGAGGTGCAAAGAGAAATATTTTGCTGAAATGGCTGAGCCCAAGGGGAGCTCTGCTGCCGTTGCAGCGGGCCACACCAAAAGTCTAGGCTCAATGCCCAAATGAGCAGGAGAAAAGTGTTAGAAAAGTTATAAACTTATCATATTTGTGTCAATTTAGTCGTAAATCATTTTTTTTGTGTCAATTTAATCTTAAATATTTTGATATAGTGTAAATTCAGTCATTCCGGCTAATTTTAATTAGATATTACAGATGTGGATGTTGACCAATCTATTTGACATCGTCAGCAACGTGGACAATTTTTAATAACATTTTAATATTTTTTCAATTTTTTAATTATTTTTTCTGATTTTTTAACTTTCTTTCTTCTTCCTGTTGCCAGTGACCGGCCATCGGCCACAGGCAATGGCCAAGTGGGCCAACCTCACTTGGATGAGGGTCGCCATTGCTCGATCAAGTGCAGGCGAGTCCCGGCAAGAGTTCCCCTTGCCTGATCTGGCGAGGCCAGCCCTCACCCAGGCCCCGGCGGCCTCACCAGATTTGGTGAGGGGAGCTCTTCACTTGGCTTGCTCTTGCCTAGGCGAAGGTTGACCTCACTTGATTTGGCCTGGGTGAAGCTGAATCTCGTCGGGCCTCACCTAGGCGAGGGCTCTCTTTGCCAAATCTGGCGAGGCTAGGCCTCGCCTGGTCGGGTGATGGTGACTCTCATCTAGGTGAGGCCTGCCCGCCCGACCATGGCCAATGGCCGGTCATCGACAAAAGGAAGAAGAAAGAAAGAAAAAATAAAATAATGGAAAAAATCATAAAAAATAATGAAAAAAAATATGAAAATATCATCAAATTTGTTCGCGTCAGCGCCAATAGTGTCATGTAGGCTGACCAATGTCCACGTCAGTAATATCTAATCAAAATTAATCGGAATGACTGAATTGACACTATGTCAAAAGGTTTAAGACTAAATTAACACCAAATAAAGATTTATGATTAAATTGGCACCAATACAATAGGTTTAAGACCTTTCTAATACTTTTCTCAAATGAACAATATACACTCTAGGCCAAGGTACCATTCGGGCTCACTCAAGATCCGAGGTTCGTCAAGTTCATCCAAGGGGCGTGTCAGTCGAATTACAAAGGCATCACAAGGACCACAAATATCAGGAAATGCAAGGGTCTATACTAGGATGAAAGAGAAGAGTTGGTGCAACTGCTATCGATAGATAACTCGAGTCTCAATGACCTCAGATTTATGAACTAACCAAAAAACCTATGCCTATGGTTGTGTCAAGTTCACTAGAAAGAGCCATATCGGGAACACAGCACCATACTCTGTTGTTTAAGCATCAAATATCCCCACAAATCACAAAATGTTTGTGTGGAAATTATGAGATCGGTAATTGACTTTGGCAATTGGGACAAAGTATTATCCGTTACTTTGGATAAAGCCACCGTAACAATGTGATTGCTAGGAACATGGTTGCACAGTGCAACGGCCAATTCTTCTATGTTTGCTGCGTGTGCGATGTTATCAATCTTTGCCTACAAGATAGTCTTAAAAGATTTGAAATAAGTATATTAAAAGTTTTAAAACTTATCATGAAAATATAATTGAGTCCTAAAAATTATAAAGAGTACAATCAAATCCTAAATCATGTCAAATTAGTTTAATCGATTCATTCTGTTAACTCCGTTCAATTTAGCTAACGGAAATTATTGACGTGACTTTTTTAAATATTTTCTCTCTTCTATGTGGCAATTACATGGCTAAAACGATGTCATTTTAGTCCAAATATAATTTTTAGTACAAATTTCATTTATATTAAATTTTAAAAAATAAGCTAAATTAATTTTTTTTAAAAGGAGAAAGGGAGACACTAGGCAGGAGGTAGGGCTGTAAACGGTTTGGTTCAATTCAGTTTTCTTGAAAAACTGAACCGGACCAAATCGTTAAGGAAGCACCCCTGAACCGAATCGAAACTCGCTCGAACCAAATTAAAACCGAACCAAAAAACCGATTTGGTTTGGTTTGGTTCGAATTAGTTTTTGGTTTCTTGTTCTTTTTTTTTTTTTTGCTTTTTATTCATGGCTCGATTTTCTGTTTCTTCTTCTTTTTTGATTTTTATTCCTATAAAAATATTTTAGTCGTTTATGCTATTCAGCTATTTATAATTTCAATTATGTATCGCCAAATCGCCATTTCGAATAAGATGAAAGTTAAATAATTCTTTTTAATATTTAACGACATTTATTTCCTAGACTTGAATCTTTAATGTCAAAATGTGAACATATTCATGATATTCCACGTAAGAGAATCATCGATCTTACAAATTAAAATAAGTTGAGTTGAGTGATTGTAAATATATTACAAATTAAACACTCATTATTTAAAATTGAAAAACGAAAAAACAAAATCACATATTTAAACTAGGTTCCGACCAAAAAAGAAAAGTACAGCAGCGAATAGAATTTTCCCAAATCCGCATCCATAAAATACAACTCAATGTCAACTGAAAGGAAAACATTCCTGCTTGGATAACTAAGTTTTACATTTATAAAGATTCTGGGTAGCATATTAACCTTTTCTTTATAATAATCCAAGGGCATGGGCATGCTATCCTGGCTACCTGGAGACCCGTGGAACGCATTTATGAAAAGAGACACATATATATGATGGAAGTGCCCTTTCTTTGACTAATGGTACACACTTGAGCTTCCTTGTGCTACTCAAGTCACTTGCAAATTTTCACCTCTTTTTCCATCAAAATGTGCACTATTCCGGCACACAAGCATCTCCAATACCAATGAGGATGGGAGAGGGTAATCAAAAAAATGCCTTGTTTTCGATTATGTTAATCAAACTTTCAGGACTCAAATTGCTTGCCTTCAAAAGTCTGTCCAAAGTTCCAATTTTTAGGAGCAACATCGTAAGATGTCACCGTAAGCCCGTCGCTAGAGCTCACCTCAAAGGACAGGGGGCTGGTTCTTAAGATCCGCATTAATGGGCCAATTCTGACCCCAATTCCTACCCATTGGAAGCCATCCAGTTTTCGTGTCTTTAATTTTTATTGCAGCTATATGTCCAGCACCAGCCACATCGCTGATCAAGACTGAGATGAAGATACCGGAGCCATCAATTGTAAAACGAATCCCTCCCTCCTTTCTGCATTTGATCCTGCATAGTGACAAAGAAGAGAATGAACAATATCTCTTTCAAGAGTGCAGAAGTTAAGTGAATTTGCACTGCAGAAGTATTTCTACAGCATATTGCTGTAGCACTCCTAATGCCTAGGCTAGTGGCATTTCTCTGGTCAGTCAGATTGTGAAGAATTGACAAAACATTTGTAATACGGGGGTTCAATTTCCCAGTAAGTTGGTAAAGGAAGCATATTCCAGGCGCAAAACTTTTAACCATAAGCAGCGTTATCAATCGAAGCTCTGGAAGAACCATATAAATGAATCTAAATAAAGGCAGAGTGCCCTAGAATTGGAGATCACATGTCCGAAATGGAAGGCACGACCAAAATCATATAATGGACTAGCTACAAAAAAGAAAACAGAATCTCCAGTACTCACTTTCTTTACACATCAAGGAGATGACTACTTCTCTTTTGTTCATCAATCATCAAGGGAAACCAATATCGAGTTTAGGTCCGCGGTCACAGTTGACAACTCTACATTAAATTCACAATAAGAATGAGAATTAAAGTATGTGAAAAAACCACCAAAAACCTCAAACTTTACCCCTTGTGACACATTTACTTCGAACTTTTTTTTGTGACACCAAAAACCCCAAACTTTATTATTTGTGACACATTTACCCCAATACACATTGTCCATGGGCATTTTCGTCTTTTCTGCTTTTTTTTTTACTTTTTTTTTCCTTTCCGATGAGGTCGGGCAAGCCTCGCCCAACGCCAGCGAGGCTCGCCCTCGCCGGCGTTGGGTGTGGCTCGCCCTCGCCGGCGTCGGGCGAGGCTCGCCCGACCTCGCCCAGGCAAGGGCGAGCCTCGCCCGACGTCGCCCAGGTGAGGGCAAGCCTCGCCGGACACCGGTGAGGGCCCCCCTTGTCGGAAAGGAAAAAAAAAGTAAAAAAAAAAAAGAAAAAGTAGAAAAGACGAAAATGCCCATGAATAATGTATATTGGGGTAAATGTGTCACAAATAATAAAATTTGGAGTTTTTGGTGTCACAAAAAAAAAATTCGGGATAAATGTGTCATAGGAGGTAAAGTTTGAGGTTTTTGGTGGCTTTTTTCCTTAACGTATCTATTGCAATAGTAAATGATATAACCTCAACCATTTCACAAGAAGTTCAGGTTTCCAACTTCATTTCTTTCTTTCTGTCTGCTTCAAGAGGATGACGAGGTGAAATCACTAGCATGATTAACTCGCACAAAGATACCCATGCAGCAAGAAATTATTACCCAAACTTTTTCTACTAGACCAAGTCAATCACCTATAGAATTTAAAAGACATGTTTTGACGCAAATCACATGCTATCACTGATTCAGTCCAACACATTTTAGAATGAATCTATACTGTAGTTCTTCATGAATACAACTGTAATCGATCCAAAAGTGGCACTTCATTCCAAATCAACCAAAAGAAATAACACTGCATGACAGGCTTGAAACCGCTGAGAGAAGCACAAAGGTAACATGTAAACATGGCCATCAACTTAATCCTATCCTAAATCAGCAAACTTGCATCAACTTCAAAATCAATGGCATAATCACAATTCGCAATCAACGAATAGACCAACAGAAAAAGGGGGAAAAAGAAACTTACGGGAAATCAATCTCCAATCGGGTCTTGCCATCTTCGAGAGCGAAAGCGAGAGACTCCACCGCATCGGCGACCAGAACCTCGCACGACTTGGGCTTGTAGAGGGCGACACCCCTCTTGGGGTCGGAGCTCGAAGGCGACGGCGACGATGCCTCGGTAACCCCGGAGGATTGAAAGCGCCGTGACGGAGTAGGAATCGCGGTGGCGAGGCTCGGTTGCGATCTCGTCTCGGTAGGGCTTGGTCGCGCAGACCGGCGGAGGAAAACGCCTAGCTCGGGCCCGTGGTCTCGGCGGGAGCTGTGGCCGTCGGAAGCGGCGGCGGCGGCAGGGCCGGAGGGGGGAGTCACAAATTTCAGAGGCGGAGCGGCTAGGAGGAGAGGGCGAGGGAGGGAGGGAGATGCGAGCACAAGAGAAGGCGACTATGCGAGAGAGGGCTTTCTACGGCTAAAACCGAATGTTTATTTTAGTTCGGTTTGGATCGAACCGAACTGAAATAAACCAAATTTTAAAAAAAAATTATTAATTTTGATTATCTGAACCGAAACTGAAACCGAACCTAAATGCATGAAATTTTCGATTCGGTTTAGTTCTCAGTTTGATTTTTCGGTTCGGTTCTGACACCTCTAGTGAGAGAATTGCAAGCCCTCGCTGCTACCACCCCACCATCGTCGGGAAGTGTCGGCGAGGGTGGGAGATCGCTGGTGGGGTCTATACTGTCGATTTTTTCGGCTGAAGAGAAGACATTGGCACGGCCAGCACACGATTTTTTTAAAGGACTGTCTTCAGCAAGATGCCAGCGGGGAAAAGGGGACAAATTCAGTGCTAAGGCAGAAGCCACGGCTGTCACACCAAGATGATTCAATCGAGGTTCACGGCCATTCATTCCGCGCATGAACATTCACGCAGGCAATTCATTAGCTCGGAAGCGGCGATTTTCGGATGGAATCGCTTAGTACAAGCAAAGAAGTTTCGTTATCCTTAAATGCTTTAGATTTGGAGAGAGATCCAGCCACGAAGGGATGCAGTGGACAATTTTCCCGGAACTAACTAGGAACACTTTCTTCTGCTTCCTTTTTATATTAGACTAGGAACTCTTCTGAGGCATATAGGCTTCGAGGAATCAAGATCGCTTCTTACGCAAAATATCGGTATATAAATGTGCAATATTTGGAGCCTGCATGAAATATTAAGATAAGTGGAATGCGATGGGCTGTTCCGATGTTAATGTACTAGATTTCGCAAAGAAAGGAAGACAAAAAAACGATGTTATGACATGGATAATGACAGTTAGACTTGTCATTTTTGACATTTGCATATTTTGAAGATTCGCAAAAGCTGTTCTTTTGACAAGGGGGAATTTCTGAAAAGTTATCTTTGCTCAATGGGTGTGTGAGTTCCTTCTCTTTGACCCTTTTTTTTTTTTTTTTAATTTTTTTGTTAGAATTTTCTCTTTAACCGTAGTAAAGTATATCCCCGACTTAAGAATCTGTTTATATTAGTTATCTGTCATCTACAGATCATCATATCATGCAATGTTGTTGGAAAAATCATTAAATTTAAATCATTGACGAGACATATTTAGAAATTCTCGAACTTTCGTCATTCAAGTCAATCATTGCATATAAAGTGTTAGTATAATTTGTGAAACAAACAAGAAGATTCATAACACTTTATATAAAAACCACTAACTTGGGTCGACGAGATGAAGATACGTGCTTTGAAAATATTCTTAGAAATCGTTGAGAAAATATTGTATTTTAATGGCATGAAAAGAGAAATAGATAAAAGAAATGAAAAGAATAACGTCTTTTTTACGTTAATCATAGTTTATCTCACTAAGGCCTTAGACTTTTTCTTCGATTCGCTATCTTTTGCCAATCACCATCGTCAGTATAATAATTTGCTTTGAATCACAGTCATCGTATTAAACTCTTCAAGTTCAATCAAAATATTGATAGGGAATGTGAGATGAAAATGGGAACAATTAAAATATCCGTAATGCGAAAATCAGGTAGCCCGGGTAAAAATTATTACAAGAGTAATTAGACAAACAAATTCTGTACATACTCACCCTACTGCAACAAAAAATGAACAAGACATACCAGGGTACTTTCCATTCCAAACCTAAAAAGGGATAGACTCTATGATTTTGTTAATGCAAAACTATGGGGGATTGCTGATCACCAGTGATGGTGGCCTAATGGTATAAACTGATATTTCACAAACGGGAGGTCACGATGATAATCCATTGGCGATGGAAGTGCGTGTATCTGGCCTTGCCCATGACAAGAGCTCTGGCAGCTTGGTGGGTTTATAGTGATGAGACTTGCCTACTTAAGATAACTGGGTTGCGACTGGTCTTGGATAGCAACCTTCTTGCGATCTTAAGTCAAAATACTTCCCGGCAGACATGAAACTTTTACACTAACTCAATAGAGCGACAGAGCGTAGTCTCCTCGATCGCTCCTCTCCGCCTTTCCTTTACAACAAAGAAATAGAAAATGTTCTCTGAGATGGTCTGGGAATTTAAATAGAAGAAACATGAACTGTGAACTCTGACAATGAAGTTAGATTTAAATGGATACAATATGCATGGTTCTTTCAAAGTTAGTTTGTCATATTCGCCAACTCGAAAACCCCTGTTTTAAATCCTATTTTTGCATCTTTACAGTAGCTACTGTTGTTAGAAGTAAGAAAGCTTCTTCGTTTGACTTTGAATATAGACCTCGATAATTGACATCATGATACGGATTAATCTTTTGGAGCGTGTCACCAAAAAAGGGTTTCGAGCATATTAGTAATATAGTTTTTTGTTTTTCTTTTGTCAAGTGGCAAAAGATGAACATAAAAAGCACATGTTGCCTACCTCAACAGTGTTTGCATTTGATCCTCCCGAGAAATTTTGCCAAATGCAGATGTTAGTGTGATATTCTGCAAAACAAGCACAGTTGAGAGAATTTAGGTCACCGAGCTAGGGCAAAAGAAAAATAATATTTGGAAGAGAAAATACAACAAACGCTAAAATTGCGAAAAAATATCAATATAAGAGCAACTATTCTTCATGATTCTCACGCAGAGCATAGTGCATTTCCGTAGGTGGAAAGATGAGCAATTTTTGGGCATCAAACAAAGTTCAAGATATATCATCAATACAGTAGGCACATCCACGCATCATAATTCCAGCACCGTGAGCAAGTCCATGTAAGTATTATTTGTTTTGAGGATTTGTCACTTGAATGAAACAATGGTTGACTTGCTGTACCACGTCAGCATTATAACCATTTCATTGCGTGCTTCCTTGTCAAACAAAACAGAGCAACCCATATGTGAACGTTGGACCTTCAGCAACTGGTTTGTGAAAATTTATGTGAAGCTTGACCATGGAAAAACATGAACATTCTAGCATCGAGTTGAGGAGTCGGAATAGAAATGGATCCTGGAGCAGCGGCAGTAGCTAAACAACAAGCGTGCGAGAAAGAAAAAGGTCCGAATCATTACCTGAAGAACAAAAATTAGACGTTGCAGAGATATCTTCTTATAGGGTCCATACTCAATCAACTACGATGAGTGGGATTTCTTGGAGGAGGTGCCAATGGTCGCCATAGAGTTTTGAGCACCAATCTTTCAAAATCTCACATTGAATTATGCGGAAGACATGGAGGGAGGGAGGGAGGGAGGGAGGGAAGTCATCCTCTGTCAAGTACCTCAACTTTCAGCAACGTATAAAATGTAATTGTTTGAGAGAGGAGAGATGCCTGCGAAGACCACTTGATAGTCTTTTCACGTTCCTCATGTCTCTCATCCAAAGAGAGGTTAGAGATGAAGGAAACGGAAGGCTTCACGCATCTCATGTCCTCCACTATTGATAGTCCTTCCATATTCTTCAAATTTCTAATCCAAAATCCTGGAACAGGATAATTAATTAGTCCTGAATAAAAATTACTTTCATGCATAATGAACAACTACGAGGGTGAACAGACAAACAGAATTATATGCATACCCACCCAACTGCAACCAAAAAAGAACAAACAAGACAAGAACCACGATTCCTCTTTTTCCTATTCTCAGAAATTAGTGACCCTTTGGATGATTTTGTTTTCGCTGAATAATTCTTACGATTATGTTGGCGCACACGTATGGGAGACCACTAATCACTGGTGATGGTGACTTATTGGTTCGGGCTTGATATTCTACAAATGTGAGGCAATGAGATCAAATGATTAGTGCAGGCTGATAACACTTAAGAATGATTGCCTACACCTGTTGGTGTAACAGGAAAGCTCCAAATGCAGTAACTTTTAACCATAATCACCAGATCCTGAGACCGTCACTTGTACAAAAAAGAATAGCTTTTTTGGAGTGTGTTGCCCACAAAAATGCAAGAAAGCTAAGTCATGATTGGATGGATGAAAGGCAGGCGGTGTGTAGTAAACCCAACTAGGTTCTGTGAAGATTAACTGCGATGGGCCTGCCATTAAGAAAACAAAACATGCTGCTGTTCGGAAAAGATGATTGGGAAGAATGGAATCAGACTAAAATCCTCCATGATACAATACTGTCCTTCAGAACCAATGGTTACGTAGCTATTGGCAAAGCACCAGCATGTGGTTACTGTAGAATTTAGTCCACTTCCCACTTCATCTATAGTCTTCGGCCACAAGGCTAGAACACTTCAAGTTATATATTGGCCCATATACTCATTTCTTTTCTATGTGGGACAAGGCACTTTTGTTTGTTTTACAAACATACTATCAACAAGGATTGTGGCCAGAAATTAGACGGGGGAGATGGTTGCCTGCAGGGGTGTGGTGGTGCAAGCTAGATCCGCAGAGGAGGCTGAGTTACTTGTTGTTGGAAAGAGCATTGTAGTGGCAAAAGAAAAAGGCTGGCCCAAGGTAGTAGTGGAGATAGATGCAGCTGTAATATACAAGGATGTCGTCAACTTTCGCAGGCAGTTAAACTAAAGACTAAAGGAAACTTCTGCTGGGATTCAAGCAGCTAAAGATCATTTTTCAGCTCTGAATTGTGGTTGTATTTCGTGAAATGCAAATGTTTGTGCCCATCGGGTAGCTTTGCATACTAGGAAGAGGATGTGTCGTAAAAATTGGAAGTAATTTGTTTTGGAAGTAATGGATGAGTACTGAGTTTGTTTGCTGGACCACAAAAAACCCCAGCGAATTGTCATTCGTTGACCTCAGTGGGTGGTTTTTGGGAATTCATGGGAAATATCTCCATGGGAAAATATCAATTTGTATTATGCATCGAATTTAGGAAGCAGAATCGAAATCGATGCCTTCAAAACCAAAAACTTACCCTTAACCGTGGAAAACTGACTGTACATGGAGGAATCAATTCATTGGATCCGAACCCAATCTATCTCGATGTGAGGGATTTCTTGGATCAGGGGCCAAAAGTCGCCAGTGAGTTTGGAGCATCGATCTTTCAGAATCTCGCATTTATCTATGTACAATTCTCGAAGGAAGGGAGGAAGGCCATCCTCTGGCAAGTACCTCAGCTTCGGGCAATAGTCGATCCATAAATGTGTGAGAGAGGAGAGATGGTTGAGAAGACCGATTGATAGTCTTTCGACATTCCACATATTGCAAATGCGAAGATGGATTAGAGAGGAAGGAAAGAGAAGGCTCCACGCATCCTCGTCCTCCGAAGGAAACCACCCATTCTCTCCCTCGCCTCCCATGCAAAAGTCAATTAGTAGAGTCTGGAGGGATGTGAGAAGGTGTAAGCCCCATTCTCTCACTGGCTGCTTCAGATTCTCACACCCTCTTATTAAAAGCCGCCGCAAATTGGGAGGGAAACCTCCTTTGGGGAAGCTTTTGATATTTTGGCAATCCTCGATGAATAGCGTCTCAAGGGATGTAAGATGATGCCACTGATTTGGTAGAGACTTTATCTCCGGACAATTACCAATTATAAGACATGACAGGGAGATGGGAAGGGGAGGGAAGTTCTCTATCTCCAATGCTGGACAGTTACTTATATCCAAACGAGTGAGATGGTAGAGCGCATTAAGGCACTGTGGTAGACTTCCCAGATTCTGACAGCCATCAATTGTCATTTCTTCGAGCAATTCCATGGTAATCTCTTCCACCGACTCTACTCCCTTGCAGTCGCAAATACAAAGTGTCTTCAAAGCAGTAAGTGTATTGTTGGCAAATGGAAAGGATGTCAGAAAATCACAATCAACAATCCGTAGATATTCAAGTTGAGATATCGAGTTATTGCTATTAGGATTATATGGAGGAATGCTTATTCCCATGATTTTTGGACACCTCCTAATGATCAAATGTCTGAACGTGTGTATCTTGCTCGGAAGCTTTTCTAAACTTGTGCAATTACTCAATTCCATCCTTTCAAAGGTGCACGGCAACTCTATTTCTCCTTCTCCAGCCACAAAAGATGTGAGTTGAGGACAGCTTTCGATGGCTAATTTCTGGAGGCAAGTAAGATTTAGCATTATATTTCCATCTTGCCACAAGTATGTTAGCATGTCACACCGTCCTATATGAAGCTCCTTTAGCTTGACCAAGCAGCTCATAAACTCATGATCAAAGCACACAAGCTCGGCAAGATTTTCAATTTTGAGAATGGTCAAAGAAATTAGGTTGACCAAGCTCTTTAAGATCTCCTTGTTACAATCCTCAAGGTGTAATTCATGGAGAGATGGAAGACAAACCTCACTAGTTGAGTTATTCAAATGCGGGCAAGAATGGATTTCAAGTTTTATGAGACAATCAAGTTGACAAGGCAATGTCCCAATCAACGAAGGACAACTCCGGACAACAAGATGTTGAAGACAGGAGAATGAGACTTCTTCTTTTGGGCCCCCAACATAAGGAGACCAATTCTTCCATGCCAACATCTCTTTCAGCTTCAAAGTTGTTAAGGATGAGAAAGGCCTTTTACCTCCATAAAATTCAGAGCCTATCATTCCTACTGCATGTAGACCTTCAAGAGATAATTCCTTAAGTGAAGGTAGTTGTCCAAGTGGGGGCAGCGATATAACATTAGAACAGCCCCACAAGCACAAAGACACTATCTTAGAATACGATGAACCACCTAACCATGATGGGAATATTGCACCACCATAGTTCAAAATATTAAGATTTTCAAGATTAATGTGAGGTCGCAGAGAGTTAAGCACTTGTGCTTCGCACTCATGATTATGGAGATTTCCCAAATTTTCATCCCAATGCAAGGATAAGTTGGTAAGGCCTTGCTTTTGAAGCAAATGGGCATCAATTGCATCTCTAACTTTTTCCACCTTTTGCAATTTAGATATGAATAATTCTCCTTGAAGATGTGGCAAGTTCTTTAACTCCTCTAATTGTGTCCCTTTCTTTGGTCCTACCACAAACTTGGACAAGATAATAAGATTTTTTAAATTACTAATGCCCAATGGCATCTCTTCAAGACTCCATGTATCTCTAACATCAAGAAACTGTAAGTTGACCAACTTTGTGATACCTTGAGGCAACTTTGAAAGGTTTCGACAACCTCTTAAGATCAAAGCTTGCAATTTGCACAAGCCGACAATTGACTCAGGTAGCCTTTTGATATCAGTGTACGAGAAATTGAGATATCTAAGATGTTTTAAATCACCAACACAATTCGGTACCTCTATGATGTCACAATGGCATATTGAGAACACCCTCAAGTACTTCAATTCTGTTAGCAAGTCATGTAGCACCTTGTTGGAAATAGAGAAAGAGTCCCCTTTAGATCCAACATGCAGTAGCATTAAACTTCTTAGTACCTTCATTCGGTGATATGCTCTTAAGCATTTTGATGTCACAAAATGCGACGAGATGAATGATGCATAACGAGCTTTCTCAAGAGATGCATCTTCTTCATTAACTGCCAAGTGAGACTCCCCAGAGCTAAAGCATGCCCGGCCCACAATTGACTTTGCTAGATCATTCAAAAGATCATGCATTGAAAACTTAGATGCGTCGACACTTGATTGTTGAAGAAATGATCTGGATACTAACTCATCGAAGTAATTCCGTCCTAATATGAGATTATTCCCCTTTGCTTTTTGTCTATCTAAAAAGCCTTCCGCTATCCATAAGAGTACTAGCTCATCTCTCTCGATTTGGTAATCCTTGGGAAATATTGCACAATAAGCAAAACATCTCTTCAAATGGGAAGGAAGATGAACATAGCTCAATTTCAAAACAAGAAGAACCTCATCATTCTCTAGCATCGGAAGATCCCACATTCTGTTATTTAAGGTATCTTCCCATTCATTGGGATTCCTTTTATTACGTAGGGCACCGCCCAACATCTTCGCTGCCAAAGGTAAACCTTTACATCTTTCAGCTATTTTCTTGCCTATTATTTCAAAATCCGAGTGGCTCTCAAAATGTGTTACTCCAAGAGCATGAAAGGCTAATAAGCTTGTACAATTCTCATGGGACAATTCCTTCAAAGGATACGGCGCTGCTCTTGTTATGGAAACAACATTAAGGTTGCGAGTTGTGACAATGATCTTGCTTCCCTTAGCCCCCGCTTCAAATGGCTTTAAGAGAGCAGTCCATTTTTCGTACTTCTCATTCCAGATATCGTCTAAAACCACAAGAAACTTCTTCCCGGATAGATTGCCCTTCAACTTAACTTGAAGTTCGTTAAGATCTTCACCCTCACAGGACAACCTGGTGATTGACCGCAAAATAGTCTTTGTTATGTTAAGAACATCAAAAACATCTGACACACAAACCCATGCTCTCATCTCGAAATAGCTATATACTCTGGCATCATTATATAGCCGTTGAGCCAAGGCCGTCTTTCCAACACCACCCATCCCCACTATAGGGACTATGCTCAGCGTGGCATCAGAATTTTGGATGTCACTGATTAGTAGTTCAAGTATCTGTGCTTCTTCCTTCTCCCTACCGATAAAGTGAGGCTCCGGCAAAGAAGTGGTGGGATCAATTTTGTTGGTGTAGTTGGATCTATCTGCAACATTCTCTCTCAAGCTTAGAAGAGCCTTCCTTGTGACAATTGCTTTCAACCTACCATTGACCTCTTCTACCTTTGTTTCAGACACGAGCGAGCGCAGGTTTGGATTTGATATGGAGGATTTATATAGGCCAAAGAACGAGAACTTCCTTTTCTCCTGACCTCTGCTTGTGCTAGATTCTGCCTCTGACTTGGCCTGAGCAGCTTCGATCGCGAACTCATCTAGCAAGTCTTCCATGTCATAGGCCAAGTCCCCAACATCATTTAGCCACAGCTTCACTAGAGGGTTACAATTGAGTTGCCTGTCCTCTGCATCAGCCAGTACTGCATTGATTGTGACCAGCATCTCCTTCCACTCGTCGAGTGTGGCGGTGCTGATTCCTTCCCGTTGCACATAGCCCAATGTGAGAGAAGTCAACTTGTCGAATAGGACCTGAAAGAAGGAAGCCAAGAAGGAACCCAAAACGATCTCTCCGGTGGCCATGGGTGAATCGGTCACTATAAAGAACAACAAAGGTGTTATGGTGAAGCAAAGGTTAATCAACAGACACCCGCATATGAAGACTAGTTCATTACACGTTATATTCGGTAATCGTTCAGAACCATGTGCTCTCCGCCCATATCGCTTGTTCTCTCCATCCAGCATTTTCATTTGTTTATATTGGATCTTTTGTGCGGCTGGAAGGCATACTCTCTAGAATGTTCTTTAAATATTTTGTTTTTGGAATCGTTGTGCACTTCACCCATCACAGGCAATGGTGATCTGATGATTCTGATCAGTATGAAGAACAAACAAGGCGGTTGTTTCCAGCAATGTTTTTTCCCATTTACCTTGGGTAAATGCAAACGTTCCTCTTTTATTTTTGTCTTTCATTGATCTACGATCAAGATAAAATGACGAGTTTTCCACAATGTGATCGCCCCTCTCTCCCGGACGCAAAGGGAAAAAAATTATATAGAGCAGAAATCAATGGAGTGATTTGTTCTTGGCTGCCCAATAATTGATTCTGTATCATTTGTTTTTGGACGCCTGTAAAAATTAAAATTAAAATTGACCGACTAAAGATTATTCAGTATAAATTAGAACTTAGAAGGTGGAGTCAACAAATATAAGAGAGTTGCTCACATTTAGGAGTGTACAATATAAAAGGACAACCTGGGCTTTTTAGGGTTTGAACAATATGTGAAGCTTATTTGATACGAGATTAATGCGCATTATAAAAGATGAATAATCTCAAAAACTTTTCTGATGTAGAAATACCTTTTTTTCTAACAAAATACGAGTCTATGCATGCTCTTTTTCTAACAAATTACAGTTTTGATTGTCATAATTCAAAATTTAATTACATATTGTGAAAAACTGCATATTTTGCTCTGTCTTGAAAGAAAATACATGGATTAGTTTTCCTGCACTGAATTATCATCAGTTTTCGCACGATGAAAACAAGTCATGCACACGCAACACCCTTGGGGCTTTGGCAGGAACTACTTCATGGGAAGTTTGAATTGCAACCTTATTGGCTTGACTCGATTTGATTACAATGGCACACCATAAAAGAATACTAAATCCCAAACACCTTATTAATTCATCTTACCCCTTTCGGTTGATCGTAAATCCACTATATCTATATAACAAGGACTTTTTATTATAAGAGCGAATATGTGAAAGAGACACAACAAAAGTTATTTATTTGGTTTGGCACCGCAAAATTATGGCAACCGTGACTTTCCCGTGAATATTTGCCGAAGAGGAATGAAGCTATACTCTTACAATATTTATTGTTACTTACCCAATTTTGTGGACTAAAATTTCATTACATTGACGGTGTAAAATAATTACTCTGCGGGCAGGATAAAAGGTATCGATTCCATTATAAATGAATGCTTCGATCTTGGATGTACTAATCATGTAAAAACATTTCACGTCAATGTGCGTTTAGTAAAAAGAACAATGTTAGAGAGATTAAAAATTAATCTTATTGTCCTGATATTACTATCCAACAAAAATTAAAATAACAATTTTTTGTTATTAAACTTGACATCAATTTTAATTGGGATTATAGATGGGCATGAATTGGTTGAAGAACCAAAATATTGCTGTTGTTGCATCAGTTTGAGGAAAAAGAGAGCGAGTACATAGATGTATCTTACCTATTCCAAGTACACTTCCTGGAGGAGACCGATGAACGGGATTAGCTCAACGAGAGCAATCCAGCAAGCACGAGCGCTGGTTTCGGACGAGCAAGAAGAGAGCACTATTGAGCAGGGGGGGACGGGACGGGCATGGGTTATGGTGAAGCTAAGTGATAACGGGCTAACGGAGAGAGAAAACTGCAAAGTCCAGGAAGACACAAGACTTTGCACCTATCAAAAACATTCAAGATCATGACTTTCAAACAGGTTCACCCATTGGCCAGAGGACATGAAATAAGAAACTTTTCGTCCCCAAGTGCTCGTCGCATGAATTCGCGGAAAAGGACTTGTCCGTCGTTTCCTCCTTCGGTCGTATGCGTGGGTCCCAACTACCGACCGGCCAATAAACGACTGTGATGCCCCAAACTCTACAAGACCGCAATATCCCGCTATGATCGTTATGATGCGACATCACATAACTCATCGCCGACCCTTCATTTCATCTTTTAATTACGCATACGAAAGCTATAACCACATTCACCGTTGGGTTGAAAGTGGGTTTGTTACTTAATCCATTAAAACTCATTTTTTTAGCCTGTTGACACCTAAATTTTAGTACATCATATAGTAGTTAATTGCATAGAAAATTATGGATTAAATTTTAATCCCTGAACAAAAATATTAAAATTGCATAGTATATAGTTTAGGTTCATATAGATTAATTGCATTCCGCATAGGATCAGCAGTGACAAGCGAGCTTAAAATTCATCACGTGAATCGAGCTCGGGCATCGAACGAGACTCGGTTCACTCGAAAAGCATGAGCCGAAAATCACACGCAAAAGGGCTTGGTTGTTTTAATTTGAGCTTAAATTAGCCCATTATGCTTAATTAAAGAAAAGCCCAAATTAAGTCAGCCCACTTAGAATTAAATTAAAGCCTAAACATAAACCCGTTAGGACTAAAAAGTCCGGCTAATTGACCTAGGTTTTCATTATAAATACATGCTTATGGGGGGGCTCTCATATATTTTTTCAGATATCAGAATTTTCAGAGAGAGCGAGAAACACACATGAGATTAAGAGTAAGAAGAGAAGACGGCCGCACGAACAACGCATCGCTCCCACGCCGCTCCTGAGTTGGGGTCACAACGCTGCCATCTTGCTGCTGCTCTTCTACGACGCCTCTGTACAGCAGCTTGTTCCTTGTTGTGACTCTACCACAACACCGACGCCTAAATCAACAAGCTGCTAGTGAGTCACAGTACTGCCATGAGTTCGTGCCTCGCTGTCCAGCAAGTTCAATGATTTCCCAATCACAACGGTCCTGTTCAACCACATTGTTTGCTGCATCAGCACGTATTGTGACGATGAAGCCATCGTGATCCTGCGCCGAGAAACTCACAGCTGCTCCTTCCCGTGATCAACGACGTTGCTGCCTTTGCGCACACCAAGTGGCCCTTTGTACTCTCCACGATAAATTGTTCTCCTGCCTTTGCGGGATTAAAGAAATTCCAAGCGGCGGTCAAAGCTTTAGTGGAAGTTGGATTAAAGAATTCACTTGGAGGTCTTCTCTTGGGGAAGACATGCGAAGTAGAGAAAAGAAAATCGCAATTGGTTTTCTTTTGAGAACTGACACAAAGAATAACAATGCCCACAGGAGTTCTTTTTCCATGATACGTTGAGATTCTTGGACGTGTTCAACAACGCCAACGTAGCCCCATCATCACGCTCAGCCTTACCGTGCACCAGTGCCGTCGATTCGTCGGCCGCCATCGTCGATCCGCAATCCCGATCCGCTGCAAATTCAAATTTGGAAAGAAATCTGCAAATCAGGTAAATATCTTATCTTGATTCGATTTAAATATTTGGTTGCCTATTTTGTGCTTATTGATATCTCATCTTGCATATTTAGATAATAGGCATTATTCCAATTAGGATTTTATTTCTTTTTTTTTGAAATCTTGGATATCTATTACTTTTCAAATTTGGATAGAATTTAGAATTTTCAAAATCTTTTGAATATATCCAAGATATTTTAGATATCGAGCATTTTTCAAGATGTGATCGATTAGGAAAATTTCATAATCCGCAACCGTACACGTGAAAATAAATCTATCTATCAGGCTTTAGATAGAGTTATTTCCATAGCGGATATTTCGAATTTTAGGATCGATCTGTCAGGTTTCAGATCGAAACTTAATTCGAAAGATTTGACGGTTATATATTTTTTTTACTTGATTTTAATTTCGAATTTTGATTTAAAAAAAACAAAAGATCACTCTAGAATATGTTAATTTCTTTAGTTTAAAATTGCATGTTTAGATAATTGGCATTTTTAATTCTGAATTTCATTAAAAATAAAAAAAAATAAAAAATATGCCTGTCATTAGAAATAGGTCACGTCGTCGCATGACATATAATTTGCATGTTATGTTACATTAATCGCATGTCATTTTTTGCACGTCATTACATATAGGTTAGCTTTCATTTAAATAAGTGAAAATAAAAAATTTCTGCACCTTTAAACTCTAAGTTAGGATTTATCAAAATTGCCAAATTGAGTATTTTTCTTGAAATTGGTACCGAAAGGGCGTTAGGGTAATCTAGCGTAACCAAGTCTCCGGGTCTATAATTTCTGGTTCGCAGGAATAAAATAGTACTCCCGCTATTTTATTTAGGTTTCTAATCAATCTACCTTAAATGATTAGTGGCGACTCCCATTAAAAATATTTGCATGCTCATAATTGGACCTAAGTTGTGAATTGGTAGAGTTTGGGAAAACTCAAGCTAGATTAGTTAATTTAATTGATCTAGTAATCCATTAGCCTAAGATCGAAAATACGATTTTTTAGGTCGCGACAGCTTGGCGACTTCGCTGGGGAAAACTTGAATTTTTTGAAAATTTAAAGAGGACTTAGGCCAAAAAAAAATTTTCAAACAAAAATCACTCGATTTGGCAAAATTTAATTGAATTCTCATTTTTAGGTGTTAAATATTTTTGCAGGATGGGAATTATAAGAGGAGTAGTGATTGGCTAACCCTTTGTTTTGCAGGTTTGGTGGAGTGGAATTTGGTTTAATTTTCGTACTATTGAAGTGTTGGTTGCATATAACTATTGTGCATGATTTACAGTATTTGCACTACACCACACACAACCTATGATCGGACCTGGGTCACACCCATAGTTTTAAGATGGTATTTAGATGGTTCTTTAACCTTGGCAGTAAGGCTTCGCTAAAGGTTATCCCATTTGAATCCAGAAAATTTTTCCAAAAAATGGCTCAAAGGTCGTCCTCATGCACGTGAGGCTACAACGCATGGGGGTTGCCCTTGTCGATCGAACCAAGCCGAAGTAATTGGACCCGACTAGTCATGACTATTATATGCGAGGCTGTGACTAGTCATGACGATTGTACGCGAAGCTGCGATGCGTCGTTCCGTTCATCATTTCACTTTGCAAAAGCCATTAGGATAGATAGATTAAGATTTAAACTCACGATTTATGTGCATGTCTCTGTGATTGACATTTTCTCCCCAAAGACGGTAATTTCTCGAGCTTTATCTTTGGTTTTCTTCATCTTATTTTGAGTCAGTCCATGATTTAGGTTGAGTCATTTGGCACGTGATCTATATAAGAATAGGTCGCCTCGATATCCGTTTCGTGCCTACTCCGAAGCTGGAGCTCAAGAAGTTAAGGAGCCAGTTGAAGCCAGATGGTCAGCAGTACGTTCTCAAACGCATTGGATTCATGCTGCCAATCCTAGACATAGATGTTCAGAGCGGGATCATGCAGGCATTCGCTCATTTTTGGTGCCCCGAGACAACCACATTTGTGTTTGGAGGTAAGTTTAAGCTCACACCGACTCTGGAAGAATACAATATTGCCATTGGGAAATTGATTGAGTTGGATATAGTTAAACTACCCATTAAGGTAGATCTTGTAGTAGTGCTTGCTGAATTTTTGAATTTGACTAAAAAAGAAATTGAAAAAGTGCTAAGGAGTAATTGTCAAGCATGCCCATTATCTTTTCTTATTAAATGTTTCGAAAATAATTCCGTCCTCATGAGATCTAAAATTTTTACCTTAGCTTTTTTTGGACTTATCATTTTTCAATTCCGTCAAAATGCTATTGATCCTGTCATAACTTGGACGGTAAAGCTAATATGTGGCGGAGTTAGTTTTATAAACACAATTCTAGCAGAGACTTTCATATCTCTGACACGATTCAAGAAAGGAAAAGATAGAACTTTTCGAGCCCCGATTGAGCTTTTACAAATCTGGTTTTTCTTACACCTTTCTCAATTTGGGGAAGATATGACTGTATTTGAAATGGGCATGACTGATAACCTTATTTTAAGGTTCAAACAAATACAAGATCAAACTAAGAGTTTGTACTATACGCAATGGGTCCATTTGTTCAAGGATCCAAACTCTAAGATTTTCCTTTGGCAAGCTGTGTGGTTTCGGGAGGTCGATGCTCGACTATACCATGGCGATTAGAAGCCCGTACCTTTGATGGGCATTTATGGGGCAACCTACTATCAGCCCTTTCGGGTTACATGTCAATTCTGAGTTCTGCAAGATGTCCCACCTCCACTCAGGCCCAATGAATTTCAAGTCAAGTTCGAGAAAGGCGAGTCCTACAGAGTCGAGCTTAGGCGTCATTCTAAGGCTTGGCAAAATTGTTCCACTCAGAAGCTGATTTGGCCCGCAGATGAGCTCACTGGAAGAATGAAGCGTCACTTTGCCACGGACCGGTATGTTCAGTATCATACCATCCCTGCTGAGATACTCCCGAAGATCCCGGTCGTGACAATACGGCATACCCTTCAGACTCAAATCAAAATCAGCGAAGAAAAGGCGATGAAGGCCCAGGATAAGGCAGATGCTCTGGCTGAAGAGAATGCACGATTACGGCGTGCCTTGAAGGCCCATTCGTCTATAGATCATGTAGCCTCTAAAAAGAGGAAGACCATCTGATTTCTTGTTTGGTTTAGGGAGTTTTTCTTTTTTTAGGAGGAAATGTTAGCTTGCTATTAACGTTTTCTGGTAATAGATGTCGAGACATTTTCCATTCTGAGCAATTCAATGAAAAACGTTAAGTTATAATTTGTAAATTTTGGAATTAATCCAAGTTTTTATTGAATGAAGCAATTTGGAATTTCGGGATTTACTGGACGAATTGGTCTTTTGAAAGAAATTTCATCTTGAGGGTCTAGGGGATGTCATGGACCGACTCGTTATTCTTACTTCTTGTATTCATTCGAGCGTTACTTTTGAAGGTAATTTGCCACGGATCCCCCTCATCCTTATAATACTTGATCGGTGACCAAAGGAAGGATGACCAATCAAGCTGAGATTGTAGTCATGATTGACGAAAAGCTGAAAGAACACATGAATACAATCAATGAGCAGATCACGGCTGCCATGTCCAAAATGATGAGTGATCTCATGGCCAAGCAGCAGCAGATCAATGCTGTCTCTCAATCGGAGATTCCGCCTCCAACCCGTCAAGGCCTCCGCCTCGACAAAGCTCCTGCAGTAAATACTAATCCAACCTTTCAACTGGATGATGTCATTTTGACTGATACTAGTGCATCTCCGGCGGCTGATGTTCTTCATCCACCCCCTAATGATGAAAATGCTAAATTGCTGGCTAAACTCGACCAGAGATTACGTGAAGTGGAGGGAACTCAAAGTTTTCCGCCTGTTAATTTGTCTGTTTTTACTCGGGTCCAAGTGCCCGATAAATTCAAGATGCCAGCCTTCGAGAAGTATGACGGCACCTCGAACTCAATTCAGCACATCGAGATGTACCAGGGGCTCATGAACAGATATGTTTCTAATGGACCTTTAATGATTCAAACCTTTCAAGCAAGCTTGAAGGATGCTGCAATGAGGTAGTATACCAACCACCAGATCAATCGGAAAGACTCATGGGAAGAAGTGGTAAACCTCTTCGTCAAGCACTTCAAATTCAATCTCGATGTCACCATTGCAAGGGAAGACCTGGAAAGTGCTGAGCAGAAAAAGGGCGAAACTCTAAAGGAGTATGCCACTCGCCGGAGGAACATGGCGGGACAGATCATGCCTGAACCCTCAGAACGTGACTTAATGAAGTTGTTCGTGTCCACTCTACCACAGCCGGTTCGTTCACGAATGTTAGTAACGGCCGTCCAATCTTTTAGCCAGCTGATAGCCATGGGTGAAGAGATTGAGTCTGGGCTCAAGAAAGGATGGTACAATGAGTCAGGTTCATCAGGCAAGCGATTTGCTAGTAAGAAGGACAAGGAGCATGTCTCCGAAGTCAACATGACTTACGTACAGAAGACACCAGCTCAGGCCCCGAAGCTACAATTTACTACCCAACAGTCAGCCTCTTATGGGCGGCAAGGCCAGCAGGACTCACGCCCACAGCACAAACCTCGCCAATTTACTCCACTTCCTGGGACATTATCTCAAGTACTGGCAGTGCTAAGAAAGAAGAATTTGCTGAGTTCGGAGCCACAAAAATCTAACGCTGCCGGCTTTGCACGATACGATCCATCGAAGAAATGCGATTACCATAGAGGTGAGGTGAGACATTCGACAGACGACTGCCAAGTACTCAAACATCGAGTACAGGATCTACTCGAGACTGGAGCGTTTGCACTACAGCCAGCCCGTAAGCCCAATGTGCAGAACAATCCATTTCTTGATCAGTCGAGCAGTGCGAATGTTGTCCTTGGCCTGGCGGTTGAGCGAGTTCAAGACTTCAGGGTCCCTTTCGAAGATATGTTCGACGCTTTAGTCCGAGCTGGTTATGTTTCGACCGGTGAAATGGTATCATTCGGTGAAATAGAAAAAAAGGTGGATGAGTTGGTAAGAAAGGGAATGATTGGGATGGCTGATGAATTCGGGGTAGTGGCTACTATATCTCAGGTCATCATTGACTGGAATGAAGAACTCGCAATGCTAACCGATGAACAAGTTAAGTTGAATCCTGAGCTAATTGACATGCCCTCTCTTGAAGATGCCTCTGATGATGACCTCGGGATCGTTATACCCGATGCTTCTGAAGTATCGGTGCTGGCATCACCTCAGCCCTACGCTTATGAAAGTGACAAGATGGTTCCATGGTCATACAATGTTGATCTGATAACAAGATCGGGGCGAACTTATGCTGATAATCCACCTGTTAAGCCAGTGGTCGAGAAAGAAGCGAAGGAATTCTTAGCTGTGATCAAGGCTAGCGAATATAGCGTGGTTGATCAGTTGAGAAAGTTGCCTGCACAAGTCTCGTTGTTAGAACTTCTTCAGACATCAGAGAAGCATCGGGGTGTTCTTATGAAGGTTTTGAGTGAGGTTTATGTGCCCGAAAATATTGAAGAAGATAAGCTAGAGGGGTTTGTCGAGACGATCCTCCTCAAGGATCAAGTAGCATTTTCTGATGAGGAAATCCCAGTTGAAGGACGTGGTCATAATAAAGCGCTTCATATATCAGTGAAGTACAAGGAGACTCATATGGCTAGGGTGCTTGTTGATAACGGGTCAGCTTTGAATTTATGCCCGTTGGCTACTTTAAAAAAGCTAGGCATTAAGCCATCTACCATGCAAGCAGCCAAGACTTCTGTTCGAGCCTTTGATGGAGCAAAGAAGGATGTGATAGGCCATATTAACTTAGAGCTGCAAATCGGACCTTCGGTGTTCGATATTCTTTTTCAAGTGCTGGATATCCCTTCTGCTTTCAATTTTTTGTTAGGGCGGCCATGGATCCACAATGCAGGTGCAGTACCCTCCAGTTTGCATCAGAAGATTAAGTTTGTCGCTGAGGCAAAGTTGGTTACAATTTATGGAGAAGAAGATCACCGACTCTTCAAGGCGACATCGGTCTCATACATGGAGCCCGATCATGTTGAGGAGGATAGCTATCATTCATTTGAGATAGTTCAAGTTGTTCAAGCTTCCTCTGATATGCCGTTGCCGGCTCCAGAAGTTTCTAATGCAGCTATCATGGTGGCCAAGGTCATGGTCGGTAATGGTTTTAAGCCAGGTCAGGGTCTTGGGAAGGAAGGTCAAGGCATTCGTGCCCCGATTGAGACAAATGGACAATCCCACAAAGCTGGTTTGGGATATCATGGGTCGGGAAGCCGCGAACAAGACCTCGGTTGTTGCAGAGGCCAAAGAGGAGTAGGTCAAAGTCCCTTACCACCTCCTATTGACCACATCTTTCGCTCAACTGGAGTAGTAGGGGGATATGAGCATTTAAAACCGAGCCCTACTGAGGATGATCTTGGGCTTATCTTTCCTAAGTCGCCACTAACCCTAACTGACTCTCCTAAGAAGCATGGTAAAGCGATTTTGGTCATTTTGTCTGATGATTCTGAAGATGATCAACCACCTTGTATTTTCAAGAAGTCGGAGTCGAGGGTGGTCGACTTTGACTTTAATGATGGTATACCCTACCTCACTGGTTGGTTTGCTGAGACCTCCATTGGTGTAATCACTGAAGGACCACTTGAAGGAATGGGCGCTGGCCCTCAAGAGTAATTATTTCCAGTTTTCGTATCTCCCCTGCGTGGGAATCTTTATTGTTTTCGATTTTCATTCCAATTCATGTTGCACTTAGGTTTTTCAATCCAATAAGATGTAATTCATTGATTCGATATCAATAAAATTACAGAAGTTTTTATTATTTTGAATCTTGTTGAAGTACCCCAAACCAACCCGATGACGATAACCAACGATTGGAAAAATTTGTCATCTACGGTAAGAACTGAGGGTTGGGCTTCTCAAGAATTCTTGTTTCGAGATCTTCAAAAGCAAAATGAATTTCAAAAAGCAATGATCAATTTTCGAAAATTGCATGTGGTTAAGCCCTGTCTTGTCTTTTTGATCCAATTCCTTTATGTTTCAGGATTAATCTCGAGGCATGCGAAGGGACGGGAATCATGGATCCTCATATATGTGATGCAAGTCAATCCAATGACTCAGACGATTCTGATCCGAATGATGAAGAAATACAACGGAACTTGGAAATCCATGAGAAATCCAAGCCTCTAACTGTTGAAGAAACCGTGGTGATCATTCTTGGCGACACGGAGAATCCTAGAGAAGTGAAGATTAGGGCATGCCTCCCTAAAGATGTGGCTAAACGCATGACTCAATTGTTGAAGGATTATCAAGACATCTTTGCCTGGTCTTATACTGACATGCCGGGTCTCGATCGATCGATCGTCGAACATTGTCTACCGACTGATCCTTCGGTTGAGCCCGCGAAGCAAAGGCCGCGAAGAGCTAAGCCAGAACTGCCAAAGAAGATCAAGGAAGAGGTCATGAAGCTTCTTAACGTGGGATTTATTGAGACCACCCAATACTCAGAATGGGTCGCTAATATAGTCCCAGTATTGAAGAAAGATGGTCGGGTTCGAGTATGTGTTGACTACCGAGATCTGAACAAAGCTAGCCCTAAAGATGATTTTCCACTCCCACACATTGATGTGCTTGTGGACAGCACAGCCGGATTCGAACTATTTTCCTTCATGGATGGCTTCTCAGGTTATAATCAGATCTTGATGAAAGAGGATGATAAGTTCAAGACAGCATTTACCACTCCATGGGGGACATTTCACTACAAGGTGATGCCCTTTGGTCTCAAAAATGCTAGAGCAACTTACCAGCGGGCAATGGTCACGTTGTTCCATGACATGATGCATAATGAGATTGAGATCTACGTTGATGACATGATTGCAAAAACTCGGCATGGAGAAGATCACATAGAAACTTTGATGAAATTATTCGATAGGCTTCGCAAGTTCAAATTGCGCCTCAATCCAACAAAATGCGTGTTCGAGGCAGCCTCTGGCAAACTACTCGGCTTCATTGTCAGTAACAAAGGGATTGAGATTGACCCATCAAAAGTGAAGGCCATTTGTGAAATAAAATCTCCCTCTTCGGTGAAGGAAGTTCGTAGCTTAATGGGTAGGCTAAACTATATAGCTAGATTTATTTCTCAACTATCTGAGACAGCAAAGCCTTTCTTTAAACTTCTCAAGAAGAATGCACTGGTTAGATGGGATGAAGAGTGTAAACAAGCATTCGATAAGCTTAAGCACTACTTGATGAATTCGCCAGTGCTTGTTCCGCCGACACCGAGGCAACCTCTGACACTGTACCTTACAATTCACAGTGAGTCCTTAGGTGCCATGCTTGCTCAAAGAAGTGAAGAGGATGGAAAAGAGCGTGCGATTTATTATTTGAGTAAGAAGTTTACCGCATCTGAGATGAACTATTCTGAAATAGAAAGAACGTGTGCCGCACTGGTTTGGGTGCTACATAGGTTGAGGCAATACACTTTGCATTATCAGATATTGCTTGTAACAGAGTGTGATCCCATCAAATACTTGCTCAATCAACCCGCTTTAGTTGGAAAACTGGCAAAATGACAGATTCTCATCTCAGAATTCAATGTTCAATTCTTGTCTCAAAAATCAGTCAAAGGACGAGTAATTGCTGATATCCTGGCCGAAAATCCTGGAAAAAATGAGGATCTGGGTCCGCTAGAGGATAGAGTCATGCCAATTGATGAGTATGTATGGACCATGTATTTTGATGGGGCCGTAAACTTATCAAGATCAGGTATCGGGGCAGTTTTAATATCCCCAGGCAGTCAACATTATCCAGTGGCTGCAAAATTGATATTTCCTTGCACGAACAATATCGCTGAATATGAAGCATGCATCCTCGGGTTACAAGCCTCTATCGAAATGAGAATAGCTCGACTTAAGGTGTTCGGGGATTCAACCCTCATTATTCTTCAGACCGTTGGTAAGTGGCAAACTAGGAATGCTAAGTTGCAGCCCTATCACGCCTATTTATAGGAGTTAGTGGAAGAGTTTGAAGACATTTCGTTCGAATATTTGTCGAGGACTCAAAACCATTTTGCCGATGCTTTGGCTACTTTATCGGCAATGCTACGAGTGACAAGTGGGTTAGAAGTTGAACCTTTAAAGATAGAGGTTTTACAGAAACCAGCTTATTGCATGGCCACGACAGAAGAGTGTGACGGCAAGCCGTGGTATCATGATATCAAGGCATATCTTCAAACACAGGAATTTCCTGACAAAAGTACCGTATCTGACCAGAAGTATATCAGGAAAATGGCGTCAAAGTTCTTCTTGAGTGGAGAATGTCTATACAAGCAGTCCTATGATTCGGTCTTATTAAGGTGTGTTGATTCAACTGTGGCTGTTCATTTGATGTTAGAAGTACATGAGGGAGTATGCGGTCCCCACATGAATGGTCATATGCTAGCAAGGAAGATAATGAGGATGGGTTATTACTGGCTCACTTTAGAGAGTGATTGCATTCAACATGTTCGAAGTTGTCACAAATGCCAGATCCATGGTGACAAGATTAAAACTCCCCCGAATGAATTGCATCAGATGTCTGAACCATGGCCATTCTCTATGTGGGGCATTGATGTGATTGGCCCAATCAATCCTAAAGCGTCAAATGGACATCGGTTTATCCTAGTCGCTATCGATTATTTTTTGAAGTGGATTGAAGCTATGTCCTATACATCAGTGACAGCACGGAATGTGGTGAAGTTCATTTGTCGAGACATCATTGCTCGATATGGTGCACCTGAGACCATAATTACTGATAATGGGTCGAATCTAAATAATAAATTGGTGGATGATCTGTTCAAGGAATTCAAGATCAAGCATCTGAATTCTTCTCCATATCGTCCGCAGATGAACAGAACGGTCGAAGCAGCCAACAAGAATATCAAGAAAATTTTGGCTAAAACAGCTGAGAACTATCGTGATTGGCATGATAGATTACCATTTGCACTTATGGCATATCGGACTTCTATCCGGACATCTACAGGGGCAACTCCATATTCTATTGTGTACGGTATGGAAGCAGTCTTACCTGTTGAAGTTGAAATTCCTTCGTTACGTATTCTTTCACAGGTACAATTGTCAGAAGCAGATTGGATCCAGCAGAGATTAGACCAGTTGAACCTGATTGATGAGACAAGGCTTAGAGCTATATGTTATGGCCAGTGCTACCAACAACGAGTTGCTAAATCTTTCAACAAGAAAGTCAAGCCTCGACATTTTCAGGTAGGCGACCTTGTCCTGCGGAAATTATTGCCAATAGTTCCTCTTGCAGAAGGAAAATTTGCTCCAAATTATGGCGGCCCGTACATTGTGAAGAAAGTCCTTCTAGAAGGTGTTTTGATTTTGGCCGAGATAGATGGTCGTGTTTTTTAAAGTCCAGTTAATTCTGATTCTATGAAGAAGTATTACACTTGATTTGTACTCATTCTAACTTTGTTTCTATCAAATCTCAAATTGAATTTCATGAATCAATTGATGTTACTAAGCTTTGTTTGAGGAAGGCTTTCGATCTGGCAATCTATTTCTGTCCTAATGAAGTGATCATATTGCATGAGAGACTTCAAGATGACGAAAGGCAAGCCATTTCCACACACGTCCTGAATAATAATCCCCAGTGCAAGTTGAGTGAAAATTCCGTGCTAACAAGGTAAAGGATTATCTCACGAAAAGTATGACGACCAAAATGATGAGAGGCATTCATTTCCTCTATCTAAACACTACAGGTTGTCATTTGCTTAACCCTTTGAACGGAGTTTCATTTGTTACCCCTGTCAGGAACAACCCCATACTGGGGCAATTTCTTAGGAAGTTCAAAGTAGTTAGAATTTTCTTGTTTTCACTTGCATCAATTTTCAAGTATATTTACTGCATGCAAATTCTGTGTTAGCTTGAGTGCCTTAGATATGACGAAGAACATTTCTTTCGCTATCCTACACATTTTATCCATTGTTTAGCCCACTTGAGCTTGCAATTTCATTTCATAATAACCCAATTGGTGATCATCCCTCACACTGGGGCAAGGTAAAAACCATCGCTATCCACACAGCATATTCGGAGCGCCAATGGAAAATGAAGACCCCGAGAATCCAAATGTTAGTCATTCAGTCAAAACAAGCCAAAGTGTGGCTGGCCAATGTATGCATTGTAGACAGTATATGTCAAAAGTCAAAAAAAAAAAAAAAAACTAGGGGGCATGAAAAAGCAGTGTGTCTAGTAAAAGCAAGGCCAATGCCAGTAAAAATGATGAGAGAAAGAAAAGCTTTGGTGAAAAATGAGTCAATATGCAAGATCATTCTTCAAGGAAGAAACCATTTGAAGGTTCATTTGTGGAGCAATTGCTAGAGATAGATCAATGGTACCAGTAGGATGATTGGATTATCACCAATTTCCATGTTCATAATACCCCCTTTGATGGAAATAGGCCATTCATTTCAAGCCTACCCGAATCTACGTTACAACCCTTACCGAAGTCTCTTCAGAATAGGGCACTTGAATTAACGTAGAATTTCAAATGCTTATAAGTCTTGCTCGAAGAAGTGCGAGCAAGATTTTTCTATCTCATTTTTTTTGCAGCATTCCTGACTTGTAAACCCGGAGCAACTGGTGATATCAATTCTTTCGATAGCCTCGACTCGAAGAGTCCTTTTTGCTAAACCATTGACCAAGCCTTCATTTTAGTCCTTATAAAGACCTCTCAGATTGGCCAAGTTATACTAATTTTGAGAATATCCGAACCCTTGTCAAGCACGATGAAGAGAGTTCAAGTGATTCTTATACCCGCATCAAAGGTCGGGTCAAAAGCCTTTTATTGAGAGCGAGTGAAAAGTTCTTTCTGATTAAAGGTCTCTCATTTAATATGATCAAATTGTCAAAAGGACGAAATGGTTGTTCTTATTGATAAATTCCCCAGTGAAGCTTGGTATTGCAAGCAGATTCATGAATTATGCTTTCTCTGCCCTACGCATGTGTTGTTTTAACCTTTTCTCAGGTAAAAACAGGTGCAATGCAATTGGTGTTGCCATTTTTATAACACAAGAAGAAATCAGGTACGTCTACTAATTATTCTTCATTATTTCTCCCTCCGGAATAGGAGAAATTATCTCTTTCATATGTTTATCAAGTGGAATAGGTGACATATCTCTGGGTGTTGCTAAGTGAAGTACGAAGCACACCCCATCTCTTGGTGTTGCTAAGTGGAGTACGAAGCACACCCCATCTCTTGGTGTTGCCAAGTGGAGTACACGACACACCCCATTTTATGTTGCCAAGTGGAGTACGCGGTAGCATAACACCCCATTTCATGTTCGCCAAGTGTAGAACAGGCGGTATAGTTTCTCATTTTGTGTTGTCCAGTGGAATAGACAACACACCCCGATTCATGTTTGCCCAGTAGAACAGGCGACATAGTTTTTCATTTCGTGTTCACCCAGTGGAATAGGTGGCACAACTAACCTCATGCTCACCCAATGGAAGAGGTGACATGATCCTTTTCGTGATTGCCTAGTGGAATAGGCAACACGTCCCATTCTTTCTTCATATCATGTGCTATTTCGCATCTGTAGGAAACTACAGGTAACAAATAGGCAATTATGTACCTCGAGAACCTTACTTCCAGTGGACTAGAAGTTTGGAGATCGAGGCAGCTCACAGCATTATAAAGCTTTCCCTCACTTAGACGCTTTTTGTGCGATCCGTATGTAAGGCTCTTTCACCGCTCCATATGAAGTGAGAAGCCTTAGCATACATTCCTTATTATTTGCATATCACACATCATTGCATTTTAAAAAAAAAAAATCATTCATCATTTTGCATTAGTTTAAATTTAGGTCTCAGTCTTTGAGCGAAACCTCTGCGAGCCTCCACTCAAAGAGGGGCAGCTGTTGACACATAAATTTTAGTACATCATTTAGTAGTTAATTGCATAGAAAATTATGGATTAAATTTTAACCCCTGAACAAAAATATTAAAATTGCATAGCATATAGTTTATGTTCATATAGATTAATTGCATTCCGCATAGGATCAGCAGTGACAAGCGAGCTTAAAATTCATCACGTGAATCGAGCTCGAGCATCGAACGAGACTCGGTTCACTCGAAAAGCATGAGCCGAAAATCACACGCAAAAGGGCTTGGTTGTTTTAATTTGAGCTTAAATTAGCCCATTATACTTAATTAAAGAAAAGCCCAAATTAATTCAGCCCACTTAGAATTAAATTAAAGCCTAAACATAAACCCGTTAGGACTAAAAAGTCCGGCTAATTGACCTAGGTTTTCATTATAAATACATGCTTATGGGGGGGCTCTCATATATTTTTTCAGATATCAGAATTTTCAGAGAGAGCGAAAAACACACATGAGATTAAGAGTAAGAAGAGAAGACGGCCGCACATGCAACGCATCGCTCCCACGCCGCTCCTGAGTTGGGGTCACAACACTGCCATCTTGCTGCTGCTCTTCTACGACGCCTCTGTACAGCAGCTTGTTCCTTGTTGTGACTCTATCACAACACCGACGCCTAAATCAACAAGCTGCTAGTGAGTCACAGTATTGCCATGAGTTCGTGCCTCGCTGTCCAGCAAGTTCAGTGATTTCCCAATCACAACGGTCATGTTCAACCACATCGTTTGCTGCATCAGCACGTATTGTGACGATGAAGCCATCGTGATCCTGCACCGAGAAACTCGCAACTGCTCCTTCCTGTGATCGACGACGTTGCTGCCCTTGCGCACACCAAGTGGCCCTTTGTACTCTCCATGATAAATTGTTCTCCTGCCTTTACGGGATTAAAGAAATTCCAAGCGGCGGTCAAAGCTTTAGTGGAAGTTGGATTAAAGAATTCACTTGGAGGTCTTCTCTTGGGGAAGACGTGCGAAGTAGAGAAAAGAAAATCGCAATTGGTTTTCTTTTGAGAACTGACACAAAGAATAACAATGCCCACAGGAGTTCTTTTTCCATGATACGTTGAGATTCTTGGACGTGTTCAACAACGCCAACGTAGCCCCATCATCACGCTCAGCCTTACCGTGCACCAGTGCCGTCGATTCGTCGGCCGCCATCGTCGATCCGCAATCCCGATCCGCTGCAAATTCAAATTTAGAAAGAAATCTGCAAATCAGGTAAATATCTTATCTTGATTCGATTTAAATATTTGGTTGCCTATTTTGTGCTTATTGATATCTCATCTTGCATATTTAGATAATAGGCATTATTCCAATTAGGATTTTATTTCTTTTTTTTTTTGAAATCTTGGATATCTATTACTTTTCAAATTTGGATAGAATTTAGAATTTTTAAAATCTTTTGAATATATCCAAGATATTTTAGATATCGAGCATTTTTCAAGATGTGATCGATTAGGAAAATTTCCTAATCCGCAACCGCACACGTGAAAATAAATCTATCTATCAGGCTTTAGATAGAGTTATTTCCATAGCGGGTATTTCGAATTTTAGGATCGATCTGTTAGGTTTCAGATCGAAACTTAATTCGAAAGATTTGACGGTTATATATTTTTTTTACTTGATTTTAATTTCGAATTTTGATTTTAAAAAAAAAAGATCACTCTAGAATAGGTTAATTTCTTTAGTTTAAAATTGCATGTTTAGATAATTGGCATTTTTAATTCTGAATTTCATTAAAAATACAAAAAAAATAAAAAATATGCCCGTCATTAGAAATAGGTCACGTCGTCGCATGACATATAATTTGCATGTTATGTTACATTAATCGCATGTCATTTTTTGCACGTCATTACATATAGGTTAGCTTTCATTTAAATAAGTGAAAATAAAAAATTTCTGCACCTTTAAACTCTAAGTTAGGATTTATCAAAATTGCCAAATTGAGTATTTTTCTTGAAATTGGTACCGAAAGGGCGTTAGGGTAATCTAGCGTAACCAAGTCTCCGGGTCTATAATTTCTGGTTCGCAGGAATAAAATAGTACTCCCGCTATTTTATTTAGGTTTCTAATCAACCTACCTTAAATGATTAGTGGCGACTCCCATTAAAAATATTTGCATGCTCATAATTGGACCTAAGTTGTGAATTGGTAGAGTTTGGGAGAACTCGAGCTAGATTAGTTAATTTAATTGATCTAGTAATCCATTAACCTAAGATCGAAAACACGATTTTTTAGGTCCCGACATAGCCTTTTTTCTTTATAACCCATTTTGATCTTTATGACCTATTTCCTAAATATGAGTTAAGATAAGGATTTGCAACTCATTTTGACAGCCCTAATATAAATCATAAATTTAGGAAGAACAAGACTTTTCCCTTACACGACTACAAATTATCAACGACAGTTGATTTTATCTATTCAATAAGGAAAACCAAATCTCGCGCTTTAAGCTAAACAAGAAACGGCTAACTTTACCTTGGGATTTTTGAAAATTGCATTTTGGATCCACGAAAACTATATTCTTGCTTTTCCCTTAGGCTAATTATAATTCTACGTTTTATGATTTTGACTGGGTCTACCTGGAAATTTATGGGGAAAATGTGATAACATCAATGTATCAAGGAAATAAAGCACATGATGAGAGAACTTTTCTTTTTTCTCTATTGAGTGTTGGCTGTCCACATTTCGGGCATAGAAAACCATTAAAGAAGGAAAAATACACAAAACTCGTCCGAATTTTGGATAGAATTTACATCTGCTCTTAAACTTTCAATTGTTATAGTTATTAATTGGGGAAATTATTGAAAAAGTCTTAAACCCATTGCACTTGTGCCAATACAGCTCTAAACATTTCGATTTGGCCAATTTAGTCGTAAACCTTTAGAATATTTGTCAATTGAGTCATTTCGACCAGAAATCACTGACATGAATACCGATCGTCCTACGTGGCATTACTAGTGCTGACGTAGACAATTTTTTGTAATCTTATAAAAAAATTCATTTTTTATTAAATTTTTAAATTTTCCTTGCCTTTTCTTTTTGCTTTTTTTTTTTTCATTATGCCAACAAGGGTCATCTTTGACCCTTGCCGACAGCGAAGGACCCACCCGTATTGGACGAGGGCTACCTTGCTAGTGACCCCACTGGTCACAGTTGAGAAAGGCCTCACCGGCCATAAAGAAAATTAAAAAAAAATCAACTTAAAAAAAATTACAAAAATTGTCCACGTCAGCACTAGCTGTGCCACGTAGGACTACCGACATCCATGTTAGTGATTTCTAGTTGAAATTGACTGTGAGGACTTAATTGAAAATTTATTAAAAGGCTTATGACTAAATTGGTCAAATTGAAAGGTTTATGATTGAATTGACACAGTTACAATATGTTTATGACTCTTTTGATAATTTTCCTGTTATTAACCTTACGTTATATTTTCCATTGACATATACAATGCACATGACTTTTAAGGAATAATTTTGTATTTTTATCTTTTTTTTTTATAGAAATCTCTCAATTTTACCCTTGATTTCTATACAAAAAAGATTTTAAAAAAAGGATAAGCATACTAGAAGTCCTAAAACTTGTCACAAAAGTGCAATTAGTCCTAAAATTTATAAAAAGTACATTCAAGTCATAAAACTTATTAAATTGGTTCTATTGAATCATTTTGTTAACTCTATTCAACTTGGCTAACAAAAAATGCTAACGTAGCTTTTTTTCTACGTGGCAATTAAGTGGTCAAAACAACATCATTTTGATCCAAATATAATTATTAATACGAATTTTATTTAAATTAAAATAAAAAATAATCTAATTTAAAAAAGGGGTGAGAAACCAAGCGGAAGCCCTTGCTGCCGCTGCTGCCCCCACCATTGCCGAGGAGGGCTAGCGAGGGTGTGGGATGGCTGGCCAACTATTTTTTTTTTAAATTTACCTTCTTTTTAATTTTATTTGAATAAAATTTGTAGTAAAAATAAGATTTGGATCAAAATGATATCGTTTTAGCCTTATGTTTCATATTTTAACCACGTCATCGCTACATAGGAGATAGTAAATATTTTAAAAGCCCACGTCAGCATTTTCTATTAGCAAAATTGGACGGAGTTAATGGAAGAACTCGATTGCATCAATTTGACAAGTTTTAAATCTTGATTGCACTTTTTTGTAAATTTTAGACTCAATTGCATTTTCGTAATAAGTTTTAGGACTTCCAATGCACTTATGCTAAAGAAAATTAGCTAAAATATTAATATCAGAAAATAAATATCAATAATAATATTTTTAATAAATATTATTGAAATTGGTGACAAGATTAATTTAATTAAAAAAATATTTTAAAAAAAGTATAATTTGGTAAAAAGGAAAAATGCCACAACAACAAAAGGTCAATTAACAAAAATTGTATCCTCATTTGTGAATTTTGAAATCATTAATCAATGCAGAAAATGATGGATCAGTAAAAATGAGATTATCCATTTTTTTACGGTAGCTGTGGGTAAAAGAGAGAGATTTTCTTTAAAATATGAGATTAAAATATACTTTTGCACTTTACAAGTCATATGCATTGCACATGCTTATAAAAAAAAATAACGTAAGATTAGTGATTGTTACAAAATAAAAGTTCATTGGCATTATGTAATAACAGAAATTAGGGCAAACATGTACTACGCCGAAGTGCAAGGGGATTTGGTATAATTTCATCTTAAATAAATAACTAAGCCAAATTTAGCTAGATGGAATAATCAATATGTAACATATACAAAAACAACAGGCTCTCCCCGAAAAAACTATTCAATAAAAAAAAAAGCAAATATTTTGGCTCCTCTAGTGGGCTTAGTTAGGCATATTATACATACATACATACACACACACACACACACACACACACACACACATATATATATATATATAGACACACACACACACAAGGGGTGAGAAAATTACCAAAAAAGTTTTAAATCTCTTGTAATTGTGTCAATTAAATTCTAAACATTTTTTTTTAGTAATTGAGTTTTATATCAATTCAATTTATCCGGTCAATTTTGGAATGATTATATTAAACATTTTCATATATTTCAGGAACTAAATTGAATATGTATCAAAAGTTCATGGATTATATTGAACAAATTAAAAGTTTAGAGACCACATAGAATATTGGGTGAAATTTTAAAAACTACATTAAATAAATTAAAAGTTCGATGATCATATTATTTATTAAATCAAAATTCAAAAACTGTTTATGTTATTTTTCTAAAACAAAAGCTAATAGCAAGATTACTAGTGTCTGCAAGACAGGTGAAGTTGCGATGGAGAAATGGTAGTCTACGTGAGAAGTACTTAGGCCCAAACGGGATAGCATAGAAATAACCCAATTTTTTTTCAGAGGTCACACTGCCAGACTGCCAGTGACCATTAGGTCTCGGTCTCATTCAAATTAAAAACAAATTGAACGTGACGGAATGGGACCGTTCAGCCACGAAAAGCAAAAAAACATAAAAAAAAAAAAAGCAAAATAAAAACTCCAACAAATTCAACTCCTCCTGCATCATAACCTCCATCCATTTCTCGTTGCTTTTCGCTCTCTTATAACTCCTAAAAGCAGTCTCAACTTCTAAAACGATACTTCAAGTTTTCAAATACGCGATGGACCCAGCTCAGCTGCATCAACCAACTCATTCTGCAGATGGTTCGCCAGTTCCGAAGAATTTGCTTTGGATCTTAGACGCCTTTATTGACTCTGGGACATCACCAACTCCACACGTGCCCGCTCCACCTGAACTGCAGTAACGACCCGATGACAACGATACACAACAACCTAACAGTTACTCGAAAATGCAACGGTGGGGGAGCACCCTCCAGAAGGCATCGCCCTTCCCCTTGGCAACGAGGAGAGACCCAGACCTCCGACAGCGAAGAGTGGCCTTCTCCAACCGACACCGCGCGGCCTTTGTGACGAAGGTCCACGGTTTGGCAAATGTTCAACATCGAGGTCCTCCCCTGTGGTGAGAAGATGGGCATCTGCATGACGGGGTGTGAAATTACCCGCAAAATCTAGTGGTGGGACGGGCCACATGAGGAGGTGCCAAGAGCCAATATCTCGCTGAAATGGCAAAGCCTAAGGACAGCTCCGCCACCGTTGCAATGGCCCACACTGGACGTCTGTTCAAGTACAATGAGACCCAGGATCAATGTATCAATTTGTGAGGTAAATTTTGAGCCCGGATGAAGGCAAGTCTCCTAGCACTACTAGACAAAAGAAGGGGCTCACATTTGCTTATGCAGTGGGTCTGGTCAATAAAGGGGTGGCGTTGTTGACTGTTGGGGCGTGGGTTCCCATGTTTGAGGCCAAGAAAAGACAAAAGAAAACAAAGTTAAATAAAAGGGTTTATACCATTAAAAATCTCAAACGAGTATGCTTATAATGATTTTACTTTAAATTAATTTTTTAATCACTAAAAATGTCAAATTGATATATTTGTGATAAATTTACTCAAAACTAAATTTTTAATAACAAAAAATTCCGAACTGGTACATTTGCGATAAATTTTTCCTCCATTAGTTTTCATTAAATTGAATTAATATCACAAAAAATCATAAACTAGTACACCTGTGACAAATAAAGGATAAAACATAAAATTTGCACATTCATCAATTGTTGCATGTTAACAAAGCAATTTAACAGTAAAATTTTACGGAAATAACTTAAGGATAAATTTATCACAAGTGTACCGGTTTGGGATTTTTTGTAGTAAAAAAATTAGTTTGAGGTAAAATTGTCACAGGCATACCAGTTTGGAATTTTTCGCTGTATTAACCCTTAATAAAATAAAAAAAATTAATATCATAAAAAACCTCAAATTTATACATTTGTGATAAATTTACCTTAAACTAATTTTTTACCACAAAAAACCTAAAACCAGTACACTCCATAGATTTGTGACAAATTTACTATCCGTTAATTTGGATTAATACCACAAAAAACTATAAATTGGTAAATTTGTGACAAACAGAGAAGTAAAACCCCAACATTGGTACACCCATTAATTGTCATATGTTATATAATTCAGTAATTTAACAGTAAAATTTAACGGAAATCAATGGAGGGTAAATTTATCATAAGTGTACCAGTTAAGGGTTTTTGATAGTCAAAAAATTAATTTTGAGTAAATTTATCACGTGTATATTAATTTGGAGATTTTCGTGTTATTAACTCAAAAATAAAAAAAATATATTTCTGTTTTGTAGCCCTTGATTGACCTTGTCTCTTCAAGTTAGCCGCAAGTAGTCTCCTTCAACGAGTGTCTTGAAGATGAGCCACATGGTGAAAGTGCCTGTGTGGGTTTCCTTCAACGAGACTAGTAGCCGCACGGTAAGAAGGGGATTTGGTGGCTGCACAGTAACTTCCTTGACAGCATAACAAGATTCTCGTGGTCTCTTGCTTACGGCCGCACGAAGGGAGTCGTGGGCAGAACACCCAGTAATTTTGTGCGGTGAGTTTTACATCCAAATTAGTTGTTTATTTATAAACACTTGAGTTTTGGTATAATCTAGATGTGGGAAACACTTACTCGTAAAATTCTGCACATGTTGATGAACGTATTGAACAAGTAATATAATGATGAGAAGAATATCGTCCCACGGAGATTAATGATAATAAACAAATTAAATATTAAAAATAGATTAATTCTAAAATTTATCTAATAGATTAAAATATAATTGAGAATAAATAAAAATTGACAATTTTTAAAAATGAAATTTAGAAACTAAAGACAGATAATCAATTAGATAAAACATGCTAGAACATCCGATTTCTCAATAATCACTAAATATGAATTTCCGATCATTATGCATACAAGAACAATATTAAATATGCGATAGCGAAATTTCCTGATTTATTTACTATCTTATATTTAGGTATAGCAAATTTATTTAGGTTATCAATCCTTTACATCTCTATGTTAATTAAAATAAACGTAAGTGTATTAAAATCTGTGAATATTCCCGATTTACAATGAATCTTTAGACCACTTTACCACCAAAAGCTATACAAATAACATTGTATATTTCTATCAATATTTAATTCATGGTTATATATTATAAGGAGCAATCGCATATTATCACTTCTCAATTTCAAACATGCGCATTAAATCATTCAGATGGTGGCCAATTACTTAAAGGTAAGCAATGAAAAGTGGACATTTAGTTGGATTCGACCAAACGTGCCTTTAAGGATGCTGAGATCCTGCACGTCTTCAACTTGTGAAGGAGGTTGGTTCCCAGGAAGGGAAGATTCAAGGTATCGAACACATATGTTGATCGGATGGGCAGATGCTGAGATTCTGTGGCATTTGTGGCTCTTCTTCTTCAACAACAAGAAGAAATCCAGTGTATCCACTTCTATTTTGACCAAAAAAGTAACAATAGAACAGCATCGTATCTAGTGCCATCATGAACTGGCTTCACAAGGACCCACAAAGAGACATTTCTTTTTTTGTTTTCTTTTTTCATTACTCGATTGTTTAAATCAAAGGCCCAAAAGGATTCTCCTTACAATGAATCCACCTTTAATTTTCCGTACAAACGTTTGCTTCTCGGAAATTTCGCTTCGTTCACTTTAAATTTTGGTCAATCAGTATCTTTTTATGAGTTGTGGGTACCATTTTCCCTTTGAGTTAATACTACAAGAATTTCAAACTGATATATTTATGATAAATTTATCTAAAATTAATAATTTGACCACAAAAAACCGAAACAGTATACATGTGAAAAATTTACACCCAATTAATTTTTTGACCATAAAAAATTATAAATTAGTACATTTATGACAAATTTACCGTTTGTTAAATTGAATTAATATCACGAAAATTCACAAATTAGTACACATGTGACGAACGAAGGGTAAAACTCAAAACTAGTACACCCGTCAACTATCACATGTCATTCAACTTAGAATTTTGACTGTAAAATTTAACGGAAACTAACGGAAGGTAAAATTATCACACGTATACCGATTTGAGATTTTTGGTGGTCAAAAAATTAATTTTGGGTAAATTTATCACTTGTGTACCAGCTTGGGGTTTTCCATAGTATTAACCCTTTCCTTTACAACTCTTTTCGGATATTTTTCTTAATCGATGTCATCACGTGATTAAGTATTTAGATGATAAACCAAAATTTGTCATTTCACCTTTTTGTTATTGAGGTGTTTCCCTTTTTATTTAATTTGGGACTTTTCCATATCATTTTTTTTATAGAGATCTCTCATTTACTCTTGACTTTTATAAAAAAAAATGAAAATTATAAAGAACGTGGAGTAAAATAAATTAACTAAAATAAAACTATTAGAACAATGTATACCAATAATATTGTTTCATTAAACATTATTAATATGTGAAAATATTAATAGAACTATTTTAAGAAAAAGAGCTACAATTTAGTAAAAAGGAAAATGACTCGACAATAAAAAGGTCAAATGACAAAAATTTGGATACTGATAGTGTACTTTTAGATCGTTAATTAATGCGAAAATGACTTGATCACTAGAAAATATTTAGAAAATCACTTATTGGGTTAATCATTTCCTTTCATGAGCTGAGGTTATCATGTTCTTTTATAGCTTTTCTTTTTAAATTGTTTTGTCTATCAAGTTTAGTTACATCAATCAACTCCATGAATTTGCACAATGACTAAACAAATCTAGTCGTTTTACCTTTTTTTCTATTAAGGCCTTATAATATTTTTAATTATCTTTTAAAATTAATTAATGGTGCTATAATCAGATTTTGTTGCATATGATTATCGATATTTGTTTTTCTATAATTAGTATTTAGTTAATTTATTTTCCTTCATTTTCTGTATTTTCCAATTGTATAGCATTAGATGTAATCGAGAGATTTCCTTCCAATATAAGATGAAAAATATACTTGTACACCTTACAAGTCATGTGCATTGACATACTAACAAAAATAAAATAACGCAGGGTTAAGGACAGTAATAGAATGAAATTCTAGGGTATTGTTTAACAATTGAAAGTTAGGGGGTTAAACGTGTACTACCCTCAAAATTCAGGAAGAGTTAGTGTAATTTCTCCTTAAAAAACACAACTAAACACCAAATTTAGCGGGATGGAATAATATTTATGTAGTATTCTTGCCCTTCAAAGAGGTATGCACTACAAAAACATCAGGCTCAAGCCCAAATTTAGCTTGATGGAATAATGATTATGTAGTATTCTTGCCCTTCAAATAGGTATGCATGCACTACATCAGGCTCCACCAGATAAAATTATTCAATGAAGACAATTAAACATTGTGGCTCATACATGCACACATACACAAGGAGTTGATAGACATTATCCAGCTGTTGTCATTGAACTAAGCAAGAAAGTTTGCTAGATGGAATAATAAGTTACATTCTGGCACTTCCATCGATATGCACTATAAACACATCAGGCTCTACCAAAAAGTTTATTAAATAAAAGAACATTAAACCTAGTGACTCATCTACGGGCATAATGAGGTATATATATATATATGCATGTTTAAACGTATGTACATATGTATGTTTCTGGTATACCAGGGAATTGAAAGACATTGTCTAGCTATTATACCCATTTTATATTAGTGGTTGATGGATGATTCCCATAGGTTCAAGGATTGGCCAGAGAACTTTTTGTGGAGCTCTTTCGGCTTTTTGGATTTGACACATAAGTATGCCACCAAATTGGACAAGTGTAAACATTTCCATGCCCCTAAATCTTTCTAATCTCTAAAAGTGACAAAAGCACAATGGGTGATGCACCTTCACCTTGTTCTATTGAAATCCACTAATCGATGTGTGACCACCATAATTGATGAGGCCACATTCACATTGTTAATTTGTATATGAAATTAGAAGGGAGCCATCAAATTAATTTGATCCACAAGAACCATATCGCTTTCGAAATGTATTTGTTTTCGACATGCGACAACACCGATGCAATGAAATCAATTCTGATGGATTCTTTACTTTATATGGAGTTCTCTTTTGGACTCATTGGGGAATAAAACGAACTCCGATAATTCCAAATTCCATGTATGCCAAAATGTCTTCTTGTGTTTCTCTAAATTGGAAATCGCGAGTCCTTACTTTGTATGGATGAATAATAAAGGGAAAATGATACAAATAGTCCCTAAACTTTGGTCTAATATACATTACGGTCTCTGAACTTTAAATTTGTTCAATGATGTTCCTGAACTTTAATCCAATGTGCAATATAGTCTCTGAACTTTCAATTTATTTAACATCGTTCCTGAACTTTCGGTACATGTTCAATTTAGTCCCTGAATTATATGAAAATGCTCATTGTAGTCCCTAAACTTGAATTAATGGAATAACACATTAAATATTTTTATATAGTTCAGGATTATATTGAACATATACCGAAAATTCATGAATCATATTAAACAAAGTAAAAGTTCAGGAACTACATTGAACATCAAGTTAAAGTTCAGGGATTATATTTAATAAATAAAAAATTTAAGAATTGCGTTATACATTGAGTTAAAGTTCAGGATTGTTGGTGTCATTGGTTTGGGTGATGGCCAAACGTGGAAAAGAAGCTCCAATTATCTGCCAGCAATGGTGAGCTAGTGAGCGAGCCAGCCGCTCGTGGGCTGCAAAGGGCAGGTAATTTCGTTAGGGAGGCAGGACAGCCGGAGCTAACGTTGTCCTGGCCTTCCTCCCCCAACATTCTCTCAACCTTTTTCCTTTCTTGGATTCTTTCGCCATCATTATATTCCCCGAAAACCAGTGAATTAATAAAGAAAATAAACCGAAAACCACCTTGTTCTGGGAGACCAGTCACTCTCTCTCTCTCTCTCTCCTGTGTCTTTTTTGTTCTCCTCTATCGTTCGACTGTTTAAATTTGGGCAGTGTTTCATCCACAAATCTCTCCCTCTCTCTCTCTCTCTCTCTCGTCCGCCTTGAAATTTTCCCTTCCGTTTTGGCCTCCGTCTCGTTCATTCATTCATTCTTCTTCTTCTGGTGTTTCTTCATCTGGGTCTGGGGGGTTTGGCTCAAGAGCTGACGAGAAATGAGGTCATGGCGTGAATGGGTCGGGTCCTCCGTCGTGGCTTCTGACTCTCGAAAGCTTCTCTTTTGACGCCCGCCCAACGACCCTTCCGCCTTTCTGACTCCTCCTCCTGCCGCAGACAGGTTCAAAGTCGACTTTTCCGTCTCTCTCTCTCTCTCTCTCTCTCTCGCGCGCGCGCGCGCGCTCGTTGGATTGTTCATTCTCGGTCGTGCTTGTGATGGGTCTCGCATGCGTGTCTGTTCAGGCTTCGATCTCGGCGGCCTTCGGTCTTGTTTAAAGGTTGAATTTTTTAATTATTCTATCGACTTTGGGGAATAATTCTGGTTCCTTGGTCTCAATCACGTGAGGGTAGGATCATGGGTCTCTTTCGACGTGTTTACTTTTATTTTCTGCTGGTTGTTTTTTTTTTTATAATTACTATTCAAATTCGATGAAATTCTAGTCCGTGAAAAACTAGTGACGATCCGAGGTTCGGAGCTGCGGAAAAGTCTATTGTATTTGTTTTCTTTCGGTCCTGCAGGGGGGGAATTCCGAAGAATGTTATTTTGGACCATTGCGTCGTCAATTTTGGACGGTGTTTGATTTAAAAAATGAAGAATCAAGAATCAGAATCAGCATACGAATAGGAATGCAATTAGGACCTGAATTTTCTGTTTTTCTGCTGTAAGTTGCCGTCTCGTTTCGTCCCAGTAATTTACTCTTTTGTACTCTAGTAATTTTATCTCTGTGTTGGTATAGATCGTTGGATTTTTGGAGGATCTTGATCTCGGAATTCGATCTTAATAAAAGGGTTTCGACAGTTTTGGGTTGAAATTCGTTTCCGGGTTAGAGCTTTTGTTGGGTATCGCCTGGCTCAGTAGGTGATGGATTCGGTGAAAATGGCTGATTCGGGTGGAGCGAGAACCCCGGAGTCGGCGGGTTCAAAGATTAAGGGCTCGGGGAATTTGAGCAGCAAGGACATGTTTTTGAGGGCTGACAAGTTTGATCTGAGGAGTCTGGACATTCAATTGGAGAAGCATCTGAGCAGGGTCTGGTCCAGAAGCGTCATGGAGAACCAGAGGCCTAAGGAAGAGTGGGAGATCGATTTGGCCAAATTGAATATCAGATATGTTGTGGCTCAGGGGACTTACGGCACTGTGTACAGGGGCACTTATGATGATCAAGATGTTGCAGGTACATCATCATCATCATCATAATCAGTTCTTCATCTGTCCATCACCTTCTTTCACTAATGAAGCATTGCTTTGATACACCTATTTCGTGGCCACAAATTTTTCCGGCTATTTAGGACGTGAGATCGACTTGTAAACTTTGTTGCTGTTTGTTTGTGTTGAGTCTTGTTTCGGCATGGGTTTTGCATGATTTACAAGTTGCGAATGACATGAATATAAGTGTGTAATTTGCTATTTGCAGTGTCTGTCGTCTGTTATGATTTGTGACATTGAACAGTTTCTTGCATTTGGTTTTATGTAACTGTTCTTCCACATGCCATCTTGATATGGTATCATCATGTTATCAATTGATGATCTCGTTCTGGGTCTATATTAGAAGATTGACAAGACAATAAAACTTGATTGATAAGTACCATGTCACCACCTAACGTGTTTGTAATGATTAAAATATAGACCTTCCTATGTTTGAGCTGCTTTCTATACTTTGATGCCTCTTGTGTGTTGTGCTGGAGTTTTACGTTATTTTGAGCTATGGTACTCGATTTTAGTACTGTTGATCATGTGAGTCCTTTTCCCTTACCACAATGCCGTTTTGGGTGTCGTAGTGAAGTTGTTGGACTGGGGCGAGGATGGTCTTAACATGGCAGCTGAAACTGCTGCCTTGCGGGCATCGTTTCAGCAAGAGGTTGCTGTTTGGCACAAGCTTGACCATCCTAATGTCACAAAAGTACATAACTCTTAGCCTTTAACTTGTTTCTTTCATTTTACAAAGTAATTCTGGTGACATCAGACTGAATGAAGAGATGATGTTGCAAAAGCCTAAATTTCAGATACCTGTTTACCATGATACATTTGAAAATCTAATCTGTAGCATAGAAGAATCTGTTGCTTTAAATGATTGTAATAATTACCCCATTGGATGCAGTTTGTTGGAGCTTCAATGGGAACTGCGAATCTTAAAATTCCTGCAAAGACCGCTTCTGGTGAGGCTTCTGAATCTCATCCAACTAGAGCATGCTGTGTTGTTGTGGAGTATCTCCAAGGGGGGACTCTAAAACAATACCTGATACGGAATAGCCGCAAGAAACTTGCCTTCAAGGTTGTCATCCAGCTGGCTTTAGATCTCTCAAGAGGGTGAGTGTTGGCATTCTTTTTCCATCCTTCATGCTTCAAAAATATCGAAATAGAGATCTCTCCAGGGGGCGACTTATATCATTCTTTCCCATCAAACCTTGCTTAGACTATCTTTAAAAAAGACTCTTGATAAATGAGTGTATAAAAATGTTGGCTTGCAGTCTGAGCTATCTTCATTCGAAGAAGATCGTGCATCGAGATGTCAAGACGGAAAACATGTTGCTAGATTCTAGCAGGAGTCTAAAAATCGCTGATTTTGGAGTCGCACGTGTCGAAGCTCAAAATCCAAGAGATATGACCGGTGAAACTGGAACCCTTGGTTATATGGCTCCGGAGGTATTTACTTCATCAAATTTTGTTGAAACTTTACGAGACCACTAGCATAGCACTTGGCATTGCCGATATAAAATTTATTGATGAGTGAGATATTATACCTGATGTAGGTTCTTGATGGCAAGCCTTATAATCGAAGTTGCGATGTCTACAGCTTCGGCATTTGTTTATGGGAAATTTATTGTTGTGATATGCCATATCCAAATCTAAGTTTTGCCGATGTCTCATCCGCAGTAGTTTTGCAGGTTGGTTCTCTAAACTTTCGACATTTGCACACTTGCATGTTCAATAAAAATATATGTTGACCTGTGAAATCCCTTGGATAAGCTGCTTAGCTGTCATTTTTTGTTGTTGTTCGAACCCACCAGCATTGTAGATAAAATGGCAAGTCTTTTAGTTTCTGTACATTTTAATTCAATCCACGACATTTGACTAAAACTGCTTTCGGTTTTGTGTTCAATAGAACCTGCGACCAGATATTCCTCGGTGTTGCCCTAGCGCTCTGGCAAATATCATGCGCAGATGTTGGGACGCAAACCCAGACAAACGTCCGGAGATGGATGAGGTGGTTCGTTTGTTGGAGGCGATCGACACCAGCAAAGGTGGAGGGATGATTCCCAACGACCAGGCTCACGTTGGCTGCTTCTGTTTCCGTCCGGTTCGTGGTCCTTGATTTTTTTTTCCCCCCTCAAATTTAGAGAATCAAAAAGGCGGAATTGTGAAGATCCCATTCTCGTTCGTGTTAAATTAGGTTATCACTCCCTAACCATTTGTAGTTCAGTTGAATTAGGTCGAAAGGGGGGCTTGATGAGCAGTTGTGCTTTTTAGGGAGCTAAAACCGTGCAAGTCATATTACTCTGTCCTATTTAGATTATTTAAACGAGCGAATCATTCTTACCACAACTTTCTCCTTTACGGTTCTCTTCTCGCTTAGATTCTAAGCTAAACAACAAAGCTGTCCTTGTTCGTTTTGTGTCGATCTTATTTAGTTGTGTAAAGATAGCTTGTTGAATAATATAGAGGACCGTTTGCTCGAGGTTCGGTCGGTAACATCTTGCCGCGAAGGGGGCTACTATCGTGCAGGAGCGATACCGATAAGCAGAACGGGGTTCAAGCAGGCGTGAGCAGAGGAGCGGGCGATTCTAACAGGTTCGAATATAAGTGGTATGTAGTGGACAGGAAGGGCTTGTTTAGGCTGTATGAAAATGATTCGATGGAATACATAGAGTGAGAGGTTGGGTTGGTCAAATCTACGGTTGGTAGGTTGGGTGCGTTTAGTTCGGCTTTTGGGGAAAGTTTTTTGAGGGAAATGCAAGGCCTTCAGCCTAAAGGGGGTCTTACGAGGACACTAGCATCATATGCCGTGAAGACATAGGTAAATGTGGGCTACTGTTTGTCGTTGAAAAGGTTAGGAGAGGAGGGGTCTGACCTTCCCTAACGAGCACCAAAAGCATAGCTCCTTTCGACGTCCGGTGAGACCGGAACGACCCGGATCCGACACCGATTCCGAGTTAACGCATCCGATGTAGCAATCCTCCCTAAACGAATCCCTCGGCACGGACATCTGTTAGTAAGCTTAAATTGGCCTGACTGCGTACGTACAAATTTACAATCTCATTGAAATCAAAGCGTGCTGTTCGTCCTGTGTGGAGAAATTCTGAAGCGTGCAGAATTGTTCTGCCTCATCAAACTCCGTAGCTTGCGAAGAAAGTCAGGGGGAGTACATACCTCATTGAATACTAGTTTCCCCTTGAGATCCCCCCCTTCATTCAGGAGCACTTCTCGGTCATTTATTTTATCCTGCAAATACCCTTAATTAGTGATTATACAAAGATTGTGTTAATTGACAAAAATTCGTGAGTTTGTGATTTTTATCTTAACTCTCGTACTTTTTAGGGTTGATACTACAAAAAATCTTAAACTGATACATCCGTGACAAATTTGTCACAAACTAGTTTTTTGACCACTAAAAACCCCAAATTGATATATGTGTGACAAATTTACTCTGTGTTAGTTTCGTTAAATTTTACCGTCAAATTACTGAGTTGGACGACGCCTGGCAGTTGACGATGTGTACCAGTTTAGGGTTTTAACCTCTATTTGTCACGGGTGTACCGATTTGTGATTTTTCGTGATATTAATCTAATTTGACGGAAACTAACAGATGATAAATTGGTCACAAATTTACTTGTTTAGGGTAAATTTATCACAATTCTACCGGTTTAGAGTTTTTCATGGTATTAACCTTACTTTTTAATACTAAAATTTGGATATCTTCTATCACGTAACAATATCTCTAAAAAGATTTCAAATCTCAGAATATTTTCTATTTCCGCACATATAATTTTCTTTGTATCGTGCACTTTTATTAATAATAATTGTTTTTATTAGTTGAATATTTATATATATGAAACAAAGTGATTTTGCTTGTTCTTTAAAATATAAAATTCTTGCGCGCACTCAACGCATATATTGAAGAATATGAACCAACAATTCCCATTAGCGGTGAAGAGCTATTCTTAGGGGCTTATTTGTTCGTGTCTCTTGAAAAGCAATCAACAACGTTATGCTTTCTTGTTAAATTTAAGAAATAATTATTTAACTTCAAAAAAAATTACAAAAATAATAATCAACGAATCCACCCGTCGACAAACATATCATGAAAGCTTCGGATATTTCGAGTCATAAAAATATATCAAAATGTATCTGATATGACATTTAAATAGAAAAGTAAAACGTAAAAATCTATCCATATATATCCTTAATAAAAAAAAAAACTGGTTATTCCTTGAGAAGGTACAATGAATAATCTATGCAATCAGCATTAGGTTCTTTCCCTTGGACCATCTATTGGGATGGGTTTTGCTATTGAGGACATAATGATATCATTATAGTCAGATTAATAGAGTTTTGATAAGGAAAGGAGATCTAAATTAGTGTTTAAGCGTATCTCAAAGACGGCAATAGCAACCGATGCGAGAGCCTACACGCTTGGGAGCGCACTGTAGCTTCCGGCTCAACTTGGAATTTGCCGGCTCCTCCGCTTAATTTGGCTTCATCGCGGCCTGAATCAATCAAAGTCGATCCTCTCGAGGTAGGGCGAAGACTGGGAGAGCCGGAAAACCCAACGGGAAGTGAGATGGAATATTCGATTTTCTTTTTATATCTCGAGACTCAATTTCTTCTATCGCGCTTATATCTTTTTTGTTTTCCACAAAAATAAAATCTTTAAAATGAGTACTTTTAACTCCTTTTTTGTCTATTCCGCTTCTATCGCTTGTTTGGTTCGTAACCAATTGAAACGACCAAATAATATGTCATCATATGATTGTATTGTATCCTGCTAACAATAGAAAGAGATATATCGTGTTCAAATTAGTCTGTCCATTTTTCTTCACAAGGCCGCTATACCATGCCGTCGCCGCGTCTCTTCAGTTCATCTCTCTTGATTGCACGCCATCCATCAATGAGGGGGAGGCGCCACAGCTCTTGCCATTGGTCGAGAGTTTGGTGCGACCATCTCCGGCAATCGAGCGTGGTGGTTCGGCATGAAAATTCAAGGCATCCCCACATTAGGGTCCGAAAACTCCGACCGCGGTGGCGGCAAGTTCACTTTTCTCCTTATCATCTAAGCTCATGCTTCTACTACTGTTTTATTCTTCGAGAGAAACGATAAGAAAGGAAAATCAAGTAAATTTTAAGGGTTGCGCATGATTTGATACGGCTTTCTAACCTTTGTCTATTGATCAATTTGCACGCATCTAGTGATTTTTTCAAGTGTAAAAAGTGTAGTTCTTCTTTGTAACTCTAGTCAAATCGCTCTTTTGCCCATAAATATGCCAAAAATTTAAAATAATAAAATAAACATAGAAAAATGACAAGAATGGTGCTGATCCTTACAAAGTATCAGGACATGATGGTGATGTTGATGATGATGAGTGCAGAAAAGCTAAGCATAGATATGCATATTCTGGCATATAAAAATAATATATTGATAACAACAAAATAAATCTTTTTTTTATTAAAAAAGTTGTCTTCGTTTTTCAAATTTTTTTTCATTTGATTACCAGTTTTCTATTATGAAACCATTTATCTTGTTTTTGTATTACCTAATTAAGAAACCGTTCCTAGCGAAGTTGGTACTATTCGCCATAGCCATAAAAGTCGGTCCATTTATTCGCGTCACGGAAATTATTTGTCTCTAATTGAAAGATGGCTCAATTTGATTCCCCCCCTCCTATTTTTCTAGCATTCTAAGATTCTCTTTAATCAGTCTTTCTTTCTTTTTTTCTTTTCTTTTTCCTTTCGTTCGCATAATCTTGTTGAGTTGTGCCGAAAAAACAATCGTGCGTACTTATTCAACGATCCATTTAAACTGCTAACTCCTACTTGAAATATGGAGAATAAATTAATTTCTTTTTTATATTTCTATGATTATTTTAATTGCCTGGGATAATAAAATTGAAATGTTTTTAGCAAGTCAACCATATCATCGTTATTGACCTCAAAAAAAGCCATATCATCGTTGATTATATTATCATTATTGCTATTTCTTTTATTATTATGATTATGCCAAGGCCAGTGCATTATTTCTGGTTTTATTTTATGAATTTAGTTTGTTTTATCCTATTGGGGAATAAAAGAATGACTCGACTTAAATAATGAAATAAAATTATACTCTAAACTTTACAAAATCAAAATTTTAGGTCAAAATAAAAAGGATTAATACAAAAAAAAACTTTAATACACATGTGATAATTTTACCCTAACTAAAAACTCAAAATCGGTATATTTATGATAAATTTACCTAAAATTGATTTTTTGACTAAAAAAAATTTCAAATTGATACGTTTGTGACAAATTTTTTCTCCATTAAATTCTGTTAATACCATAAAAAATCACAAACTGGTAAATTTGTGATAAATGGGGACATAAAATCCCAAACTGGTATAACCTGTCAACTGTTTCGTGTCGTCCAACTTAACAATTTGATGGCAAAATTGAATAAAAACTAACGGAAAGTAAATTTATTTATGATATAAGTGTACAAATATGAAAGATTTTGTGGTATTAACTCAAATAAAAATGCTGGAAAAAGTTTTTGTGTTAGAGCTGCATTTATAATAAGTTCACGAGGATTCTCGTACTTTTCCCTCCCAAGCTTTCAGACTCTGCTCGTCGTCCTCGCCGGCCGCAGCCTCAGCTGCTCGTTCGAAGCAGCAGCGAAGGATATAAAGGCCGACCCGAGACAGACAGAGAGAGTCGCGGCGGCGGCGGCGGCGGCGGCGAGGTTCGGCGGCGGGCCGGAGCTTGGAGCCCACCCCGGCAAATTCCCGGCCGCGCCTCCCATGACCTTCAAGTTCGCGCCTTTAGACAGTCGTTGGCCGCCGCCGCTTCCTGCATCAACCGGCCATGGCGCTCTCGAGCCTCTCCGCTCTCTGTTCATCTCCTCCCCCCGTGTCGGCGCTCCCGGACGCGCCGGCCATCTCCAACCTCAATGGGCTCTCGCCCATCGCTGACGACGCGGCTGCCCCGAACGCCTCCCTCAGGAGCTGCGCGACCCTGCACGAGATCAGGCAATTGCACTGCCGCGTCGCCAAGAAGGGCCCGACCCACGGTAACGAGCTCATCGCCAAGTGCGCCGAGATGGGCACGCCCCAGAGCATAGACTACGCGCTCAAGGTGTTTGAAGGGTGGAAGGAAGGCGAGTGCGTCGCCGGGTCTTTGTTCGTGTGCAATTCTTTGATTAGAGCCTGCTCTGCCGCCGGGCTGGGCGACAGAGCCATCTTGGTGTTTGTTCGGATGCTGGAGATGGGCCTGGTGCCTGACAAGTACACGTTCCCGTTCCTGCTGAGCGCTTGCACGAGGGCTTCGTGGATCCGCGAAGGGGTTCAGGTTCACGGGGCGATAGTGAAGATGGGATTTGCGGAGGATGTTTTCGTGGCGAATACTTTGATTCATTTTCACTTCGAATGCGGGGATGTCGCGGATGGCCGCAGGGTGTTTGATGAAATGCCTGAGAGGAATGTCGTTTCCTGGACCAGTTTGATTTGTGGTTACTCCCGGAGGGATTGTCCGGAGGAGGCTGTTTCCTTGTTCTTTGATATGGTGGAGGCCGGGGCCGAGCCTAACTCGGTTACTATGGTGTGCGCGATTTCCGCGTGTGCTAAGTTGCAGGATCTTAAATTGGGTGAGCGGGTTCATTCTTATATCGGCGATTTAGATATTGAGCCTAATGGTCATATGGTGAGTGCCCTTGTTGACATGTACACGAAATGTGGAGCTTTTGTTACTGCAAAGCACATTTTTGACAACTGTGTCGAGAGGAATTTGGTCTTGTATAACACATTCATGTCGCATTATGTCAAAAGAGGAATGGCAAGAGAAGCATTAGCTGTCCTGGGTGAAATGCTGGAACAGGGACCACAACCAGATAGGGTAACAATGTTGTCTGCAATCTCAGCAAGTGCCACTTTAAATGAACTCTTCTTTGGGAAGTCTTGCCATGGTTACATTTTGAGAAATGGATTACAAGAACAAGACGATAACATTAACAACGCAATGATCGACATGTACATGAAGTGTGGTGAATCAGGACTAGCCTGCACGATTTTCAATTCTATGTCGAATAAAACTGTTGTCTCGTGGAATTCACTACTTGCAGGTTATGTTAGAAACGGCGATGTGAGATCAGCTAGGGAGATGTTTGATGAGATGCCTGAAAAAGATCTGTTTTCCTGGAACATTATGATTGGTGCTCTAGTTCAGGAGAGTTTATTCGAGGAAGCAATTAAGTTCTTCCGGATGATGCAGAGGGAGGGAATAAAAGCAGATAAAGTGACAATGGTCAGTGTTGCATCTGCCTGTGGAAATTTAGGTTCACTAGGTCTTGCAAAGTGGATTTATCATTACACAGAAGAAAATGCTATTGAACGTGATATGCTCCTTGACACAGCCTTGGTAGACATGTTTGGTCGGTGCGGTGATCCAAGGATTGCAATGCAAATATTTGAGAAGATGGAGAAAAGGGATGTCTCATCTTGGACCGCAATAATCTGTGCAATGGCCACGGAAGGAAATGGCAAACAAGCGCTAGAGCTGTTCAAGGAGATGCTTTGTCAAGGAGTTGAACCCGATGACGTATTATTTGTCGGACTCCTTACAGCGTGCAGCCACAGCGGATTAGTTAAACAAGGCCACCAACTTTTCCAGTCCATGGAGGAGATATATGGGATTTCACCTCAGGTGGTTCATTATGGATGCATGGTTGATTTGCTCGGCCGAGCTGGACTGTTGGAGGAAGCACTAGATTTCATAAAGAGCATGCCAATCGAACCAAATGACATCATCTGGGGTTCACTTCTATCTTCGTGCTGGACCCACAAGAATGTGGAGATGGCGGCTTATGCTGCCAACAGAATTCCCAAATTAACATCAGATAGGACTGGGATCCCGGTGATTTTGTCAAACATATATGCATCCGAGGGAAAATGGGCAGAAGTAGCGAAAGTGAGGGTACAAATGAAAGAGAGAGGGATGCACAAGGTTCCAGGGTCGAGCTCCGCAGAGGTAAATGGAACTGTTCATGAGTTCTCCTCAGGAGATGAATCTCACCTGGAAATGAGCCGCATCGCCCAGATGCTAAATGAAATAAATTGCAAGCTACAGGATGCAGGCCATGTTCCCGATCTGAGAAATGTTCTTCTTGATGTGGAGGAGCATGAGAAGAAGTTTTTGCTGAGTCGGCACAGCGAGAAGCTGGCTATAGCTTACGCACTTATTAGCACAGGTCAGAAGATGCCGGTCCGGGTTGTGAAGAATCTGAGGACATGCTCTGATTGCCATACATTTGCCAAACTAGTGTCGAAAGTATATGGTCGGGAAATCACAATAAGAGATAATAACCGGTTTCACTTTTTCAAAGACGGGATTTGTTCATGTGGTGATTTTTGGTAGGCCGAGGAGGAAAGCTACAATTTTTCAACCACCAAGGCAATCTTATAGAATTTGGTCCAGGATAATCGAGTCAGCAGGAATCCACCAAATGAATTAGCACAGGACGTGAAACGGGTTGCACTCTCCATGATGAGAAGGATATGGTCTAAAGAAGGACATGGAGTGCTGTGAGAATTCCAGCTTTATCAACGTGATTTGAGATGAGTGGTGTGCTGTTGGACTACCCTAGTAAGCCGACGATGGGCTACAGTTTTGTGAAGATATATTCTGATGGTGAATGGTTTTGCTCCTTCAACGCCCTTTCTACAGCTTGTTAAGCTTAATGTGACACAAATAAGGCAGCTTTAAATGCAATAATTTATATGAAACGCACATGGCCATTACCAAAATTGGTATCACTAATCTGCGTTTTCCGTAATTTATTGGCTAGAGTCTAGATAGATGCAGATCGGCAACAAGAACCACTATAAATCAATATGCTTGTTGACAGACCCAACAAACTTCTGGTAATAGTTGTATCTTGCTGTTACAGTCCATGGATCGATAATATTCTTTACTGATATTGCGTCTCTTATTCTCAACCTTTTTTAGGGTTGTGCTGAGCGAAATGCGGATGAGGGCTAGTTCAGTTGACATCAGTGCTTAGCAGATGTTCTTTAATATTTTGCTTTCATTGATGCTTTCTGTTCTTTCTTCCTAAAGCTGCTGTTCTGTTGTCTGTAACCCATTACTTGTATTCATGTATTTATTGCCTTGGATCGGAATAATTCTGCTGTTAAGTATAGAGATATGTTAGCATTTATCAGGTATATGCATTCCTTTGTACATGCCAAAACAAGATAAAACAGCTTCAAACTTCATTTTACCTACAATATAGGAGTGGAAAAAACTAATTATTTTCCTATCTTCGTGTGTTACGTGCCTCCATCAACAAAGGGTCGTCAATTGGGTCTAATGAGGGTAGTCTTCTTACTACAAGGTAGAAGCTATTTTGTTAGTCCTGCCAAGTATTTTCTTAACAGCGATTTTCACACGCATGTTAGTGCCCACAAAGTCACCTGCGACATACGCTTGTGGATGCCCACACGCAGAGATTGCACACCCACCAATACAAGCACGCCTATACCACTTTGACACAACCACACCAGACACCTCTGTGCAGACATGAACAAGCACACAGATGGAGTTTCTGCGCATGCAAATAATTCAAGAACATTCTTCTGACACAAAGAATATCGTTGTTAACTGGAAAAAACCATTATCAACAGTAATGTACAATTTAACTGAACTTACAATTAAGGAATGACATACTGGAAGGCATGAAGAGTTGCCAAGGAAACAACTATAGAAATACATTGTTGGACTGCATGTTACGTCGAGTGTGCAGTGTAATGTTTGATTGCAATATGGTCCTAATCTAATCTGTGGGGGGGTGTCAGAGATTTCCAAGGTTCTTTTCATTTTTCTTCGGTCCTAGGCAGGTTTGCTCGGTGCAATTCTACCAGGCTGGTGGGATGGGATAAAGGCATCTTACAGGACACGCCGATCTTTTCCCAGTATCCATCAGGTGTGTATGACCAAGGCTTGAGCTAACTGTGGCAATCCAATATACAATATGTCGTCTTACTGGAGTATAGAACTAGAGCTCTTGCACAACGGCAACTTTTTTCCCCTCGGCATCTGCGACCCATATCTCTCCAGGAACTCCTCGATCAACCTACATTTCGAAAGGACAATAATGGTAAACAAAGTCTAGCCAAAGCCAAAACCATAAGCCACTTGAAGCCCAGGTCTACTTACTGGCCACAGATAGCCTTCTGGGAAGCTGCTACCCCAGAGTCAGGGAATGAATCCTCCAGTCGGAAACTCAACCAAACATACAGCTCCAAAACCTTTCATTTGTTTCCAAGAAAGGAAGATGAAAGCTTTTAGCAAAAAATTTATGGGTTCTAGGCAGGGTCTGAAGAATCAAGCAGCTTCAAATATCATGGTTCTTCACATAGTTCAATTATGACCGCCTTCTTTTGTTTGATGCTTCCACATAAGCAGTGGGAGTAGTGAAACATATATACCTAATTAGCTGACCTAAAAGCAAATATCCTTTGTTCCATCTTGGATAAATTAGAGATCCTTAAGTAATTTGTCTTATTTTCTGCTTAGCTCATTTTCTCTAAACATCACAGCAACATCACATTGTCCTTTCTTAGTCATCTATCATCAAAATTCACCCATAACCTCCTTTCCTTATCTGGTCAGCAAGCCTCTGGAATTGCGTAAGCACAAGCACTAAGCTACTTGTTTTCTAGATACTGATTGAAGCAAATGATACACACGTACAATTTTGACTCATCCCGCTTTTTTGTTGCGAAATTCTGATCGCACATTTTCCTGAAGCTGCTGATTATCAACAGCTAATCCCTGCAGGCGCAAAATTCTAGAAGGGAATGTTTTTTGACACTAGTTCCAAAGCTTGATTTAAATTGATAACTTGGCAATCTAGACCTCCCCTTTTGGCATGCCTTGAGTCTCTATATGCACTCACTCTGTCGCTCAAGCCTATGAGTCGGTCTTACTGACTTTCTAGGATTTATTCCTAATTTATCACTTATAAAAAATAAAAAAATGGACAATTAAATTGATAACCACACATTGACAGTCTCAAATGAATGTCGTTGCAAGTTCGCACTAACAGAATTCTCCTATGATGCTCTATTCTTATTTCAGACCCTACACAAATTTTGATCTATTTAAACAAGCTAGAATAGACCTCTTTCCAATCTAAAAGAGAAGCATCTCAACCAGCAGAAATGCATGTCGTATAACACTCAGATGGGCGTGTGAATATTCTAACCTTGTGAATTGATTCAAGTTCCTTCATTGCTGTATGTGTTTTTGGTACCTGAAGTGTCCCCGGAGTAAATATTTCTCGGAGTTGAACAAGGCCTCTCTTCGCATAGTTCTGTGCAAACTGGTTTACCAAAAAAGTACGAGCATCTTAGTTCTCCGATTTGGAATAGCCATAAGTATTCCCAAAAGATCACCAGGATTTTAACCGTTCATCTAACCTGAATAAGACCTTGGGTTGAGATGTCATCATTCACATCAACTGGACTGCAAAATACATGTGTTAATGAATTCAAACCTCATGAATTAGCATCATTGAACTACCGCAATACAATCACATGCCAATTGCCAAAATATCATGCAAACAAGTTTTTACTGGTAGGTAAAAGAAACTTTGAAAGAGTAGGTTTTCCCTTTTAATCGTGTACAATTGTGTGCTTGCGTACATACATCGGCAATAAGAGGGAGGAAGCATCTTATTATAGGTAACTCCATTATGACAAAATAGGTCAAAACATGACTAAAAGCAACTCTACTGGTGAACGGTATTACCTGAGACAAAAAAGGTACTTGTCATGCAAAGCGAGGGGCATCTCATCAACAATAGCGGCTACTTTCTGATATGTATTGAAACAAGGTCAATTACGATGACCATCTTAACTGGCCAAAAGAACAAACCTATCCTGCCACACCACTTACTTTCTTATAGATGAAGGAACAAGAGAAAACATACCAACATGTCTTCGCAGTTAGCAATGAAGTAGTTTTCAGATAGCTTGGCATTCTCTAGAAAATGCTCCTGTGTGAGGATGTTTGAAGAAAAATTTAAAAGTTGAAAAGGAATAGAAAAGAAAGGGAATGAAAAAGATTCACACACCACGGATTGCCATGTTAAAGACAAAACAGAAAGGTCACAGGGTGCTGACAGTTTGTCTAATGATTGACCTTGTACCTTTTTTCTTTTTGATAAGATTGACTTCATCATCATAGCATAAACTGTTCCAAGCCCCGGACCACAGGCTGTAACAGGACTAGACAACTCGTACTAATCATGTGTGCCCGTATTTCGCCACATCTAAGTTAATTTGTTGGAAGCTACAATTTGTATCTACCCACTACACAATTAACACAATGAAAGGGTCAAGTAATTTGTTACTTGGGTAATATTCACCATGATGCTCACTGGCACCACTTGTCTTTTTCTCCGCTCTCTTGATACTTTGGTGTCACGCAGTCAAGAAAATAAGAGATGATTTATTTCAACTTGTGAGCTTAATTATTCTTTCTTCAATTGAGGAATAATTGCAGGCAATGCTTTTATTGCAATGTATAAGCAGTCCCTGAAGCATTCTATCATTTCGGCTAGTAATGCATTTCATTTTCCTAGTTTGTGTGCCAGAACAATCATTAGTATCGTTATACAATCAACCATCAACGATTTCAGTTCATCAGGAAAGGACATCATGAAATGTAGCTATAGATTAGGTTAGCCCCATTTAAATCACTCAATTCTCTTGCCCTTTATGGGTGTCCATCAAGCTAAAAATGGACATGGGAGACCAAAACAAAATAAAGGATAAAGGCCTCTCGAGGACCCAAGTAGCCTTAAATTAGCTACAACTAGACAGGAGTAGGTTATTCATTGTTTTGGCCTGCCTTTAACCATCCCAGGAGCCAGAACCATGAGTACAAAAGGTTAAGATGCGAAACTTGACATCAGTACCAGAGGAAGGCAATAGAGGGATTTAATTAACTAGCAAGCAGAACATCTAGAATTGAACCTAGAGAAAAATCAACCTACCAATATCTGCCGAAAACCATATTGTGGGTTTAAACGCGAGTACATCAGTAAAAGATCGAAGGTAGGGAATAATCCTGCATGCTGCAAAATATAACATGTGGGAAAATAAGTACATTATGAATATCTATGATTTTTATTTTTGGCAACGAATATCCATGAATCTTGGCGGGACTAAATTGGCCTTGAAAACCACATGAAGATAGGTATTGTCACTATGATCTCTCCAAGCATGAAAAGGTCACCTCTAGAGTAGGAGATGGGGCATTCAGAGCTGCATGAAGCAAAGGTAAATCCTCTTCATCAACACAAGTCACTTCACCAACAGGATATTTTGATCCATACCTGCCAGCCCTCCCTACGTTAAAGCCAATTTACAGATGGTTTTATATAGAGCATCACTCCCAAAATGTTTCACACAATTAGTAATCAATAACAAAATCACATTAGAGTTTGCGTGATGGACAGACATGACATACAAAGCATGCATCTAACAACCAGCTGTCACCAGGAGAATATACTACAGTTTTATAGCTTTTACAGTATTATTCCCCCAATTCTCATGAATAAGTTGACTATTTTAAACTTATAAAGTACTCACTCTTTGTAACCAATTTCACAAGTAAACTATATGTAGTGAACTTTAAGCAAGAACCTGAGCAAAGGCGATATAAATACAAGATGGCTTTTGGCGCACTACCCATAGGTCTAAAAATTCCAATGACATATTTCCAAAGCCTATTTTCCATGGTGGACAACAATATGGCCAAAAAGAAGCAGCACAAGCAACATATAAACTAACAGTTTGTGACAATATTAGGCTCATCTGTACGTGGTGAGCCTCACTTTCAAAACCGATCAACCACAAAGCTCCAACTTTCTCATTATAAACTATATGGTGCATGAATCCAATAACATGTTTCTACCTAAGCTATTGAAGCATCAGAATTCCATTAGATCTAACATATTTATCTATTTTTAATGACATTTTTTATAAAACCCTCGTGCAAATAATGTTACGTTGATGGGTACTGACAGCTTTGTGCCTTGTTGATGAACTTTTGCTTATTGGTTAAAAAGAAAGCATCTGCAACACACAAGCATTTTCAGTGAACTTATCAAACATCTAGCTGTGGCTTGGGCGTTGGGGCATATTTTCCCAGTGAAAACAATGTTCAACCATCACAACCCATCTAAATAGCAACATATCAAGACCTGATCATTGAAAATCGAGTCACAAATAGACTTGATACATGAGAAATAGTAGAAACAAAATAAAGTAAGCAGAATTTTGGCCCACAATAAGGGTAAAAAGAAATTACACATATGTAAGCCCTCAAGTAGATGCAAAGTATACTAAGGGTAACGGATGATGTCTTTATTTTGCCGACATGAAAAACGTATTTACCAGCAATTTGCTTGATCTCTGGAACAGTTAGCTCACGAAACTCAAGACCATCAAATTTTGTCATCGATGAAAATATGAGCCTGGAAATTTGCAGATTGAGACCCATTCCAATGGCATCACTAGCAACAAGAACATCGAATTCGCTATTTGCATCATTAAACATGGTTGCCTGCAGTCCTAAAGAACATGCATCAGAACATCTTAATTATCCAATGCTTTCAAAACACATGAATATTCATGCTCTATGAAAAAGAGAAAGAAAGAGAGAGAGGAACAGAAATCAGAATTTTAAAGCCACAAAGTGTGACTATCATTCAGGAGAAGAGATATAGAATCCACAATGCATGAGCACATCTAGAATTCCAGAAAGTGCACATGCCAGGACGTCTCATTTAAAGCTCTGGCAAAACAAAAAGAAAAGAGAAAAGATTTTCATGTAGATAATGGAAAAGGAACATGCTATACAAAATACAAAAAGACGCCTTACATAAATCACTCAGACCATTCTTATGCCGGTTATATATTTCTAACAAAACATTAGTTGCATTTACTGGCAAAAAAATTTCAGGAACAGTCCTCAGGAAATATTAATACAAGGCCTCATTATAGCCATTTCTGACAATGCTGCAATTGACAAAGTGCATCAAATGCTACATGGTGCATTTATTTCATCATCTTCTTGTTTGTGGCTTTTGTAATTACATGCTCCTGAACCTCAATACGTGAACCTCTACGGAAGCATGAGCTTGAACTTTAAATTGAAACCCCCAAGAGTTCCACTAGTAGAAAAAGCTCATCAATATATTAATTCGACTGATCATGAAATTTGACGAGAGATTTTGTGGTGAGGAAAACCTTCACAAAGATTTTGTGGTAAGGAAAACTTCAGTTTCACGTTAGTTAATCTCCATCAATAGGAAATGTCAAAGAGTGCCTCTAGGGCACTCGTTAAGAGTCACTAATAGTGCTTTGAAAACGAAAATATTTCTGTTTGAAGTACATGACTATTTTGAAATGTGTTATTACTCAATTACCAAAGTGATCAATAAATATATAGGTATTAGAATAGCAAAATCAGCATTTCAATAAAATATCAATGAAAGCTCAATTAAAGCATAACAAAAAGGAATACATAACTAGGACTACCGATCATTCAACTAGCTCAAGTGACAAATAAGCTTTTCTTTTCATTTAATGTTTAATGGACTCCAGTTGCCTAGTTGCGCCTCTTCAAAGCAGGCAAAAGTTCACAGGAGTGAAATACTACCTGTCTTGTTCGAGTCTGAGGTGGCAATGAACCATAAACAACGGCACAACGGCGCTCTCCCCCTCTTTCAATTTGCTTCTACATTGCAAAAGATATGCTTACACTTTAAAGGTGGGTTACTACAATGAATTGATATTCAGTTTAATGAAAATTACAGCCAGATGAACAGGAGTTGAAAACATATAAGGGGAAGAGATTCAAAACCTTTAATCGGTAAATTCCAGGACGGGAAAAGGTGACCATGCAATCACCTTTTTGTATTTCAGAAAAAGATCCCAGAGGGACTTTCAGTGGGACCAGAGGAGAAAGTCTCTCATAATAGTGAATCTAACAGACAGCAGAAAGCAGAAAAGATAATAAGCAATACGCTCAAAGCAGGCCAAAGCAAGAAAACATCAACATATTGGTAGGTAATATATTGCAACAAATGGAGATTTAAGTTTACCAGGACATTTATTTGCATAAGAAAATATTTGAAAGCCAAAGTCATTGAGATGTGCGATTTCTAGTCTATAGCCAGTACCAGCTACATGGAGTGGCCAAGGCATCATTTCCTGAGCTACTTGTGTTTCTTGGAATCATATGATAATACATCTCTCACAGAAGGATGAAATTCCAAGAGATGTCATGCACAAAATCTCATTAATTAGTACATCCAATTAACTGTACATGGCATATGTTAGTTAGGGAGTTGAAAGTATAGGAAAAGGCAAGTCAGATTTTCTTGAAGCCATTGACACTGAGAATTAATTGCTACAAAGTCTTCCATTCTTCATACTGACTACAAAATTTCGCGTCATTAGTACAATATAACTTTCTTGAGTTGCCACTAAAAGCTATAGCAGAAAAAATCCCATTTAAATACAAAAGAAAAGATGTCAGTACCTCAAGATCATCGCCTGTCACTTTCACTATATCTTCAACAAGAGCAACTGCCGCTGCATCTCCGCAAAGATGGAGCTCATCAGCAGCAAGTCCCAGTAGTGCTCGTGTAAATGAATATCCCCTCGTCTTACATCCCACCATCTGAAAATGAGTTCCTACAGTTAGAATTCTAAACAAAAGCTCATAAGATGAAGAAAAAGTAAAGCCTACATATCTGTGAATTTGGTATGAATTTATACTGAGGCAAAAGGTGAAAAGATCGATAGATATTTGGCAACCGCAAATCGCATGATGTTTCCAATGTGTGCTCGTATTTGTATCCTAAATTAGCTTTCTTATGTTATCGATAGCAACAGGTATGAGAAATTTAATTGATTTTATGTACTATCAATTAAATCAACATTCCACCATGTTCATGATCTATTGCACTTTTAGTGAATTTAATTCAGGAGTTATATGTTTCACAGCAAAAATGTCTCACGAACCAGTCAACAACATGCCTGGATTTCATCAATGACAGCACAGTGATAGTCTGACGTAACATCAGCCATCTCAACTGTCATAGACTTGTGCTTTGCGCCTTCAACTTCCTCCCTCTCTTGTCCCGTAATCAAATCACAAGGAACTTTTGCCTTATTCATTCGTGTAGCCACTTCCCAGGCCAACAACCTCAAAGGACCGCAGTATACACCTAAAGTTTGTAAAGTTATTCAGAAAAACAATAAATCTTGGGCAAAATTGCAAGTAATGCATACATATTAATCATGTGAATTGACAAATTCCCTACCTACAGAGAGGGCTATAAACACATTGCCTACGTAAAACTAAGAATATTAATTGAAAAGCCTCCCTCAACTCCTTGCATACAAGTCAACTACCACATTTCCAATTCCAACAAAACAAAGTTTCACATGCTTTAGATGTAGACTGGTTATCCACATGTGTACTTGCAGCAAATGGCTTTTGCACGAGAACAACATGATAATCTCTGATAAAATTGGCTGAAAGAGTGAAACTTCTTACTATATATAAAGTTGCGACAACTTGTTTTAACATTCTGAAAGTTAGGCAGGTACTTTGAAAATCTGCCTTTCCATACATGGGCAGGTGATATGTGATTTTTCCACTAATAAAAGTACTCAGAAACATAAAGAAAAGCTTGCCTGACAAACTCAGCTCCAGTTGCTTCAGTGCAGAATGTGTTTTGCCACTGTTAGTCGGGCCTACATGGAGAATGACCTTGCGCCTTTTCTTCCGCGCCACAGGGTACCATGTATGAGGACGACTGGAAAATTGCACTTCTTCGTAATGATGGAAATTAAAAGATTGCGTATGCATATTGAGGGTATGAGTTGAAAAACAAAGTTGAAGAGATCAACTTTTCAGTCAACGTTGCTTGACATACCATATGCATATAAATGGACCAAGTACTAGATGCATCGGTAAACATAATTTTTCAATGCCCAAAAGAGCCATCGATCAAAAAATGATTTATCCCATTACAAAAGTAGCTTCCTCACAGATTAAAATATATTCTAGAACAAAAGGAAGACAGTGATGCTTGGCGCTGACAAAAAGAAAGGCAACATGAAACAAAGCACTTTAAACCAATAAGGAAAATGAACTCATGGAGAAACAAGCAGATGATATCGTACGTTAGGTCTGTGAGATCCAACTTCTTGGAAATGCTGCAACTTCCATCTTTCAGGTCTGTGAAATCAAACTTTCTGGTGCTGCTACAGCTTCCATACTGCCTTCTCGTCTTAATTACCCCCGTTTCACATCCGCCCTTCAATTCCAGCCACAGCCAAAACGACTCCACATTATCTATCAACAGAAAACACCATACCAAAAGGTGCAACGATACAATCAAATCATAGCGCCTCCATAAAGTTTGATGCAAGGACAACATTTTCTTTTTCTGGAAATGAACACACAACAAAATCTACAATGTATCGATGTTGAAAAAGCCAGCGTATGGTCTCCTGTTGTACAGTGCTCACATCACCTCATTTAGTAGGAAGTTGCACTAGAATACCTTGCGATTCTTGCGTTTCGATCATATCCATGCAAAACAGAGGATATTCGCAATCATCAACAAGTAATGTTGTCTACGCAAACTGCGATCTAACACCATTTTGATCCGCAAATATCTACTTGCGAATATGACAATCAGTAATATAGACATATATTACAGACGACACAGACATATACTTCAGTTATATTGAATAACAAAAATTTCTGTCAATGGAGTTTCGGAAGGAGCGAGGATATAGCCTATACCAGCAAACTAAAATTGGTGAAACAGGATATTGGCAATGTCAAGACATTGACCAAAGTGCCTGACTTCGTAGACCGGTCTACCCAATTATAAGAACTGCATATATTTTGGTGGATATCCATATGCATTTGAAATTGGTTACCTCTCCTGTCCCAAGACCAAAAAACGAATGTACTTTTGGTAGACAGGATCCTACTTTTCACAATTCACCTCAAGTTACAGAATGGCTAAGAATCCAGTATAGAATCAATACATTAGCTATTTCTTGACAGATGACTAAACAGTTCAATACCATATCAATAAAACAGAAACTCACTACTCCAAAAAAAAAAAAAGAAAAAAAAGAAAACAAAGGTCTCCTACCTCAATAGATGTAATCTCAGGTCAGCTAACCCAAACCAGAAAATGCCCAGAAAGAAAAAAGCAAAGAAAAAACAAGAGAAAGCAAAAGCATTTTAATCTGAGCTACAATCCATTAAAGCAATGAGGCAACAACAGAGATACAGAACCATCAAGAATTGGGCAGAACACGAGTTCAAGGTCGGACCTTTGAGAATGGGAGAGACACCCAGAGCCGAGACTCGCCGCCGGAGCAACAGAGCAGCCATGAAAGGTCGCGGGAACCGCTGTTGGCGGCGATACAATTCGTGGGTTTGTGAGTTTATGACACGGACGAGACGTCGCCTAAACAAAACGGGTGTCACCGATTCTTGAGGCTTAACCGTAATCTCAGAGATGGAGAATATGTTGGAAGAACTAAGGAAGCGAAAGACGAAGACGTCCGCTTCACGTTCGCCGAAATCAGCGTCCGCCCAAGCATGTGGGGGCTCGCCGGACGACCCGCCGATTCGGTCGTATATAATAAAGCCATCGAATATGCCTGAACTTCTTTTTATTTATACGATGTCGTTCTTACGCTTTCACCAATAGTCCATGAACTATAGCCCAATATATAATATGATCTCTGAACTTTTAATTTATTTAATGTGGTCCATAGACTTTAACTCAATGTGCAATGCGATTCATGAACTTTCAATTTGTTCAATGTAGTCCTTAAACTTTTTGTATATGTTCAAGTTAGTTCCTAGATTATATGAATTTATTCAATGCTGTCATTTTATTAATTCAAATTCATGGACTAAACTGAACATTTTCATAAAATCCGAGGATTAGATTAAACATATACAAAAAGTTTAGAGATCACATTAAACAAATTGAAAGTTTATGGTCTATATTGTACATTAGGCTAAAGCTTAATGATCACATTGAATAAATTAAAAGTTCAGAAATAATATTACAAATTTAGCTAAAGTTCGAAAACTATTTGTATCATCTTCCTTTTTTGTTTTTTAATGCCCTTTGAATTATGGATTCGTTTATTTGTATTAATCATATCATTAACTAATGTAAATATTAGATGACGTGGTTGTTAAATGGTCGTTAAATACCACATTAGCACCTAAATGGTAGCCTCGTGAAGCTTATGTTTAAAGAATTTGTATGTTTTAAAATAACAGAGCTATTTTCTGGAAAGAAATTAGGAAAACAAAATCTTAAAATTCATCGTTCCAAGCCTCCGGCAGAGCATAGGCCGAGCCACGACCAGCCGGCGCAAGGGTCATTCTCCATGGAGAAGAGAAGGCGCAACGTTTTCTATTAGCTCGGGTCCTAATTTTGGCCAAATTTTATTTTTGTCTTATAAAACAGCACAAAATTTCCCTCAGACTCAAACTCTTTTTTGCCTCATAAGTTGGAGCACGATTTGGATATCGACTGAAAGTGGTGATTTTTCATGAGACAAAATAAAGCTTTAGCTAGTTTTTAGACCCGAGTTAAAGTCGGTGTTTTCTTCACGACATAAAAGAAAATTAGGGCTGAAATCACCAATCGAGTTAAAGTTGGTGCTTTTTAGTAAGACAAATAAAAAAAGTTTGGGTTGAAAATTGAGATCCGCATTAAAGTTGGTAAGGTAATTATGCTCATTTCTCTCTTACGAGGCCCCATGATTCCTTTCCGGTGGCAGCGGCGCCATCAAACAAGGACCTCATTTCTTCATAATATCGAAATCCAACATATCGAAATTGTCCCGCTTCTGATTTTTTCTGATATGAAAGTATAATTGTCGAATATTCAAGATGAACATAGTTGATATTAGCATGGACGGAGCAGAAACATGTACTGGGATGTTGTCAATAGCATAACACGTTGAATAATAAGAACAGACACAGAACATTGTACGGCAGCTCTGTGGGCTTATCTTCTCCATCTGATGTCTCATCACTTGGCTCTCCGAATGCATCCAATTTCTCGGCACCGTTTTGATTTGCGGTTGAATCTCGTTGCAGTGTAACATTTGGGGAGTTGGCTCCTCCTAGAGCAGAAGCTAGCTCGCCATCGTTTGTCATGATCGGTGGAAACACTACCGCCGGAGCGCCATCTGCGATTGCAAGGAAAAAGGAGAGAAATTTTCGCAGCCTTGCTTAAAAGAAGTGAAGAAATTAGATATTTCCTTTGTTTCTGTAAAATTGTAGTTTATTGAGTAAGGTATATTGTTTTTTAGGACGAGAGAAAGATTTCAAAGCAAGAACACTGCTCTTGCATCACTAGCAATTCTCTTTCTTGACTGGTTCGATTCAATCCATGGGGTCCCATTTGCCAGCTTTTTACAAGTATCCTATCATATATAAACGTTACATCAGTTTTGGGCAGTTTAGGTTTTCTCAAAAACCAGACTTTTGACGACCGTGACTAGGGCTTAGCGTGCAAAAAGTTTACCTTGACAAAGGGCCAGAGGCGGTATTGATAGATAGCAGTTCGACGATAGCAACGAGAATCCATTTCCGAGCAGCGGTTCGGAAGATGTGAACAGGGAGCAGAAGCAGTCGAATCCTTCTCGAATCACCGCATTAAGGGCGATGCAGCATGTTTCTATAGAGCCCTCATCTTGCTTTGAGCACTGCTTGAGGCCTATTTTCTCCACATGACAGCCTTGAGATGGTGCTCGCGTCGAATACAGTATAAGAGCTAGACAAAAAGGCAACTTGAAGAAACTTAGGCAGCTCGAAACCATGAAGTTCATCTTTTTCTTCTATTCAAGTTGCTGTAAAAATTCATGACCTTCACAAGTTTATGAACATATGCAATGCAAGTTCTCTGATCAGGAGCGACGATTTGCATGCTTGGGCAGGCGCTTGTGTTATTCCCAGAATGCCCCGGTCATATTCACAACAACATGATCTAAATGGAACAGTTAATGTCAGACTTCTTAGTTTATGATTCTCGAACACTATCTTAAAGGGCGGGGTGGGAAAATCGGCATATAACACAATGATCTCACAATAGTCAGAGCATGAAAACTTTCTCCCTCAACTACTAGGGAGGTTGAGATTTGTGATAGGAGCATGTTGCATGCGTGAAAGCGTGAATCTCAAATGGCTTCAAAGCTCTCAGCTGTTTCGCACTTAGAGAGCTCATCCTTCTAACTGAAAACAGGTCTAGTCCGCATGTCGGACTGCTAACACGGAGTGACAAGATGCATTCTTGAGATATCTTTGCAAGTTTGGAACGAATTTTATGAATGTTTTCTTTGTACTACACCATTTGTAATTTCTAGCAATCAGATTCAGGCCAGTGCTTTTTGGCAGGGCCAACATTGGCTTTGATTCTATGATAAATATCCTCCAGCTCAAGCCTGAGTTCTTCAAACTGTATAAAAGAAACTACATTTTTATTCCCACTCTCATCACTGCATTACAAAACAAATATGATCTTATTCTATAAAGAACCAAATGAGACTCTGTCACACGGTATCCTGAAAAGCTCACAACCCCAAAGAATCACCACACAAAATTCAGAAAAAAAGAAAGATTAATACAAAATCAAGTAGACAATCCCATCATAGATCCGTAGTACTTCAAGAAAGCGGATGCCAATCCGACTAGCAGCAGAGCCGGTGAGAAAACATTGGAGGTCCCAGCGGCTGATGGGTTTACATTGGAGCGGCTCCCAGTGTTTGGCGTCGGATTCACCGAAGTGACTGTCGGAGATGGCGGAGTCATGAGTGGCGGCGTTTCAGATTCTGGGGCCAGAGCTGGCGAGTCGGGTTGAGGATCTGTGGACCCTGCTGCACAAAATCAAGAAAACTTAAACATGCACCTGATAAAGCATTTGTTCAGTGATTTTCAGACGTGTGGCTGGTTTGAATATCAGTTACCTAGAGGACTGCTTGCTGGAGAGGATGATGGAGAGAGAATCGGTCCAAGCGTGGCAGGACCTGAAAATTGATGACAAGAGTTCATTAGTCAATGATTCAATTGATTGATTTAGCAAATTCTCTTCTCTTTGTGATGATTGATGACAAATTCTTAGAAGTGTTGTTTTTGGCTTCGTTAAATTTGATCTACTATCCTACGTCGCTTGTACAGGGTTTATATGCTCTTTATATGCATATCGTCTCCTTCTACCTATTAGCTTAAACTTTCTGTTAGACATTCTAACATGTATAAGAACATTTCTCCATTCCTCAAATATCTCGTGGTAACATCCCAGTGAAACGGTTTTGTAGGGCGGCTGAGATGAGGCAGCAATCCATAGTCGAAAGAAACAGCAAAATATCATATCAAGTTCATGCTTTGTGATTAACGATTCAATCTATTAACGACGCTGAAAACTGCAGAAGCACGACAATTAAACGCGAAAGGGCAGTACCTGGAGCAGGAAGAGGCGCACCCGTGGCTGCAAGTAACAACGAAATGGAGAGCGTTAAATTAAGTCTAGTACAACACTAAGGAAGATGTGATCATATGAGTAGAGAATAAATAAGTGCAAGTGACCCCGAAATTAGTAGGACTAGCATACCATTGCACTGGAGGGGCACACCAGGCATGTTGCAGGCGCGGGGGAGCGAGATGGCAAGGGTCCGGTTGATGGGCATCTGGAACGGAATGCCACCAGCCACGATGAGGCACATGCAGCCCACCCCGCTGCTAGTGAGCGACTTGAGCGAGTTGCAGCACTGTGAGGTCGGCGACGTGCCATTAAGGCTGCTGTTGGTGACGAAGTTCAGGCACGGTGTGAAGCTCGAGATCATGGAGGGAGTGCACGGCGTGGTGATCTGGCTGCGCACCGGGATGGTGGTGATCAAGAGCGCGATGGCCATGGCAAGGAGCAGAAGAGAGAGTGAGAGAGGCCTGAAATGCTTCATTTTTGCCAAGTGTCGAAGATGAGTGAGTGTAGGGAAACTGTGCTTGTAGGAGAAGAAAACTGAGAAAATTTTATAGGAATTGAGAATGAATTGTTACTTGGTGATGAGGGAAGGGAAAGATGGTGATGGAATTTATAGGTATTGAGAAGTGGAGGGAAGTATGAGAGGAATTCAAGAGATTCTTTTTATTTTTTTGGGGGCGAATTTGTTGGGAAAATGAAGTTGGTGTTGGAGTTAAACTACCTTAACTAACTTTGAGCTTTCAAGGAACAGGTGTTGAGGACTTGTGACAAGATGGTTGGATTGGCATGTTTGCCTGTGGGACCACAGTTTGACCTATCTCTTTGGTGGTAAGAGAGGGGCCCTTGCTTGCGTGTCGCTTGGTCATTGGCCGCCTTTCAAGGATTAGAGGATTGTAGTTGTGCTAACAAGGGACCATGGGATGGTGTTGACCTAGTGTTACCGTCCTTAACGAACTTGATTTAAGGAAAAAAAGAATTTGAGGATTGAAGTTTTGAATGATCAAGAGCATATAGAGGGTTTTGTGCATGATACCATTCAAGATCATTCGATGAGCGGGATTCATTTAAATCAATATGTTGCAATCCTTATGTCACGTAGACTTTACACGTATAGCTCATTCAATTTAATAATTTCAAGGTCTAAATATATGGCTCTAAGAAGAAGCATACAGAAAATCTTCAATCGAGATTGAGCAAAACCTTATGTTAGGACTATAGGGCATGATGAACTAATTTTGCATGATAATTCAAACGGATAAATAGTTTTAGTAGGAAATCTAATTTTTTTTTTTATCATGGATGGGCTTTTTAGGGCTAGGATTTTTAAGCCCAATACCTAATCAACTCGACCTGTCCATTGATCAAACCTAATGTGTGACCGAGACTTTGCTTGTGACTTGGAATCTCTCTTGGGCAAAAAGACTACTTGAAATGGCAATCAAATTAGTTGTGATAAACAAAATTAGTTCTTTCTCCAGAGTTTCAGCAACAGCAACAGCATTTGCATATCATTCTCTTGCTTGGATAAACCATTCTCCAATATGTCACAGCTTACCAAACACAAGTTCCTGGTCATCTGGAGAGATAGATCAAAGCATGGTGGCAATACACATGTTCATATCTGAACGATTAATTCTGTTAAAATAATTTCATCACTAGACCACACAGGTCCAACTCATCATGCTCAATACTTCCTGATGCAAGTTTCCTCAGCTTTGAACTCATGTTTATTACAAATAAACATATGCCAAATCAGTTGGAACCAACAGTTGGGAGTTGGCCAACTGAAGAACCAAACAGATTTCGTTCACAAAAAGAACCAAACGCATGGACTTGTTCCGGGGTATGCCCAATAAACAAGGTCCTGTCCCTAGCATCTATGTTTATTACCAGAATCATGAAAATCAAACAAATTTCTGATAACCAGAAAAGATCCTATGGAAGTAGTAGGAACAGTTGGTGACCCAAATCAACATTTCCTGCAACTCTTCCCTCTCTCTCAGAGATTTCCCCTATATAAAGACAAACCAGTTGCTCTCTTTCTCTTCACACCACTGAACTAAACTCACAATCCAGCACTTGCAAGTTATCTCCATATACACACATCTTTTGGCATCAGCGCGAAATTGGAGGCGGGAAAGATCATCCAAATGGCACAGACTAAGATGAGAATTGTGGCTCTGATCTTGGCCATGGTGGCTGTAGGAGTGGCGGCTCAGTCGTCAAGCTGTACGAACGCGCTGATCAGCATGTCACCGTGCCTCAACTACATCACGGGCAACTCCTCGTCCCCGTCTTCGAGCTGCTGCTCGCAGCTCGCCAACGTGGTTCGCTCAGAGCCGCAGTGCCTGTGCCAGGTCCTCAACGGGGGCAGCTCTTCCCTAGGTCTCAGCATCAACCAGACCCGGGCCCTCTCTGTGCCCAGCGCTTGCAACATTCAGACTCAACCGACAAGCCGTTGCAACGGTGAGTGTGTGCACACATGGAAAACGTCGAAACTGATATTTCTCATTTCCTGCTCCAAATCATTTGATCTAGCTCTTACTTTTTGTACTAATCAAAATTCTTTGCAGCTGCTTCACCCTCCGGATCCCCTGCCGGAACTCCTGATACCCCCAATGCAGTTCCTGCAGGTACACTCTCCATACTTTACTGTTAGCGACAATTCATCAATTCAAGTGTTTCGGTTAGTCAGGCACGACTTTAGTACACAAGCGATAGCACTTGGTGTTGGTACGTTACGCAGAAATGAACAATAAAATCTTACTTCACTTGCTAATCACCCTGACCCTAATGATTTTCTCTCTTATCAATTTCGATCACAATTTTGCTGTGAATGCTCATCTTGTTGATTAGAGACATTCCCATTTATTTTCGCAGATTCTGGAGCGAACGACACGCCGTCGACCGAACAAAACATACCGTTGACCAAACAAGACGGCTCATCAGCAGGAAGCATTGCCGAGTTGTCGATTCCGCTTCTCTTCGTCCTTCTCTTTGCGGCATCATATGCCTGAGCAAATACCTGATAACTAATTACGCTCTTTCATGGCCACCACCACCATTTCCACATTTCTTTTATCATCGGAGTCTACTCATCCATCTTTGTTTTTCTCATTTAGCTCGAGTGGCACATGCATTACATAATTCTTTATGATCTTAGAGGTATATAGTGTGTATTTATGTGGTAGATTTTTTTATCTAATAACAGAAGTCCTTAAGATTACAAATGGGGCTGTTGCCATGATTTTCAGTTTCAGAGGACGACTTGTTTTATCCGAGTGAAAACTCTACTTTTAAACAGATCGATCAGAAGAACATTCAATACCAGGTGGAAATGGAAATTGAGATTAATTTGTTTTTCGACCAAATTATTTCGTATAAACTTGAGTATTGAATAAAGGTTAAAAAAAGGTGATTATTGGTACAACGATTAATTGTGACAAAAAAATTTCGTCCATTTTGGACAATTTAGTATCACCTAAGTCCAACAAAAGAACTTGGAGCACCTTATCCTTGTGAATACGGATATGTTTCCCCTAGACCAAGTCCATGCAAATCGAATCGAATCGAGATTTTGCCCCAACAATGGTGATGCTTGACTCTAACTCCCAGCATGCAGCTGCTTTCGACAGATGAATTAACAATAAAAAGTCAGTTCTTCTATCGTAATCGCAACTATATGCTCCCTATCACGAACTTACCCTGATAATTCATGGACAGAGTGGTTGGTTCAAGGCTATATGCAATTGCGGATCACCTAATCGGCATCTGCCGCTACACTCATATTAAATTAAATTGGTAAATTAAATTTCTTAAAGACAAACTAGAATCAATCTATGCAGATTTGGTAAAACTTAAAATGTTCTAACAGAAGAGTGAATACAATGAAAATGCTCTGAACAAGAGACATATTAACTTTGGAGATCATCACTAAAGAGAGACGGCTAAACACCATGTCTCTAGCTCTTCCCTTCACGACCATATATTTCCCCAGAATACCCCCTCTTAAGCCCAGCCTTCTCCAACACCCTAATTGACCCCACATTCTCAACATCAACAAGAGCCTGAAGCCTCAACAGCTCCGGCCACTCTCGGAAAACCGCTGCCGCTGCTGCTGCCATCTTCACCGCCCGAGTCATGATTTCTCATCCCCGGTATGCCGAGGCGAGGCCATAGCCGATCTGAGATGTCGACGATGCCACCAGCCTCACCGAAATGCCGCCGACCGGACCGTCATGACAGCAGATGGCTCTATACCAAAGGGTGAGGGAGGACAACGTTCGTGATGTAGCTGATTCCTTCTTCTTTGCTGGTGAAAGTGTCCTAAGTGGAAAATCGGCTCACTCTGTCATCGGTTGCCCACACCACGAAGTCGTCGATGTCCAAAAGGCCCATCAGCCGAGAAGCAATGTCGAAGAATTCATCGACGGCCATGGACAATGTCAGGATTAAGGAGGGGTGACCCTTTTACTAAAATTGGATGGTGAGAACTTTTAATGGAATGAAACTCCTAAGAAAGAAACTGCTGAATTGGCTGTGGTACTTGCTCTGGCGCAAGTATTATATACTTATGCCAAGTGATATTACTGTAACATTACCTGGGAAACACTTTCTTCCTTTTCTCAAAAGATTTGATGTTTAAGGTCAACGGTTCATTGCTAGGAAATTTACGTGCTTGCACAGAAGTCATATGCGACAATGCTGATTGTGGCCACCTTGGTTGACTCCTCTCTAATGAATCCAGATCCAAAGAATCTTCCAGTAGATTATTAAGAAACACTATAATTTTTGTCTTAAGTATATTTTTTTTGTTTTTCGGTTTCCATACCTCTAGCAATGTTCTTTTTCCCGTGACTCGATAAATACGTTGGACACCCAAGTTGGGCGATAAAATTGTCCAAAAAGTCATAGCATTATTGCCAATTTAGTCTCAAACCTTTTAATTGTATCAATTGAGTCATAAACATTTTTATATTTTGTCAATTGAGTCTATTTGGCCAATTTTGACTGGAAATAGTTGACCTGGATGTTAACTATTCTACATGGCACAATTGGCGCTAAAGTAGACTTTTTTTAACAATATTTTAATAATTTTTTGAATTTTTTATGATTTTTTCCTTCTCTTTACTTTTTTTGAGTTTTTGGAGTAAGGGCCGACGACCCTCGCTGGTACTGGGGCACATTGATTGGGGCACATTCACAAAAGTGGCTTTTGAACACGACCTACCACCGGCTTAGGTGCAATTGTAACTGAAATGGTGTGTATCCGTAACGGGCTTTCGATCTCTAAAAGGATCTAGTATAGCTACTCTATCTCGATCAAATAATTTTGGATCTTTCTCTACATCTTGAGTATCCATAGCAGGATATAGAACTCAATATCGATCCATTTTGAACTTGAAAGGGTGCTCCATAACTTCAACAAATACTACTTCTAACCATCATCAGCTATTGATCACACCCATCATCATAAGGACTTCTTGGTATGGGCTTGGAGCATTGGGCCCTGGTATTGCTGCCCGACCAACCTAATAAGGGAACTGGAGGGGATGATATAGGTGCAAGATTTGGAGCATTCTGGTCCGGTTGGATAAGCCAGACTTTTACTAGACACGAGATCTAGCCTTAAGGGCTAGAGGAGGCCGGACATAGATGTTTTTGGGCCCAAGAAACAGAAGGTAGTTTTGACTTTGTTTGGACCCATTGAATCTAAACACATAGCTAGACAAATTTACAGGTAATCTTTTGTTCATAATATATACACACACACACAATATTTGTTACTTATGCACTTCTGATACACTGATTAACTTTTGTGGACAAGAAATTGCATTGCGACACCTGAAAATCAAATCTCTCGTAGGGATTTGAGAAAAGTCAACTCTTGGTGGCTATTAAATTTGCTGCCAAAGTCAAGTCCTCGTCAAATGATTTTAGTTTATTTTCATGCGTCCGAAATGAAGCTAGTTGATGAAAGAAATGAATGAATCCTTGTAAGAATTAGGACAAAGGTGTTGATCTATTTGACCGTAGTTGCAATGTAACCTTGACGATGCAAGGATGACAAAGTTAGCGATCGGAGAGTGGCTGTTACTACATCCCCCTCCATTCCCCTAGTGAGTATCTGTAACCAAAGGATTGTACCAATTCAACAAATTGTGGGCTTGATGCCTTGTCATTTGATGGAAACCGTCGGGACATACTTTTCATTCGAGTCGCAAACACTTTTGTTTCCGTTAAGAGTCAGTCTTGGGTGATTGTGGTGCATGTGAGCCCAAATCAAATACATCATTGGACAATATCAGTCTCATATGGGGCCAATCTCACACAACGTTGAAGGGGGGAGGGCAAGTCATACACTTACTAAAATTTCAAAACTAAGACAAATCACAATGGAGTTTTTGGTTCTTTGCATATAATCTATTGCAAGCACTTAATTCATCTTCATAAACCCCTAGGGTTAGCGCATTAGCTGGGGTATTGGAGGATTTTCAGCTCTAGAATTAGAGTCATCCATTCAAATCCTACCAACTATGTACAAATTACTTTTAGTTAAGGTCACTTGCATAGGCCAAGAGTTTGGACTTAATCTATTCATAAGACTAGTAGGGTCTTTCATGGACCTCCAGGTAGTAGGATTTCCACGCTCATTTCTCTGGATTATAAAATAAATCAAATAGAGAATAGTCATTAGATGGTAAATCTCACAATCGAGTACTTGCTAGGGGGAAATAGAAACTTTCTAAGTGGACGATGTTTTTGTTCTTTAAGAGCTAGCTAATCTTTGCACATAATGGAAACCATAAAATCCATATTTGCCTCCCACCTATCTCTCACTTTTTTGCCCTAGATTGCACCTCCGCTATCTTCTGTTCTCAATCCAAGTAAAAACCCTTCTGACTCTATTTCCACCCACTTTACGTCGGTATAAACAGAAGGCCTTTTGATTCGACCCCTTCGAGTCCCTTTCAAGTTATTATGGTGACAGGAACCTACCCATGTTTTTCCATCAAAATCTTTATTCGCTCCTCCACTATCTTTTTGACAAATTTTGGCATCTTCACCACAAAAAAAGTTAAGAGAAAGAAATCGTACTTGGCTATTTTCCCCCTTAGTGACGTTCAAAAAGCACAATAAAGATAGGCTTGAAATTTATGAAAAGTGTGCCTATCCTATTATACCTTTATGACGTGTCATGGAATAGCAACATCCACCGCGAGCTGGAGGCATTGTCAAAGGTTTTCCCGTCAATTTTCTTAACCGTCCGTCTTGTTCCAGGTGCGGTGTTAGCAATTCATTGGACAATGTATGGGAGTATATTTGAAAAAGCAGTACATTAATCAATGCTCATTTTTAAATTGACTCTTCAATGTTAAGAAATGAAATTTAAGGAGAGCAAGGATTCTGTCTGTGTCACCTGGGCCAAGCCAACTCTGAATAACCATGTAAAGTGGTAAATAATTGAGGATGCATCTACTTAGGTATAGCACTACAAGTCATCAACCATTTGATGGGAGATTTGAAATGTAACGAACTTTCCAACTTAAACCAATGACACCCTTATCAAGGTTGGCCATATCGTCTAACAACACTCCCCATATTCGATGTGTGGTTGATCCACACTTACCCCCTCCACCATGCTAATAGCCCACAAGCAGCCACACTTTGTCTAAGCTCTATGCGATAGCTCTCTTGTGATGATCACTCTCCTCTCTTGTCAGATCGGCATTTTGACATAATAAGTCCACAAACTACACATCTATTGCAAGGGATTTTGCTATGATATATTATGAGCAACCTAATTCATTTTACATGGGTTAAGCCCCCCAAAAAAAAGTGCTTTGAGAGAAATTATAAATGAAATGAGAGAGAAATGCACTTATATCAAGTCAAAATGAGTGGTTAGAGCCCCTATCTACAGCCAAATTTGTGTATCAAATGGGATTGTTTGAAAGCATATCCCTAATGATGTAAAGCAAAGGAAAATTATGCGAAGGATAAGAATAATGATGGAAATTGAAAATAGAACACCGAGAATCGCAATATGGGCCTAGAGCTACACAAACTAGGCTTGTGCTTGGCCTGATGCTACGTAGGCCCACGTTGAACAGGGCGACCCGATGCCTATGGCTTAATCATGCAGTGGGCACACGCAGCCTAGCCCATGGCCATGCCTTAGCTGGACAACCGTTGTGACTACCATATGGCAGTCGCCCATTAGCAGTGTCACCACTATCAACAATCAATAATTTGTCTTTAGTAGAACTAAATAATATATATTTTTTTAAAAATCGAACCCAACTTTGATCTCTCATAATTGTTTTGTTTGATTTCTAATTGACCTCATTTTTCACATCCATTCGTGGCATGAACTTTGTGAAAATGAAGTTTGATCTTTGAAAAGTTATATCAAGAGTGTGAATTTTCAAAAATCTAGCCAAGTGGATGGTCGAGATAATGTGATGCTTAATTATGAAAACTTAGATAATCATACCTGGGAGGCACTTACAGTATGCTAATCATTATACTTTGAATGATTTTTAAATTAATAAATAATTATGTATATGTATCATTCCATCAATCATTTACTTGTAATTCAATATTCTATTTATTAAGCGTATAATATGTGGTTGTTTCCAAGAAATTATGATCGGGGTATCATTATATAATTAATATAAGCAAATTAAGTTACATTTGATATAAATTTGAAGTATATTCAATGTAATATAATATTTTTAGAGTGGGTGCGAACAAAGAGACGTGAGACTTATCTAATCTATTACAGCCGTAATAGGGATGACACTGTAATAGTTGTTGCTGGAAGCAAACATTCGAACATATAGTAAAGGAAAGGATCATTTTCTCGAGCTTAGATGATTTAACATATAGTAGTCCCTAACATTTTTCAAAATAAATAAAAATCAATCCTCTTGTAGTCTCATCAAAGCTTTTCCAATGGACACCTGTCAAACGTCTCCCACCACCAAGCTATCCTTCACCAGCGATGACGTGGACACGACCAAAGTGCCAAGTCGATGTGGGCCCCACAGCTTTGAATGATTAGGATGTCAGCTATGCTATACCATTCATTCATTCATTCATTCATTCATTCATTGGGTGGGTGTGTGGATCTGGATTCACCGCCACCAAAATGATCTATTACGCCCCCATACATTGCTCAACAGGGATGATGACGTGGACACAAGCAAGTGCCGAGTCAATGTGGGGCCCAGCTGCGGGCCCCACGGGGGCGGGATTGAATGATTAACATGCGATCGGGTCAATTCCTTGGATGGATTTGATTCACCACCATACTCCCTATTAATGAAGTGCCAACAGGGAGACCCCACTATTAGTCATGGCCACGAGCCGATTTTGATCCGAAATTGGCTCGATCAAACTCAGGCTCAGCCCATTGATCGGGCCTGCGGTTCAGAATTAGTATCGGCCCGTGGCTTACTGGCTCGGTTCCGATTCCAAATTATTTTAAAAAAATAATAATAATGAAATTTTTTTAAAAATTCATTATTTAATTTTTTTTTATAAAATAATTTAAACTCTAATTATCATGCATTGTAAGTGTATTGATATCTAATTACAATGCTTGGCTTGGGTATATTGAACTCTAATTACTAGGCTTGACTAGGGTTTTATATACAACCCATCTGATAGTCTCTTCGTTTTCATTTGATGTGGAACTCTTAGCTTGCCTTGAACACCTTTAATGTGAAACTCTTGGCTTGTCTTCATGTCAATGCCAAGAGTCCCACATCGAATGGGAATGAAGAGGCTATCAAAGGGATTATGTATAAAACCCAAGCCATGCCATGAGCATGTGAAGTTATATGCCTTTTGTGGCTACGATCCTTTGCTAGTTAAGAGTAAAAGGTTCCATTGGACCGCCTAGAACCGAACCAAGCCAATGGTTCGGTTCTCGTTCTATGATTTGCCGGTCCGGTTTCTAGTTCTAAAATTAAGGGACTGATCTTATCGGTTCAGTTCCTGGTTCCGAGCGGAACCGGACCGAACCGAGAACCAATCACCCCTATAATTTATATTTTGATTACAATTTATATTGAATAATTCATTATTTAATAATTTAATAATTTATTATTTTTTTATTTCATAATTTATTTTTAAAATTTTTTAAATTACGAATCGGAACCGGCCGGTTCAAAACCGAAACCGGAACCAGAACCGAACCGGAACCGCTAGAGGCGGTTTCGGTTCTGGTTCACACATGGCCACGAACTGGAACCGGCGATTCCGAACCGAAACCGGTTGGTTCTGAACCGTGGCCATGCCTACCCACCACCTATAAGCAAAAAAGGGGAAAAATCGGGGTTGTTTGGTCAATTTTCGTAGTAGGTTTGTCCTGAAGATGAGCTATATAGAGTGTATCACAGGCTGTCTTTGTCCTAATAATGCGTGCTTACGTCAACACAAAACCCTAAGCTAGATATCACACCCTACTCTAAGGTAGGATTTTAGCCGCAAATTATTCTTATTATCGAAATGTTTTACTTTACTTCGAGTCACTTCTCCCCATTTACATATATCAAAACTACAATCTGACTCACAATGTACTATTAGGTTGAAAAATTTTAGCTAAAAAGTCAAGTTCTAGTTGAGTGGCGTGCGGCCGAATTTAAATGATAAACGGACCATGGAAACAAAGGTCATCGATGCATTGGCTTGTAGAATGGAAAGAAATCGATCAAATTGATAGCGCATTCACAATTTGTGACTATAGTCATAGTTATTTACATGAAATTATAAAGAACCAACTGGATGACTATGGATATAGCTTTCCTAGGCCATAGAGATCAGCTGATAGGAACTTCATAAAACATCAAGATAGATAAATTTATGGAAACTTGGGTCATTATAATATAAGGCATGGTTTAAAGACCTGCATCATTGCCCTCTTTTTTAGCTAGATTCCAATAACACTGCAGGTAACCCCAAGGTTAGCACGGTTGATTGTGGCATTGGGAATTTTCAATTTCGTAATTGAAGGCCATATGACAAATCCAACCAACTGCGTGTGAATTGCTCTATGTCATAGCCACTTGCAAAAGATAAAGGCATAGACTGGATCGGCTTATAGGACTGGTATGGTGTCTCTTGGGGTTTTCAGTTAGCCAAGTCTCTCCGAACGAGTCTTTGGATTATAAAAGAAGAACATTAATACAGCAACAATTTCTAGACATTTTTGTTGGGAGTTAGCCTTCTCCTAACCTGAAAACCCGCCTTGTCCTGGAAGCCACGGATCTTATATTGCATCACCATCAAATGAGTCAAAAAGGCTAATTAGTGTAATCGCTTGAATTATCATAGGAGCCTTCATCTAGACAATTATCTTTTAGATGAATTGAATTTTCTGCAAATAATAGAGCATGACAAAAGTTATAAATAAAAACCCCTCTGAGTGTGTGTGTGTGTCTCTCTCTATATATATATGTTTCCTTTTAACTTTGTTTTATTGTAACCATTATTGTTAGACGTTGTAATGAATTAATATCCTCACTGTTTAGTAATATGTTAGAAGACATTGTTAATCGTTTCTTTAAATGATTATGTTTTTGAGAAAAATAGTTTGTCTAACATGATAGCAGGGAAGAAGCAAGTACGAAAAAAGTATGAAGAAAAGTGCTCCCCCTATACTCCATGAAAACGAAATACTGAAAGTATCTGTTGAAAAACGGGTGTGGAAAAACAAATACAGAACACAGGATTTATGTGGTTCGATTACAAGGTGATCTACGTCCACGGGTGAGGCAAATTAAGATTCCACTATAATCAAAAGAGAGTACAATTTTCAAAAGTCGAAACAATGACTTGACAAAACCTCACGGCTCACCAAAATCTCAGGAAAGAAAATTCTCTCTCTTACTTTAATGAGAAAATCTTGTCGCGGTATAAATAGAGCTTCCCAAAAAATTTTTCTCGGGGGCTATGCCCCCGATATGTTCTTTCGTTTACTCCGGCTCGGGCGGTCTGCCATTGAGATTTGCTCGCTTGCTACGGGTTGGGCCTATCGGCCCAACCCGTTGCATCACGAACTAAATCTCATTTTTTGAGTCGCACAAAAAATATGTCGGGTCGGGTCATAAACCAGACCGAATAAAATTCAAGACATATTTAACAAATCTCCACCTTGGCTTGAATTTTCCAAAATAAAACAATCAAGAAGCCGAGCACATTCTCTCAGCATCCCTAAGCCTACGTGAACTAACTCGGTGTAGGAAACAAGGGTTGCAACGAAAGAACATATCCACTTCAAAAACAAATGTAGAACTTGCATTTACCTCTCCACCAAAGCCCCAAAAAAAGCAAACTCAACCAAGCATGTCAATTAAGCTCAAGCAATGCTTAAACTTGTTGGCTGGGACTGGCTTGGTCAACATATTAGCAGGATTGTCAGTTGTACCAATTTTCTTTACTGTCATATTTCTCTCAGCAACTGCCTCTCGAATAAAGTGATACTTGACATCGATGTGTTTAGTCCTCTCATGATATGCTTGATTTCTAATCAAATATATAGCACTTTGATTGTCACAAAAGACAACTGAATTGTCTTCCTGCTGGAGCCCAAGTTCTTGAACAAGATTTCTTAACCAAATACCTTCTTTCACTGCTTCTTCTGCTGCTGCCATATACTCTGCCTCTGTAGTAGATAAAGCAACTGTCGACTGTAAGGTTGACCTCCAACTAATAGCCGAACTAGATAGTGTGAAAAGATAGCCAGTCAAAGATCTCCTCTTGTCGAGATCACCTGCAAAATCGGAATCCACAAATCCCACAACAGAAGTACCATTGGAACTGTTTCTATCAAATACTAGGCCCAACTCCGTAGAGCCTCTAAGATACCTAAGTATCCATTTCACTGCCTGCCAATGGACCTTTCCAGGATGTGCCATATATCTACTAACCATACTAACTGCCTGCGCAATGTCTGGACGAGTGCATACCATAGCATACATAATACTACCGATTGTACTGGAGTATGGGACATGAGACATCGCAGCATCCTCGACCTCTGATTGAGGTGAATGTAAAGCTGAGAGTCTAAAATGGGATGCCAACGGTGTACTCACTGGCTTAGCGTTTTGCATGCCAAACCTCTCAAGTACCTTCTCAATATAACTCCTCTGCGAGAGATATAATTTCTCTCCTTTTCTGTCCCTCTGAATCTCCATTCCTAAGATCTTCTTGGCATGACCCAGATCTTTCATCTCGAACTCCTCACTGAGCCGTTTCTTCAAGATCAACACATCTGACATGTTCTTTGCAGCAATGAGCATATCATCCACGTATAAGAGAAGATAGACAAAGGATTCATTTGAACCTTTCTTGAAATAAACACAACTATCATAGTTGCTTCTATGATAACCGCTCCCTATCATAAAGCTGTCGAATCTCTTATACCACTGTCTTGGTGACTGCTTTAGACCATACAAGGATTTCTTCAACCTACAAACATGATCTTCCTTGCCTTCTACATAATAGCTCTCGGGCTGGGACATATAAATAGTTTCCTCAAGCTCGCCATGCAGAAAAGCAGTCTTCACATCAAGTTGCTTGAGCTCTAAGTCAAATTGAGCAACTATAGCCAGTAACACACGGATGGAAGTGTGTTTTACCACAGGGGAGAAAACTTCATCATAATCAATTCCCTCCTTCTGATTGTAGCCTTTAGCTACGAGCCGAGCTTTATATCTAGCATTTTCAACACCTGGAATTCCTTCCTTTTTCTTGAAGACCCATTTACACCCAATGGCTCTTTTTCCCTTGGGCAACTGCACCAAGTCCCAAGTTTGGTTCTTGTGAAGTGATTCAAGTTCCTCAACCATAGCAACAACCCATTTCTCTGATTTTGTGCAAGTAACAGCTTCTGTATAGGTAGAAGGTTCCTGAATACCCATATCTTCTGCTGTCGTAAGAGCGTAAGCCACCAGATCAGAGAATCCATATTTTTGAGGAGGCCAGGTTTGCCTTCTTTCTCTGCCAATAGCAATAGAGTATGGCTGCTCCACCTCATCTATAGCTTCCTCATCTGAACTTGAATCATCAGAAGCAATTTGTTGGTTCAAATCATTCCGAGAAGTCTTTTCTAAAAGCTCCACCTGAACCTCCACCTCATTTGTAGCACTCTCATGCTTTCCTGCAGACTCATCAATAACTTTCCTTTGATCAAGCATATGCATTTCATTAAATGTAACATCCCTACTAACAATGAACTTAAGTGAGTTAGGTTTCTGGCACCATAAACGATAACCTTTCACGCCATCAGCATACCCAACAAAAATACATTTCTTTGCTCTAGGTTCTAACTTACCATCCTTAACATGATAATAAGCAGGGCATCCAAAAACCTTTAGATTAGAATAATCACAAGGCTTACCTGACCACATCTCAAAAGGAGTCTTGCATTCTATTGCTGTTGAAGGAGAGCGATTAACCAGATAACAAGCCGTGTTAACAGCTTCAGCCCAAAAATCCTTTTCCATGCTAGCATTAGAGAGCATGCATCTTGCTCTCTCCAATAGAGTTCTGTTCATACGTTCTGCCACTCCATTTTGCTGTGGAGTGTGCCTAACTATATGGTGTCGAACGATACCTGCATTTGCACATAATTCATTAAAATCGCCACCACTGAACTCAAGACCATTATCGATCCTAAGACGTTTGATCTTCTTCCCTGTCTGATTCTCAACAAGGGCTTTCCACTTCTTGAAGGTTTTAAACACATTACTTTTTCTTTTCAGAAAATAAACCCAAACCTTCCTGGAATAATCATCAATGAACGTCACAAAGTAAAGAGCACCACCCTTAGATGGAACCTGTGCTGGTCCCCATAAATCGGAATGGATATAGTCGAGTGTGCCCTTTGTCGAATGCGTCCCCGTACTAAATCTGACTCTGCATTGCTTGCCAAGAACACAATGCTCATAGAAATCTAGCGAGGTCGTCTGCTCCCCACAAAGTAAACCACGTTTACTCAAAACTGTCATGCCACGCTCGCTCATGTGGCCCAAACGCATATGCCACAATTTTGTTCTATCATTGTCAGAAACGGAATTGCATGTACCAACTGAAGGACCCATAACTATGCTACCCTGCAGATGATACAAGTGATTCACCTTGCTTCCTTTCATCGCAACCAGATTGCCTTTTGAAACTTTGAGAACTCCACCTCCACCTGAGTACATACATCCAATTGAATCCAAACTGCTCAAAGAGATAAGGTTTCTCTTTAAGTCTGGTATATGTCTTACTTCAGTTAAAGTTCTCATTGCTTTGTCGTGGCACTTAATCCGAACAATACCAATACCCACGACTTTGCATACAGCATCATTCCCCATCAAGACTGATCCACCATTCAATGGCTCGTATGTGGTGAACCATTCCCTATTTAGGCACGTGTGATATGATGCTCCCGAATCCATTATCCAAACATCATTGGACAAATTAACAGCAGAGCATGCCGTAAGAACACTGTCTGATGCATTAGACTCAATTTCGTTTGCAACATTCGCCGAATCTTGTCTTTGACCATGCTGCTTATCCTTTTTCTTGAGCGAAGGACAATCTAACTTGTAATGTCCCTTTTTGTGACAATAGTAGCACTTGATGTTCATCTTATCTCTAGGTGGCTTGGATTTTGAACGACCAACAGATTTCCCACGGGAAACCTTATCCCTGCTCTTGGTCCTGCCTCTGACAAATAAAGCATCTGCTTTGTTTTCACCGGTATTCCCATTCAATTTTGTTCTCAGTTCTGTAGAATTCAATGATGCTTTAACATCCTCCAAAGTTATGGATTCACGTCCATAAAGCATCGAATTCACAAAATTTTCGTATGAGGCAGGTAGTGAACATAACACAATCAAAGCTTGATCTTCATTCTCGAGTTTAATATCTAGATTTTTCATATCCAGAACAATTTTATTAAACTCATCCAAGTGTTCCTGAACAGACGTACCTTCACGCATCTTTAGGGTATAAAGACGCTGCTTCAAATAAAGTCTCGATGTTAGAGATTTCTTCATGTAGAGACTTTCCAATTTCTTCCAGAGACCGGCCGCTGTTTCCTCATCGGCGACTTCTCGCAAAACCTTGTCATCTAGAGACAACTGGATCGCGCTATGTGCCTTCTCGTCCATCTCTTCGATCTCAACCGAGGTCATATCGTCTGGATATTTTCCGTCCAGTACCTTAACTGTTCCCTCTCGCCTCAATAAAGCCTTCATCTTTATTCTCCATAATCCGAAGTTGTTCTGTCCATCAAAAGATGAGATCTGAAACTTCAAAGATGCCATCTCAAAGAACCCTAGAATTGAACTGGGCTCTGATACCACTTGTTGAAAAACGGGTGCGGAAAAACAAATACAGAACACAAGATTTACGTGGTTCGATTACAAGGTGATCTACGTCCACGGGCGAGGCAAATCAAGATTCCACTATAATCAAAAGAGAGTACAATTTTCAGAAGTCGAAACAACGACTTGACAAAACCTCACGGCTCACCAAAATCTCAGGAAAGAAAATTCTCTCTCTCACTCTAATGAGAAAACCTTGCCGCGGTATAAATAGAGCTTCCCAAAAAAATTTTCTCAGGGGCTACGCCCCCAAAACGTTCTTTCGTTTACTCCGGCTCGGGCGGTCCGCCATTGAGATTTGCTCGCTTGTTACGGGTTAGGCCTATCGGCTCAACTCTTCGCGTCATGAACTAAATCTCATTTTTTGGGTCGCACAAAAAATATGTCGGGTCGGGTCATAAATCAGACCGAATAAAATTCAAGACATGTTTAACAGTATCCCTATGGAGCTCCCAGTCTTCTGAGATGACTACTCCACCAATAAGTTTGAAAATGGTGGAAGATAAAACTGCAGTGGACGGAATAGTTTTGCAACCTAACATAAGGTACTGTTTATTTCGTGAAAAATGAATTATTTAGAAAATATTTTCCTAAAAACGATTGCTTATATGAATTATAGTAATGATTCAATGAAAGATTTGTGGCATGTCAAGTCATGATAAGGTTCTTCAATTTGCATCGAATTAAACCACATGTTCCACCGCTTGTGCGGGCTCCTGTCAATTCCTTTGAGTTTCATCCTTGCAAATGTACTCCCAAAGCGGGATACTTAACGCGATAACTTTAAAATGAGTCTAATCTCACTTTTTAGACTTTTTGTAATTATACCTTCGATAAAATAATAAAAGATCAAAAATAGCATATTAGCACATCTCACTGAACTTCGGTTTGATCGACTTTCATTGTGTTACCCTGAAATCATCCATTTCTTCTATTAATAACCACCTCACTTGTGCGCACACAGCTATAAAATTTACTCAGTTGCCCTTCAAATTTTTACAATGTCTAACACTTGATCACTTAGAAGTGGGGGCAATAATGGAAGCAAAAAAGCGAGAGACCAACTTCCACACTTCTCAAAAAAAAAAAAAAAAAGATAGCTATTTGGATTGACTATATTAAATGGATAATACTTATAGCGACATGAAACTCTCTCACATGAAGAGTCCTTCTCTATCACCTGGATAGCTTTGCCCTAAATCCCATCTCCTTCCAAAAACCCAAGAATCCATGTTCACAACAATGCCATTGTTTGCTTCTACTCTCCACCCTTACAACTTTCCAAAACCCTTACCCTTTATGTTTCCCACTCAAAATGGCGAGACTTAGGTGCAAAACCGACTTGAAGAAAGAGGCACAACCACAACTCATTGGCTGTTGGTTTCCAGGTTTAGTCGTTGGTTGATTAGTTCCCTCCTTTGACGCCACTCCCTTTCGAAAGTCTAGAGCCACTGTTAACCTTATTTCAAAGTTCATAAGCAAAGGAAACAAGGCGAAGAAGAAACCCACGATGGGTGACACTTGTATTCGTGTTGGGTCCTTGTCCTCTTATGTTAGGTTTCCCTCTCCTCTAGGTGGTTCCTCTCTTTGGGTACCTAAGGAAGAAACATAGTCATTAGAAATTGCAAGTTACAGGCTTTAGGTTGCCTGCGTCACAGACATCTAACAATTTGGAAGAAAATAGAGAAAGGGAGCTAAGGATGGCAGCATTGTGTAGAAGGCTAGGGCATCTCTGGACAGGAAGAAAAATCGCTGTGTTAGATAATGTGGTTACTGAAGACAAGTTACAAGAGTGTGAACGTACAGTCTTTGGTAAGCTTCTTGGAAGCCCGTCTGTTAATTTCCAAGCCTTCCAAGCCACGATAAAGAAAGCATGGAAATCGAATTCTGTCATATGCAAGCATCTACAACCAGGTCTGTTTTCATTTGAATTTGAGTCTGTGGAGGAGAGAGACAAAATACTAAACTTTGGACCTTGGTCCGTCTCAAGTCATTTGCTGGTATTAAAGTTATGGGAACCAAGTATGCCTCCACATTGCATTATATTCGACTCCTATACCATTTGGGTTCAAATTCATGGCTTACCTATAGAGGAAAGGTCTGAAGCAGCAATAAGAGAAATTGTAGAAAATGTAGGTGAGGTTTCAGAAGTGCGCATAGAAACAAAAGGCTTTGCATCCATTGCGGTGGGGAGAGCTAGAGTCATGTTAAAATTATCAAATCCCCTTTCTTCGGGCATGCTTTCTAGTTTTGGAGGTAAGGAGCATTGGTTGGACTTTAGGCATGAAAGGCTTCCCCACTTCTGCTACTCGTGTGGGGTTATTGGACATGATGCAAAAAACTGTGAACTTGTGCCTTATGAGGTCGAACTTATGTCCAAAACTAAAACTCTGCTATACGGGTCTTGGCTAAAAGCTGAAGAGAACTCAATTAGCCCATTTTGGACAGCCTATTATGGGGAAATTTGTGAGGTGGAAGATGAGCATGAGATGGTACTGGAAACTCCAGAAAATTCTGGATTGATCACCTTGACACAGAATAAAGTAGGCAGCTCACATACAAGACTACACAATACACAAGAAGATAGGGGAAAAAGGAAATTAACAAAAAAGGAGCTGCTTGCCTTAGTGAGCATACCAGAAGTCGAAGAAGATGCTGATCTTGATTTAGTTGCTCCACTATAGATCGACATATCCTCATCGATGACAACAGGTAAAAGACTACAGAGCAAGAGTAGAAAGTTGAAGGCAAGGAATCATAAGAAAGGTAGACGATTTGGACCACATGATTAGAAAACCTCGGATGGCCAATTGCTAGATGAAACACAACTTTTAGAAACTCTTATGCAACTTGCAGAAGAACCCAATTAATGGGCTTTAGTGGCTAGCCCTAATAAGCCACTGGGTTACATATGAAGCTATTCTGTTGGAACTATCAGGGGTTGGGCACACCCTTGACAGTTCAATCTTTAAGGGCCATTATAGCCCAAGAAAGGCCCGGGGTGGTATTTTTGATGGAGACCAAGAATCAAGAATCTACAGTTCGCCGTATTAGCAGAAATTTAAACTTCCAAAGCGGCTATATTGTCAATCCAGTAGGGCTTGGGGGGGGTGCTTAGCTTTGCTGTGGAAGGCTGGAATTTCCTTGAAGGTTAATCTTTCTACCAATGAGTTCATTGACATTATTCTTCAGGATGATGAAGTGGGTAAACAATTCAGGGCTACCTTTGTTCATGCCCCAACATCGTTCCGAGATAAAATAAAATTATGGGAAGAGCTAAAGATGTTGAGTATCCAAAACACCTTGCCTTGGGTGTGTATAGGGGACTATAATGAAATTTTGAATTATTGGGAAAAGCTAGGGAAAAAGCCTCCGGAACAACATAGACTAAATGCATTTAGAGATTTCCTCAATGCTTGTTGTTTAATGGATTTAGAGAGTAAAGGTTACACATTCACTTGGGCGAACAATCGAGAAGGGCAGGATTTTGTTAAAGAAAGACTGGATAGGGTGGTTTGCAATATTGAATGGAGAATATCATTCCCTCAAGTTGAGACTTTTGCTCTACCGGCCATCGGATTTGATCATAGCCCTATTTTATTGACATTATCGACCGAACCTCCTAGGAGAAAGAGAACTTTCAAATTTGAAGCATTCTGGCTGGAACATGAGGATTGTGGGAGGATAATCACACAAATCTAGAATCAAGACAGATTACAACATTCTAATCTAATGCAGAAAATACATGAAGTTTCAAGAGGATTGGTAGCTTGGAGCAGGAATACTTTTCAAAACAATCGCAAGAAGATTAAAGTGTTGCAAGAAGAACTCATGGGCATAACAAATGATTACAATCTGCACAACAGTCAAAATAAAAGGAGGGCCATTACTGAACAGATTGAAACATTATGCAGATAGGAGGAAATGTACTAGGGAATAAGGTGCCGAATCAATTGGATGAAATGGGGTGATAATAACGCAAAATACTTCCACGCCACAATGATTCAAAGAAGACAGAGGAACAAAATATCGATGCTTAAAAATGTAGAAAATATATGGATTCGCGATCCGGAGAGGTTAAAAGAGATGACAGGGGACTTCTTTCAAAAAGCTTTATCAATAAGAGGGCCCTCGAGAATTTGAACCTGTTTTGCAATAGTGCCCTAGTATTGTCACGGCTGAGATGTACCAATACTTGACAGCTCAAGTCACAATGGAAGAGGTCCATACAGCATCATTCCAATTGGGCTCGGTGAAGGCACCGGGACTGGATGGCTTGAATGGCCAATTTTACCAAAGAAATTGGGAAAGCTTAAGAAATGGGATTTTTGAAGAAGTGAAGGAATTTTCCATTCTGGAAATCTAAACCTAGAACTGAACAGAACATACATCACTTTGATCCCAAAAGTTCATCACCCGGAAGGCCTTGATCAATTCAGACTAATCAGCCTTTGCAATTTCACATACAAAATTATTTCCAAAATCATGGCAAATAGATTGAAGCAATGGCTACCAGCGATAATAGAAGGAGAACAAAGTGCGTTTGTGGCTGGAAAACAAATACAAGACAATATTCTGATTGTTTAGGAAGTCCTTCACCAATTGCGAATCAGAAAAAGAACAAAACGATTCCAGGCAGTGGTGAAACTTGATATGAAGAAAGCCTATGACAAGGTAGAGTAGGACTTCCTTGAGGCTAGCATGTTGAAAATGGGGTTCAGTGACTGGTGAGTGCGGAGAGTAATGAAATGTGTCACTTTTGTCTCTTTTAGTGTTAAATTAAACGGAGAACCATTGCCCTATTTTTAGCCTACTCGAGGGATAAGACAAGCGGACCCCATCTCTCCCTATTTATTCATCATAGTAGCTAACACACTCTCCACATTGATGAAAAAAGCAGTTCAGTATGGCACTTTCTCTGGTATTAAACTCAATAGGCATTGTCCAGTCCTATCTCACCTCTTTTTTGCTGATGATTTGATCTTCTTCTTAGATGGCAAGCTCATTGAATGTCAAAATCTTGCACTAATCCTCAATCAATATTGCTATGCATCTGGGCAAGCTATTAACTTGAACAAGTCTGGAATCTCCTTTAGCTCATGCTGTCCGCAGAGATTAAGAAATAATATGGCAGCTGAACCGAGAATCCCAGAGATTCGGAAGACTAGCAAGTATTTAGGGATTCCTTCAGATTGGGGTGACTCCAAAAAACAAATGTTTGCATGGATTTTGGCCAGAGTCAATATGAAATTAGAAGGGTGGAAGGAAAAATTAATCTCGAAGGTAGGGAAGGAAACCCTAATCAAAACTATTGTTCAAGCTCTTTCCCAATATGCCATGTCAGTTTTCAAGATCCCGGTTTCAATTTGTAAGTCCATAGAAAGAAAGGTTGCAGGTTTTTAGTGGAAAAATAGTGAATCAAAGAAAGGCATTCACCGGAAGAGATGGGAAGTGCTCAAAACCAAGAAAGATCAAGGGGGAATGGGATTCGGAGACCTAATATCCTTCAATAGAGCAATGCTAGGTAAGCAAGCATAGAGACTTTCTCAAAACCAGTCATCCTTATGGAGCCAAATCCTTAAAGGTATCTATTCCCTACAAGGTCTTTTTGGCGGATTGGGAAGGGATCTCGGCCCTCATGGGGATGGCAGAGTATTTTGAAGGGGAGAGATGTGATATCAAACTCAGCATTATGGTCAATTGGCACGGGGGAAAAAATCAATATCCGAGAAGACAGATGGCTAAAAAGAGGATTAATAGGAGGACAAACAGACTCTTGAGAACCAGCTACAGTTGCAAATCTAATCCAAAATGATAGAAGATGGGATGAAGATTTACTAACAAGACTATTCGACGAGTAGACTAACAATGAAGTGTTGGCAATACCACTATGTAGTCATGCAATAGAGGACAAACTGGTGTGGATAGCTACAAAGTCGGGGGTCTTCTCGGTGAAAAGTGCGTACGACCAGATTCGTCAAGAGGAAAACACACAAAATGCAATGCAAGCATCATCATCTTTCAAGCCACCCCGCAAGCTATGGTTCACAATATGGAATTTACAAATCCCACCCAAGGTCAAAATATTTCTCTGGAGTGTTTGCCAAAATGCTCTTCCCACAACAGACAACCTCTATAGGAGAAAGATTTTACCTCGACCTGTATGCCTCTTCTGTGATCAAGAAGCAGAAATGGTAGAGCATCTCCTTCTCCTCTGCCCCTGGACCGAAGCTGTCTGGACAGATCCCTCAATACAGAGTAGAACAGCACGTCAAGAACTAACAAGAATTGAGGTATGGATCCTTAATTATAATCAATGACCAGATAAACTACTGAATCTAGATGAGATAGCCATCCTATTGTGGTCGATTTGGAAGGCAAGAAATGAATTTGTGTTTAGAGGAAAACCCCTAAATCTGAGCTCCATCATCGAGTTGGCTAGACTTATGTTACAAAATTACAGGAAGTGGAACCATCAAAACGCTAGTTTGCATGCTGAAAAGAGCCTTTTACCTCTGTGTTGGAAACCACCGATGAGAAATTGTTTCAAAATCAACATAGACGGATCTTTCCTTGAAGATGCAACAGTAGGAACGGTTTCTGGAATTCTCAGAAACGAAGCTGGATCGCTGCTGAACGGTTTCGCCAAGATAGTCCCTACAATCTCGTCGCTGCACACCGAATCGCAAGCCTTGCTGCATGCCCTGACTTTCTTCGTTGACAGAAGAATGCAGGAAATCATAATAGAAACATACTGCCTTGAGATAGTGAAGAAGCTGCAGAACCAGAGAGAAGTCGGCCGGGAAGAGGAAATATTGATTAAAGTAGTGTACGTACGAATGACCCAATTCACAAACCTAACTGTGGTCCATTGCAACCGATCCACGAATCAAGTTGCCGATTGGGTCGCTAAGGCGCAATGGACCAATTTTCTATCTTCTTCTTGGCTAGCCCGTCCCCCCCAACCTTTATGGGAACTATTATGTTTTGATGCCCCTTCGTCGGGTTGTAGTTTCATGAACACTTAATTTCTAATCAAATCATTCTCTCTTAATATTAGAATGTATAGAAAAGAGATACAAGGAGGAACAAATGGAGCCACGAAAGAGTAAAGAGGCCCTTGGCATACTAATTACCTAGTTTTCATAAAATTGAGGGGGAAAAAAAGACAAATTGGATGTGATAGGTTAGGCTACTCAACATTAGTAAGCCAATTTTTGAAAACTAGTCTCACAATTTATTTTATGAAAAACATAAAATTACATACTGATTTGAGCATTGAGTTTTAGTTTTGAATTTTTTTATTATCTTCATTGACATTTAATTGAGTTTGGCCTAAAAATTTTTTATTTGAATTATCCGACGACACCTGTATCGATCAATATCACTCAAAGGGTGTGTTTTGGATGAACTAGCTGCTTAGCCTGAGGCGATGAAAGGGGGAATGGGGAAGGCCCGAGACCACATGAGGGGGAAGCTGTCTGCTGAGCTTTTCAATCAAAGTGCTTTATTTCGACCAAAAAAAAAACTTAAATGCACCAACGCTAGAAATCAGACATTTTTTTATGCGGCCAATTTCTGAAGACACTAAAAATAAACTTAAGTAATTTGCGCATCATCGATGACGAATTCATCACCGAGCACACTGATCGAGGCTCATCCACTAACTTGGCTTTTGAACAATACCTACTATCGGCTTAGGGGCAGTTGCTACTCAAATGGGTGTGCCCGGAATGGACTTTCGATCTCTAAAAGAGTATGCTATGACTATTTGATCTCAACCAAATTACTTTGGATCCCTCTCTACATCTTGGGTGTCCTTAATAGGATATACAACTAAATATCAATCCATCTTAAACTTGAACCGGTTGTTCCGTAGCTTCGACTAGTATTGCTTCTGGCCAACATCGGCTATGGATCACGCCCATCGTTATAAAGGCTTCTTAGTAAGGGCTTGGAGCATCAGCCCTGGCGATGGCTACTTAACTAATCCAGTAAAGGGCATTGAAAGCGATATTACACGTGCCAGATTTGGTCCCTTCTGGTCTAGTTGGATAAGCCGGACTTTGCTAAGACACGAATCTGGCCTTACGGGCCAGACAAGACCCCATTGAATCCAAGCACAAATAACTAGACAAATTTATATTTACTTTTTTCTTCATAATATATACATAAATATACACACACATTTATCATATATACACTTCTGATACACTGATTAACATTTGTAGACAAGAAAATCGTATTGCACACCTAGAAATTTCTTCAGTGATTGGGTGGCCATGAATGACGTCCAATCTCTTGTAGATGTTTGAAAAAAGTCCAGTCTTGGTGGCTATTAGATTTGCCGCCAAAGCTTTTGATAATCCATGCTAAGGCCAAGTCCTCGTCAAATGATTTAGTTTTTTTTTCCTACGTGCCAAATGAATCTAGTTGACGAAGAAAGAAGTAAAATTCTTACATAAACTAGGACAAAGGGGTTGATCTATCTGACAGGAGTTGCAATCTGTGACCTTGACGAAGCAAGAATGATAAAGTGACTGGAGAGTGACCGTCAATCCGTCCCCTTCCGTTCGCTCAGTGAATATCCGTAACCAAAGGATTGTACCAATTCAACAAATTGCAGGCTTAATGCCTTGTCATTTGATGGAAACCGTCGGACGTAATTTTCATTCTAAGTCGCAACCTTGTTTAGCAAGTCTTGAGTGATCATGCTGCATTTGAGCCCAACTTACATGCATCTTTAGATCGTATCTGTGACATATGGGAGCAATATCACACAATGGTATAGATTTTGTAAGTACATACAAGTATGTGCTTATCAAAACGGTGGAGGAGAGAATGCAGAGTCATAAACCATCTTATTAAAACTTTGAGGTCAAGACAAATCCCAATGGAGTTTATAGTTCTTTGCATATAATCTATTGCAAGCACTTAATTCATCTCGATAAACCTTTTAGGTTATGTTTGATCGTTTGGATTTTTTATTGGATAAAATAAGTTTTGATAGGATATAGATTGAATAAGATAAATATAAAAAATTATAATATCTTATACAGTGTTTGGTAGATACAAATATAATGGACATAAATGCACTGTAATTAAATCTTAATCTTTTTGCTCCTCCTTCATCCATTTCAAATCTGAAACACAATCTCTTCCCTTCTCGCGACTCCTCCCGAAGAAATTGGCTATGTTTCTTTATTACTTTCTCGGACTTCGTCGCTTTGCTTAACTTTCACTATAAGCTAACCGGGGCAACATTTCTAAGTGTTTCTTAGTCAAGCAGTCACCGTTAAGGCCACTGGCTGTGACACAGGCATGATTGATGCAAGGACGAGGCCTAGCCTTAGGCAACCTCCAATCGTTGACTATGAACTCTAGTTTCGACGAACGCGCTTTCGCAGTTGCGACCTCTACCTTTGGTCATGACTGACATTGAGTACAAGCCCATCCTTAGGGGACCCCAGCTCTCTAGGGTTGGAGATGCCGACAACCTTGGATCCGAGGTCGTGAGTCTTATATCTAAGGTCTAGAGTGTTGGACCATATCAATCCGATTGGTCTAGAGAGAGAGAGAGAGAGAGAGAGAGAGATGGGGACGATGGTTAGATGGCTTTCCTACGTCGAATGTTGGTGGAGCTCATGGGCTGGTCTTCGACTGTGGAGCTTGACGGCATGATAAGACTGCCATGGACGGGATCGTCGTTTGATGCACTCTTGCTCTTTTTCTCCTCCATGGAAAAATCTCTTGCAATTTCAGCAAAAAGTGCCTTCTCGCACTCCATCTCTCTGTTTTCTTTTATTTTCGTTTCATTTTTATAATATTTTTCCTATCCAAGTATATGCCACCTTTTAGGTGGGATATTTTTATTTGGATTATACCTGGGTTATATCCGGAGAAATCTGGAATTCAAGTCACCCAAACGTCGGATGGGATAATTTTATATTCTCATCGGAGTTTTATTCGATCTATCAAATGTAATCATAGTGTTAGCATAGTTGGTTGGGATATTGAGTGATTTCCAGCTCAAGAATTAGAGTCATCCATTCAAATCCCATCAATTACATACAAACTACTCCGAGTTAAGGTCACTTGCACAAGCTAATGTTTTGGACTTAGCCCATTTATAAGACTAACAAAGTATTTCATCAACCTTCACATAACTAGATTTCCACACTTATACTTAAATTATAATATAAATCAAATAGAGAATAGCCGTTGGATAGTAAAACTCACATTCAAGTACTTGATAGGGGAGAAGAAGAAACTTTCTAAGGATGCGTTTGTTTCGTAAAAAAAGAATGATTTGAAAAACCTATTCCTAAAAATAATCCTTTATATTGCCTACTAAAACGAACAAACGAAAAAAAATATTTCATTGTCCACAAAAATAATTAAACATAATATAAATGATCATTTTTAAGAAAAAGCTTTTTATCGCGAAATAAACGGAGCATGGACAATGATTTATGTTCTTCGAGGCTAATCTTTGCACGTATTGGAAGACCGTAAAATCAATATTTGCCTCCACCCATCTCTCACTTTTTGCCCTAGATTGTACCCCCACTATCTTTTGTTCCCAATGCAATTAAAAACCCTGCTCACTCTATTTCCACCCACTTTACGTCGGTATAAACAGGAGGCCTTTTGATTCGACCACTTCGAGTCCCTTTCAAAGTAATTATCATGAAAGGAACGTACCCGTGTTTTTCCATTAAGATCTTGATTCACTCCTCCACTATCTTTCTGACAAATTTGGGTATCTTCACCACAAAAATTGTTAAGAAAAAAGAAATTGCACTTTCCTACTTTTCCTCCTTAGTGACGTTCAAAAAGCACGATAAAGAAGGGCTTGAAATTTTTCCAAAAGTGTGTCTATCCTATAATGCCTTCATAACATGTGTCATAGAACAGCAACATCCACTGCGAGATGAAGGCATTATCAAAAGGTTTTCCCGTTAATTTTCTTAACCATCCGTCTTGTTCAAAGTGCGACGCTTGCAATTCATTGGACAATAGTTGGGAGCATACTTGAAAAAGCAATACATTAGCCAATGCTAACTTTGAATCGACTCTTCATTGTTAATAAATGAAAATTAAGGAGTCCAAGGATCCTCTCTGTTTCACTTGAGCCAAGCCGAATTTGAATTCTAATATAAGATGATAAACAATTGAGGGTAGATCTTACTTAAGCATAAAATCACAAGTCCTCAACAATATGATGTCAGACTTAAGATATTGCAAACTCTCCCACTTAAAATCAATAATGTCCTTATTAGTGTTGACTGTACCACCCAAGGATACCCTCCATAATCGATGTGTGGTCCGAGATCCATTCTTATCCCCTCCATCATCCTAAAAGTCTGAAGAAGCTGTACTTGTCTAAGCTCTCTTGTTGCGCCGATCACTCTCCTCACTCGTCAAATCAGCCATGGGTCTAGTAAGTCTACAAACCACATGACTACTGGAGGGGCTCTTACTTAGATACATTATGAACAATCCAGCCTCTTTCACATGCTCTGAAAGAGATTATAAACGAAACGAGAGAAAAATTCCCTTATGTTGGGTCAAATTGGAGCCCCTATCTATAGCCAAATTTGTGTATCAAAGGGGAATGTTTGAAAGCACATCCCCTAATGATGCAAAGCAAAGGGAAAATGATGAAAATGATAAGAAGAACGATAGAATTAATAATAAAACATTGGGAATCGCAATATGGGCCTTGAATTGCACGCATGTGCTTGGCTTGGTGGTGCCTAGGCCCACATCAGCCGGTGCGACCTAGTGCATGTAGCTTGATCACGCAATGGGCACGTGCAGCCCAACTTGCGGCCACGCCTCGGCTGGACGGGCATTGTGAGTAGCATGTGCTAGTCTCCTTTTGAAAAATATAAAACCTTATGTAATTTCTAAAAAATCGACCCCAACTTTGATCTCTCATAACCTTTTTGTTCGATCTCTGATTGACCCAATTTTTTACATCCATAGAAAGCTTGGGGCCTAAACTTTGTGAAAGTGAAGTTCGATCTATGAAAAATTATTGAGATTGTGAATTTTCCGGAATCGGGCCAAAAGGATGGTTGCGATAATGTCGTGATTAATTCTGAAAATTTAGATAATCATACCTGTGAGGCACTAATATTATGCTAATCATTATACTCTGACTGAATCTTAAAGTAATAAACAATTATGTAAAACGTATCTGTTATCACATCAAACATATGTATTATTGCATCAATCATTCACATAAATTTAATATTTTATTTATTGAACATATAATACGTTGTTATGTCAAAATAATTATAATTGGGGTATCATAATATAAATGATATAAGTAAATTAAGTTACAATTGATATGAGTTTGAGGTATATTCGATGTGATATAAATTGGTAGAGTGAGTGGAACGAAAGAGACAGGAGACTTGTGGGATCATTACTATAGTTGGGCTGTAATAGGGATGACGCTGTAATATCTATTACTGCAAGCAAACATTAGAACATACGGTCAATCTGTAGCAGACTTGAAATATAATTACCATTACTATAATCAAACTTGTCGCTCGATTGATAAGGAACGGGAAGGATCATTTCCTCGAGCGTAGATGATTAACCAATAAGAGTCCCTAAAATTTCTTCGGAGGGAATAAAATCACTCCTATTACAATCTCATCAAACCTTTTCCGATAGGACTCCAATTTTGTGAGGATGACGTGGACACAAGCAATTGCCAAGTCAATGTGTGGGCCCCGCCGGATTTGAATGACGAGGATGCCAATGGGATCATTCATTCATTGGGTGTGGATCTGGATTCACCACCGCTATGATCCATTATATCCTATACATTGCTCAACAGGGATGATGACGCGGACACAAGCAAGTGCCAAGTCAATGTGGGGCCCAGCTGCGGGCCCCACGGGGAGCGGGACTGAATGATTAATATGCCATTGGGTCATTCCTTGGATGGATTTGATTCACCACCATACTCTCTTTTCTTCTTCTCCATCAATCATCCATGTTTTCTCAGCGCCTTACGGGAGGACACGTAGGATAAGCTAAGCTCGCACGATCAAGACATTAATGGTGAGCCAAAACAACATTATCAGATCATTAATGAAGTGCCAAACATGGAGACCCCACCAGCTATAAGCAAGAACGAAAAAAATCGGGGCTGTTTTGTCAATTTCGTAGTAGGTTTGACATGAACATGAAATATAGGGTCTACACAAGGCTGTCTTTGTCCTAACAATGCGTGCTTACGTCAAGACAAAACTCTAGCCTATAGATCACACCCCATTCTAGGTTAGGAATTGAGGCGCGAATTATTCCTGATATCGAAATTTTGACTTTACTTTGAATCACATCTCTCCATATACATTTCAATAAATAACTTACGGAAGTTACGACTTGACTAAAAATGTACTATTAGATTGAATAATTTAAGTTAAAAAGTCAAGTTATGGTTGAGTGGTGTGCGGCCGAAGTTAAATGATAGACGGATCATGGAAAAAAAGCTGTTGATGCATAGGCTTGTACAGTGGAAAGAAACTGATCAAATTGATATAGCACAATCAAAATTGGTGACTATAGTCACAGTTATTTACATGAAATTATAAAGAACCAAGTGGATGACTATGGGCATCGCTTTCGAAGGCTATAGAGATCAGCTGATAGGAACTTCATAAAACAATAAGGAAGGTAAATTTATGGAAACTTGTGTCATTGAAATATAAGGCATGGTTTCAAGACCTGCGTCATCACCCTCTTTTTAGCTTAGATTTCAATGACACGGCAGGTAACCTCAAAGTGGGGACAGTTCATTGTGGCGTTGGGAATTTTTAATTTCGTAATCGAAGTTCACATGTCAAATCTAACCAATTGCGTACGAATTGCTATGTGTGATAGCCACCTGCAAAAGATAAAGGCCTAGGCTTAACTCATTTATTGAGCTTGTCGAGTGTCTCATGGATTTTCAGGTAGGCAAGTCTGTCTGACTGTATCTTTAGATTATAAAAGAGAAACATTAATACACTCCTAACCTGGAAACCGGTCTCGTCTCGGAAGCCACGGATCTTATATTACATCACTTTTGAATGAGTCAAAAAGCCTAATCAGGATAATCGCTTGAATTATCATACGAGCCTTCATCTAGAAAACTGTTTTTCAGATGCATTGAATTTTTTACAAAACAATAGAGCATGAGAAAAGTTATAAATAAAAACCCCTTTAAGTGTACATATATATCATATATGTTTCCTTTTAACTTTGTTTTATTGTTAGTATTATTGTTAGACTTTGTAATGAATTAATATCGTCACTGCTTAATAATATGTTATAAACCATTCTTAATGGTTTTTTTAATTGATTATATCTTTTAGAAAAATTGTTTATCTAACATGATAATAGGGATGAAGCAAGTATGAAGAAAGCAAGAAGAAATGTGCTCCCCCTAAACGCCGTGAAAACGAAATACCTGAAAGTAGCCCCAATGGAGCTCCTAGCTTTCTGAGATGACTACTCCAAAAAGTTTGAAAATGCTGGAAGATAAAACTGCAATGGCAGGAACAGTTTGGCAACCTAATTCAAGGCTCCGTTTATTTTATGAAAAATAAATAATTTGAAAAATATTTTTTTAAAAGTGATTGTTTATATCAATTACAAAAATAAATGAACGAAAAAAATATTTTATTAGGATGCCCTATGCTCATTCCTTAATTGGGAGTTAATCTTTGATTCACCACCACCATGATCTACTATTACCCTATACATTACTCAACAGAGATGACGACGTGGACACAAGCAGTGCCAAGTCAATGTGAGGCCCAAGATTCATTGGGTGGATCTTGATTCACCACCATACTCTATTCTTCTCCATCAAATTTCCATGTTTTCTCAGGTCATTGCGAGAGGACACCGAAGATAAGCTAAGCTCGCACAATCAAAGACATTGATAATGAGCCAAAGAAACATTATCAGATGATCAATGGAGTGTCAAACATGGAGACCCCACCACCTATCAGCAAGAACGAGAAAAATCGCGGTTGTTTTCTCAATTACGTAGTAGGTTTGCCCTCAACATGAGTTATAGGGTCTATTACAAGGCTGTCTCTGTCCTAATAATGTGTGCTTACGTCAAGACAAAACCCTAAACCAGAGACCACATCCTTTTCTAAGTTACGAATTTATCGTGATTCCGACTTTACTTTGAATTACATATTTCGACATATATTTCGATGTACGGCTTATAGAAACTACGACTTGACTGATGATGCACTATTAAGTTGAAAATTTCAGTTAAAAAGTTAAGCTAAAGTTAAGCGGTGTGAGGCCGAAGTTAATTGATACATGGACCATGGTAAAAGGCGTTATCGAAGCACTGCCTTGTAGAATTCAAAGACATTGATTGAACTGATAGCACAACCAAAATTGGCGACTATAATGACAGGTCTTTACATGATTTTATAAAGAGTCAAGTGGATGATTGTGGATATAGCTTTCATAGGCTATAGAGATTAATCGATAGGTGTTGGCAGTTTGTTTTATAAACAAACTAAGAGATGTCTTGTCTTGCATTGAAAAAATATCAGTGGCAGTTACAAACTAAGAGGTGCCTTGTCTTATATTGAAAATATATTAGTGGTGGTTAGGAACTAAGAGGTGCCTTGTCTCACATGGAAAAAATATATGTGATAGTTATTTTTTTTTTGGTAAGGTGTGATAGTTATTTTTTATTTGTTCAATTGATAAAAAGATATGAGTGTGTATCTATTCAAATGATGGTTATTTTTTTAGCAGTTATTGTGACATTTCAAATTTTGACCCATTTTTGAGATTTATAAAACTCGTAATACGTTAGTGTGATTATAGTAAAATCTTGCCCGAGAACTGATCACTTTTGGTTATTATTTTAAAATTGAGATTTCGCTAGAATCGCATTCGATTGAATTTAGCCATTATTTAGAGTCCAAACTTTAATGTCGAATTTTTCGGAGTTTTGTGACGAATTTAATTGGATTTTGACCAGGTGTGGATTTGGACTAGTAGACTTCCTTCATAGTGTGTGTTATCTAGTATCCGTGGGCCAAATCCTAATTTATTAATTAGAATTTTTGGTGAGCCGTTAGATCGTTTTCGGGTTCAAATATGGACCGTTGGATCGCGATAATTACATATATATATATCTCTCTCTCTCTCCTCCCCCTCTGCCGCGCCACCCACCCTCGTACAACGTCTCCTCCATGCATGTCTCTCCCCTTCCTGTCAGACCTTTTCTCTCCTCTTTCTTCCTTCTTCCTATCTCTCTCTTTTTTTTTTCTTCCTTCTTCTCTTCCTTTTCCTTCTTCCTTCTTCCTTCTTCCTTGATCGCTGCTTCCACTTCCTGCTCGACCAGTCCCCAGTCCAGCCGCTTGCCATGCCCAACCGCCACTGCGCCATCTGTCCTGCTCACTGCCCGACCATTGCCCCAGCTAAGCCATTGGACGTCGTCACCATCATCGACCAGCTCGTCCGACAACTAGTAACTCCCCGGGCCGAGCTCATTGCTGTCCAGCTCACCTAGCTCGCTTGTTGCCACAGCTCGTCGCTCGCCTAGCACCGCCACTCTCCCGCTACCACGCCGCCCCGCCAACCGTCGCTCGCCCGTCGCTGCCGTGAGCCCTGCTCGCTGCTCGCAGTTGCCTGGCCGAGCTCGTCACCGCTGACCCAGCTCGCCGGGACTAGCACGTCGCCAGTCGCTACTCGACACCGCCGTGCCACCGCCTGTTCACCCCTCTTTAGCCCCCAGCTCTCCCTCTCTCACCACCACTGCCCTCAGTTGACCTCCCCCTCTCCTTCGCACGAGCAGCAAGATCGCGGCCACGATCGTTGCTTGCCTGGCCGTCATCATCCTCTCTGCTCACCAGCCCAGCCACCGCTCGACCTCTGCTCGTTGCTTGCCGTCGCCATCTCACCGCCGAACCCCCTGGTTACTCCTCCCTTGTCCCTGTTCGCGCGAGCAGCAAACTCGCCGCTGCGACTGCCACTCGTCCGACCAAGCTTGCTGCTGCACGCCCGTCCCAGTCGCTATTGTTCCCACTGGCCACTAGCCCTAGCTCGCTTGGCTAAGTACGTCGTTGCCATCGTCGCCGTTGCCGTCTGACCTCCACCCCAGCTTGTCAGCCACCTGCCCAAGCTGTGGCTGAGCTTGTCGGCCATTGTCCTAGGCTGTGGCCGAGCTTGCCTAGCCCACTACTCGACCGTGCCCGAGTGTGCCCTTACCCGTGGCCGAGCTTACCAAGGCTGTGCCGAGCACCGTGCCAAGTCGCCGGGCCGTGTGCCAAGCTGTGGTCGAGCCCCGTGCCCGTCGCTCCCTCACCCATGCTGAGCTCAGCACTGTTCACCCGAGCTACTTTGAGCTCGTGTGGATTTTCTCTGGGCCAAAACCTAGTAAGTGACTTCATAATCCTTATTTAGTATAATAGATATTTTTAGACTTGTTTAGGGGTCAATTAGGATTGGTTTAGTGACTAAGGGAATAATTTAGTTAGTTAGAATGTGATTAGTACATGGATTATGTGGTTATTTATTAGATTAAATCATAGTGATTGCGAGGCTAATTATGGTGAGTTAAAGGATTGGATTGCCGTGGCGTGTGTGGGTGAAATTGATGTTTGACTGGACCGATTTGAGTGCTGGGTTTGTGGGCTAGTGTGATGGGCATGTGAGGTGATTTGGATTCGTAAGACGTGTTGAATGGCGAATTGTGATGTGGTGAGCATGCCTTGAGTTTGAATGGTGCAACTTGTGAAAATGACGAATTGTGTTGTGGTGCATGTGCATGAGAAAAACCCGGATTGATTGGAGAGCTGCCAACCTGAGGCGTGGTTACGCGAGTGTGGCGAGAAAGGCATGAGCAGACCTGAGGCGTAGTTACGCTGGTCATTGGAAGGGAAAAAATGTCTTAAGGCGTGGTTACGCAGGACTGAGCCCGGCTTAATCTGAGGGCTGACCTGAGGCATGATGACGCGGGTCGTGTGATTGTGCAAAATATCTAGTGAGGGACGGAGCCCCGTTTGATCTAAGGGCTAGCCTGAGACATGTTGATGCAGGCAGTGTGAAATGACTTGGGAGGTCGTGGAAAGTTGTTTAGCCATGCATGTAAATTGAGTGTAATTGAATTGATTGAGTATGTGTGGTTATGGCATTTGAGTGATGGTGTTATGTTTCTGGAATATTATTGCATTATGGTGTTTAATTAATATGTAGAGTGAGCATGTGGTTCGAGCGAGGTAAGTGTGATTGTGTGATTTCTATACGTTATTGGTTATATTGTATGTTAGACTTGTCTGGGTACGCATTGGCCTACGTGGGGCTTAGGGTGTTGCTTATTGAGACTCATTTTTACAGTTATTATATAACCATTTCAGCCCCCGACCCTGAAGATGATCAGTGTATTAGTACGTTTTGGGATCCCGAGTCATATAGAGCGTTCGGTGATCGAGTACCCCCTTGGGTTTGGGGAAACTTATATTAGGTATCATACCATAGTTTGAGTTGATGAGGGCGGGCCACAGCTCAAGGCTCACCTTTACCTGGGTTGGTGTTTTCGAGATTAAACCGGCTATCATGGGCCCCTTAGGACGTTTGATATTTCAATCGACGGAATAGGGCAGTGGGACCTGGAGATAGTTGATGGAGAGGTAGCAAGCCTCGACCCGGTGTTTGAGATGGATTCTGATCCGCAGCCCATTATTATTGAGTCAAACGAGGAGGCCATGGAGTGGGAGTCCAATTTCGATCTGGAGCCGATGGAGTTGGAGCCAGAGCCGGAGGAGGATCTCGAGGCAGCACAGGAGCCTGAGGATGACCCTGAGGAGGAGCCGTTGGAGGATGAGTCCGAGTTCGAGCCCAAGTCGACGGATTTTGAGCCCGAGTCTTTTGAATCAGATTCGGATTGGATTCCACCTAGAGGTTAGCTTAAGGTTAGTTAGTGATATGGCCGGCACCTTTTTGGATTGAGCCCTAGAGGTAGTTAGGTCTAACCCAACCAAGCCATGAGTTCCTTTTTGATTATGGTGGCCTGTTGACCCTTTTTGGTTTTTTTGTTTATCCCCATAACTGGTGGTTGTTGTTAATCTTCCATTGTTAGTATATTATTGGTTTACGTTATTATTACCCCTTTGTTTTATTTTATTTGTCTGGGTTATTTCATTTTGTTTCCGTGCGAGCCTAATCTTTGATGTTTGGGTTGGGTCGGCGACATTCCTGGGACGTTGCATTCAATAATCGACCATTGAGGGATGTCGTGAGCCCGTCGGGGTTCGGGGCGTGACATCCCCGGTTGATTTGGTATCAGAGCAAGGTCAGCTTGATCCAAGTTGGTCAAAACTTGGAGTAATAAGGAGCGATCACTTTGGGGTAGACAGTTACGGAGACTTGTGTGCCATGCGTACCCCAGACTGTTTGATTATGGTTGCTGAGTGATTTTATGTAGTAATATGTGAAGTGTAGATGTGTCAGGACCTGAGGTAAGTGCACGAATTATATTGGTTAAGATTGATTGCTGTATGTAATTGGTTGCTTGCCTAGTGAATTGTTGTTGTGATTCACTACCTAGGGCTTTAGATTAGTATAGTTGACCAAGGTTTCTAATTCCTGCGTAGAATTTAGTAGGTGAACATTTGTGAAAATCGGTAAGATGAGTGGCCGAGGTCGAGGTAGAGGTCGAGGTCATGTAGTCCCGCTAGTTGGAATTATGGGGGATCCCAGGGTGGATGAAATTTGGAGGACGCTGGAGGAAGCGAGAATATTATCAAGTAGACAAAAACAGGGGAAAAAAGTGTTATTGTTGCCATTGCAGCTACTAGCGAGATTATTGGGAATAATGGAGATAAGGGGAATAATGTGACTGGTGGAAATCCTGGTCCAGTGAGAATAAATGTGATAAGACCAATGTCCAAGCTAGTCGAATAGTTTCTGAGGTTGAAGCCCCCGAAGTTTGATGGGAGAGGCGATTCTGAGGTTGTACCAAGATGGATAGAAGAGTTAGAGAAAGTTTTTGAGGTGCTTGGATGCACTGAAGAGAAGAAAGTAACCCTAGTAGTCTACCGGCTTCAGGAAAATGCAAGTGATTGATGGAGGGCCACTAGAGGTCTAGTATTCCCCATTGGTACTGCTCAAAACTGGTTCATCTTCACTGAGACCTTCAATGGCAAGTACTTCTTGGAAAGCGCATAAGAGCAGAAATTGACAGAATTTATGAGACTTCGCCAGGGTCAAAGGTTGATGGATCAGTATGAAGCCGAATTCGCAAGGCTGTCCAAATTTGTCTCCAGAATGGTGGAGGACCCAGCAGACAAAGTTAGGAGGTTCCGGGATGGGCTGAAGCTAGATCTTCAAAGTCAAATGATCTCATTGAACTTGAGGGGCTATCATGAAATCTATGAAAGGGCTTAGGCAATAGAGCGAGATCAGACGGATCGGGCAGCCACTCTTGGATCGCGATATGCCCCGGCTAGGGACAACTGTCGATTTAGGAAAAGACCTATAACGGGACATAGTCGTCTTGTCCCTTCAGTTCGAAGGAATATCAAAAAGCCAAACTATTATCATAACGCCCTGTATAGGCTATGTAGAGGAAAACACGAAAATAGACATTGCCCGAATAGGGGCAGAGCATGTTTTACATGTGGTAGAAGGGGCTATCAGATGAGGGACTGTCCTAATAACAGGTAGACCAAACCGCCTATACTACTGCCACCGCCACCCCGGAATGGAAATCAAAATGGAGTTATCCAATCGGCCAATCAGAATAGACCGCCGGCCCAAGGACGGGTGTATACAATGGCAAGGAGGGAAGCTGAGGATGCGCCTAGTGTGGTCACAAGTACGATCTCTCTCTGTGATCATGCTGCATATGCCTTGTTTGATCCGGGGGCATCGCATTCATTTATATCTGAACAGTTCGTTAAACTATTTGAGATTGAGCCAAAACCACTTGAAGTTATGCTGTGTGTGACTACGCCGTTGAATGATAAAATGTCGATTGCGTTTGGATGCCCTAATTGTAAGATAGTAATTGGCGATAAAGAAGAGAGGGTAGATTTGGTGGTTTTAACCATGCATGGCTTTGACATGATTATTGGGATAGACTGGCTAGTCAAACAGAGAGTTGTTATAGACTGTAGTAGCAGGGTCATCCAATTTAATCTAGTTGGACATCCTAGATTCAAGTTTGTGGGAAACTGAGGAGAAACCTCAATCCCCTACATTTCGTCACTTGAAGTGACGAAGTTGTTAGATGAAGGGTGCCAAGGATTTCTGGTGACTGTAGTTGATTTGACGGCTGGAGAGTCGAGACTAGAAGATATAGCCGTAGTGTGCAATTTCCCCGATGTCTTTCCTCAGGAATTGCCGAGATTGCTACCCGATAGAGAAGTGGAGTTCGTGATTAAGTTAGCCCCAGGGACGAAACTGATCTCGAAAGTACCATATAAGATGTCGTTGTCGGAGTTGAAGGAATTGAAAGTCCAAATGCAAGAGTTATTGGATAAAGGCTTAATTCACTTGAGTGCATCTCCATGGGGAGCGCCTGTGTTATTCGTGAGGAAAAATGATGGATCATTGAGGCTGTGTATTGACTACAGACAACTGAATCAGGTGACCATTAAGAATAAGTACCGACTACCAAGAATAGATGATCTGTTTGATCAGTTGTAAGGAACATTGATATTTTCAAAAATCAACTTGAGGACGGGGTACCATCAATTGAGGATTAAGAAGGAGGATATACCAAAAACATCGTTCAGGACGAGATATGAACATTATGAGTTTACAGTAATGCCGTTTGGATTGACTAATGCCCCGGTAGCCTTTATGGATTTGATAAATAGGGTATTCAAGGAATTTCTAGATCAGTTTGTAATCATGTTCATAGACGATATCTTAGTATATTCGAAGAGTTCCGCTGAACACGAATTACATTTGGAAAAAGTTCTATGAACCTTGAGGAAATATGCACTTTATGCTAAGTTCAGCAAGTGCGAATTCTGGCTCCATCGAATGGCATTCTTAGGACATGTGGTATCCGGAGAAGGAATTGCGGTGGACCTGACAAAGATTGAAGCCATCACAAATTGGTCGAGGCCAACAACAGTGACTGAGGTTCGGAGCTTCTTAGGTCTAGCGGGTTATTATAGACACTTCGTGAAAAGATTTTTGGCATTAGCGACATCGTTGACATGGTTATTAAAGAAGGAAGCGAGGTTTGAATGGACGGATAAGTGCAAAAGGAGCTTCCAAGAGTTAAAACAGAGGTTGACGACTGCACCAATGTTGACAATACCGTCAGGTCCCGGAGGATATGAAATCTACAGTGATGCATTGCCAAACGGATTGGAGTGCGTGGTAATGCAACATGGAAGAGTGGTGGTATACATATCGCGACAATTGAGACTGCACGAGCTGAATTATCCGACTCACGACTTGGAATTGGCCGCGATTATTTTTGCCCTTAAGATGTTGAGACATTACTTGTGTGGAGAGAAATTTTAGATTTATACGAACCATCAAAGTTTAAGGTACTTATTCTCCAAAAAAGAATTAAACATGAGACAGCGCTATTGGATGAAGTTCCTTAAAGACTACGACTGCAAGATTATGTACCATCCCGGAAAAGCTAATAAAGTAGCAGACGCACTGAGCCGGAAATCGAGCATTGCGCATACGATGGTCAAGGATTGGACTTTGTTGGAAGGAATTCGGGATTCGAAATTTAAGTTTGAAGTGAGTCATGTCTCAAGTTTGCTTGCAGCATTGAGGGTTGAGCCAGAAATCCAAACTAAGGCTCTATTCGTTTGCCGGAAAATATTCTCTCTTTGGAAAATATTTTTTTGGAAGTCATTTTCCTGAAAAATGTTTTCCTGAAATACAATTTTCTGGTGTTTGGCTAAAATTTGAAAAAGTTTCGGAAAATATTTTCTGGCACTTGGTAATCGCCGATCCGGCGGCATTTGTCGACCGGTGGCGTCCGGCGATTGGCAACCGACGGCGGTTGGCGATCAGCAGCGACCGGTGACCGACGACGGCGGACGTTGCCAGCGGCGGACTGGAGGCGGGCGGCGATCGGCGGTGGCCAGCGATCGGCGGCGGCCGATGGCCGTGATCGGCGATCAACTTTCTCTCCCACGGAAAACATTTTCCCTCCCATGGGCAATTTTGCCTTCACTTTGGTGAAAAATAATTTCCTTTTTGTGAAAAAAAGGAAATCATTTTCCTCAAAACAATGAAAGATTTGAGGGTGAGGGAAGGAAAATGTTTTCCCACGGAAAACATTTTCCGCCCCCGAACACCGGAAAACACAGAAAATATTTTCCGGAAAAATATTTTTCCTGAAACGAACGGAGTCTAACATTAAGGCCTTACAATCGAAGGACCTGGAGATTCAAGAGATTTTAGGTATGAATGTCACAAAAAGGAAACCGGATTTTTAGGTATCCGAAGATGGGATTCTGAAGTTCCGCGGACGGTTGTGTGTGCCTAATGATGCAAAATTGAATGAGGAGATTTTGTTTGAAGCACACCGTAGTAATTATAGTATTCACCCGGGTAGTTTGAAGATGTATTAGAACTTGCGACAACATTATTGGTGGAATGGCATGAAAGTGAATGTAGCCAAGCACGTGACCAATTGTTTAACATGTCAGAAAGTGAAAGCATAACATTACAAGCCGGGTGGAATGTTGCAGCCATTGGAAATCCTCGAGTGGAAGTGGGAACACGTCACGATGGACTTTGTGATGGGATTACCAATGAGTCAGAAGGGTCATCATTCGATTTGGGTGGTAGTCGACCGATTGACAAAGTTAGCACATTTTCTGCTAGTGCAAAAGGACTTCGCCTTGGAAAGGTATGCCGAGATTTACACGTGACAAATAGTCCGTTTGCACAGAATGCCAATCACGATTACCTCAGACCGTGATCCTAAATTCATTGCCACTTTTTGGAAAAGTCTTCACACAGCATTGGGAACAAAGTTACAGTTTAGCACAGCTTATCATCCGCAAACGGATGGTCAGTCTGAGAGGATGATTCAAACTTTGAAAGATATTCTACGAGCATGTGTATTGGACTTTATGGGTAGTTGGGAAGAACAGTTGCCATTGGTTGAGTTTGCTTATAACAATAACTATCAGCAGAGTATCAAAATGGCACCATTTGAAGCGTTGTATGGCAGAGCTTGTAGAACGCCGGTGTGCTGGGATAAAGTTAGTGAGAGAAGCATTATGGGTCCAGAGTTAGTGCAACAGTCGGTTGAGACCGTTAAGGTGATTCAGGACAGACTGAAGACCACTCAAAGTCGCCAAAATAATTATGCAGACCGGAGGCGCAAGCCCTTGGAATTTCAAGTGGGGGACCGCGTTTTCCTCAAAGTGTCGCCGATAAAAGGATTGTCACAGTTCGACAAGAAAGGAAAGTTGAGCACGAGGTACGTGGGACCATTCGAAATCTTAAAGAGAATCGGTACTGTGGCCTACCATCTCACACTACCGCCAAATTTATCCCAAGTTCACAATGTATTCCATGTGTCTATGCTAAGGAAATATGAACTGGACTCGATCCATGTGCTGAATTATGAAGAAATAGAAGTGGACAATAGAGTGTCGTACGTGGAAAGACCGGTCAGGATTGATGACAGAATGGAACGAGTGTTGCGGAACAAGACAATTCCGATGGTCAAAGTAATCTGGGAGCATCATGGAATCGAAGGTGCCACATGGGAAAGCAAGGAGTTGATGCAACACCAGTATCCCCATTTGTTTGAGTAATTGGTATAGATTGTAAATTTTGAGGATGAAATTTTTGTGAGGAGGGAAGAGTTGTGACATTTCTAATTTTGACTCATTTTTGAGATTTATAAAATGTGTAATTCATCAGTGTAATTATAGTAAAATCTCGCTCGGGAACTTATCACTTATGTTTATTGTTTTAAAATTGAGATTTCGCTAGAATCTCATTCGATCGAATTTGGCCGTTATTTAGAGCCTGAACTTTGGTGTCGAATTTTTTGAAATTTCGTGACGAATTTAATTGAATGGTGTCGATATTATCGTGGCCAACGTCGATATTGACAAGAATAGTGAAAAAGTAAAATTTTGACCGGGTGCGGATTTGGACTAGTAGACCTCCCTTGTAGTATGTATTATCTAGTATCCGTGGGCCAAATCCTAATTTATTAATTAGAATTTTTGGTGAGCTGTTAGATCATTTTCGGGTTCAAATATTGATCGTTGGATTGCGATCATTACATCTCTCTCTCTCTCTCTCTCTCTCTCTCTCATTTTCGGGTTCAAATATTGATCGTTGGATTGCGATCATTACATCTCTCTCTCTCTCTCTCTCTCTCTCTTTCTCTCTCTCCTCCCCCTCTGCCGCGCCACCCACCCCCATGCAATGTCCCCTCCATGCACGTCTCCCCCCTCCCGTCAGACCTTCTCTCTCCTCTTTCTTCCTTCTTCCCATCTCTCTCTTCTCTTTTTCTTCCTTCTTCTCTTCCTTTCCCTTCTTCCTCATTCCCTAACCGCTGCTTCCGCTTCCTGCTCGACCAGTCCCCAGCCCAGCCGTCCGCCGCGCTCGACCGTCGCTGCGTTGTCCGTTCTGATCGTCGCCCCAGCCAAGCCACCGAACGCCGTCACCGTCGTTGACTAACTCGCCTAACAACTAGCAGCTCACCGGGCCGAGCTTGTCGCCATCTAGCTCGCCCAACAACTAGCAGCTCATCGGGCCGAGCTCGTCGCCGTCTAGCTCGCCCAGCTCGCCTGACTGAGCCCATCGCCGCCACCCGCCGCTTGCGTAGTACCGACACTCGCCCGTTGCCACGCCGCCCCGCCAACTGCCGCCCGCCCGTTGCCGCTACGAGCCTAGCTTGTTGCTCCCAGTCGCCGGGCCAAGCTCGTCATCGCTCAGCCAGCTCGCTGGGACCAGCACGTTGCCGCATTGCCAGTCACTGCTCGACGTCACCGTGCCATCCCGGCCGCCGCCGGTTCGCCCCCCTTCAGCCCCTGGCTCTCCCTCTCTCGCCACCACCGCCCCCGGCTGACCTCCCCTTCTCCTTCGCGCAAGCAGCAAGATCGTCGCCGCAACCGCTGCTCACCTAGCTGTCATCGTTGTCACTGCTCGCTAGCCCAGTTGTCGCTCGACCACTGCTCGTTGCTTGCCGCCGCCACCATCACCGCCGAACCCCCTAGCCACTCCTCCCCTATCCCTGTTTGCGCGAGCAGCAAGCTTGCCACTGTGACTGCCGCTTGTCTAGCCGAGCTCACCGCTGCACGCCCGTCCCAGTTACCGCTGTTCCCATTGGCCACTAGCCCCAACTCGCTTAGCCAAGCACGTTGCCGCCGCTGTCTCCGCCCCAGCTCGCCGGCCACCTGCCCAGGCTGTGGCCGAGCTTACCGGCCGTTGTCCTGAGCCGTGGCCGAGCTCACCTAGCCCGCTACCCGGCCATGCCCGAGCGTGCCTTTACCCATGGTTGAGTGCCGGGCCTTTTGCCCAGCCGTGGTTGAGCTTGCCCATGCCGTGCCGAGTCGCCGGGCCATATGCCGAGCCCCGTACCCGTTGCGCCTTTGCTTATGCCGAGCCCAGCATTGTTCACTTGGGCCATTTTGGGCCCGTGTAGATTTTCCCTATGCCAAAACCCAGTAAGTGACTTCTTAATTCATATTTAGTATAATGGGTATTTTTAGACTTGTTTAGGGGTCAATTAGAATTGGTTTAGTGACTAAGTTAGGGAATAATTTTGTTAGTTAAAATGTGATTAGTACATGAATTATGTGATTATTTATTAGATTAAATTGTGGTAATTGCATGGATAATTATGGTGAGTTAAAGGACCGGATTGTCGTGGCGTATGTGGGTGAAATTGATATTTGATTGGACTGATTTGAGTGCCGGGTTTGTGGGCCAATGTGATGGGCTTGTGAGGTGATTTGGATTTGTAGGACGTGTTGAATGACGAATTGTGATGTGGTGAGTATGCCTTGAGTTTGAATGGTGCGACTTATGAAAATGACGAATTGTGTTGTGGTGCATATGCATGAAAAAAGCTCGGATTGATCGGAGGGCTGCCAACCTGAGGCGTGGTTACGCGAGTATGGCGAGAATGGCATGACTAGACCTGAAGCATAATTACGCGGGTCATTGGAGCGGAAATAATGTCTTAAGGCGTGGTTACACGGGATTGAGCCCGGCTTGATCTGTGGGCTGACTTGAGGCGTGATGACGCGGGTCATGTGATCGTGCGAAATGTCCAGTGAGGGACGGAGCTTGACTTGATCTAAGGGCTGACCTGAGGCGTGTTGATGCGGGCAGTGTAAAAGGACCTGGGAGGTCGTGGAAAGTTATTCGGCCACGCATGCGAATTGAGTGTGATTGAATTGATTGAATATGTGTGGTTATGGTGTTTGAGTGGTGGTGTTATATTTCTAGATTATTATTGCATTATGGTGTTTAATTAATATTAGAGTGAGCGTGTGGTTCGAGCGAGGTAAGTGTGATTGTGTGATTTCTGTACGTTATTGATTATATTGTATGTTAGACTTGTCTGGGTACGTATTGGCCTACGTGCGTCTTAGGGTGTTGCTTATTGAGACTCGTTCTCATGGTTATTATATAACTATTTCAAACCTCTGACGCTGAAGATGACTAGTGTACCAGTACGTTTTGGGATCCCGAGCCATATAGAGCGTTCGGTGACCGAGTACCCCCTTAGGTTTGGAGAAGCTTATATTAGGCATCATACCATAGTCTATGTTGACGAGAGCGGGCCACAGCTTAAGGCTCACCTTTACCCGGGTTGGTATTTCCAAGACCAAACCAGCTATCATGGGCCCCTTAGAATGTTTGATATTCCAATCGATGGATTAAGGCATTGGGACCCGGAGACAGTTGATGGATAGGTAGCAAACCCGACTCGGTGTTTGAGATGGATTCTGGTCCGCGGCCCATTATTATCGAGTTAGATGAGGAGGCCGTGGAGTGGGAGACCGAATTCGATCTGAAGCCGATAGAGCTAGAGCCAGAGTCGGAGGAGGATCTCGAGGCGGTACCGGAGCCCGAGGATGACCTTGAGGAGGAGCTGCTGGAGGATAAGTCCGAGCCCAAGTCGATGGATTCTGAGTCCGAGTCTTCTGGATCAGATTCGGATTGGATTCCACCTAGGGGTTAGCTTAAGGTTAGTTAGCAATAGGGCCTGCACCTTTTTGGATTGAGCCCTATAGGTTGTTAGGTTTAACCCAACTGAGCCACAAGTCCCTTTTTTATTATGGTGGCTTGTTGAACCCTTTTGGTTTTTTGTTCGTCCCCATAACTGGTGGTTGTTGTTAATATTCCATGGTTAGTATATTATTGGTTTGCGTTATTATTACCCCTCTGTCTTATTTTATTTTTCTGGGTTATTTTATTTTGTTTTCGCGCGTAAGTAATCTCTGATGTTTGGGTTGGGTTTGCAACATACCTAGGGTGTCGCATTCAATGATCGACCATCGAGGGATGTTGCGAGCCCATCGGGGTTCAGGGCGTGACAGTTATTTTAAAAATTCAAAAATTTGAGTTAAAAAATGGCTATTTTTTTTTATTTGAATTTGTAGTTTGCTTTTAAAAGGTTGTATCTATTCCAAAAAAAATTATTATAAATTCATAGTTGCCGCATTAAGATTTTTTAACTTCTTGATTTTTCTTTCTCAAAAAATGTAGACATTATTTTCAATATTTCTTTTTTGAGAGTTCTTGGAGAAATATCGAAATTGCTATTTGTCAAGACTTTGTTATTTCCTAGAGAATTTTTACTACTAACCATTAAGAACATTGTGGGCAAATAATTCACTAAAGACAGTGTATTCACGCCTCAAAGTCTGTCTCTATTTTTCTTCCCATTTGATTTTTCCCAACAATTTTAATGAATTATTTCTACAACAATGGAATCAAAGTCAATTAAAGTCATGAATCAAGGCATGGTGAAACTGGACCGTTTTGATGGCAATAGTTTTGCTTGTTGGAGAGACAATATGATGTATTTTCTCACTGCCTTGAAGATATCTTACATTTGGGATCCTAATCTGATGCCTATAGGGGATCCAAAGCCTACCATTGAAGGAGGACAACCAAGTGCAGAAGCCATTGAAAGGGTCAACAAAGAGAAGAAAAAACTTGAAGAGGATGAATTGCTTTATCTTGGGCATATTCAAAACATAATGTTTGATCGCTTATATGATTCATTCACTGAGCTGAAATCTACTAGGGACATATGGAATGCATTGGAATTCAATTACAAGGAGGAGGAACAAGGTATGAATAAATATTTGACTACAAAATATTTTGATTTTAAATTTGTTGATACTAAACCCTTGTTGGAGCATGTCCATGAATTGCAAGTTCTTGTCAACAAAATTTGTGCTCTCAAGATTAACATTCTAGAATCTTTTCAAGTTGGAGCAACTATAGCAAAATTACCTCCAAGTTGGAAAGATTATGAAAAAAGGCTGTTGCACAAGTCAGAGGACATCACTTTGAACCAAATTTAGAAACATCTTCGAATTGAGGAAACGTCATGTTTGCGTGATAATTTTGGTTTATATGAGATTAAGGTAATTGATGTGGAGGGTAATGGATTTCAATCCAAAAACCCTTAGAAGTTGAAATGCAAGAGAGGGCAGAAATTTAGGAAGACACGTAAGAAGAAAAAGGGTGGCTATTTTGTTTGTGGCAAAGAGGGACACTATGCAAAAAGAGTGCAACCACCGCAAGAACACATCGAAGGACAAGAGCATATCAATGGTAATGGCAGATGTTAATATGGTCGAAGAGAATTTCATGGCCATGATTTCAACCATGTTTTCAAAATGAATATTAATTGGAAATTTGATGATTTTGTGGCCAAGATTTCTGAAATCAATATTACTTCTATCAAATATGATTGGTGGTTAGATTTTAGCGCAAAAGTCCATGTGCGCAAGGACCAATCAATGTTCAAGTATTTTGAAGAGGCTGTAGATGTGAATGTTCAAGAGGTCCATATGGGAAATAACACTCTTGCAAAGGCTGCTGGCAGATTTGCAGTGGAGATAGATTTTACTTTTGGAAAGAAAATTACCCTTTTTAACGTGTTGTTTGTACCCGAAATTAGAAAAAACTGTGGATTTGTTTTGTAAAGGGGATTTTAGGTTTTGTTTGAATCTGATAAGGTTATCTTATCAAAGAGTGGGTTGTTTGTTGGAAAGGCTTATGCCAGTGACAGCATGTATCAACTGAGTATTAATAATAAAATCGCATCTTCTGCTTATATTGTTGAGTCTTCTTTTTTATGGTATAGTCGATTAGCACATTTAATTTTCACTATTTAAAGGATATGAAAATGTTAGACTTGATAAACCTGAATGGTGAATTTGATAAATGTGAAATATGCACAAAGTCTAAATTAATAAAGAAACATTTTCCTAGTGCTAAAAGAAATTCGTATCTATTCAATTTGGTGCATAGTGACATATGTTAATTTAATGGCACATAAACTCATGGTGGTAAAAGGTATTTAATTGTTTTTGTGGATAATTGTAGTAGGTATTTATATGTTTATCTCCTAAGATCAAAAGATGGAGCATTTACCTTGTTTAAGATATTTAAGGTTGAAGTAGAAAATCAATTAGAAAGAAAAATTAAAATACTACATTCAAAAGGAGGTGGAAGGTATTTCTCAAATGATTTTTCATTTTTTTGTGAAGAACATGGTATCATTCATCAAGTTTCAACACCATACACTTCACAACAAAACGGAATGGCCAAAAGAAAAATGGATCTTTAGGAGAAATGGTTAATTGTAAGCCTTCAAATTCACAGTTACCAATTATTCTTTGGGGAGAGGTATTACTTACTGCATGTTCATTCATAATAGTATACCATCCAAAAGAAATAACATCGGCTCTTATGAATTGTGGAAAGGTAGAAAACCAAACTTGTCATACCTTAAAGTGTGCGGGCGTTAGACATATTACAGACTACCAAACCCTTAGAGAATAAAATTTAATCCTAAAGCCATCAAAAGTGTTTTCCTTGAATATGTTGAAAACGGTAAAGCTTGTAGGCTTCTGAATTTAGAGTGCAATGTCATTATAAAATCAAGAAATGTTGAATTATTTGAGTATAAATGTTCAATAGGTTTTGAAATAATTGAAAATAATGTTCAAATACAAGATACAAATAATTCGAAACCTATAGAAACACAATTAGATTCTCGTGAGAAAAAAACAAATGAATCTAAAGACATGATTGAACCTAGATAAGCACTCACTAAGAAAATTGAAAGATTTAGGTCTAGACTTCATTACTCATGTTTTCCTCTTTGAAGGAGATAGAGATAATAACGTGGTAAATAAATTTCTTTTAGTATTAATAATAGAAGATGATCCTAAAAATTTTAGTTATGCAGGTCTTATAGAGATGTTCTTTTTGGAAAGAAGCTATAAATGATGAAATGGACTCAATTATATTCAGTAATTGGGTATTAGCTGATTTACCAAAAGGATCTAAGCCTATTGGGTGCAAATGGCTTTTTAGGAGAAAATATAATTATAATGGTTCTATCCAAACTATTAAGGCTAGATTTGTAGCCAAGGGCTATAGACAAAAAGAAGGGATATATTATTTTGATACACATGCTCCTGTAGCACGCATAACATTTATTTGAATTCTTTTTGCATTAGAATCTATTTATCATCTTTGTGCTCATCAAATGGACATCAAAATTGTATTATTAATTGGAGATTTAAACAATGAAATTTACATGGAACAACCAGAAGGTTTGTTCTTCTTGGAAATGAAAGGAAAGTACATAAATTGTTTAAATCTCTTTATGGGCTTAAACAAGCACCTAAGTAGTAACAAAAAAAATTTGATTCAATCATATTGTCTAATGATTTCAAACACAATAGTGCTAATAAGTGTATTTATTCTAAATTCACTAAAGACTATGTTGTTCTAGCTTGCTTATAACATTGATGGTATGCTTATTTTTTGAACCAATATGACTAAAGTCATTGAGACTAAGTATCTAACTTCCAATTCTAAAATGAAAGATTTGGATGAAGTAGATAATATCTCGGGTATTAAAGTTAAACAACATAGTGGGGGTTATTTGCACCAAAGTGTTTACGTTAAAAAAACGTTAAATAAATTTAAATTCTTGGTTTCAAAGAAGTGAGTACTCCATTTGATTCTAGCATTAAATTAAATTATACTACTGGTATAGCTGTAAAACAACTTGAATATACGAGTGCTATAGGGTCTTTAATGATGCAATGCATTGTATTAGACCTGATATTGCCTTTTCTGAGAGTAAATTGAGTATATATACTGGTAATCCAAGTATAGCACATCAGAATTCTGTTGCCAAAACTTTTGGTTTTCTTAAGATAACTAAAAATTGGGATTCTTCCAGCACAACTAGTTGCATGATAAGTGTGGGTAATAAACATTCCACTTCTGGATGGATTTCACATTAGGTGGATGTGTCGTATCTTGGGCGAGCATGAAACAAACATAACTCACTCAATGATGGAATATGAATTCATTACTCTAGTTCAAACTGGAAAAGATGCTAAATGGATTACAAATTTGTTGAATGATATCATATTGTGGTCTAGTCCTATGCCTCCTATTTCTATGCATTGTGATACTAAGGCTACTTGGGCAAGAGCTTATGGTAGCTCTTCTAATGGCAAGTTTAGACATACTAGTCTAAGACACGAGCATGTGAGATAACGATTCAAGATGGTACCATTTATGAAAGCTCTACCAAGAGATGTAATAAAGATGGTCTCAAAAGAAATGGAGCTAAAACCTTTCGAGTAAAATCATTAGTAATAGTAACCTAATCAAATACTAGCACATTACTAGTTATAAGATTAATCGGTAAAAACAAGTTATCAAAAGTGATTGTTTGATATTGACATTAGCCTAAACATGAGACGTCGGTATCGTCTGTTATGTTTTTGTAGGCTGAGCAAAATTTTTAATGAAGTATAATACAAATTAGTAATGGAAACAAATATCAGATATTTCACTTATATGAGCTATATTCTTACGGAAGTTTAGGCTACTTTCAAGAGAGCTCATGAATTAGGAATAAGCACAAAGCTATAATAGTGCCAAGAAATTATAGAACTTATTGTTGAAACAAGGGGTTAGCATATGTGTGGTATATCACATCCCGAACCCTATGGCACGTGAACATCCCAACCGAGATCGAATTTGTGCGACGTCGCAGGACACGTCGTCGACCCAAAAACCCAAATAGAGAATCAAGCACACGCGGAAGCAACATAAACACCCATGCAATTTAAAACACAAGACTAAGGATAGCAACACAATAATAGAATATACAAATATACACTTGCATTAAACAGAGAGAATACAATATCCAGAACAACAAAAGCACATACAACTCAAAAGCGGGTCGACGGCCACTCACAACAAAAAGGGGATAGGTTGCCTGGGCGGTCAGACTACTAACTAAGGAAGGGCTTCGGTCAAAAAAGTATCGGCCCAACCTAACCGGGGTTACGGCTAAACCCTAAGGTACCCAGTTCGAGTCGGATCTCGAGAACTCGGAAGAGCTGTCGGCCAACTTGTCCTTGAAGTTCATGGAATCCAGCTCGGATTCGACCTTTGCCGGCTCCCCCTCTGAATCGACCTCCTTGGCTCGCCCTCCGGCTCAAGGTCCTACTCCATCGGCTCTGGCTTGCCATCCGAATTCATAGGCTCCGGGTTGGAATCCCAATCTACTGGCTCCTCATCCATCGGATTTGGCTTGTTAACCTCCCAGATAATGGGGTTGTCATCAGAATCCTCTTCGACCAAAGCTTCTGGGCTCACCAAATCTCCATCGACATATTGAGGGTCTAAGTCACCTAGCCCGTTGAACGGGACATCAAAAGTCCTAAGGGGCCCGTAAGTCTCAGAGTAGTCTCTAAAGCACCAACCTATGTTTTCGTGGGCCTAGAAGTGCTGCTTGCCTACATCAACCCATACGGTAGTAAAATGCCTAATATATGTATCCCCGTTTCCTACGAGGTACTCAATCACCTCTCGGTCTATCCGGGATGGGATCCCAAAGCGGATGGAAACTTCGAACATCTTCAAGGCCAGGGGTCTGAAAAGTTTGGGTTTCAACAACTATAAGAATGAATCTCAGCGAGTAAATCCCCTAAACCTAAACTAGGCTAACATGCACTTCTTGACAAGCAAACAAATCACATAAACCAATACAACACTCAATTAACCTAGGCCCTCGGGCCCAGATCGATCACGCAAATGACCCTGCAAGTTAGGAATGTAATAATCCCAATAATGGCACATACGCGAATATGCTTAGTCACACGTACGCCATGCGCATGCTTATGTTCTTTGATGTCTGTATCACACAGGGTTCACTGATATGCACATGCTTGCACACCTGCCAATGCACTCTTGCACACTTATGCCATTAATATGTCTATGTCCATGATCCGACTCAATAATGCACACTTGCACACTATCAATTTCTCATTTATAATTCGATCCGCGTAAAACGCATAAGGTTTGACTAACGTAAAACGCATCAGGTTTATCAATATCCAACACTTCCTGGCCCGCGTAAAACGCATCAGGCCCAGTGTCTCTAGCCCGCGTAAAACGCATCAGGCGCAACACCGATCTCCATATACGAACCGAACCCGCGTAAAACGTATCAGGTTGGCTGTCTTTCGGCAATTCGGGTATCGTTCCGCATAAAACGCATCAGGACGGGTTCAATACCCCACGTAAAACACATCAGGGTTTTATGTGATCACACGTACACATACACCGGTTTTTATCTGAACCCTGCGTAAAACGCATCAGGGCGATTACATGATCACATGTTCATGTCAGGCACACATACTCACACAATTCTCGTGTCAAGCCAATGCTCAGCATGTGAAATGCGTGACCATGCAATCCGGCATTCGAGCAATAACGCAATGCACAATGAGTATTCAATTTCACTTAGGCACATACTCAATCAATGCCAATTCAATGTGCATCCCATCATGCTCAATGCCACAAACTAACTTGCCCAATTAATCCGACAACCCAATTCAGCCACAACATGATCAATTAATGCTGTAACACGCTCAATATGCCACATTAACATGTCCAATAATTATATTAGCATAATTTAGCTACAACATGTAATTTGGCACCCGAATTCATGCGATTGAATCAATATAAATGCGCACACTTAAGGCCCGGCATATGTCGCAATTCTCGGCCACATAAGGACGCAATCATGGCATCACAACACCAATATAGAATCGACACGAATCAGCCAACGCAAGTACAATACAAGACATTTACGGTAATTTCACGATTAAGCCCAATTTATCCCAAACTTAGTCCAATTTAATCCAATAGGGACAGCCACTAAACAAGTCCACCTAGACCAATAAATCATCCTCAAAATACCTCATTAGGCTCCAAATCATCACCAAATCAGCCTCTAATCAACAACCCATTAATCAACTCCTAAACACCCTAATTAACTCCTAAATTAACTCCAAACCTATCTAGAAATGCATAATGGCCTAATTAGGATTTAGGGTAATTACTCACTTAATTCCTAAGCTCCAATTAGTGGCTAGACAGGTGGGAGAACAAGTGGTTGGTCACCGATTCATGGCCGAGCAAGCGGCGGCGCACGGCGGCACGAGTGGCGGCGGCGATCACGGCAGCGAAGGGGGGTAACAGTGTTGGTTGGCTAAGGGTGAAGTGGTGCAAGGCAGGGTGAGTGAATAGCGGCACGACGAGGCGCGTTTCGACGGGCGGCGGTGGCTCTGCCGTGGCTGCTCTCACGCGGCTGAGAAGGAAATGAGAGGAGAGATGAAGGGGATGAGACGGTTGGAATGATCGAGTGGTGAGGCGGCTGGTCAGTGGGGACATGAGGACAAGCGGCGCTCGGCGGGCGGCGGTGGCGTGGCCGCAGCGGCGGTGATTGGCGAGGCCTTCACGTGGCCGAGAAGGAAATGGAGAAGGGGAGAGAGTAGCGTGGGGGAGGGCTTGGCCAGGGGTGGTGATGGTGAGAAATGAGAGAGAGAGAGAGAGAGAGAGAGAGAGAGAGAGAGTGTGTGTGTGTGTGTGTGTGTGTGTAAGCTTGGCTTGAGTGGAGTGGTTGAACAACTTTCCAAAAATAATCATCTTATCCTTGAATCAAAGGGCCATGATCAAGCCTTAAACAAAATTCTAGGGACATTCTAGTCCAAGACTTTCAGCAAAGAGGGGGGGATGAAATTGTTCAAAATGTCCCCAAATAATTTTCCAAAATTCAGATCCAAGGCATAAGATTCAAGGGCAATTTGGTAATTTTCTGATTTCGAGCCAAATTTTTATTTTTCGACCATACCGATCCCCATTATGGTTGGCCATACTAAAACAAGGTCGTCCTTACAAAATAGTTGCGTACGTTCGTGAAATTCGACGTTCAAGTCCGAATCCAATTAAACGATAATTTTCGCTCAATTACAATTTTAGGGTTTCTCACTAACGGGCGGCTGTTTAGGGATTACGCATATCGACCTAGGGTTACTCGAGTCGTGACGGTCTTGATTACCAAGAGAACGCGAGGATTTATCGCTAGTTTTGGAGATCGCGATTGTTTGGATTAAGTTAGAGATTATTCGCCACGCGAACTCTCGGTCGTACAGAATCACCAGCGATCCGATCATTCGTCGTTGGCCAAACCGAATCCGTCGCCTTCCTAGGATTGGCCCACATTGACCCAAAATATTTCCTCGTCATTTCTCATAATCGGAGCTCAATTCGCGATCGAGTTCTAGGTTCACGTACCGTTTTCCTAATTAGTCATTCCCCATCGGTTAGTATCTCAAGAGTGATCAATTTCAGGCGAGACTCACTAAAATGAAATGAGAAATAATATCAATTTCATTGATTCCGGAAATGGGTCGAATTCAGGATGTTACATGGTATGTTCGATTCTATTATTAAAGTAGCAAGTTTAAAGTTTCGGCTACTTGTAACTTTTATAGAATTTTAAGATATTTGTATTAAAAAAAGGTTTAACTCGAAAGTGATCTTTATGTATGTATATTAATCTTAGGGAAATTTTGGCTATATATTATTTTTTTTATTTTTTTTGTAATTTTTTGTTTTAAAAATAAAGTAGATTGTTGTTAGTTTGTTAAACAAACTAAGAGGTGCCTTGTCTGATATCCAAAAAATATAACTTGCGATTACAAACTAGGAGGTGTTTTGTCTCATATCAAAAAGATATGAGCTATAGTTACAAACTAAGAGGTGATGTGACGGCTATTTTTTTTATCCAGTTCATGAAAAGATATGAGTGCTTATCTGTTTATTTCACGGTTATTTTTTAGCTATTATTTGTTTAAATTCAGAAATTCGAAAAAGAAATAGTTTTTTTATCCGAATTTGCAGTTTGCCTTTTGAAAGGTTGTAGCTATTCAAAAAACATTGTTAGAAATTAGTCCTTTCTGTTTCAATATTTTTTAACTTCTTGGTTTTCCTTTCTCAAAAATACATGTATATTTTTCAATTGTTTCTGTAATGTCCTGAAATTCGACCCACTTTCTTGATCAAATAAATTGATATTATTTCTCAGTGCATTTTAGTAAGTCTTGCCCGGATCTGATCAATCTCGGAAATACTGACTAATAGGGGAAGGCTAACTAGGAAAATGTAAGGACCTCGGCCCCACCGCGCTTCCGCTGTGCCACTCTTTGTGTAATATTGTCCACTTTGGACACTAAGTTCTTACGGTTTTAAAGCACATTACATAAGGGTTAGGGGCCAAGCCTTATAAACTCACCAAGATCTCACTCCCTAAGCAATATGGGACAAGAGCAATGCCCCCCCGCCATCCTAGAAGCTTGCCGGAAGCCACTCCTTGTCCAAGTCCTCGGACCCCGGCAACCACTTCCCGCCCTTATCCGACTAGGTCGTTACATTCTCCCCTCCTTCGAGCACAACGTCTTCGTTGTGGCTCCACATGCGGTCGAGAATCGGCTCTGATACCATTTGTAAGGACTTCGGCCCCACCGCGCTACCGCTGCGTCACTCTTTATGTAATATTGTCCGCTTTGGACACTAAGTCCTCACGGTTTTAAAACGCGTTACACAAGGGTTAGGGGCCAAGCCTTATAAACTTACCAAGATCTCACTCCCTAAGCAATGTGGGACAAGAGCAATGCCCCCCCTTGCCATCCTAGAAGCCTGCCGGAAGCCGCTCCTTGTCTAGGTTCTCGGACCCCGGCAACCACTTCCCGCCCTTGTCAGACCGGGTCGTTACAGAAAAACAGTATGTGGACCCAAGAGCTCAACCGTGAATTGAGTCTGATTCTGAAATACGACGAGAGGATATTTTGTGCCAATGTGGGCCAGTCCAAGGAGAGTGACGGATTTGGTTTGACCGACAACGTGTGATTGGATAACGGGTAATTCCGCACAACCGACAGTACACGCGGCAAACGATTCCGAACTTATTCCGAACGACCGCAACCCCCGGGACTAGCGATAAATCCTCGTGTTCTCTGGGAAATTAACATCGTCATGACTCGAGTAGTCTTAGGTCAATACGCGTAACCCCTAAACAACCACCCGTTAGTAAGAGACGTTAAAATTGCAAATTGAGCGAAAAAGATCGTGGAATTGAGTCCGGATTTCGGTGTCAAATTTCGTGGGCGTACGGGACTATTTTGCGAGGACAATGTCATTTTTATGTGGCCACGCATATTTGGGATCGATAGAGTCAAAAATTGGAAATTTGACCCGGGACCGAAAAATTACCGTTTTGCCCTTGTACCCATAAGCTTAGATTCCGAATTTTGAGGTTATTTGGAGATTATTTTAGGGTTTTTATATTAGTGTATTTCAGCCCAATAATGCTGTAAATATTGATCCCTTTTCCCTTGGATGTTTTGTCAAGTTTAAACTCCAACCCTTGGATTAGGGGCAAGATTGGCATTTTGAATGTTTGGTCAACCACCCCACCATCTCACTCTCTCTATATACTCTCTAGTCTCTCTCCTCCTCATTTCCACCACCACCATCATCGGCCACTCTCCTCTCTCTCTCTCTCTCTCTCTCTCTCAATCCCGCGAGCTCTCCCCCTCACAGCCTCACGCCGTCGCCACTCACCAGAGCCGGAGCCGCCGCCACCATGTGTCGCCGTTCCCCTTGCCTCACCACCACCATCTAGCCTTCTAGCCTTCTCCTTCTCCGTTCCCCATCCGCGTGAGGACCAGCCCTCACCTTGGATCGCCGTTCGCGAACCGCCGCCGATGCCGCCGCTGTGGAGGCCGCCCATTGCCACCGCTTGCCCCGCTGCTGTTCAACCGCCCTCGCCTCTGGTTCAGGCTCCTTAGGAGCTTAAGAATTCAAGTGAGTATAACCATAAACCCTAATTAGGCTCATGTGTGTTTCTAGATGGATTTTAGGGGTTAATTAGGGTATTTTAGGGGCTAAATTGTAGGCGTTGTTAGGGGCTGATATTGCGGCTAATTTGAGGGCCTAGGGTGATCATTTAATTGAGGTTTAGTGGCCCGTATCGTGCTGTGCGATGGCTGAAAGTATGGAATTGAATTGGCTCGAGCTCGATCAAGTCCGAGCTCAATTGTGGATTGTTGTGCGCACATCGCGTTGTCCTCTTGATGGCTGATTTGGGGAATGTCTTGGAGAGCCAAATGGAGTATTTTGAGGATATATATTGGCCTAGAGTGATCTGTTTAGCGGCTGTCCATGCCGGGATTAAACTAGACTAGGAGCGATCAATTTAGGGGTTAAATTGTTACGGGCTATAGGGATTGATTTGGTGGCTTTTTTGTGGGTTTAGTGTGGCAACCTAATTGAGATTTAGTGGCTCATATAGTGCCGTGCGGTGACTGTGCATAGACGCATTGATTTGGGGCGAAAATGTGGATTAGGTGGACGTAATTTGTGGACCGAGTGGTGACTGTTTCGATGACAATTTTTGTGGCCTAATGGGATGATTTAGAAGTGATTTGATGGCCTAAGATGGATTGTTCATGGCTGATTTGGTATTGGGTCGATTCGGGCCATAATTGATTTATCGAGGTTTTAAGGCGAATTGCTAGGGAACGGCGATCGGCCTGTGAAGATGCTAAGTTTCATGACTGGAGAGCGACTATGCAATGCTCTAGGACGTGCTTGGCGTGGCCAATTTATGAGATGCTTGGTAGGCTATCGGCATGTGTAGTTTTGATGTCTAATTGCGTGAATTTGGGTGCTAAGCTACATGTTGTGAATGATTTGGATTGGTTGGTTCATTGGCCTTATTGAAATGTGAATTGAGCGTGTTATGGTGTTATTTGAATGAACAGCCAAATCATATTGAGTGCCCAATGTGAATTTCACGAATGCCGAGTGTGACATTGTGGCCATGAGTGTACATCTCTAGCATTGGCATAACATGTGCATATGTGAGTGTGCACGAATGACGTAAGCATGTGATCACCTAAAATGCTCTGATGCATTTTACACGGGGTTCAGATAATGACTGGTGTATGTGAATGTGTGATCACATAAAGCCTTGATGAGTTTTATGCGGGGTAGTGAACCCGTCCTGATGCGTATTACGCGGGACGGTGCTCGGATTACCGGAAGATGACCAACCTGATGCGTTTTACGCGGGTTGTGGGTCATGAGCCTGATGCATTTTACGCGGGCTGAGGATCGATCTCAAGCTGTTAGACCTTATGCGTTTTACGCGAGTCGGTGAATTAGTAATTGCAAGTGTGCGAGAATGTAAGTATGCCATATGCATTGATGAGACTTGAGCATGGGCGTGAGCACGAGCATATGCATGACATGCATCGTGGCTGTGTGATGTTCGTATATGTGCCGTGGTTGAATCTTGTGCTATTATTGCGAATCTATGTGATGCCTAACCTGCAGGGTCAAATAAGTGCTGGATTTGGGCCCGAGGGCCTGAGTCAATTATATTTCGACATGTGTGATTGTGTAGTGCTCGTCAGGAGGTGCATGTTAGCCTAGTTTAGGCTTAAGGAACCTACTCGCTGAGATTTATTCTCATGGTTGTATAAACTCAATTTTTCAAACCCCCGACCTTGAGATGTCTGTTTTGCCTGTTCGCCTTGGGATTCCTTACCGGATAGACCGGGAGGAGACAGTGTACCCCGCAGGGAACGAGGATTTTTAGGTTAGATACGTTTCTACCGTTTGGGTGGATGCAGGAAAGCCACTACACCAGGCCCATCGATATGTAGCGTGGTACATCAAGGACCATGAAGGGACCTATGGGCTCTTTCGATCTTTTGAGGTTCTGCTTACCAATGCCGGGGATATTGACCTTCAGTGTCCCGATGGGGAACTGACGAGCCTCGACCATGCGCCGGAGGATGGGAATTCAGACCTGGAGCCGATGGAGTCGGAGGACGAGGAGCCTGAGCCTATAGAGCAGGATGTGGAGCCGGAGGACGAAGCCGAGCAGATGGATTCCGAGGAGGAGTCAGTTGGGGCCGAGTCTGAGCAGGATTCCCTAGACTCTGATGTCAAGCTGTCTAATAGCTCTTTTGAGTCATCGGGATCCAACTCGGACTGGGTTCCGTAGGTGTAACCTTATCCTTAGATAGATTGGGCCAGTACCTTTTTGACCGGAGTCTCTTCTAGTTGTTAGTAGCCCTAATGGTCCGGGCCACTTATCTATTTTTGTTAGTAGTGGCCGTTGACCCGCTTTTGATTTTTGAGTGCAAGCTGTAATTGGATGATGTATATGGTTCCCAGTTTCAATGCAAGTGTATATCCGTTCATGTTGTTTATTGTGTGGCTATCCTTGGTTTCATGGTTTTCAATTGTTCGGGTGTTGTATTGCTTCCACATGTGCTTTAATTTCTATGTTGGGCATTGGGTCAGCAACACGTCCTGGGACATCGCACTCAAATCGACTTTAGCGAGGGATGTGGCACGCCGTAGGGTGCAGGGCGTGACAGTTTCCCTTTTGAAAGATTTTGGAGAAATACCAAAATTGTTTTATGGTATTCTTATTCAAGACTTTCTTGTATCTTGGAGGATATATGCTAGTAACAATTAGCAACATTGAGGGGCAAATAATTTCTTAAAGATAATGCATTCATCCCTCAAAGTTTGACTCCATTCACTACAAAAAAACAAGTGGTTAGAGACGAATTTTGCGATGAAAATATTGGGAAAATCTGTCGCAAATCGAATTTGCGATGAATAAATTCATCGAATTTGCGACGAAAAATTCCGTTGCTACTAGGTCGTCGCAAAATTTTGCGACGGAAATAAATTCATCGCAAATAATTTATCGCAAATTAGCCACGAACATTATCCGTCACAAAATTTGTCGCAAATTTGCCATGAACACTATCCGTCGCAAATTAGCCACAAATACTATTCGTCACAAATAATTTGTTGCAAATTTGCCACGAACACCATCCGTCGCAAAAAATTTGTCGCAAAATTCATCGGAAATTTCGTTGCAAATTTCGTCGCTAAATAATTCGTCACAAACTAATCATGAACGTTATTCGTCGCAAAATTTGTCACCAAATGCGTCGCAAAATCTGTCACAAAATTAGCACGAACTTTATTTGTTGCAAAATGTATTCGTCACAAATTTCAAACCAACTTGATTCGTCGCTACTTATTCATTGTAAATTAGCCACGAACTGTAATGGTTGCAAAATTCGTCTCTAAATATTCATCACAAATTTTACACCATTTCAGCCATCAAATCGTGTCCATATCAATATGTATACATTAATGAACATAATGTAATACATTCAAAACAAACAAAGGACACGAGACAATAATAGATTTCGCTTCAATAACAGAAAACGAACAAACCAGATACAATGACATATAATTGAAAAAAATAACTGAAGGAAAGATGTTAGTCCGCAAAAAAATAATGAAATATGCAAAGTTGCAAAGTATGACATGATACTATTTAATATCCAATCTTATAATACATTCAAAATATTCATAGGAGGCGGGACAACCATAGATTCTAATTAAAAATCATGAAAAATCAACAAATCAGACATAAGATTGGGCAGCTTTGTTACTCGGCAAGACACTAAAAGCAGTCACTTTTGTCGACACCTGATGAAAAGTGGATACACAAATAAAGATACTTGAATTAGTCCAGAATATGAAAGAAGCGTTTATGCATGGATGTGGAACTAGGTATAAAAAAACAAGTTAGAGGGTTAACAAAAAATGTTCCAAGATGAATATCAATGTTCTTACATATGAATATGACTCAATTTATGTCATAAAAGATTGTGAAGCAAGCTTACCCCCCATTTTGGGACGGATGACTAGAGAGGACTGAGAAAATCATCATCATCATCAGCAATCTCAGCATCATTGTGTCGCTTATCAATGTGCCCATCACCTATTGGATTGCCGGGAGGTACAAGAGGAACCTCATAGTGGTTGAGGTTGAGGTGTCAAATAACGATTTCCATTTGTTGTTGCAAAGAATTTATTTGTTCGTCATTCTGTACAAGTATATTTCTTATATAGTTCACTTCTTGGGTCAATTGCTCGTCATGTGGTGACCTCCTTCGACCAGTCACATTGGATGATGAAGTTTCAGTTTGATTCGGTATGTACATCCTTGACAAAGATCCCATCCAAATATTTTTTCTTTTTTCATCCCACCCGTTGCCTTCACCCATAATGCCATATTGTCAACTAATGGCTCAGACGCAGCACAACCATCACTACCACTGGCATTGCTCATCAAAAGTTCATCATATTTTTCCTACATTAATAATATAAATGAAAATAAAATAACTTATATATATATCTACCATAAATATTGAAAGCATTCACGGTTTTCATTCTATTTTCCATAAAATCCAAAGTATAACCTTACGTACCTTAATAGCTTTCGCTCGATCGTCAGTCTATGTCTTATCTTTATTTTGAAATGTGCGTTCAAATGTAGCTACAAATGTTGGTTCCGTCCCCAATTCTTGTGCCTACAAAATGTAAACACGAATAATTGAATTAAATTAACTTATAACGTATTTAACAAACTTACCAGTCATTTGCGATGCTCCCCAATGTTGATAGAGCCCCTAACATATCTGGCTGACCCTTTACTAGAATTAGAAGATCGATTCTTCTTATTCTGCTCACTGATTTGCCGAATCTTTTCAATTTCCCAAATTCTGTTAATTTCCACCCAATTGTCAACTGTAATGAAAGACGGCTTCACTTGCTTGATCTTCGCTCTATTTATCACATTTCGTATAAAGTCACCAACTTTCTTCTGAAAAATTCTTCTTACTTCATTCTCTTCCTTTTCATCCCACATGAACTTCCGCTGCAATCAATAAAAACAAAACTAAAAGTTATCACAATGGTTAGATATCCATTACCAAACACCAGACAATTGGGTGACAGATTTTGTAAAGTTCATATTGAGGAAAATATCTGGTCCCTTAGGTACCGAAAACTACAGAGTTGTTCTGGTCCCTGTACATTATTCTTGACCATCAATATACTACACCGAACTTAGTTGATAAGAAAATAGAATATGTAAAACTTACCTTGAACTCATTCCATCACAAATTTTTCACTTCTTGTGAAACACTTATATAATTAATATACTGCCCCATCCAATAGTTTTTCATTATTTTATTCAGTTCCCTCACAACAAACGGAGCATCTGTGAATCTGTAATCATATGGATATTGTGCAACATCGACAATTAAGTTGACATCCATATCTAAAGCCATAAATATTACATATATTAAATAAAAATGAAGTACTTACGAATCTCCAAATGGGCATATCATGAATCAGTTATCTTCTTCACTTGTGTTTTTTGTCATTATTCGATTGTTCCGCTGAATAATAAGATAGAACGGAAGGAGAGAGAGCTAAAGGAGATGAAACTGGATGAGATTCAGTTCGCATGTGACCAAGTCCTCCAACATCTTCTTGAGTGTTGGAGGAAGGGCTAACGTGTCCATATTAAGACGGAGCATATTGTGGTTGAGGGTTAGATGAAAGGACAGGGGAACAGGAAAGGGACGGGGACGAGGACGAGGACGAGGAAGAGGCTAGTCTTATATGCATGTGACCTTCACGTTTATACTGACAAGTAGGAATGTTAGGCAAATATGTACAAAAATAATAACATGTATTACGGACACATTATAATGTACATGATGAAGCTTACCATTTTGGTGTAGAAGCAAAAAATATTTCCTCGAAATGAGCCAATGCCGAGTGTTTATAACAACAATTTCCTACGAACAAATATACTATGAATCGCACTCATTTTAATATCAAACATCAATATATGAGCACAATATGCCATGCTAAGCCAACAATAACCATAATTAACCACATGATCCACTTGTTAATCCACACGATAATTAATCAAGTAGAAGATCAACCATGAAACATGAATTTTAGCCACATGATCTTCGTTCTCGGCCACACGATCATCAATCAACTGACAAGATCGAGCCATAGTTAACCAATCACACATATTTAAGTAAAGCAACAGAACGATTAACCTACTTAATCATACGATTGGCATTAAAGAAGTAAGGGTGCAAATGGTAACCATTATGCCTAAGAAATCAAAATGTTGGAAGAAATTAATTATTCGCATTCTTGCTAGAAATTGACTTGTGAAGGACAAATCCATTTGATTTGTTGAATTTTTTTGGCCAATGAAATTTGTTTATGCACCTACAATAATTTAAATGTCACTAAAAGTGGGTGGCTACAAGTATTGTAAGTCATTCTGTAAAGTTTTGTAGTAAAAATAATTTTATTATTTGTAAAATTTTTTGGGCACCTAAAAAAGATTATATTTCACTAAAAGTGAGTGGCCACGAATATTCTAAGACACTATGTAAAGTTTTAAAATTTTGAAATTTTTAATTTTTAATTTTTTTAAATTTTTTCGGGGAACTTAAAAAATTTAATTTCACTAAAAGTGGGTGGCCACAGGTATTCTAAGCCATTCTCTAAAGTTATGAAAATTTTTAATTTTTTAAATTTTTAAATTTTTTTCAGCACGTTACAAAATTTAAATTTCACCAAAAGTTGATGGCCACAAGAATTACATGCCATTTTGTGAAGTTTTGTAATTTTTTTAAATATTTAATTTTTGTTGGCCACCTAACAAAATTTAAATTTCACTGAAAGTGGATAGCCACATGTATTATAAGCCATTCTGTGAAGTTGTGAAATTTTATATTTTGTTATAATTTTTTAAATTTTTTGTGCACGTAAAAAAATTAAAATTTCTCTCACAATGGTGGCCACAGGTATTGTCCATAAGTTTAAAAAGTTATGAAAATTTTGAATTTTTTATTATTTTCTTTTTTTTGACCACCTAAAAAAATCTAAATTTCACTCAAAGTGGGTGGCCACAGCTATTTTTTGCCATTTTGTGATATTTTCAAATTTTTGGTTTTTAAAATTTTTAAAATAAAATTTAGCACCAAATTTAATATTTTCTCAAATATGACTTTTTTAAATTTTCTTGAATTTTTTTTATGAATTTTTGTACAATTATTCAATTTTCATGCATTTTATAAGAAAACGCATATACCGCCCTCATCCGATTGTCATTGAACGCTTAATCGGCGACATAATGGACAAATTAGCCAGTCGAACATTGATCAATGTCACATCCAATCCACTATTTAGAACCCTAACTTAGCCAACCAATCAGACACTAAACAATCCCTAAACAAGTCCGATTAATACTCATTATATGTATGGGCTGTGGGAGTTGCTTACTTGGTTAAAGGACAATAAAAACGCCGGTTGGCCAGTGGCGGACTTGGCGCGGGTGTGGCCCCAAATGGTGGCTAGTCGACCACGGCCGAGCGAATGACGGTGGAGCTCGGTAAGGATGGCGTCGGGCGGCGGTGACGGCGGCCGGCGTGGTTGGGCGCCGACTTCGAACTGGAGGCGGCGACGACCTTGTGTGGAGGCTGGCGGGCGGCTAGGCGCCTTGGGCAAGTCCTCGGGGGAGGGCGGCGACAGCGACCGACGAAGTCCGCTGCGCGGTGGGCCGGGGAGGCATGCGGACCAACTAGCGACGGCGACTGTGGGGCGAAGACGCTGGGCGGCGATGGCAACGTGGGCAGCAGCTCCGAGGAAGCAGATTTGGCCGACAAACAATTTGCAAGGTGGGGTGACGCTTGGGAAGAAAAGAAGAAGAAGAGGGGCGTGGTCCATCGCAATTTGCGATGGACAAAAAAATTCTGTCGCAAATTTGTGACAGATCTTGCGATGGATCCGTCACAAAATTCCGACGAAAAAAAAAAAGTCCATCGTAAATTTAACATTGACAAAAAAATTTTGCAACGGGTAGCAAAAATCCGTTGCAAATTTCCAACGGAAAAAAAAAGCCCGTCGCAAATTTAAACCTGAATATTTTTTATCGGTACGAAATTTCCGACAGAACACAACCGTCCGTCACAATTTAGTGACAAACCAAAATTGTCCGTCACAAATTTGCGACGGACCAAAATCGTCCATCGCAAATTTGCGACGGACAAATATCTTCCGTCGCAAATTTGGGAGGGAATTTTTGGCATCCCAAATTTGCGACGGGCACACATGATCCGTTGCAAATTTGCAACGGATCATGTGTGCCCGTCGCAAATTTGAGACGGAAAAAAAAAATCCGTAACAAAATTCCGACGGAAAAAAATAGTCCATTGCAAATTTAACTTTGTCAAAAAAATTTGCGACGGGTAGCAAAAATCCGTCGTAAATTTCTGACGAAAAAAAGAATCCGTCACAAATTTAAACCCGAATATTTTTTTATCAGTATGAAATTTCCGACGGAACGCAATTGTCCATCACAAATTTGTGACGGAGTTTTTGATCGTGGTCAATGTCCGTTGCAATTTTTTTTTGGTCCAAAATTTTGCGCCCCATTTATTTCGCATTCCAAAAATAAATGACATTTTCAAAGCCGTCAGAAAATTGCAACAAATTTGAAAAATTGCCGTGAATTTCACTTCCGTCACATTTGGTTCAATGAACAGTTTCCATGATTAAGTTATTGTCTAAAAATGAGCGATGAAATTAGCAACGATTCAAATGCAATGGAAAATAGAATATCGCTAATGTCAGCGCACGAATAATATTTGACTTATCGTCATTTAGCGACAAATTTTCCGATGATCAATTAAATTAATATGAATAATCAACAATAACAATAATAACAACAACAACAATAATAATGAAGACAACCAAAACAACACTTGTCGCAATAATAATTACACATCATTAGTGTTTTGTCACAAAAATTTTAATCTTCATCTTTGTGTTCGTCTTCATCTTTGCCCTTGTCTTCGTCGTTGTCTTGATCTTCATCTTCATCTTCATCTTCATCATTTATCTCAAAATCAAATTCTGAACATTCTTGTACATTTAATTCACAAATTTCAGTTGGATCCACATATATCATTGCCCTACGTGGATCTTGTAAAGTGGGAATGTTATATTCCTCAATTTTAACCGTATTACATACTTCCTTTTGTTAATAGACTCTATCCTTCCAATGTTTCTCAATTTTTCTCCGTGCTTTGATATTACATACAGTCCACCAATCAGTTTTGTCACGTTTCAAACTAGGATATGATGCATAATATATTTGAATTGCTTGTTATGCCAAGACAAATGGTTCATATTTTATATATATTTTTTTGTGATTTATTTCAACCAAATTAAATTTCGTATGCACCTTCATTCCTTTGACGGGGTCGAACCACGTGCACTTAAATAACACAACCTGCATTATTAATGATCTAGGGTACTCTATCTCTATGATTTCATCCAACAAGCAATAAAAATTATCTTCCGAACTGCCACCATCGAATAACGGAACAGACACACCACTATTCATTGTGGCTTTTCCCATTCCATATTCTTGAGTGTGAAAATTATATCTATTTATGAAATATGCTGGTCAACTTCGAACTCTTAAGTGTGGACCCCATGACAGATGATATAGCTATCCTTGCTCTTCTAGTTCATCATGATGATTGTGAACCTAAGGTTACACATGCAAAATCAATAATATATATTATAATAAATGATGTACTAAATTTTAATAACTTGATATTGGTCCATAGGCAACTTACATATGTCTTGAACCATGCTGCAAATTGTTCATCGCACAAACGGTTAAACTCATTTAGTTGTAGTCCATGCATTGAAGTTTGGAAAATCCTAATAATAAAAATCATTTACAAATTAGCAAACATTTGACACACAATACATATATTCTCAAATTTACACTTGCTTGAAGTATGGCTCGACTTTTGGATAGTTCAGTAAAATATGTGTATGGGCTGCATGAAATTCTTCGCCTGCTAAGTAATGAAACTGACATCGCTTGGTTGACCTAGATAATTGGAAATGGAGAATGTTTTGCAATTGGGATCAATGGGGCCCTCATCATTTTTGCCTGCTCTCCGCCTCTTGCACTGTACGAGCGGCTCAAAATAGTATGATGTAAATGTTGTCACTTCTTCCACAATATATGCATTACAAATTGAAGTTTCAACACGTGCCTTATTCTTCACTTTTTTCTTTAAATGATATAAGAATCTAGTTGTAATAGAAAGAAGCTTATTAGAACATAATATATAATAAAGTAATTTGAACTTTATTTTAAAAAAAATTACCTCTCAAATGGATACATCCATCAAAATTGGACGTGCAACTTTGGCCTCATAAGGCAAATAAACTAAGAGATGCTCCATCAAATCAAAAAACGATGGAGGAAATATCCTTTCTAAGTTGCAAAAAATAATTTGAATATCTCTCTCTAGTTTCTCCATGTGCGATACTTTTAACACTTTCAAACAAATATCATGTAGGAAATTGCTTAACTCTGTAATAGTGCCCCATATAAAGTTCGGTAGAACTTCCCTCAAAGCTATTGGAATTAGTCTTTCCATCAATATGTGACAATCATAACTTTTCAAACCTATCAACTTGCATTCATTCAAATAAACACATCTTCCGAGGTTTGAAGCATATCTATCAAGAAACCGCATAGATTTCAACTATTGACTAACAACTCACCTCTGCTCCTTATCTAATGTATAAACTGTTTTTGGTTTTGGTCCCCTGCTGCTTGCATCCATATCTAGTGTTGGCTGATCACAAATATCTCTCATATCTTTTCTTGCGTTCAAGTTGTCTTTAGTTTTTCCGGCAACATTCATCATAGTATTTATGATATTATCGAAAACATTCTTTTCTATGTGCATAACGTCAAGATTATGATGAATAAGATAGGCCTTCAAATATGGTAGATCCCAAAATATACTGTGTTTTGTCAACTTATGTGTACTTCCGTACGCAAAAGTCGTGCCGTGCAAGTTCTCAACAATAGTTGCAAAGTCTTGCACATGCTACCAAATTTGATTGCCAGTCAACCTCAATGGTGGACGTGTTCTTTCAATCATATTCTTGATGAACTCTTTTTTATTCCTTTTGAAAGAATGATTTAGCGGTAAAAATTGTTTGTGACAGTCAAAATAGCTAGGCTTCTTTCCATGTTTTAATCTAAATGACTTTGATCTCTCTAAACATATCAAACATCCTAAGGTCCCAGCTGTACTATATCCAGATAACATTCCGTAAGCTGGAAAGTCATTTATCGTTCAAAGAAGGGCAGCATTCATTACAAATGTTTGATCGGTAGAAACGTCATACGTAGGGATACCTTCAACTCATAGCCGTTGTAACTCATCAATCAATGGTTGCATAAAAACATCTATCAACTTTTTCAGATTTTGTGGGCCTGTCACGATCAATGTCAAAAACATATAAGGTGTCTTCATACACATACCAGGTGGAAGATTGTATGGCGTTAAAATGACTGGTCAACATGAATAACTTTTTCCTGATTTCCCAAATATGGCAAATCCATCAGCACAGAGACCTAACCTGATGTTTCAAGACTCCATCACAAACTCAGGATATGTTCTATCAAAATGTTTCAATGCCTCTGCATCTGAAGGATGACACATTAGACCCTCTTCTGTTTCATGATTTGCATGTCAAGTCATGTGTTCAGCAGTGGCTTTAGACACATAAATCCTTTGCAATATGGGGATTAAGGGCAGATAAAACATTTGCTTGCATGGTCTACGCTTTTGATTACGACCCAACCTCCTGTTAATCTTGTACCTAGGTTGGCTACAGAATTTGCAAGATTCTGCATTTTCGTCATCTTTCCAATATAACATACAACCCCTAATATATACGTCAATCCTTACAACCGGAAGACCTAAGTTATCCACTAGTTTTTTCATATCATAAAAATCACTTGGCATGATGTTATCACGAGGTATTGATTTCCGCATTACTTCAACAAAAGAATTGAAGCAATCCACAGACATATTATGCTCTGCCTTGATATTTAACAATCTTGCTATCACCGATAACTTAGTGTGGTTCTCATAACCTACCCATAAAGGTTCATCTGCTGTTTTGAACATATCCTAGAACTGATTAGACGATGGAAAAGTTTCATTATAGACATTCTCATCAAAACTCGTTACTCAAATTTCTTCTAATTGTGATGCATGACTAGTATCCACTTGTTCACGTGTAGAAGTAAAACTAGTACTTGCATGATTCGATTTTAGAACAAAATTCTGACTAGCTGCATCAATCACCATCCTCTCATATGGGTTCAATTGATCATAATAGCCACATTCTTCCTTAATTGAAAATTGGTCACTTCTTCGATATCCTTCATCAGATATAAATGGTTCACCATGAGAAGTTCAATTATAATAGTTCGGAGTAAACCCAAATCTACAAAGATGTTCTCTAATTTTATCACACACAAGAAATTTATTATTACCGCACTTTTTACACAGACACCTTAACTTATTTTCATCTATGAACTCATATTTACTACTAGCAAAGCCTAAAAATAGTTCCAACCCAGTACGAAACTCATCTGTCAATTCTCGACATCCAAGTAAGTTCTTATTATACATCCAAGCCCTTTCTCTTTGCATTGTATCTGTATTAAAATAAAAAATTCTCATAAAATATTTAAAATATCATATCTACTGTTCTTAATTAAAACCATAAAATTATGAAAATTGTTATTTTGTTATTCATGCAACAATTACTTTGAAATTGCAAAATAAACCATGTAAAGAAGACTTACCTAAATTTTTGACTGAAATCTTGTTAGCAGAAAGTGGTCAATTTAATGAGAATTGTAACATCCACTTGGATTGCTAGACCTTCAATTGAACACGTACCCAAAAAAAAAAAATACTTAAGAATCATTTTTTAATAATTTTTAAATGTTTTTTTCAATTTTTTTTCTCTTTTTTCCCCATTATGTTTCTCCGGTCACTGGTCCGGCGAGTTCGACCTCACCATCGCCCAGATGTGGGTGGTGGCGAGGTCAACCTTGCGACGGAAACGGAATTGATCCATTGTAAATTTGTGACGGAACACTATTCCGTCGCAAATTTGAGACGAATAAATGAAAATTCCGTCGCAAATTTGCAACCGAATTAAAGTTACGCCGCAAATTTCCTAAGCAATCTCAGACTCCCCTCATGACTGGCATAGCGGTTCGGCCTCCTCCCAAAGGCCGGTGAGGTATCGCCGGTCGTTGAACCGATGACGAAGTTACAAAAACAAAAAAACAAAAAAAATCTATAAAAAAAAGAAATTTCAAACCAGCAATGAATAATCACGAAATTATGATACTTACCGATAAAAAAGCCTCAACGAAATTGATTTGTGCATGGGTGGATTTTGCAGATTTGATACACACGAAAGATGGAGAAAAGCGAGAGAAAGAGAGAGAAATGAACGAGGGGGTAGAAAGGCTGGGAAGGTATGATAAACTACAAATTAGCGATGAATTCGTTTTCGTCGTAAAATTCATCGCAAATTTGTGACAATTATTTTATCTGACGCAAAATCCGTCGCAAATTTACGACGGAAAACTTGTCGTCGCAAATTAACGATGGATTTTGCGACGGATTTATTTTCCGTCGGCTATTTGCAACGAACTTTTTTCCGTAGCAAATTTGCGACGGATTTTTTTTTCATCGCAAATTTGCGACGGAAAATGAAATCCATCACAAAGTTCGTTGGAAATTTGCAACAATAAATTTCCCATTGCAAATTTCCGTGGCAAATTACATGTTTTTTTGTAGTGATTCTTTTTTCCATTTGATTTTTCCCAACAATAGGAACTTTATGAAATATCAACATAGATGAAGTAATGGAACCTATGTCATTGTAGCATTAGCCATGGTTTTAAGAGATGTGTCATTACCCTCTTTTTTAGCTGGAGTCCAATAATACGGTGGTTAACCTCAAGGTTGGTGCACTTGTTATGGTGTTGGAGATTTGCAGTTTGAAAATCAAAGGTCGCGTGTCAAATCCAACTAATTGCATGCAAATTGTTTTGAGTTATGGTCATTTGCAAAAGATAAAAGTCTACACTTCGCCAGCTTATAGGGCTTACAGAATGTTTTATGGCCTTCACATAGCTAGATCTCTTCAACCATGTCCTTCTTCTTCTTCTTTTTGGGGTCTTGTGGAGCTCCTCTTCAACCGTGTCTTTGATTATAAAGGAAAATAAATTAATGGAGCAGCAATTTCCAGACATTTTCATTAGTATAGCCTTCTCCTAACCTTAAAACCTGCCTTGTCCCGGAAGCCACGGATCCTTATGTTGCATCACTATCAAGTGAATCAAAAAGGCTAATTAGGAAAATCACTTCATTTATCATAGGAGCCTTCATCTAGAGTACTACTTTTCAAAAGAATTGAATTTTTAGCGAACGATAGAGCATGAGAAATGTTATACCTCAAAACCCCTCTATATGACATATATTTCATATATGTTTCCTTTTAACTTTGTTTATTAATAGTTTGGAAAATGACATAAATAGTTTCTGAATTTTGGCTCAATGTGTAATTTGGTCCTTAGTACATTAAATATTTTCATAAAGTTCAGGCACTAAATTGAACATGTACTAAAAGTCTATGGACCAAATTGAACATATTAAAAGTTTAGGGATCGCATTACACATTAGGCCAAAGTTCAGAGACCAAATTGAACATATTAAGAGTTCACTGACCAAATTATACATTGGATCAAAGTTCAGGGACTGTTTGTGTCATTATCCCTTAATAGTATTGTTGTTAGATGTTGTAATGAACTAACAACCTCATTGTCTAATAATATGTTATAAGACATTGTTAATCATTTTTTTTTATTGATTATATCTTTGAGAAAGAGGGTTTGTCTAACATGATACCAAGGTACGTGTCCAGAGTTCAGATCATGGCAATCCCTCTCATTAGGTATGCAATCAAGTCAAGTCAAACCGGTATAGTATCAAACTCAAGCTCGACTCGACTTGTAAACTTGAAGTTCGAACTTTTTTTTTTGGATCGAAACTTGAAGCTCGAACTTGATCAAGTACTTTTTCTCGGGCTTGATCATAAAATAGGAAATTTCCTTCAAGTTTCTTCAAATAATTTCCATAATCAATATTGCAAGATTAATTTTAGTGCCATCTAGCGCCAAACAAGCTCCTTGATCCACCATTTCTTGAGACAAAGGAATTATTCATGAACAATTTTTCTTTTGGGTTTGCATCTAACAAGAATCGAATGTGAGACCTCCTATAATTAAGATGAGTACAACATCTTCTTGATGTATCTAGTATGGCTTCCGACAAGGATTTGTTCTCTCTCTATTTGAGTAATTAAATATTTAATAGTGCATTCATTTAATAATTTAAGTTTTTATAAAAGTTGGGAGTGGTCCCACAAATTTTCACATGATATCATTGTAACGTCCTGAATTCAATCCACTTTCGTGATCAATGAAATTGATATTATTTCTCATTGCATTTTAGTAAGTCTCGCCCGTATCTGATCAATCTCGGGATACTGACTAATAGGGAAAGGCTAACTAGGAAAAACGGTACGTGGACTCAAGAATTCGATCGTGAATTGAGTCAGATTCTGAGATACGACAAGAGGATGTTTTGTGCCAATGTGGGCCAGTCCACGGAGAGTGACGAATTTGGTTCGACCGACGACATACGATCGGATAGCAGGTGATTCCGTATGACCGAGAGTACGCGCGGCGAACAATCCCAAACTTATTCCGAATGACTGCGACCCCCGGGACTAGTAATAAATTCTCGTGTTCTTTGAAAAATCGACATCGTCACGACTCAAGTAGCCCTAGGTCGATACGCATAACCCCTAAACAGCCGCCTGTTAGTGAGAGACGCTAAAACTGCAAATTGAGCAAAATCGATCGTGGAATTGAGTCTGGACTTCGGTGTCGAATTTCATAAGCATACGCGACTATTTTTGCAAGGACAACGTTGTATAAGCGTGGCCAGTCATATTTGGAATCAATAGAGTTGGAAATTGGAAATTTGTCCTAGGACCGGAAAATTACCGTTTTGCCCTTGTACCCCTAAGTTGGAATTCCGAATTTTGGGAGATTAAATGGGATTATTTGAGCCTCAATTATTGATGGAAATAAAGGACCGTTTTACCCTAAGATATTTTGAGTGGGATTAATCCTAACCCTTGAACCAAGGACATGATGGTCATTTAGTGCAAAGTTGGTCACCTAACCCCACTTAGCCAATTTGCCTATAAACCTCTCTCATTCTCTCTCTCCCCCTCATTTATTTCCCCTCAAGCCAACCACTCCCCCTCCTCTCTCTCAATCTCGCCACTCTCCCTCTCTTCCTCTCCTTGCGTGGTCGTGAGAAGCTCACCGAACCATCGCCGCTCGCGCTGCCGAACACCAAGGCCGCCGTCCGCCGTCTCACCGTCACCACCACTCACCTGACCAGCTCTCTCTTTCTCCCTCTCCTCTCCCCATCCGCCACCGGTCAGCCCCTGCCTAGGATCGCCATCGCCGTTGCCACCATCGAGCGCCACCGAGGGAGTCGCCACTTGCTGCCTCTGGTCCGACGCGGAATCGCCACTATTCAGCCGCCCTCACCTTCTGTCCAACTTTGTTGGGAGCTTAGGAATCCAAGTGAGTACAACCCTAAACCCTAATTAGGCTAATGTGTGTTTCTAGATGAGTTTTAGGGTAATTTAGGGGTTAACATGCGAAGGATGTTAGGGGCTGTTACAGTGGCTGATTTGGTGGTTTAGCATGACAATTTTAATGAGGTTTAGCGGCTTAGAATATGCTGTGTGATGGCTGGAAATATTGGATTGAATCGGCCCGAGTTCGGCTAAGTTCGGGTTCAAATTGTGGAATATTGAGCGTGCCGTGCATTGTCCTTGTGGCAACTGATTTGGGGGATGTCTTGGAGAGTCAAATGGAGTATTTTGAGGATATATATTGGCCTAGAGTGACCTGTTTAGTGGCTGTCCATGCCGGGATTAAACTAGACTAGGCGCGATCAATTTAGGGGTTAAATTGTGATGGGCGATAGGGATTGATCTGGTGGCTATTTTACTAGCTTAGTGTGATGTTTTAATTGGGGTTTAGTGGCTTATAGCGTGTTGAATGGTGGCTGAGCTTAGGCGCCTTGATTCGGGCAAAAATGTGGAATTAGCGGGTGTGAATTGAGGGCCGAGTGGTGGCTATTTTCATGGTGATTCTTGTGGTCTAATGTGATGATTTGGAGATGATTTAATGTCCTAGGGTGGATTGTTCATGGCTGAATTGATGTCGGGTTGATTCGGGCCATATTTGGTCAATCGAAGTTTTAGGGCGAATTTCTTAGGGAATTGTGATCGATCCATGAGAAAACTGAATTAAGTATAACTTAATTGTGTTTGCGTAATGCCCTATGATGTGTTTGACGTGGCCAATTCATGAGATGCTTGATAGACTATCGGCATGAGTAGTTTTGATGTGTTAATTGCGTGAAATTGGTTGCCAATTTACATGTTGCGTTTGGTTTGGACTAATTGGCCTATTGGGCATATTGAGATGTGAATTGAACATATTGTGGCATTATTTGAATATAAAGCCAAATCATATTGAGTGCCTAGCGTGAATTTCACGAATGCCAAGTGCGAATATTATGGCCATGAGTGTGCATCTCGAGCAATGGCATAACATGTGCATATACAAGTGTGCACGAATGACATGAGCATGTGATCACCTAAAATGCCATGATGCGTTTTACGCGAGGTTCAGATAATAGCTGGTGATTCTGTACGTGTGATCACATAAAGCCTTGATGTGTTTTACGTGAGGTATTGAACCTGTCTTGAGGCATGTTACGTTGGACGATGCCCGGACTACCGGAAGATGGCCAACCTGATGCGTTTTACGAGGGTTTTGTGTCATGAGCCTGATGCATTTTACGCGGGTCAAAGATCGATCTCGAAGTGATAGACCTGATGCGTATTACGCAGGTCGGACCTGATGCGTTTAACGCGGGTCGGAGGAGAATTGATAAATTGCAAGTGTGCAATGGTGCAAGTGTGCGAAGTGCATTGATGAGACTTGAGCACGAGTGTGAGCACTGGCATATGCATGACATGCATTGTGACTAAGTGATGTGTGCATGTGTCGTGATTGGGTTCTGCATTATTATTGTGAATTACAAGTGCCTAACTTGCAGGGCCAAGGTAAGTTTTGGATTTGGGGCCGAGGGCCTAAGTCACTCATATTTTGGATTGTGTGTTGTTTAGTGCTCATCAAGAGGTGCATGTTAGCCTAATTTAGGTTTAGGGGGCCTACTCGCTGAGATTTATTTTCATTGTTGTATAAACCAAACTTTTCAGATCCCCGGCCTTGAGGATGGCAAGCGTTTCGATACGTTTTGGGAGGAGCCCCAGCTAGATATAGTGCTTGACCGCCGAGCCACATACCTCCCTTTTTGACGTTAGTGGCTGTTGACCCGTTTTGGCTTTTATATGTTTATTCTGTTGTAATAGACATTGTAAATCCCCGTTATTAGTGCAAGTTGTATTTATGGTGTTACTGCTATCCTTGGTCTTGTGGTTTTTAGTTTGTACGGGTGTTATAATGCTTCCGCGTGTGCTTGGTACTTTGTTTGAGCATTGGGTCAGCGACGCGTCCTGGGACGTCGCACTTGAATCGACTGCGGCAGGGATGTGGCGCGTCGTAGGGTGTGGGGTGTGACAATCATAGTAAGAGTCATGAGTTTAAATCTTTCCAGGCTCCTATTTTACCTCCTCAACTATATAATTCCATGCTCGATATTAGGCGAAAAGACCAAACTAAACTTGAAGGGGAGTATTATAATAATTAAATATTAAACCATGCCTTCATCTATCAGTTTAAGCTTTTAGAACAGCTAATAGCGATCTCACGAAATTTTACACTCTCTTTCCATTTTTGTAAGTGTGCGCAAATTTTGCACTAACGAAGCACAACATCATAATCATATTCAAAATTGATCAAATCTGCAATTTGAGACAAAATAACTATTGCGAAAAATCCCTAATTAGTTTTGAAAAATGACAAAACAATCTATTACTGGTAAGAATTACACTTAAGTTATTTGATGTAGGTAAATGCTGAATTATCAGACTTAGTCGATGAAAGGACTTTGTCATCAAATTCAATAAGTGTTATTTTTTACAAGTTTATGCAGGACAATCAAATTGATATTTCAAGATATCCAAATTGACAATCACAAAATTGTTCCTTAACACGAAGAACTACACTTATGGAAATCTTGATTTAATCGTATGGGTGATAAAATCACCTAGAGATAATGGTTCTTCTTTTAATGACTATATTTTTTTTTTTTGTGAAGTTTTCTCCAACGGGTTGATTTGGAGATCAATTCTCTGAATATTGTCCATTGGATAGATTGGAAGTAAAGAAGTATAAAATGAGTGCAAACGTCGTACAAGATGAACAATCAGAATCGAGAATTCCAAAGTTTGAATAGTGTACGTGATTATTGTAGATCTTACACACTTGTAATTATTGTATTTCATGTTGTGACTTTAGAAAGAAAATTACTTGATTGAAGAGTGTACGTGATAGTGTAGTCTATCATCTAAGAAGCACTACTCTTGCAATCTTTTGGTGATTCAATAGTGAAACACAGCTAACAAGCTACTAGCGTGGAGAGTAGACGTAGGCTTGATAAAGCCGAACCACTTTAAAGATTTGTGTACAGTATTTTCTATCCCTAAACTTTCATTTATTATTGCTGACATTATACTGCATACATATCTGTCAAATGAGTTCGTGAAAACATCATTTTAGTTATCAGACGCAATCATCTTACGATAACTTATATACAAGTTTGTCATATGCATCCATCTGATATTGTTCATACGAGTTATTGATCTTGACTATATTCATTCCACACGTTTAAATCATACAATTTGATGAAATCACATATTCACCCCCTTCTAGGTGAAAGCACTATCCATAACAATTGGTACCAAAGCCTAGTACTCATTTTTCTTTGAAGTGTTATTTTACTTCCGAGCTAACAATTCTTGATGGTTAGTAATGTTGAGTCAAGTCATAACAACAGACCACCTTATCTCAATGGAACTGAGTATAGTGTTTGGGAAAACAAGATGAAGACATTCATCTTGGGAATAGATTAGGATATATGAATCATTCCCAACATTTCAATCAAAACAAAATCCCTAGAAACTTCCAAAGAGCAAAATGAGACACCTTCTGCTGAAGGAATTAGAGAGCAAATCAGACCTCAAGCTCTATCTCTCTTGGCCAAGGAAATTTCCGAAAGGATCCATATGGATGTAAAGATCAGAATGACCATATACAATGGTCTAGCAAGTGTTGAACATAAACGAATTGCAAATCTTAAAACTGCAAAAGAAATTTAGGATTGTCTCGAGCTTGTTCATGAAGGAACAGAGAGAGTCCAGGAGACAAATCTCAACATTCTCCTTGGGAAGTATGAGTCCTTCACTTAGAAACCAAATGAAACAATTTCCGAGATGCAGAGCAGATTTATTGAAATCATAAATGGGCTTGAATTCCAAAACAATCCCGTCTCGGAACCTATGAAGGTGAACAAGTTGCTGAGAGCTCTTTCAGAAGAGTGGAACAACATTAAAGTTTCTATTCGAGAAACTCAGGGAATCAGACTACTCACAGTGGATGTACCTATCGGAACTCTTCAATCCTATGAAATTGAAAAGTTTTTAGAAACTGAAGAACCCAAAGGTAAAAAATTCATAATTTTAAAAACTAACATTGATTATGATGACACATATTCAAATAAAGATGAGGATGAAGATGAAGTGTTGGCTCTAATGGTCAAGAAACTGAGGAAAATGGCAAAGAAGGTGAAGATGAATAAGTCAAAGAATCAATTCAAGAATTCTGAGCCATCAAAAGCCAAGAAGTTAAACTTTAAAAAGAAATCAAGTAGCGAAGATGAGGAAAACAAGGATGTGATATGTTTCCACTACAAAAAGAACGGACACATAAAGCCAAAATGTCCTCTTCTCAAAAAGCACAAAGGAAAGTATGAACAATATAAGAAGGTTTTCAAAGCTGAAATGTGAAGTGATTTAGATGATGACGAGAGTGAACAAGAGTATGCCAATATCTACTTGATGACAAATTCAGACTCAGAATCAAGTTCTGATGAAGAAGACGAAGTAAGTAATTCCAAAATTCTTGAAGTAGTTGCTAATTATATTGATGAGTTAGTCTTTGTTAATAAACTTGCTTTCAAAAATATTTCTGTATTGAAGAAGGAAATTTTGTCCTTAAAAAATGCAACTCAAAACAAAGAAATTGATGAGTCAATTGTATATGTAAATGAATGTTTAAAAAAGGAAAACAATCTTTTAAAATAGCAAGATATCTCACAAAAAGATAAGATTGATTTTTTGCAAAAAGAAATTAATCTTATCAAGGAGAATAAAGAATTTCTTGAAAATGATTTATTGAAAAAGGAAATTTCTGATCTAAAAAATTTTTCTAATGAAAGTTTTGATCGTATCTCTAATGAAAAAGAACTTTTGAAAAAATGAAATTTCTAATATAACCAAGAAATTCTCAATGGGTTCAAAAAATCTTCAACATATTTTGTCAATTCAAATTCCTTATTATAATAAATCATCTTTGGGTTTTGAGAAAAATACTGAATTGAAAAATGCTTTTCCCAATGTCAAAGAAAGACTAAAGAAAAGTCCCCTCAAATTTGTGTATCAAAATTACTTTTAAAAGCAATTTGTGAAATTCAATGGTCAAACTTCTTATAAGTGCTCAAATTGCGGTGATTCAAATCATTGTAAGAGTGACTGTCCTAAAGTTTGGAGACTTATTTAAAGAGACATTCTGAGAATGATTGATCCTAACCAAAGTGGACCCAAGAAAATATGGATACCAAAGAAAAAGTGAGTTACTTATCTTTTGCAGATACCAAAGAAAAGAAAGAACAAGTAATACCTTAACAGCGGTTACTCAAGATAAATGACCAAAGACCCTCTGAAATTATCCAGTTAGAAAGAATTAAAGGAGGAAGTGTACCCTTTGGAGGCAACAACAAAGAAAAAATAATTGGCAAGGGAACTGGCAGAATCGAAAATCTTATTATCAATGAAGTCTCACTAGTTGAAGGTTTGAACTTCAATTTAATTAGCATTAGTCAATTATGTGATATTGGTTACAGAATCACTTTCCAAGAAAACAAATGTTTTGGGATAAGTAAAGACAACAAGCAATCACTTATAGGTCGAAGACATGGGAGCATTTACCTACTAGACACGAAGTCTAACAACTTGCAATGTCTCATTTCCATAAATGAAGAATCTGATTAGTGGCACAGGAAGCTCGAACACGTTAGTGTCAAGTTTATTTCCAAAATAGCTTCAAAGAAACTTGTCAATGGACTACTAGAACGAAAATTCAAGTGCACTGAGTTATGTTCAGCTTGCTTTAAAGGTAAATAGGTAAGAAGTTCATTTAAATCAATAAATTATGTCAGCACTAACCAAGCTTTGCAGTTGCTTCATATGAACATTTTCAGACCTACTCAAACTCTAAGTTTTGGAGGTAAGAAATATTGTTTAGTTATTGTAGATGATTATTCAAGATTTACTTGGGTATTTTTTTTGGCTCATAAAAGTGAAACATTTGAATATTTCCCAAAATTTACCAAAAAGGTACAAAATGAAAAGGGTTAATACTATTTCAAGTATTAAATTTGATCATGGAAGAGAATTTGAAAATCAAAATTTTTCTAATTTTTGTGATGAAAATGGTATTCAACATACCTTTTCCTCACCCTATTCTCCCGAACAAAATGGAGTAGTTGAAAAAAAGAATAAAACTTTGCAAGAAATGGTTAGAACTCTTCTATTTGAAAATAAAACTCCAGCACATTTTTGGACTGAAGCTGTATCAATAGCTTATTATATTTCAAATAAAATTTTTCCAAGATAAATTCTTGAAAAGACCCCTTTATAAATTGTTCAAAGGTAAAATTCCTAATATCTCATACTTTCGAATATTTGGATGTAAATGTTTTGTTCTCAGAAATCCTAATGATCGTGTTGGTAAGTTTGATGAAAAGTCAGATGAAGGAATCTTTCTTGGATACTCAACTACAAGCAAAGCTTACAGAGTATACAACAAAAACACTCAAACAGTGGAAGAATCATTGAATGTCAAGTTTGAATATTCAATTCAGACTCAACAAGATGACTCTGACACTGAAAATCCAGTATATCACAAAGCATTGGATGAATTGATGGAAAGTGGAAATGATTAGAATTAAAGATATGATGAAGCTCATAAATCATTAAAGCAACAAGACAATGAAGAATCATCAAATTTCAATGATGAAAACAATGAAAGATTTAACAAAAACTGAAAGCAAAAATCTAGTCATCCCAAAGACCTCATCATTGGAAATTTAGACGAAAGAATTAAAACCACAACAAAGGCAAAAGAAGTCATAAATACACTGGCTCTCATTTCTGAAGTCGAACCAAAGAATGTTAAAGAAGCTTTGAAAGATGAAAGCTGGATTAAAGCCATGCAAAATGAACTTTTACCATTTCAGATCAATCAAGTATGGGAACTCACTCCTAGATCCAAAAATCACTCAATTATTAGAACGAAATAGGTATTTCGAAATAAACTAGATGATCAAGGAAAGTCATCAGAAATAAAGCAAAACTTGTGGCCAAAGGATATTCACAAGAGGAAAGAATAGATTACGATGAAACGTATGCATCGATGGCCAGTTTAGAGGCTATAAGAATTTTACTGGCTTATGCTTGTTTCTGTGATTTTAAACTGTTTTAGATGGAAGCCAAAATCACATTCTTGAATGGCTACATCAAAGATGAAGTATATGTAGAGCAACCTCCTGATTTTGAAGATCCTCACAAGTCTAATTAGGTATATACTCTCAAGAAAGCATTATATTGTCTCAAACAAGCTCCACATGTTTGGTACGAAAGACTGAGCCATTTTCTAGAACAAAATAAATTCACAAAAGGTAATGTAGATACTACCCTATTCATCAAAAGAAAAGGTAAAGATATTTTAATTGTTCGAGTCTATGTAGATGATATTACCTTTGGTTCTACAGAACAAAAACTATGTAAGAATTTTTCTAAAATGATGCAAAATGAATTCGAAATGAGCATAATGGGTGAGTTAACTTTCTTCCTTGGATTACAAGTTAAACAAACCAAAAATGACACATTTCTTTGTCAAAAAAAGTATGCTAGGAAAATTGCAAAAAAGTTTAGTATGGTAAATTGCAAAAAGACAGAAACTCTAATGTCATTATTCATTAAACTAAACAATGATGAAAAAGGAAAATCAGTAGATAAAAAATTATATAAAAGCATGATTGGCTCACTTTTTATATTTAACTGCTTTAAGACCAGATATACTGTTCAGTATTTGTTTGTATGCAAAATTTCAGTAAGAACCAAGGAATCTCATCTTACTGCAGTCAAACGAATTATTACATATGTTGGTATCAATCATACACTTGGGTTGTGGTATCCAAAGGGATCAAATTTTGCTCTCATTAGATATTTTGATGCTGATTATGCTGGTTGCAAGATGGACAGGAAGAGTACTTCAGGAACATGTCAATTATTAGGATACATGCTTGTTTCATGGTATTAAAAAAAACAACAAAATGTAGCTCTTTCTATAGCAGAAGCAAAATATGTCTCATTTGGGAGTTGTTGTGCTCAAATCCTTTGGATGAAACAATAATTGAGAGACTTTGATATCAAAGACTCAACTATAGAGATCAAGTGTGACAATACCAGCGCCATTTATCTGACCAAGAATCCTATTATGTATTCATGAGCTAAGTATATCGATATTAAGTATCATTTTATCCATGATCATGTTTAAAAGGAGATATTAATGTTCAATTTATAGACATTAAATAGTAATTAGCTGACATTTTTACAAAACCTTTAGAAAAGAAAAGTTTCGAGCTTATTAGAGACAAACTAAACATTATTAACCCGCTTCATTGAGCTGTGCAATATGAACTCACATTGCATTTGATGACTTATTTGATCCAGCACATATTTGAAGGGTCTGGTTTTGGCGCATAACTCATTGTATAAAAAGTATGTGTCTCTCATATATTTTGAATGATATGATTGTTTGAAATAAGTTATCTTGAATGATACTGATTGGGAATTAAAATCCCAAAATTTTCGGAATATAATTTTTGAAATTTCCATTAACTATCAATTGACAGTTTCCAAAAAGGGCTTTGTGAGAATCGATATATTGTACTTCTCAGTTTAAACCGTTTTTCTTCTTCTCTCTCGCTATCACTCTCTCCTAACACATGATTTCCTCATTAAAACCCTAAAAATCTCATCTTTCTCTTCCGAAACCCAAAAATTTCTTCAATGGCGCCTAAATCGACCTCTACACCAAAGAAAGGAACCAAGGGCTCTAGAAGATCAAACCGTCTCGTAGGAATGTTCATCAGGGCAAAGCAAGGTGGAGAACCAGAGAAGATCGATATCTCTGACACGGGTTCTGACAAGGAGTCGTCTGAAGGTAATAAATCTCCGAGAATCCCCATCCATAACGTGATCGTTTCGTTAGAGCAAGACAACTGATAAAAATCATCAAACTACTTCGAGAAAATTGTAGTGATCAGAGCACCGTCAATGCAGTATGCAAAACATTAGGTTTTTTGTCTGAACGAAAAGTTGTGGATGAATATAAAAGGGGTATGAGGATTGGAAAAATACCCGCTGCTTGAAAGGGTATTGTGCTTAAATAGACATCTAATGTTAAGGAAACCACTATAACAAAGAAGAAAGGGATTCTATAAAAGGAAAAGAAAAAAAATAGAGGAACAGTCGAATGTTGGAGGAGATGAATTTGTTAGTGAGGAGGAACTCCATATTGTAGAAAAAAGCAAGAACATTGACACTAGGAAGGAGGAGAATGATGAGAAATTATACACTGAGTTTGTGCCTATTTCTAACATTCCTCCTAATAACAAGAAAAGTGACAGTTTATTTAGAAACAAAACCCATCAAATTACTTACAATTCTCTCTTAGCCAGCAAAATCATGAATAACAGAGTAGTAGACTTCAATTTCTTTGAAAACTTCAATATCAAGATTCATAATCTGATTGAAAATCTTGATTTTCAAAGAGTGTGCTCTCTCTCTCACAAGGTTTACCATGAACTCACTGCTTATTTCTATTCCAATTTGTCTTTCAATTCTCCTGCTAAGATTGAATTCTCTATTTTTCAATAAGATTATAAGTTAACAGCTTTTGATCTTTCCACCATTCTAGGAGTAAAATATACTGAATTTTCTTTCATTCCTACCACTTCTAATTCAGCATACCGATCTTTGTCTGGTAACTCATCTTTCGTTAGAGGATCCACATCTCATGTATCTCACATTCTTTTTCCTCTCATTTTCATTTTCTTGCACAAAATCATCATAAACTGTCTTTGACCCAAAGGATCTTCCAAAACTGATGTCTCTCGATATGAGGCAAAGCTGATTTGGGCGATTCAAAACACATTTCCTATTTCTTTGTCCTATTTGATTCTTCTACAAATGTACATATCTGTCAAGAAGAGCAAATGTCAACTTCCTTATGGAGCTCTGACCACTGCTATTTTTGAGTTCTTAAAAATTCCCATTCCTGGAAAACTCAAAAGCAAACCCATTCAAACCATGACTGTAGGAGAACTTATGATGACTAAGATGGGATATAGGTTTAATGGAGAAAGTTGGAAGGATAAGAAGGGTAAGGTTATTCCAGTTGAGCTTATGAGTGAACAAAACAAGGGCTCTATTAATATACTTCATGAATCTAATGAGGAGAAGTCAGTTGAACCTCTCGTGAGAAAGAGAAAAGTAAAGCAAACTTCTTCAAGATCAGATAGATCAGCCAAAAGAAGACAAGTTGTGGCCAGTGACTTTGATGACATGGAAATATCCGAAGAACACTCTAATGAGCAATCTCAAGCTGATGACAGAAGCCTTGAGGAAATAAGGTTTACGTAATGGCTACTTAATCAAGAAGCCAAGCATAAAGCTCATGCAGATAGGCATGTTGCAACTCAGCTCGAAATTCAAAAACTGCGAAATGAGGATGAAAGCTTGATGCAATCCCTCAATAACCTCATCAACAAAATAGTTATGGATCATCAGCAAGAGAACATGGCCACTGTAGAGAAAGAAACTGAGGAAAGACCCCCTAGGAGACAGGAGGAGTTTGAGCATGAACATGTCATAGAGCTTGAAAGGCAGGATGCGCATGAGCAAGATAATGCTCAAAATGTTGAGGAAAATAACTTTGATCTGGTTGATATTCCGGAGGAGCAAAATCAAAATGCACAAGAGACAGACCCTTTAGAAGCAACATCTGTAGATTTCCCTTTTGAAGGAAATGAACATGAAAATGTTCCATCTAAAGCTCAACAAAAAGGAAAAGAGAAGGCCGTCCAATCTGTTGACATTCAGACCACAAACACTCCCTTTAGATATAACATCTCCTCATCTTTGTCAGATCATGCAGCCATTACCGATTTGAGGTAGAGGCAAGCTGCTATTCAAAATGAAGTCAGGGAACTCCAAAATGAACTCAAAGAAGGAATCCAGAAACTCAAGGACTTGATGGAACCAAGAATCAACAATCTGAAGATACAAGTTAGAACTGATGTACAAATTGCAACAATTCACACTGCAAATATTGAAGGACGGATTCATCATCTCTCATCACATATAGAGCAACGATTGAACCGACTTTCTAGCTTCAGTCTTGTCCAAGTGCCTTTCCCACCTGCATCTTTTGGACCGTCTTCATCTGAACCCTCAGCCCCTCCAGCAAATCAGCGAAACTGATCACATATCTTCCCATCAATTCATTTCTGAGATATTTGTTTCAATGTTCAATATTTGTTTTTGTTATGTTGGTGTGAACTTTGAATATTAACTTGTGATTCGACACTGGTTGTTAGACTCTTATGAACTCTTATTGAATTTTATTGATTATGCTATTGCTATTTATCCTTTCTGCTAATGTCAAAAAGGGGGAGAAGTATTATAAAGATTGTGAATGCAAATGTGGCATAAGCAGTAGAATGAGAACTAATATACTTAAATATTATACTAGTTTCAGTTATTAACAATGCCTTATATGCTTTGAATGTTATATCCTCTAACTATTTTGTTCACATAAATATTTCTAACACATAGGATACTTTTGTCATCATCAAAAAAAGGGGAGAATGTTGAGAAAAATCCCTAATTAGTTTTGAAGAATAACAAAACAATCTATAACTTATCAGAATTATACTTAAGTTATTTGATATAGGTAAATGCTGAGTCATCAGACTTAATCGATGAAAGGACTTTATCATTAGATTCAAAATTACTCGTCAAATTCAATAAGTGTTATTCTTGACAAGTTTATGCATGACAACCAAATTAATATTTCAAGAAATCCTAATTGACAATCACAAGATCGTTCCTTAACACGAAGAACTATACTTATGGAAATCTTGATTTAATTATATGGGTGATCAAATCATTTGGAGATAATGGTTCTTCTTATAACTGCTGTGCATTTTCTTTTGGGATGATTTCTCCAACGGGTTGATTTGGAGATCAATCCTTTGAATATTGTCCAATGGATAGATTGGAAGTAGATGAGTATAAAAGAAGTGCAAATGTCGTACAAGATGAACAATTAGAATCGAGAATTTCTAAAGTTTAAATGGAGCTTCGATCTTACACACTTGTGATTATTGCATTACACGTTATGACTTTAGAAAGAAAATTACTTGAATGAAGAGTGTACGTGATAGTGTAGTCTATCATCTAAGAAGCATTGCTTTTGTAATCTTTTGGTAATTCAATAGTAAAACACAGCCAACAGGCTGCCAGCATGAAGAGTGGACGTAGGCTTGATAAAGCCGAACCACTATAAAGATCTGTGTGCAGTTTTTTTTATTCCTAAACTTTCATTTATTATTGTCGACATTATACTGCATACATATCTGTCAAATGAGTTCGTGAAAACATCATCTTAGTTATCAGACGCAATCATCTGACAACAACTTATATACAAGTTTGTCATATGCATTCATCTGACATTGATCATATGAGTTGTTGACTTGACTTTATTCATTCCGCACGTTTAAATCATACAATTTGATAAAATCACCTATTCACCCTCCTCTAGATGAAAGCACTAGCCGTAATAATGACTACAATGGGTGATCTAAGACCTTGATTACACAACTTGAGCAAAGCGGGAAGATTTTTAATTACACAAGAATAAGTTCAAGCGAAAAATGATGCATAGTACCTAAATTTGACAATAGATTTCACAATTATCCTATAATAAAACTGGTTTTTATTAGGTTCATAATTAGTGTTTCGCTCGAATTGGATTCAATGATGAAATATTTTTACTAAAAGTTGTTCTTTGGTATTTATTAGAGGAGACAGGTTCTGTGGGCCTGTGGTGACTTCGGACAAGAAATATCACAGGTAGAAGAGAAAATCGATAATCTTCACTTTGAACAAAAATGTACATGCACAAACCGTATCAGAATTTAGTCTACAACAAAGCTTGAGAATATAGCCACTTCAACGAAATTGAACATACACAAATTATGCCAAAATTCAATCGACGATAAAGTTTGCGAACGTAAAGATGCAATGTTAGAATTTAATCAACAACGAGGCACCCAAGATATATATCAAAGATGCCTACCAGAATTTAATCGACGATGCGAGATTGGAAACTATAATTACTGCACAGAAAAGTAAAGATAATTGAAAATTAATATGTTTGTTTGTTTGTGTGCAAGGTGAAGGGGTCTCTAGTGGCTGAGCACTAGTATTTGTATTGCCCGTGATATTATTGCTCAAAAGTAGTTTCCTTGCGGTTTTAGCCATGCCTCCATATCTTCGAGGATCTTGATCCCATGTTCCCGTAATGCAACGATCTTGTGTTCAGGTGGTTTCTCCTTCAACATCGCACCTCAATCTTTCACCCTTGTTGAGTTAGCTTCATTTCTTTTCCATGATATGCTAGACTTTGACTCTCTCTTCCATGAATGATGTCAAAATTGGAATATCACAACTATTTCTGAGACATTCTGAAATTTGACGCACTTCAGATTTATAAAATAGATGATTTTATGGACGTACTTATAGTTAGATCTCGCCCAGAACTGATCACTCATGGGATACTAACCATTAGAGAAAGGCTAATTAGGAATTTAAGTTCGCTTGACCAAAGAAACTCGATTGTAAATTGACTTTCGACTATAGAAATTGTCGATGTGACATTTTAAGCCAATGTAGGCCGATCTAAGGATAACTAAGGATCGATTCGCCACTGTCATACAAGTGGATCACGAGTGATTCCGTTTGACTACGAGATGAATTGACGAATGATCCAGAACCTATACCAATCGATCACGCCCGTCGGAACTAGTTATCGATCCTCGCAATTACATGATAATCGAGGTCGTCACGATCCGAGTGAACTTAAACGTGGCTTGGTTCAGTATCAGTCACTAGTTGAATATGCGAATTTTCCCATAAGCCACTCGTTAGTCTGAGATACGCTCGAGTTATATTATTTAAAATTTAGTAATTAATTAGAGACCAAATTGGGCTTTAGAAATTTAGAAAGTCACGATTGAACATTTAGACGATGTTGTTATGAGCGTGATCAGCCTTAGAATAGTCCAAATCCACTAGAAAAATTGAATTTCGGCGAGAAATAGTAAATGACCATTTTACCCATAGAACTTTGTTAAGGCCAAATGTACGTGGAGAAGGGCATTTTGGTCATTTCACCTTAACTTTAGAAATGACAATTTTTGGACAATTTTGCCCTTAGATTTTTGTAAAATTTTCATTTTACCATTGAATATTTTTGGAAAAAATTCGATCTCGGCCGTTGATCTTAAGATAGGGATGAATCTCGGCTGTCGATTGAAAAGTTGAGAGAGGGGCAAGATGGTCATTTTGCCATAAAAAGGGTCCAATTATTGGTTTATAAGTCTATTTCTCTCTCTCCCCCCTCATTCTCTCTCCCTCTCTCGACTCACTCCTTCTCCCCCTCACCAAACGCCCACCCCTCTACCCCTTGGCTGCACCGCCACCGTCCGGCCACCGTCTGCCTGTCACCGCCATCCCGCCACCGAGCCGCACCATCGCCACCTTCACGCCGCCGTTTCCCCCCCCCCCCCCCTCTCTCTCTCTCTCTCTCTCTCTCTCTCCCTCCCTCCCATGGCCGAGACAAGCCGCCGCCGCCGCCATCACCGATCGCCACCGTTCAACCGGATTGTCGTAGCCACCACGTTCCAGCCACTTTGTCGCGCTTGGATAGGTTGATCTTGCTTAGGATTCCAAGTAAGTTACAATCTAAACCCTATTTAGGATATCGGGTATCAACAAATCTGTTTAGACACGGTTTAGCATGATTTCAGGGGCTGTTTTGGATTAGGGGCCTTAAGGAAGTAATTGGAATGTTTTGGTGGATAATTAGAGGTCGATTAAGGGTTGAGTTTGGTTGGTTTGAATGCTAGAAAATTCTGTTTGGCACGTAGAATGGGTAGTTTGATTCTGCAATTAATTGCGTGAAATTGTCGTGATTGTTGGGCTATAATTTTTGTGATGAAAAATAGCATGTTGTATGATGGTTGTATGTTTAATATGTGGGTTGAATTGTGATGATTGAAGTGGATTCAATTGAGTGCATTAAATTCATGCCCAAGTATGTGAACGTGGGAGATTTGAGACGTGTGTTGTGCGTGTGATCACTAAAAGGCCCTGAGGTGTGTTTACGTGGGATATAGATAAAATACGGTGTGTTGGCATGTTCGCGTGATCACTAAAATCCTTAAGGCATGTTTACGCGGGGAATTGAACTGGCCTGAGGTATGTTTACGTGGGTCATGATACGACTGTGAGAACGGGCCTAAGGTGTGTTTACGCGGGTCGCGATAAGAATGTGTAAGCCTGAGACATGTTTACGCGGGCTGAGAAAGTAATTGAGAATGAAATGTGTGATGTGGCAAGTGAAAGTGAGATCGGACCTGAGGCATGTTTACGCAGGTTGTTGGCAAGTTAATGAAAATGGTGTGATGGTGCATGAATGAGTGTGAAATGTGGAGTTCATAAATGTCATATGTTCGACATGCGCTTTTGGGCATGAGAATGGTTTGGAATGTGTATGTGGTTTAAAATTCGTGATTTTGAGACTAACGTGTAAGTTATGTATACCAAGAGCTCAGGTAAGTACATTGTATGTACGTTATGTGTGAATTGCTTGACTTTGTGTCTGGACTTGTCTGGAGATACGTGGTAGCCTAGATGGGGTTTAGGCTGTCAACTTATTGATATTCGTCTCATGGTTGTTTAACCAAACCATTTCAAAACCCCGCCTTGAGCCATGAATCCGCCACCCCAGCGTTTTGGTATACCGATGCATACTGAGCATTCAGTTATAGAGTATCCAGTAGAATACAATATGGCTTGGATTAATCATACGACCGTATTCTGGGTAGACATAGAGCAACCCCTCTGGCATGCCCACACCTATACTGCCTGGTGTTTCTAGGATGGGTTTGATGAGTTTGGCCCTGTCCGAGGTTTCGATGTCCCCTTTGACGGAGTGGGAGACTGGGATCCGTCAGCTATACCCTCTCCTGATGGCGAGATGACTAGTATAGACACTGTGATGCACCTAGGGGACTGGCAGACCTGTTATACGACTGGACGAACCGGCGGGCTTGAAGTCAAAGATGGCGCATTTAGGCAATTTCCTATATCACCATTTAGGCAGTTTCCTATATTACCATTTAGGCAGTTTCTTATATTACCATTAAGGCAGTTTCCTATATTACTATTTAAGCAGTTTTCTATATTAGGAAATTAGATGTTATCTTTAATTATTTGATTTCCATTAGTATTAAGAGTCATATCTCTATATATAAGATGTCCGTCTTGTAATCAAGACATAGTATTATTGAATAAAAATTTTGAGTTCTTTGGAGTTGTTCCAAATTTACGCTTTTTCTCTGCGTCAATTGGAAAACGAATTGTTCTTCTGTCTTGTTCAATCAAATTTTCTATCGCGTTTCGGCATCAATTGGTATCAAAGCACAGGTTGCCTGAATCAATGGCTGAACAGAATTGCGGTCGTGGATGGCGGGCTCGTGGTGGCCGGGGGTATGGAAGCGTTCCTGAAGCAGACGACCAACCGCGTCTAAGAGATCTGCGAGACGTAGAAATTGAAGAACAGAGAAGATGAATCCAGGATTTAGAGCGACAACTTGCGGAGGCGAGGTTGGGCGTTCAATCCGAAGAAGGAGCGGAATCTGAGGATTCATCCGACGATGAAGAAGAAGACGTAAACCCTTTCGGGGTTCTGAACCAGGGACGGAATCGATGAGTACAACTTGGAAATCAACGTTCTTCTCAAAATTTCGGAATGAAGACCGAGATTCCCGAGTTTAATGGTAAGGCTCATTTTGATGAGTTTATTGATTGGTTGCATACGGTAGAACGGATTTTTGATCTTAATGACCTAACTGAGGGGCAAAAAGTGAAGTTAGTGACTATTAGGCTGCAAAAACATGCTTCAATTTGGTGGGAACATGTGAAAAAGCAACGCGCTAGAGAGGGGAAGCCGAAGGTGGATCGCTGGGAGAAGATGAAAAAGTTATTGCAAAAAAAATTTTTGCCTACCCATTATAGGCAAGAGGCGTTTATTGAGTATCATAACATCAAGCAAGGTGATAAAACAGTTGAAGAATTTACTGAAGAATTTGATCGTTGGTGGATGCGTTGTGATGTGGCGGAGGAAGACGAGCAGACGATTGCACGATATCTGGCAGGGCTGCGATATGAGATCTCTGATGTTGTCCAATTACAGCAGTATTGGACGTATAAGGATGTGTGCAGACTAGCCCTAAAGGTGGAGGGGTAGTTTAAAAGAAAGAGTAGTAAGTCCAAGTGGTCTAGCAGCGGTTCTAAGTGGACAGGCAGCAGTTCCAAGTGGTCAGATAAAGAATCCCGGGAGAAAGCATGGAGTTCTTCGGCCCCGGCAACAGTTAAGGGCGCTGATTCAAAATCTGCAACAAAAGGAAAGCAGGGTAGTGCAGAATCTAGCAGGGGAGGAGCTGCAGGCAAACGATGTTTTAAGTGTCAAGGATTCGAACATTTTGCTGCTGATTGTCCGAATCGACAGTTTGTGACACTTGTAGATAATCCAACTTTTGATGAAGACCCAATTTATGACGAATCTGATGGCGAGCAAGCAGATGCGGATCCAGATCCGGAGGACATTGTCTATGTTGATTCTGGTGAGTCTTTAGTTGTGCGTCGAGTTTTAAATATTGTTGAGGTAGATGATGAATCGTGGCTCAGGCATAATATCTTTCATACTAAGTGTACTAGTGGGGAAAAGGTGCGTAGTATGATAATTGACGGGGGAAGTTGCGAGAATATAATATCTACCACTATGGTAGAAAAGTTAGGGTTGAAAACTGTCGAACATCCTCAACCATATAAGCTGTCATGGCTTAGGAAGGGGAATGAGGTAAAAGTGAGCAAGAGATGTTTAGTGCAGTTCTCGATTGGGAAGAAATATGTTGATGATCCTTATTTTGGGGATATCTGGAGGAAGAGCAAAATGGAGCCTTTTCAGCAATTTCAGATTGTGAAGGTTACCTATTTAAAAGTAACAGATTGTGCATTCCTCAATGTTCTTTGAGGGAATCTATTATTATTGAGGGACATGCAGGCGGTTTAGCTGGGCACTTTGGCGTGGATAAGACGAAGGCCTTGTTGAGTGAACACTTTTATTGGCCTCGGATGGAGCGTGACATGACACGTTTTATAGAGAGGTACATGGTATGTCATGTGGCAAAGACTAAGAGTACTAATGCAGGATTGTATATGCCTCTACCTGTTCCAGTTGCACCATGGGAGGACGTCGGTCTTGATTTTGTCTTGGGTTTGCCGAGAACGCAGCGGGGTAAGGATTCAATAATGGTGGTTGTCGATAGATTCTCGAAGATGGCCCACTTTGTCCCATGTAGCAAGTCCTATGATGCTTCACAGGTTGCTTGATTATTTTTGCAGGAGATTGTTAAGCTGCATGGGATTCCTAAGTCATTATCTCAAATCGTGATGTGGAATTTGTGAGTCACTTCTAGCGCACTCTTTGGAGGTACATGGGTACAAGTTTGAAGTTTAGTTCATCTCATCATCCTCAGATTGATGGTCAAACCGAAGTTGTCAATCGAAGCTTAGGGAATTTGCTGCGGAGTTTGATTGGAGATAATCCGCGACAATGGAACTTGGCATTGCCTCAGGCAGAATTTGCATATAACAGATCAGAGAACCGAACTACAGACAAGACTCCTTTTGAGGTGGTTTATGGACGTAATCTAATTACTCAATTAGATCTCACACCAATACCAGTTCTCAAGCAATTTAGTTCGGAAGCTGAAGAACATGCAAAACATATCAAAGAGCTGCATTCTCAGGTCCATAATCAGATCAACAGGCAGAACATGAAGTATAAGTAACGCGTAGATATGCGCAAGAAAAGAGTCGTCTTCAAGGAAGGTGATCTAGTTTGGATTCACCTTAGGAAGGAACAATTTCCAGCGGGTAGATTTGGCAAGCTTCAACCTAGAACTGATGGACCCTTCAAAGTTTTGGAGCGAATTAGAGACAATGCTTACAAGATCGAATTGCCGGGTAAGTATAATGTATCCGGAACTTTTAATGTAGCGGATTTGTCACCTTACTACCCTGAAGAGGAAGAAGGTCCTAAGGAGATTGATGACGGCAATGAAGGCGAAGCAGATTCGAGGACGAATCTTTCTCTAGCAGGGGAGGATGATGCACCTAGGGGACCGGTAGACCTGTTATACGACTGGACGAACCGGCGGGCTTGAAGTCAAAGATGGTGCATTTAGGCAGTTTCCTATATTACCATTTAGGCAGTTTCCTATATTACTATTTAGGTAATTTCTTATATTACCATTAAGGCAGTTTCCTATATTACTATTTAAGCAGTTTTCTATATTAGAAAATTAGATGTTATCTTTAATTATTCGGTTTCTATTAGTATTAGGAGTCCTATCTCTATATATAAGATGTCCGTCTTGTAATCAAAACATAGTATTATTGAATAAAAATTTCGAGTTCTTTAGAGTTGTTCTAAATTTACGCTTTCTCTCTGCATCAATTGGAAAATGAATTGTTCTTCCGTCAAATTTTCTCGTTCAGTCAAATTTTCTATCGCGTTTCGGCATCACACTAGTCTCGCACAGTCAGGATATTAGCATGTTCCTGCAGCGCCTGAGCCTACAGTGGCGGAGCCGGAGGAGTCGCAGTCCAGATACGATCCGATAGATTTGGACTTAGGTGTAGAGCCGGAAAAGGAACCTGTAAAAGAGCCACCCAAAAAGGAGTATGAAGAGGCCCCAGAGGAGGAACCAAAAGCAGAGTCAGAGGAGGAACCGGAGGAAGGATTTTGAGGAGAAGTTTGAATTAGAGGAACGGATTGAGGTTCCGTTGCAGTCAGGGGACGAAGATAACCCGATTGAGATCGAGGCAGACTCAGAATCTTCAAGAGAGCATGTGCCTTACGGGGATTCAAATTTGGATTTTGGAAGACCGAATCAGAGTGGACGCCATTTACAGGGCGTAGGAGCTAGACTAGGGGTAGCTAAACCTTTTAAAGTGTCCCATTTTTTGAAATAGAATATACCCAGACTACTAATTCTTTTAAGGTTGGAGACGTGATCCATAGAAGCCAGATGGTGTGTGTATTATAGATTTGAGATAAATTTGGTGAATGCATGAGATGACTAGTTGTGGTGTAATGGATGAGAATGGACATTGTAAATATGTCGAGGTGTAATATAATGTTTGGTGGCTTGGTGATTTATTTCTCCCTAGTACCCTATATTTTTTTTGTTAGGGTTTATATTCTTGCTTCCACCACATTCGAACTCTAACATGATCGTTTAGGTCGGCGACGTTTCCTGGGACGTCGCACTAATTCGACCGAGCTTGGGCTATGGCGCGCTCGATGGGGTTCGGGGCGTGATAGTTTCTTGGCACTTGTCAGATATCCCTCCCCTGTTCGGAGTCTCAATCGGTGATTCTCTTTATCAGTATCTTTGCCAACCAACTCTACTATGACCTCATCATCATCAACCATACACCGTCGTATATTGATAGCTAATTAGTGGTCATCGATATATGGTAATATTAGTAACATTTGTTGTGGCCATCGATAATGACTCGTGTGTTTAATAATTACTTGTATTGTAGTTGCGTGCATATCCATATCAATGACCTGGTCAATTTTTTGTGCAAATAGTTAGTGTAAGAAGTCAAATTTGCACGGTCCTCGTTAAGTAGTTGATATGAGAAAAAATTTGGTTACATCACTAATTTCAAATACATATGTCACATATCAAAAAAGGATCATTTAAGTTGTTTCATACACTACGAGAATGCGATAATGATAGAAAAAATCTCACGAAAATTAGTTGTCATCAGTTTTAGGTCTCGTTTAGTTCCATGACAAGAAGTCCTTAAATGGATTCACATTCCAAGTATGAAACGAGATCCATTTTCAATTGTTAGGTCTTGTTTGGGCTTAACCCATTCATAAGACTAACAAGTTGTTCATGAACCTCCATGTAATCGGATTTTTACACCCATTTCCCAGGATTTTAAAATAAATGAAATAGAGAATAGCCATCAGATAGTAAAACTCACAATCAAGTACTTGCTAGGGAGGGAAAAAGGAAATTTTCTAAGTGGACGATGATTTATGTTCTTCAAGTGCTACTCTTTGCACATATTGGAAGGCCATAAAATCCATCTTTTCCTCCCCCCATCTGTCACTTTTTTCCCTAGATTGTACCCCCACTATCTTTTGTTCCCAATCCTGTTAACCCTTTTAACTCTATTTCCACCCACTTTACGTCGTATAAAATGGAGGACTTTAGATTCGACCACTTCGAGTCCCTTTAAAGTAATTATCATGAAAGGAACGTACCCATGTTCTTCCATTAAGTTCTTGACTCACTCATCGACTATCTTTTTGACAAATTTGGGCATCTTCACCACAAAAATTTTAGGAGAAAAGAAATTGCATATTGCCATTTTTCCCCCCTTAGTGACGTTCAAATAGCACAATAAAGACGGGCTTGAAATTTTTCCAAAGTGTGTCTATCCTATAATGCCTTTATAACGTGTCATAGAACAGAAACATCCACTACGAGCTGAAGGCATTATCACAAGGTTTTCCCATCAAATTTCTTCACCGTCAGTCTTGTTCCAAGTGCGATGTTTGCAATTCATTGGACAATATTTGGGTCTATACTTGAAAAAGCAGTACATTAACCAATGCTAACTTTGAATTGACTCTTCAATGTTACGATATGAAAATTAAAGAGCATAAGAATCCTGTTTGTTTCACCTGGGCCAAGCCAACTGTGAATACCCACATATGGTGGTAAACAATTGTGGGCGGATCTTACTTAGGTATAATATCACAAATCCTCAACCATCTAATGTGGGACTTGAGATGTTACAAATTCCCCCACTGAAACTAATGATGCCCTTGTCAGTATTAACCGTATTGCCGAGCAATGCTCCCCATTTTTTGTGTTGTGGATCCATTCTTTTCCCTTCCACCATCCTAAAAGCCCATGATGAGCCGCACCTTATCTAAGCTTTCTGCTTGCAATAGTTCTCTTGTGACAATCAATCTCCTCCCTCATCAAATCGGTCGTGAACTAGTATGTTTACAAAGCACACATCTATTGAACAGAGTCTTGCTCTGTTTCATTATGAACAACCTAACTCCTTTCGTATGGGTCAAACCATGCGAAAGAAGTGCTCTAAGAAAGATAATAAATGAATTGAGAGAAATGCACTTACATTGAATCAAAATAAGGGCATAGAGCCCCTATCTATAGCCAAATATGTGTATCGAAGGGGAATGTTCGAAAGCATATCCCTGTTGATGTAAAAGCAAAGGAAAATGATGCAAATGATAAGAATTATGATGGGAATGAAAATAAAGTGCCATTAATTGCAATATGGGCCTGTGGCTGGCTCGCGAAATGGGGCCCGTGTAGCCCAACCCACGGCCATGTCTTAGCTGGACAACCGTCGTGACTATCATGTGGCAGTTGCCTATTGGCAGTCTCACCACTACCAATGGCCAATAATTTATCTTTAGTAAAGCTAACTATTATATAATTTTTAAATAGTTGAGCCCATGTTTGACCTCTCATAACTTTTTAGTTCAATTTTTGATTGACCCCCTGTTTTGCATCCATGAAAAGCTCATGACATGAACTTTGTGAAAATAAAGTCCGATCTTTGAAAAGTTATCAAGATTGTGAATTTCAGAAAGCGAGCTAAATGGATGGTTGCGATAATGTCATGCTTAATTATGAAAATTTAGATAATCATACATATGAGGCACTTATATTATGCTAACCATTATACTTTGAATGATTCATAATGTAATAAACAATTATGTATAACATATGCATTGTTACATCAATCATTTACTTATAATTGAAATTTTTTTTATTAAGCATATAATATGTGGTTATTTCAAAGTAACTATAATTAGTGTACCATAATGTAACTAATATAAGCAAATTAAGTTACAATTAACAAAAATTTAAAGTACATTCGATGAATATTGGTAGAGTGATTGAGACTTGGGAGGAAGGAGACGATGGACTTGTGGGATCATTGTTACAGCTACACTGTAATAGGGGTTACTCCGTAAGCTAATAATGTAAGTAAAAATTAGAACATGCAGTCAATCTGTAATAAACGTTAAAATACAATAGTCGTTACTATAATTAAACTTTGCCGTTCGATTGATGGGAAAGGGGACGATCATTTCCTTAAGCTTGGATGTGTAACCGGTAGAAGTCCCTAGAACTTTTCCAAGGGACCAGTATCACTCCTGTTACAGTTTCATCAAACCTTTTCCAGTGGACACTGCTTCTGTCAAACGCCTCCCATCGCCAAACCATCCTCGACAGAGACGACGTGGACACAAGAAAATTGCCAAGTCAATGTGGGGCCCACGGACTTTGAATGATTAGGATGCCAATAGGAGCATTCATTGGGGGTGTGGATCTTGATTTACCACCACCATAATCTATTATAACAACATATATTACTCCATCAAGATGATGACGTGGCAAGCAAGTGCCAAGTCAATGTAGGGCCCAGCTGCGGGCCCCACGGATTGAATGATTAACATGCCATTGGGTCATTCCTTAAGTGTAGATTTGTCAAAATGAGTCCGCAACCTATATAAGAACTCGTTAGTACAAAATAAAGATGCCAAAATAATTGGGTTATAAATGGGTCCATTGTGAACCCATTTATAATCCACTTAAGGCTTAAGTCATTTCAAGGGCCCCTACCTTTTCAGGTAAAGTCATAAGTATTTTTAAAATTTTTTATTTTTTATTTTTTATTTTTAAATTTTTTTTATAATTTTTCTTTATTTTATTTTTTCTGTCACCGGCCATCACTTGTGATCGGCAAGGGTCAGCCGGTGGCCCTCACCAAACATAGAAGAAAAAAGAAGGAAAAGAAAGAAAGGAAAAAAAATGAAAAAAATAGAGAATTATAAAATATCAGAATTTTTTAAAATTAAAAATTATAAAAAAGGCTTGTATTGTTTTCCATATCATAAAAGAATTTAAAACGAAAAGAAAGAAAAAAAATATAATTTTTTTAAATTATAAAAATTGTCCACTAAATTTGTATTGCAAGGAAGTGTTTTAGTAATATAAATTTTTATAAAAATCATAAGAAACCAGTTTACCTAGATTAAATTAAATATGGAAGTCTTCTAGCAATAAAGGTCGGGTCGGATTGGGTCGGGTATGAGTTTGGCCAGATATATGACGAGAAATTTACGTTACAAATAAATAGATCATAAACGGGTTAATGGATTAATTTGAATCGGACAATTTATGATCCGATCTAAATTTGATCCGACACATCTATTTGACATATGTACTTGGGTGGATCTCGATTCACCACCATTCTCTATTCTTCTATATCAATCATTCATGTTTTGTCAGGGCCATCCAAGAGGACCCCTGAGATAAGCTAAGCTCGCACAATCAAAGACAACAATAATGAGCCAAAACAACGTTATCAGATCATTAATGAAGTGCCAAACATGGAGACCCCACCAGTTACAAGCAAAAAACCGAGAAAAATCGGGGTTGTTTTGTCAATTTCGCAGTAGGTTGGCCCTCAACATGAGCTATAGGGTCTATGACAAGGCTGTCTTTGTCCTAATATTGTGCGCTTACGTCAGGACAAAACCATAAGCTAGAGATCACGCCCTATTCAAAGGTAGAAAAATTTATACGAATGAATGGCCAGTCGAAGCTATGACCGGACCAATGGTACGCGGCCGAATTTCAATGATACACGGACCATGGGAAAAAAAAAAAAGCTATCATAGTGATCAGATTGACAAGTTAATCGAAATTGGTGACTATAATCACAATCATTCGCATGAAATTATACAGATCCAAGTGGATGACTATGGATATAGCTTTCTTAGGCTATACAGATCAGGTGATGGAAACTTCGTAAAACGTTAACATAGATAAATTTATGGAAACTTGTGTCATTGCTCTACAGTTCAAGTGGATGACCGGCGTCATGTCATCACTCTCTGTTTTAGCTAGATTCCAGTTATGCGCCAGTTAACCCAAAGGTTGGGGCAATTGATTGTGGGGTCCGGGATTTTCAGTTTGGGAATCGAAAATCACATATTAAATCCAACTAATTGCATGTAAATTATCCTGAGTCAGGGCCACTTATAAAAGATAAAGGCCTGGACTTGATTGGTTTATATGGTTTATAGGGTGTTTTATAGGTTTTCAAGTAGCTAGGTCTCTCCAACCATGTCTTTGGATTATAAAAAAAAAAACATTTATGCGGCAACAATTTCTAGATATTTTCATTAAGAGTTAGCCTTCTCCTAACCTTAAAACACGCCTTGTCCCGAAAGCCACGGATCTTATCTCGCATCACTATCCACTGAGTCAAAAAGGCTAATTAGGATAATCGATTGAATTATCATAGGAGCCTTCATCTAAAGAACTATATTTCGAATGAATTGAATTTTCTGCAAACAATAGAGCATGACAAAAGTTATATATTTTAACCCGTCTGAGTGTATATTTATTATTATATATGTTCCCTTTTGAACTTTGTTTTAATATTGTTATTATTGTTAAACATTGTATTGAATTAACATCCTCACTGTTTAATAATATGTTATAAGATATTGTTTAATCGTTTTTTTAATTGATTATATTTTTGAGAAAAAGGGTTTGTCTAACATGGTAGGTGGTAAGAAGCAAGTATGAAGAAAGTATGAAGAAAAGTGCTCCCCCTAAACTCCATGAAATACCAATTTCACTAACACCAAAATCAAACAAATTTTTAGTACTGCTAATTTCTGAAGACACTAAAAATAAACTTTAGCAATTTGCGCATCAGCGATGGTATCATCATCACCGAGCACACTGATTGGGGCACATCCACTAAAGTGGCCTTTGAACGGGACCTACTGCCGGCTTAGGGGCATTTGCTACTCAAATGGTTGTACCTGGAATGTGGCTTTCGATCTCTAAAAGGATATGCTATAACTATTTGATCTTGATCAAATGACTTTGGATCTCTTTCTACTTCTCTAAAAGGATATGCTATAACTATTCGATCTCGAGCAAATGACTTTGGATCTTTTTCTACTTCTTGAGTATCCGTATCAGGATATAGAACTCAATATCGATCCATCTTAAACTTGAACAAGTGCTCCATAGATTCAATTGCTATTGCTTCTAGCCAACATTGGCTATGGATCACGGCCATCATCTTAAGGGCCTCTTGGTACGGGCTTGGAGTGTTGGTCCTGGTGATGACTCTTTAAGGTGCGCATGAAACCATTATATTTCTCTATTTTTTCATTTTTCTATTTCCGGGAACAGATTTGGAACAAAAATCCATTTAGTAACGCAATTTCATTTTTTTTATTTTTGGAACAAATTTTTAGTCCAGAAATAGATTTGGAATAGAAATGACAAGTAAAATTTTCTACTTTTCTATTTCTAGAACAAAAAGAGAAATAAAACCTCTTATCATCGCTAGCCCTTGCCTCCCACAGCTTGCCATCGCCCAGTTGCCGCTGACCATTGTTACTGCCAGCTGCCGTCGCCCGTCAATGAATGAAACGGAGCATAAGAGGGATAAATTTTGTCGTTATCAAATAAATTTTTGTTCCAAAAAGAGAAATTGTATCATTATCAAATGCGCATCTTTGTTCAAAAACTCATCCACATAATAGAAACTAAAAAATCTATTTCTGATCAAAAATGTATTTGTGAAATAAAATGATTGTAATTCGTGTCCTTAACTAACATAGTTAAGGGAATTGAAAGGGATGTTATTAGTAATAGATTGGTCCCCTTCTGGTCTAGTCGGATACGCCAGACTTTACAAGACACGAACCTGGCCTTAAGGGCCAGACAAGGCCCCATGGAATCTAAACACAAATAGCCAGACAAACTTATAAGTACACTTTTCTTCATAATATACATATATATGTGTGTTTATATTTATTTAATTACACTCCTGATACACTGAATAAAATTAGCGGACAAGAAAATCGCATTGCCACACCCAAAAATTTCTTCCGTGATTGGGTGGCCGTGAATGAACTGGAGATTTGAGAAAAGTCAAGTCTTGGTGGCTACTAATTTTGTTGCCAATGCTTTTAATAATCCATGGTAAAGTCAAATCCTCGGCAAATGATTTAGTTCTTTTTCCTGGAAGCGAAATGAATCTAGTTTTGACCCCAAAAACAAAAAAATGAATCTAGTTGACGAAGAAAGAAGTAAAATCCTTTCATAAACTAGGACAAAGGGGTTGATCTATCTGACGGTAGTTGCAATCTGTGACCTTGACGATGCAAGGAGGACAAAGTGACCGGAGAGTGACCGTCACTTCGTCCCCTTCCGGTCACTCAGTGAGTATCCGTAACCAAAAGGATTGTACCCATTCAAGAAGTTGCCGGCTCGGTGCCTTGTCATTTGATGGAAACCGTTGGACGAAAATATTCATTCTGAGTCGCAAACAGCGTTGTTTTCATTGAAAGCACGTCTCAGGTGATCGCGGTGCATGTGAGCCCAAGTCACATGCATCCTTAGATCATGTTGGTGTCGTATGGGAGCAATCTCACACAACAGTGTATATGTTGCGTATAAAAGTTTATGCTTGTCAAAATGGCGGAGGAGAGAGTGCAAAGTCATAAACCATCTTAATAAAACTTAAAAGTCAAGACAAATCATAATGGAGTTTTTGGTTCTTTGCATATAATTTATTGCAAGCACTTGATTCATCTTCATAAACCCTTTACGGTTAGCGCAGTTTATTGGGGCATTGAATGATTTCTAGCTTAAGAACTAGAGTCATCCATTCGAATCTCATCAATTACGTGCAAATTACTCTAAGTTTGGGTCACTTGCACAAACCGATAATTTGGACTAAATCCGTTCATAAGGCTAACGGGGTATTTTATGGACATTTAGGGTGGCAGATTTCCGTGCCCATATCCCTGGATTATAAAATAAATCAAATATAGAATAGCCATTAGATAGTAAAACTCACAATCAAGTACGTGCTGGGGGGAAAAACTTTCTAATGATGTTTGTTCTTGAAGAGCTAATCTTTGCACATATTGGAAACCATAAAATCCATCTTCGCCTCCACCAATCTCTCACTTTTTGCCCTAGATTGCACGCCCACTATCTTTTGTTCTCGATCCAATTAAATACCCTTCTAATTCTATTTCCACCCGCTTTACCTCGGTATAAACAGTAGGCCTTTTGATTCGACCACTTCGAGTCCCTTTCAAGTTATTATCATGAAAGGAACGTACCCATGCTTTTCCATTAAGATATTGACTCACTCCTCCACTATCTTTTTGACAAATTATGGCATCTTCACCACAAAAAAATATTTAGAAAAAAGAAATTGTACTCGCTATTTTTTTCCCTTAGTGACGTTCAAAAAGCACAATGAAGACAGGTTTGAAAATTTTTCCAGAGTGTGTCCATCCTGTAAAACCTTTATAACTTGTGTCATAGAACAGCAGCATCCACTCCGTGCTGAAGGCATTATCAAAAGGTTTTTCCCGTCAATTTTCTTAACCGTCAGTCTTGTTCCAAGTGTGATGTCTGCTATTCATTGGATAATATTTCGGTTTACACTTGAAAAAGCAATACATTAACCAATGCTAACTTTGAATTGACTGTTCAATGTTAAGACATGAAAATTAAAGAGTGCAAGAATTCTGTTTGTTTCACTAGAATCAAGCCAACTCTGAATACCCATATATGGTGGTAAAAAATTGAGGATGGATGTTACCTAGGTATAACATCACAAGTCCTCAACCATTTGTTATGGGATTTGAGATGCTGCAAAATCTCCCACATAAACCAATGACGCCCTTGTTGATACTGTCTGATAAATATATAAAAATAGAGTTATTTTACCTATTTTAAGCAACAAATAATGCAATATTTGTGAGAAAATATTTAGATTTCTTTCTATTTACTCAATTTTTTCTTATTTATGCAGAATAATGAGACATGGAGAAAACAAAGAAAAAATGGCAAAAAGAAGGAAAGGAAGACTTTACCCAAAGAATAGTTAAAAAATGGATGTCAAATTGGGAATTCTGTGATGTATTCCTTAATTTTACAAGAAAAATAAGCAATTGTCTTGTGTTAGGAGTCTTAGATGTTATCCTATTTTATAGGATAACATTGAGAGCATAGAGGAACGACTAGTTTTTTTTAATCATTTTTGTTTTCATTGTTCTGGGAGTTTTTCAAGTATTTTAAAGAAAAGACATATAGTGGCAACATAATTCTTATTCTTTAATTCAAGATATTTGGTTTAATTTATATTTTCATTTCTTCTTCTATTATGTTCTAATTTTCTTTTGCTAAAGCTACAATGTAACCTGACCATAATGATATGAATTTAATGTTTTTTTGCATTGCAAGTGATTTTATTCATGTGAGTTATATATTATTCTGCTTAATGCCTTTAAGTGACTAACTACCATTTGAACGATCTGATATGCATGTTTGAGACTGTAACATCCACGATTCTAGCCATGAGAAATGGCTATGGAACTGAGATGCTGATAGTGGGGGAAATCGGCCATGGTCCAATCCAAGAAATGGTCATGGATCTATCAACCCGATAGGAAGGGTGACTAAGGGATCAGCCATGGCTTGATCGAAGGATCAGCCTTGGAATGATTGGGGGATCAGCAGTGAACCAATCCACTAACCACGCAAGTGACCTGAACTATCTAGCTGTAGATCGGCTGCTCGACCATAAGGGTTGGTCATGGGGCGGTCACGTACGACCGTAGATCAATGGATGATCATGGATCGATCCCACACAGTTTTGTTTCGAACGCGGGTGGTTCCGCACAGTCATATACCGACCACAGACGATCATGGATCGATTCGTGTGACCATGTGTCAATCGCGGAAAGATCGATCCACACAACTACATGACAACCGAGAGTCGGCCACGGATCAATTATGCTCAACCATGGACCGGTCATGAACTAGCTACGGGCCACTTGCGATGGGTCACGGACCGACCCTAGATCGGTCACAAATTGGCTTGGCGACCTTGCCGTTAGGCCATGTGCCAAGGCGCGAGCCTAGTCTTATGCAAGGCCATGAGCCGACCTTGTGCTAAGACCTAGACCCTGTCACAAGGCCATGAGCCAAGGCAGGCAATGGCCATGTACCTGACCCTGCACCTGGCCAGTGCCGACCACGGAGCCCACGAGATGGGTCACCAGCATAGACACGCCAGGCAAGTTCGGCCACGACCAGCCTCACCTGATGGTGATTCAACTACGAACCTCGGTTCAGTTGGCACGATTGATCGTGGATGAACAAGAGAAACTCTTACCCCGACTAAGTTAGCGCTTCTAATAGCTCAATTCTCTTGTTTGCTATATTCTTTGGAAAAGGACATAATAAAAGACTCTAGAACATTTGGTCATTAAATGCAAGGGATGAATCATCCTCCTAGGTGACCTTATGAAAATTAGGTAATGATGGCCAAAGATTTGCCTTTAAGAAGAAGCAAGTGACTTAATGGCTTAGGTGTACCAATTGGAAAGGCACACATTGGCCTTCAATCATTTCCCTAAAAGCTTAGGGTGCCACACCATTCCAATAGGCGTGCCACCTCTCCCTAGTAAGCATACCACTCATCCAATAGGCTTGCCATCTCTTCCTTATAGGCATGCCACTTCAAGAAAGCCTATTAGGCCATTTGGTCAAATAATGATGAGGATAGAGCCTATAAATAGAAGCATCCCCTCCTTCATTTACCCATTTGGCTTACTATCTCACCCTTCACCCCCTTGCATGCCTCGTCTCCTTTTTTTCGGCAATGCACACCCACCTTGTCACGCCTCGGATCCCGCGAGCGCGCAACATCCTGCAATGGTCGTTATGACGCGACGTCCCAGGACGCGTCGCCGACCCAACATTTTCTCTTATGATTACACATGCGGAAACTAAACAAAGATTCACCCATACAATAATAATAAACAAGGATAGATAGAAAAACGGTTTACAACCTTGAAATCAAAACACCATCTTAACATTTATTTGATTAACCCCTGGGAATATTTTTTTACAAGCCCACCTTGGGCATATCCATAAAAGTTTGCAAATAGATGTCAGGCTGGGGTCAATCTACTTCACCAAAAGTCAGCTTCTAGGCACCCCGAACCATACTGAGTGCATCAACATGCTAAGGGCCTGAAAAATGTTTAACAACCACAAATGAGATAAAATCTCAATAAGTCAACGCTTAAGCCCCTTTTAGAAGGCCAACTCACCTTGGGGGTCCCTAATCACATGATCATGCACTAGACACAAATCATTAACCAACCATAGGCATCCTTACCTTGCCTTGGCACACACATTATGCATAACATAGATAGTCATATGTCACAACGATGCATCAAACATATCACATACTCAGAATGTGTAATGAAATTTCTCATGCATCAGTGTATCACAGTTGCACGTGTCTTGATTATAAAGCAAAATCCGCTTGGGCACGTCCCATACCATGCCTAGCAGTTTTTACCCCATAATCAAGTACTATGCATCACACGTATTCCATTTATTATGCCCCATCGAGGCTACTATACATCAAGTGATCTGCAGCAAGATAGCAGTCTACCAGTAAAAACCGGGCTCCGTCCCGCCCCGTCCGGCACGGCTACGTCAAACGATCTACAGTAAGACGACATTCTAATACGGCAACATCAAACGATCTACAGTAAAATGGTATCCTGTAAAGAGCATTGAGTCTGGCCTCAGACCGCAACAAGGCATCCGGAGTATCGGCAATCCAGATAATCTCCAAACATTCAATAAATCGAGTATTGTCAAGTAATCTACAGCAAGACCTCGATAAATCAGGCATCGTCAAGCGATCTACAGCAAAATGGCTCCAACGTGTGACCACACGAGCACACAAGCATTCAGGCCCATTCTTATCTTTTCATTTAGCCAATGCATCCATGTATTGTGCTCACATCAATGCCACACAACAATAACAAGTGGTCACACATGCAAATAGTCAATCGACTTCGTGAACGTCCTTTTGAAACATGAATATACAAAACCATTCAACATCGGATCATAGCCAAATGAACATTATTGAAAACTAGGTAATTGTGGTTACTGTCTCTACTAGGCCGGAAATCGAAAGCCAAAGATTTCAAGTAAAGACTGGCAGATTATGAAATTCTAGTAAAACTGGACAGATTTGCATGATTTGGGAAATCAACTTCAAAAGTATAGCAAATGGTTTCCAAAAATTATACAATTCGAATACGTTATAAACAAGACCTTCACAAATATTTTCCATGAGAACACAATCCCAAAATCCTTATACAAAGATCACTTTTGATGGCTCGAAAAATAACCCAAAACTGGTCCGCTGGAATAGATGAACTGAACCACAAGAAATAGTTGTTTTACAAACCAAATCTTTTCAAAACACTTTGAAATTTTTATATGTTGTAGACATGGATTTCATTTACAAATCTTGTGACGGAAGTATGTTCGAAATCGAACTGGAAATTTTTATAAAAATCTGAGAAGGCACGAAGGTCATGGAATCTACAGTACAAAACAGTTTTGATCCGGTAAGAAATTGGACCTTCGTATAACCCATTTGAGCTCAGAAAAATCCAAAATTTAAGTATGTTATAAATCAAGATCTTGTGAACAACTTTTATGAAGAACACATTTCAAGATTCTAACAACAAAATGCTCTATAAAAATGGAAAACCAGGGACATACAGTAAAATCATTTCTGAAATCAAAATAAAAACTCCAAGAAACGCCTTCAACTTTGAAATCCACCACTTCTCAGTCATGAAAATACCACACCAAGAGTTCAAATCAACATCCAACATCTATTTCAATTTAGTCTAGCAATCAAGATTTGCCAACGCTCATTCTAGGAGTTCAAACATACTAAAACAATACCCAAATCAACTACCCAATACGAGTTAAACATCCTAAACAAGGGATTAGATGTTAACTTACTCGTTCAAAAATGACAACAACGCGAGGACGACGGCAACGACACGAGTTGTCTATGGTGGCCTCGGCTTGACACGGCAAGAGGCAAACAGCGGTGAACGGCACACGGCAATCTACGGGGCTTAAGGGTGGTGGCGTGAGGGTGTTGGTGGGTGAACGGCGGTGGTGGGGTGATTCAGCCGAGAAAGAGGGAGAGAGAGAGAATAAGAGAGAAAATGAGGAAAGAGAGGGAGGGATTCCTATTTAAAGAGATTCTTTTCTCGGTCGTTACTCTAGGACTTTAATATCGGTCATGCTAACGGTGCCTCAAAGTCAAGAGTCATAATGACTTGTCATCATGATGGAGGCCTCAAAGTCTTCATGCATTAATGCATGCCATCATGAACGGTCACCAAAGTCTAACTTAATAAATAAAAGCTATTATGAGAGTGGCCTCCAAAGTCAAGAATAATAATGGCCAATTAATGAAGTTTAGAGGATAAGCTTTGACTTAATCAAGGCCTTATTCTCTAGATTCTTTCACCAATGTCTCGAACCGTGAACTCCCTAGAACCTTCTGGATTTGCTGAATTCCCACGCAATTGACTCGAGCCGCTCGGGTCACATGAAATAGATCAATTGATACAAAAATACAACCCGCGCCGTACTTAATCACAAGATTTTCTGAGGGTTTTCCATGATAAATACGCATAATAATTTCATCCAACGGCCAAGATTTAATCTAACAAAGAGGTTTCTAGAATGGCAAGTTAGCAAATAATTTTCCATGGCCAATTCGTAAAAATTATGAGGCGGCATCCTATAGTTCGGATGTAATATCCTTGAGCATTCGACACGCAAAATCGGATCTTAATTCGTGGCTGAAATCGATCAATCGTAACTATAGTTTATCTCGAACTAACGGATGGCTGCTAGAAATAAATTCTTTGATAGCCTTCCCTTTTGGTTAGTATTCCCTAGGTGATCAGGCTAAAGCGAGAATTAACTAATAGAGCGTCGATGAAATCACAATTTCATAAATCATCAAGTTTGGTCGAATTTTTAGGATATCACACACCTCCTCACTAAACGGCCATTCCTTGGCAAAACCATCTCTAGTTCATCAAAAGTAAGTAGAATTCCTAACTCTTGGCTAGGGCGATAGGCTACGTCGTCAAGTTTAGTTGTGTGCTCACTCATGAAAGTCATGAACATGCTATAATTTTCTTTTCTATGGTTTGCTCTTGTTACATGTTTGAGTGTGTTCACACCCCAGGACAAGGTCGAGGTTCACTCGGCTTGGAATCAACGTTAAAGCGAGATGATCCAAGCCACAGGGCCTTGGTTGGCATTGAGGCATGCCGGTTCTGAGTCTTGCTCGGTATAGGGGTTAGCGCTAGGCATTCCATTCCAGCCATAAACCGAGTATTGCTCCAAAGTGGGTCATAACACACACTCGTTTGAGTACACCTACAAGCATTATGTGTGCATCGGCTAAGAGAAAGATAAGAAATCGGCTTGTATGAAGCACCTCGTGTGATCACTAAGGGAAAGATGCGCCCATGGCCACATAGTATTGGCAGCGATGCCTCGTTCATTGAACGGGATGCCATGGCTGAGCCAGGATTATCACGCCCCAACTCGGAATCATGATTCGCGGGGGTTACTCTTTTGCGACGTCCCGTTTATTTTTATCTTTCGTTACAAGCAAGCGGAAGCATACTTCATTATCGAGACAATCACAACAATATCAAACAAACAATAGCGTCAGGAAAAACATACCACGAGCAAACTTATATTTGTATGATAGCTTATATTTTACAAGCTAACCATATTTACATGCCCTTTTCTTCCTACGGGTCAATACTTGTACGCATATCCACTACTACATGCATGGTTGGGTTACTTATATCTCTGCTACCATGAGCGTCTACCAAAACTCCAAAAAGTTGTCCCCAAAACAGGTTCAGCTCCTCGCAAGCCAGGTTAGCCGCTTACACAACATTCATGGCGTTCCTGGGCGCAGGTCTGTTGGCTCCCCTAAACAGCCCGTTGAACCCATGAAAAGGGCTAAACAGACCGCCTTCCGTCCACATGTACTAGGCCTCGTACGTGTGACGAACGTGGTTGTTTAGGCCCTCGTCCACCATAAGTTGGGACATAGCCTTGTGATAGGCTCGACTCTCTCCTGCATCTATAACATCCAGCATGTCCATTATCAACTCTAACAGAGTACCAAAACGAACTGGCGAGAACCCCATCCTACAAGTTTGAGAAAAAACATGGGGAGTAAGTCATCGACTCAATAAGTAAATCCACTAATTTCAAGTCAGGAAGAGGCAATCGTTGTCAAACACGAGCCCAACCTTATCGCCCCGGTGTCAATGGCAAATCAATAGCAAAGATGTATCTTACCTTACCTATGTACTACTCGTGGTACATGCAATAGCCAAGAGAACATCAAGCATAGTACATAAATGGTGCATGCATGAATAAACACACGGGATTAATTCATTTTTAACCAAAATCCATTGGTTCTTCCGAAATCCATCTGGCATCCGGAATTCACTAGGCATCCGAAATTCATCGGACATCCGAAATCCATCGAGCAACGTCTCGAAATCTATCGTGTGTCCATGCGTCACAATTATCAAACAATCTGGATTCTTATCTATTTTAGTAATTCATGCAAACAAGAGTGCCCCGAAGGCACGAGTGCAAGTGAAATTCATGAACAATAAACCATAATCATCGAGTATGTCGGCCACAGTCTAGGGCCTATGACCTAATCCGACACGCCAAACGTTCAATGAAGCCATACTTAGCTCGGATCCGATACGCCTCAATATTGAACTTTGCCAAGAAAGTCTCGGTCCAAATGCCATAACGTGTACAAGACATACGTTCCATCTTTTGTAATTGAGTCGTGCTTTGACTCATGACTATGTCTTGCAAATAATAAAGCACACAAGCAAATAACAAGCAAGTCCCTATCATGGCTCGAGTAAAGATACAAGTCAACAACGTATCACACTATCATATCCCAAGATTAGGAAATCTATTCACAGCAATCGAACAAAAGGCGAAATTTAGTGGGGAACAAAGAGAAAGTGGCGTGAAGAACGAGTTGGCCAAGTATAGTGTATGGCGAGAGAGAGAGAGAGAGAGAGAGAGAGAGAGAGAGAGAGAGAGTGAGTGGGGTAGGTGTGAGAAATGGTGGGGTAGGTGTGAGAAATGGTGGGGTTGGCGTGGGAAAGAAGGGGCCAAGTGGAAATACTTCCTATTTATAGTATGGCCTACCAAGTTTATTATGAAGAAGGGGCCAAAGTCTAAACTAATGATGATAGTTGTCTTGAAAGTCATTGCCATCATTAGTTTTCATCTTCAAGCCTTTAACTTGGGCCATTTATTCCCTAACTTAGCTTCCAAGTTGTTAGGTAGGTAATCATGCCCTACTAGGCTATTTAAGTCCAAGATCCTAATGATGGCTTTTCTAGATATGTCTTTAGCCTTGATTTTTCTCATTTGGGCGTGAGTCTCTTTGTCTTGATCTTCCATACACTCAATTATTTGGCCTTGGTCTCCATTATTGGTGTCTTGTGGAATAAGCTCTATTATTGGCCAACTTGCAAAAGAAGTTGCCAATAATGCAATTGACTTGGCTAAGTCAATTTTGTCTTCTTGTTCAATGAGCCTTTGGGTGTGAATCATGTGCTCTTTTTCAAGAACACTCAAGAATTGATGCCCCTCACTAATTCCAATGGCTCATCTTCCTTTGGACATTAAACTTCACTAAGTTGAACTTAATAAACAACTAAGGTAATTGTGAGTTTTATGTGCCACATACGATTGCCATATTATTTGAAACCGAGGTTCAGTATAGAAATATATTTAAGCATGACTAGACATAGTCATGCCAATATCTAGACTGAACAACACAAAACTAAATCAATTAGATTGACCAGGTGTAAGGCTTGTTCGGTCGGGCCTGACCAGGACACAGGGCTGGGCACATGACCTAGTTGCACGGGCACAAGGCTTGGCTGAACGGACGTGGTACCGATACACGGCCGAGTTGCACAAGCAAGGGGTCGAGCACATGTGCTAAACATATGCATTGGCACACAGCGAAGTGCAATAACTGGCTCGTGGCCAAGCCTAATTGGCACTGGATCAGGTATTAGCCGGAACCGACGAGCACAAGAACTAGCACAAGTGTTAGGCACAGTGGCTAACACATAGCTAAGCATGGGGCCAGCTAATGGCCTGACCGACGGGCATAGGACCGATCCATGATTAGGCATAAGGCCTAGCTTGCACAATCGACATAAAGCCTAGTTCGCGTCCAAGCAATGAAGGCTCTTGGCCTGGTAGCTCTTGGCCTCGTACATGGCCCGTCCATGGCCTACCCAACTCAACGCAACAATCCATGGCCAATTCGAGATCAATCCATGTTCACGCATTAGCAATCTATGGTCAACCCTTAGTTGTCATCTAGCCGTGTGGAATCGATCACAATGGAACCGGTCCATGGACGCCCGCGACCAATGCATGGCCAAGTGAAATTAGCCACGACCGACACATGCCAGTACAACATCGATCCATGGCCGTCCAGGATTGTCCCACTACCGACCCTTATGGTTAAGCGATCAATCCATGGTCGAATCACTTTAATCGACTTGCATGATTGTGAAGTTGTTTCACTACCAATTCCTTGATCGATCCATGGACGATCCTTCAATCGAAACACGATTGATCCTTTAGATACCCGTTTCAACCAAACCAATTGGTCAATGACCGACCCTTGGATTAGTCCATATATCGTTTTCCCTGGTCATTTCCCGTGGTCGATCTAGGGTCTCAAGATGTGTAGCTTGAAGCTGGATGCCTCGGTTGAGTCGAGATGCTTCGGTTGAGCCGAGATGAAGGTAAATGAATCTTTTATGTGTGCCAATATGTGCATAAGTATGTTTTATGTGTTTATTGATAAGCCGAGGGTAAGTATGCACTAAAAGAGTGTCAAACTGAACACATGTATGTAATCGAGATGTAGTAATGCAATAGCTATTGATCTATCGACGATATGTTACCAGTGCCGCACCTGCTAAATTTGATTATGAGATGTCTTCCTAGTAGAGAATTAGCGATTTTACTTACTGAGTTTTCCTCGATTTACCTCTTGATTCTTTCAAGCGTGTAGGCATGGCTACTCCACCCCCTGAATGTTTTAGATTACCTGTAAGTATAGACGTGTCAGTCACGGATATTATTGACGTAGAAGCCGAGGTCACTTACCATAGATGTACTACAACGATATAGGTTAAAGAAAGGCCGGATGATCTGATCCCACATCGTTATATCGCTTGGTATGTTCGATTTGACGGGGACCTTGTCAGCCCCCTTTGCGGGTTTAATAGGCCACCACGACCAAGCGAAGGGGTGACGCTTGCTAGGACGGTAGCTGACCCATAAGTACCGACATATAGCGAAGAGGATCTCATTTTTGGATACTGCAACTAATAGCAGAGCTAGGGACACTCTAGCCTTTTGATGTAGCCGAATAAATAGTCTGTAAATGTGTTGATGTTATATAAAGTAGCGTGTTCTGTTTGTAGTACTTCCCTGATCTCCAGTTGTTATTGTGCCTAGAAGTTTTTTTGTACACGTTTCCATATGCTCATGTCAACAAGATAAAAAAAAATGAGACGACAATAAGCCTAGGACGTCGCAACCATAACCCTCGAAATGAGGATGTTACAAAGACTGAGAAGTAATAATACGTAATTGATCATTATAATATATAACCATGGATTAAATGTGGTGTTGACACCTAAATTTCGACTCACCATTTAGTTGTAATTTGCATAAAAATTAGGGATTAATTTTTAACCCCTAAACAAAATATTTAAATTGCATAACATATAGTTTATGTTCATTTTAATTTAATCGCATTTTGTATCGGACTGGTGATGGCGAACGAGCTTAAATTTCATCGAATGGGACTCGGTTCGTTAGGAAAGGCAAGGGCCAAAAATCACGAGTCAAATAGGTTTGGTCATTTTAATTTGAGCTTAATTCAGCCCATTATGTTCAATTAAATTAAAACCCAAGTTAATTCAGCCCGCTTAGGAATTAAATAAAATCAAAAATTAGATTAAGGCCTAAGCCCAAGTCTAAGCCCATTAGGATTAGAGAGCCCATCTAATTGACCTAGGTTAATATTATATAAGCATGTTTAGGTCAGAATTTTGGGGGGACAACACATAATTCAGATCTGATTTTTAGAGAAAGGCAAGTGTGAGAGAGAAAGTGATGTCGCCCACCACCACCAGGGGCATGCCGCACGCCGCCGCACCACCGTCGTCGCGCCTCAACCACCCGCCGACGTCGCTGCCTTCCGCTAACGCTGCTGCCGATGATGTGATCAGCTGGTTCAAGCGGCTGAACCAGCTGATCGGCGACTTCCTTCGGCAATCCAGAACTTGCGGCAACACTCCTTGGCGTCTTCACATCACTGTGGTGGCCGGTTTCTCCTTAAACGACCGCCGGATCACATCTCTTGACTTGATTCTTCATTACTAGTCCACTAGTGCCAGATTGAATTGATTCTCACTATATTTTGTGTAATCTATTATCATAGGTCGGCCAAGCTTTCCGAGATTTCTCCGTGTTGTTTTTTATTTGAATACGGAGGCCGGATCGCTCGATTTCGTGCCGGAGCATCGTTAAACAAGGTAAGTGCACTTAGACTTTGTTATGTAAAATCGTGTACATAGAAACCAGTATGCTTGAAATGCCGATTTTAGCTCATTAATGTCAAAATCTTGTGAAGTGATGAACTAGAGAATCGTAAAGCACGTCTTAAACTTTGATTTGATATATCATATGCCTCAATCGGACCTGATTTGCTATGTCAAAACTATTTTGGAAGTTAGGATCAAAATCTAGAATATGATGTTGAAGTCTGTTCTGATAATGTTCTGACTGATGTTGTGCTGTTCCGTGATTTTTATGATTTTCTATGATCATTTTTTTAAAAAACTTTCTTCAAGAAAATTGTAGATCACATCTTTTTCTATTCACCATAAAATTTTCATAAAATTCCAAGCGTGTTAGCATGATACGATCTGCAATGTCATATATGCACGAATCTGATGACAGATCAGTTCCAGATTGACCTTCGTGTGTTCTTCAATTTTCATAAATTTGTGTGTTCGAAATCTGAAAAAGTTTTCTTCTTGAAAGTTCATACTCAGATCGAGTTCTTTCCATTGATACTAATTTCATCAAAATCGGAGGTCATTTGGATTTTCAAAAGGAATTTTCACAATCTGATCAGTATCTGTGTCCAGATCTGATTTTCATTCCTTTAGAATTCAGAAGATGTTTCTCCGAAATTGATAAAGTTGGAGATTATCTACAAATTAGGTGATTGAACATTATCCTATATTTTTCAGAATATTTAATTTCCTAATTTGCATGTTTTGAATATTTCATGAATATCATGTGAATATTTAGATATCTTAGGATAATGTTCGATATATCCGCAATATTTGAAAATATTCAAAATTAGGAATCGTTCCTAATTTAGCAACGTATCTGGACGACTATCTGACCTTATTCCTAATGTACGATACGCGGCGATACGGAAAATTATTATCCTATCCATAATCACTTGGATACGATAATGATCTTTATCTACTTTCCAAATTTAAACGATCAACTTTCCGTCAATATCTATAACCCTATAGATATGACCGATAGTTCGATTTTTGTGCCTAATCCAAGTTTGAAACAAATTTGGCGGATCACGTGGACGATTTGAATGTGGTTGCTATCCTTGTCTTTTTTTTTATTATTTGCTTTCCTTTAAACAGAAAATTCAAAAAATATCAGTTAGGATTTGAATTTGAGTTTTGCATGTTTAGGGAACCCTAAATGTATCTAGAAGATAGAGTAATTATTTAATTTAGGACTTGAGATAATCTATTTCCTAGTTTAAATTAAGCAATATTCTAATCTTATTAGATTATTTAGGTTATTTTTTAATTCCGAATTTTCATGAAAACCCCAAAAAAAAGAATGAATTGCTTTATGGTAGATTAGGATAGATTGCATTCTTAATTTAAGTAATTTATTATTTCGAATTTTAACAAAAATCCCAAAAATAAGTCATGTTAGGATATGTTAAGTCATCATAGGTTGCATGTTATTTTAGACATATTTTTATTCCGAATTTCATTAGAAAATATCAAAAATAAATCATTTACCCGTCATCAAAATTAGGTCACGTCGTCGCACGACATATAGTTTGCATGCTAGGTTGCATTACTTGCATGTCATTTTTTCACGTCATTGCATATAGATTAGATTTCATTTAAATAAGTGAAAATCAAAAGAGAAATTGAGTAAATTGCTTGTTAATTAGAAATCATATTAGGATGTTAATGTGATTTTCTAGCTAATTATGCAGATGTTTGCGTTGCTTCGAGGTAAGTAATTCTTCCAATTTTGTAATTTAATATTCAATTATTGAGTGTTAAATTGGTGGTTTGCGCATCTGCATGAACACCTCACATATTAGTAATTAAGTTGAAATGGATCCAAACTGCATGCCAAAATATTTTTGAAAAGAAAAGGTACCGAAATGGCATTAGACTAGATCTAGCATAATCAAGTCCCCGGGCTTAGAATCTCTGGTTCGTTGGAATAAAACATATCTCTCTATGTTTTATTTAGGTTTCTAATCGACCTATCGTAAATTGATTAGTGGCAACTCCAAGCATAAAAATATTTGCATGTTAAAGACTTAAAGCCTAAGTTGCGAATTGATAGGGCTTGGGAGGGCCCGAGTTAAGATTAGTCTTAATAATCCATTAGCCCGAAAAATGAAAATTTTTTAGGTCGCGACAGCTTGGCGACTCCGCTGGAGATTAGAGTTAAAACTTTTAGTGGACTTAGGCCAATTTTTCATTTCAAAAATAATTTTTGTTTGGCAACGAGGATCCCAGGTACGTCCCTAACATTTTAGGTGTTAAATGTTCTTGCAGAATGAGAGGTATAAGGGGAGGCATGATTGTTAACCCTTGTTTTGTAGAGAGGTGTTTGGATGTATGGTTTAATTTATGCACGAAGCGCTGTTTGATATAACCTGCTGTGCATGCCTTATATTTACACTACACCGCACACACTACCCGCTGCCGGACCTGGGCGGCATAGGTTTAGGATGGTACTGAGGTAGTGGATACCCCGACCAAAATCATGTGGTACGGGTCTCCCTCCTCGGTCCCGAAATTTTCTTTCATGGTGTCATTGAATACCTACCACGGTTGCGCTCTTTGCAACCCGGGTCGGCTCTTTGACTAAGCCGGAGTAAGGGGAATCCTAGCCTAACCACCACCATGACTAGTTTAGCTCGGTAATTCTCTCGTCTCCACTTTGCAAGCCAGAGTCTAGGTAGAAATCGAACCTCACATTCCATGCGCATGTCTATGTGATTGCCATTACCCTACCCGGTGAAGTAAGTTTTCTCAACCTTTTTCTCGCACTTTATTTATGTTTCGTATATGTGGTCGGTCCATGATAGGTCTAAGTCGATCGTAATTTTTGAAAGTAATAATCATTGAAGTTCTTTTCAAAGGGAAAGAAAAAGAAAAAATAAAGCTTTAAAAAATTACTTTCAATTATTCTCATTATTTTCCTGGGTCTGTCATAAGTCATTATTTCCTAAGAAATTTGCTACCATTTTCACAAATACGTGGAATAATGAAAAATGTCATGAAAAATGGGAATAAAAAGAGACGATTAGACTGAGTCATGGACCGATCGTTTTGAGGACGCATACTTACCATGCTCTATTTTGCAAATAAGGTAATTACGAACCGATCACGTTTGCCTATTCGTACACGGTCGAGAGCCAGAATAGCCGATCAAACCGACTTGCAAGAGCGTGTTGTTGGTATGGAAGACCAGATGAAGCAACTCGTCATCGCAATGCAGCAGATATCCGCTGAAATCAAGACTCTTCAGTCGATCCCCGTTCCAACATCTCTCGAGGCATCAGCTCCAAAGCATAAAGGTGGAAAGAATGTTGATCTTGAGGAAGATGACGATATGCCTGAATTGGAAGATGACCTCGTCCAGATCATCGTCAACAAAGACAAACCAAATGAACGAGTCAACAAACTCGAAGAGAGAGTAAAGCAACTGGAGGGTTCACAGGATTCACCCTCGATTTATCTGTCCCTGTACTCACAGATCAAAATCCCAAAGAAGTTCAAGATGCCAGACTTTGACAAGTACAATGGCACCACATGCCCAAAAGCCCACTTGCAGCTCTATCACATGCAAATGACCTCGTACGTTGACAATGAGCTCTTGATGATCCATGCATTCCAAGCAAGCTTGACCGGCCCTGCTCTAAACTGGTACCTCATGAAGAAGATAAATGGCCTCAAAACCTGGAAGAAAGCTAGTGAGGCGTTCCTGAAGCAGTACAGGTTCATAACAGACATCATTCCCACCCGCGATGACCTCGAACGTGCTCAGATGAAAAAGATTGAGTCCTTCAAAGACTATGCTATCAGATGGAGGAATTTAGCCCCTCAGGTTATCCCAGAACCTATTGACAGTGAGCTGAAGAGGATGTTCATCAAGACTCTCCCGTTCGAGTACCGTAATCAAATGGTGGCCATTCCGGCTGACAACTTCAACCAACTCATCCCCATAGGCGAACAGATCGAGATAGGGCTGAAAGATGGGTGGTTTGTCGAGCCGTCCTCGTCGACCAAAAGATTTAGTGTAAGGAAAGAGAAGGAACCGGCAGCTGAAGTGAATGTGACTTATAACCAACCAACCCGGCGGAATACTAACCCAGCCCCGGCAATTCAAGTAGCAGAAGCTCAACACCAAAACACGGGTCGTCAACCTTTTCAGAGGAGAAATAACAGAAGGCAATTCACCCCCCTCCCCGGATCGTTGTCTCAAGTATCGGCAGTGCTCCGAAAGAAAGGCTTGCTTACTACTGAGCCAAAACAGCTCAATCCTGAGCAGTTCTATAACTACGACCCGTCAAAGAAATGCGATTATCACATGGGCGAACTGGGGCACTCAACCGACGATTGCTATGTCCTCAAGCACCGAATCCAGAACCTCCTAGACATGAAGGCTTTCTCGTTTCAACTCGCTAAGCCGAATATTCAGAGCAACCTGCTCCCTGATCACATGGGCAATGTAAATGCCATATTCTGTTTCGATGCTGGTCGAATCAAGAATGTCAAGGTATACACTGCTGAGGTCTACGATGAGTTGGTGAAAGTCAGTTATTACCCGAGTAATGAAGTTCTTTCCCTGGCCATCATGAGAGAGAGAATCTCAAGGATGGTAGAAGCTAGGTTGATCGTTTATGCTGACCACACTGGCATCATTTCCGCTATCTCCGAGGTCGTCATTAACTAGGACGAGGAGTTTGCTACGTTGAACACCGAGAAGGACAAGTTCGATCATTTGCCTGAAGACATACCTCCGCTCGAAGACGCGACCGATGATGAAGAGATCGTAGAGAGCACGCTTAAAGCTGATGAAGAGAAGGAAGTGATTGACACTTTAGGGCAACCGAGCGGCAAGTTCGACTATTATATGAAGTACTCAGCACCCCTGAGTTTTTATGTTGACCCCCGTGACATTATCTCTGACGGATGGAGAGGTATGAATGATCCAACACCTCAAATGACAGGAGATTCTGATGATGCAATGGAAGGAATTACTGCCCTGTTCGATGATGTCTTCATTGGAGCTATCGGAGAAGGACCATTAGAGGGAATGAGCACTAGCCCACAAGAGTAAAACCTTTACTTTTTCGTACACTCCCCTGCATGGGAGTTTTTACTGCTTTTTAGGATTTGCCCTGTCTCGGGTGTTGCTTTCCGTTCTCGTTTCTAGGACTTGGTTGTTGCAATTTCCATTCAATAAATGTAATTCATTTCGAAATGATCAATGAAATTACAAGATATTTTCAGTTTTTGAGAACATGTTGAGGTACATCTGTCGCGACCTAAATAAATCGTGTTTTCGATCTTAGGCTAATGGATTACTAGATCAATTAAATTAACTAATTTAGCTCGAGTTCTCCCAAACTCTACCAATTCGCAATTTAGGTCCAATTATGAGCATGCAAATATTTTCAATGGGACTCGCCACTAATCATTTAAGGTAGGTTGATTAGAAACCTAAATAAAATAGCGGGAGTACTATTTTATTCCTGCGAACCAGAAATTATAGATTCGGGGACTTGGTTACGCTTGATTCCCTAACGCCCTTTCGGTACCAATTTCAAGAAAAATACTCAATTTGGCAATTTTGATAAATCCTAACTTAGAGTTTAAAGGTGCAGAAATTTTTTATTTTCACTTATTTAAATGAAAGCTAACCTATATGTAATGACGTGCAAAAAATGACGTGCAAAAAATGACATGCGATTAATGCAACCTAACATGCAAATTATATGTCATGCGACAACGTGACCTATTTCTAATGACGGGTATATTATTTTTTTAATGAAATTCGGAATTAAAAATGCCAATTATCTAAGCATGCAATTTTAAACTAAAGAAATTAACCTATTCTAGAGTAATCTTTTGGTTTTTTTTTATCAAAATTCGAAATTAAAATCAAGTAAAAAAATAACCGCTAAATCTTTCGAATTAAGTTTCGATCTGAAGCCTGACAGATCGATCCTAAAATTTGAAATACCCGCTATGGAAATAACTCTATCTAAAGCCTAATAGATAGATTTATTTCCATGTATGCGGTTGCGGATTAGGAAATTTTCCTAATCGACCACATCTTGAAAAGATTTTGCTATCTAGAATATCTTGGATATATTCAAAAAATTTTCAAATTTTCAAATTCTATTCAAATTTGGCAAGTAATACACATCCAAGATTTCCTAAAGAATTAAAAAAAATCCTAATTAAAATAATGCCTATTATTCAAATATGCAAAGTTGGATATCAACAAGCACAAATTAAGCAATAAAATATTCAAATCAAATCGGGATAAGATAATTACCTGATTTGCAAATTTCTTTCCTAATTTGAATTTGCAGCGGATTGGGATTCGGGCTTGCGGATCGAGACGGTGACCGATGGCGGCAGATGCGGCGGTGCTCCAATGTGGACGGTGAGAAGCAGTTCGGCTCTTGGTGACTCTTAGCCGCAGATGCTTGCGAATTTGATGGACGTTGCTGCAATTCACACCAAATTGCTGACTTCACTGGTCAACCTGCAAATAGTTTACCAAAGAATTCAAAGAATCCTTCCCAGGTTTGGTGGAGTATCACCCGTCGTTAGGCTAAATAGATCAGTGAAAGCAGCAACTTGTCGATGTGGAATGAGAGAACCACGACAGCTGGACTCGAGGAAAACAGAGCAAGTGTTCTGTTTCGAGATGGGGCAGAAATAACACCAGTCGATCTTGACTGGTTCGTCGTTGGAGCAGCAAGGACTGGACATCGTCGTTGATTGGCCATGGTAGTGCAAAGGCGTCTGCGAACTGGATCAACAACAGCAACACGATAAGAAGGGCATCTCGTGATGGAACAAAGCAGCGAGGAGTGTTGTCCGTACAGATGGCCACACTATCGGGTCATGGAACGGGAGGAAGAAGACCACTTTCTTTCACTCTCTTTTGCGTGTTTTTTTTTCTTCTTCTGCTCTTTCTGTGGCCTCCCTTTTTAACCGTGTATTCAATGTGCGTATGGCCCCTCTCTCTTCTCTGACTCCATAGGAACGTGTACGCCCATTCTTTTTCTTTTCTACTCTCTAATAGTGCCTCCATGAAGATGATGATATGAAGTGAATCTCAAAATCTCTCCCCTAAAGACCAGTCTCCATAAGCATGTATTTATAACGCAAACCTAGGTCAATTAGCCGGGTTTTCTAATGCTAACGGGCTTAGGTTTAGACTTTACCCTTTAATTTAATTTAATTCTAAGTTGACTAAATTAATTCGGGCTTTTCTCTAATTAAACTTGATGGGCTAATTTAAGCTCAAATTAAGACAACCCAGCCCTTTTTGACTTGTAATTTTCGGCTCTTGTCTTCCGAGTCGAGTTTCGTTCGATGCCCAAGCTCGATTCACGTGATGAATTTTAAGCTCGCTTGTCACCGCCGATCCGATGCGGAATGCAATTAATCTAAATAAACCTAAACTATATGTTATGCCATTTTAATATTTTTGTTCAGGGGTTAAAATTTAATCCCTAATTTTCTATGCAATTAACCACTAAATGATGAGCTAAAATTTAGGTGTCAACAGCTGCCCCTTTTTGAGTGGAGGCTCGCAGAGGTTTCGCTCAAAGACTGAGACCTAAATTTAAACTATGCAAAATGATGAATGATTTTTTTTTTTTTTTTAAATGCAATGATGCGTGATATGCAAACAATAAGGAACGTATGCTAAGGCTTCTCACTTCATGTAGAGCGGTGAAAGAACCTTACATACGGATCGCACAAAAAGCGTCCAAATGAGGGAAAGCTTTATAATGCTATGAGCTCCCTTGATCTCCAAACTTCTCGTTCACTGGAAGTAAGGTTCTCAAGGTACTGGATTGCCTATTTGTTACCTGTAGTTTCCCACAGATGCGAAATAGCGTATGAAATGAAGAAAGAATGAGGACGTGCTGCCTATACCACTGGGCAATCACGAAAATGATCATGTCACCTCTTCCATTGGGTGAGCATGAGATTAGTTGTGCCACCTATTCCACTGGGTGAACACGAAATGAAAAACTATGCTGCCTGTTCTACTGGGCAAACATTTAAATCGGGTGTGTTGTCTATTCCACTGGACAACACAAAATGAGAAACTATGCCGCCGCGTACTTCACTTGGCGAACATGAAATAGGGTGTTATGCTACCACGTACTCCACTTGGCAACATAAAATGGGGTGTCCCGTGTACTCCACTTGGCAACACCAAGAGATGGGGTGTGCTTCGTACTCCACTTAGTAGCACCCAGAGATATGTCACTTATTCCATTTGGTAAACATATAAAAGAGATAATTTCTCCTATTTCGGAGAGAGAAACAATGAAGAATAATTAGCAAATGTACCTGAATTCTTCTTGTGTCATAAAAATGGCAACGCCAATTGCATTGCACCTGTTTTTACCCGAGAAAAGGTTAAACTAGCACATGCGCAGGAACAAAGAAATCATATTTCATGAATCTATCTGCATTACCAAGTTTCACTGGGGAATTTATCAATAAGAACAATAATTTCGTCCTTTTGACAATTCGATCACATTAAATGAGAGGCCTTTAATCAGAAAGGACTTTCCACTCACTTTCAATGAAAGGCTTTTAACCCGACCTTTGATGCGGGTATAAGAATCACTCGAACTCTCTTCATCGTGCTTGACAAGGGTTCGGATATTCTCAAAATCAATATAACTTGGCCAATCTAAGAGGTCTTTATAAGGACCGAAATGAAGGCTTGGTTAATGGCTTAGCAAAAGCGACACTTCGAGTCGAGGCTATTGAAAGAATGATATCACCAGTTGCTCCGGGTTTACAAGTCAGGAATACTGCAAAAATGAGATAGAAAAATCTTGCTCGCACTTCTTCGAGCAGCACTTATAAGCATTTGAAATTCTACGTTAACTCAAGTGCCCTATTCTGAAGAGACTTTGGTAAGGGTTGTAACGTAGGTTCGGGTAGGTTTGAAATGAATGGCCTATTTCAATCAAATGGGGTATTATGAACATGGAAATTGGTGATCATCCAATCATGCTACTAGTACCATTGATCTATCTCTAGCGATTGCTCCACAAATGAACCTTCAAATGGTCTCTTCCTTGAAGAATGATCTTGCATATTGACTCAGTTTTCACCAAAGCCTTTCTTTCTCTCATCATTTTTTACTGGCATTGGCCTTGCTTTTACCAAGCACACTGCTTTTTCATGCCCCCTAGTTTTTTTTTTTTTTTTTTTTTGACCTTTGACATATACTGTCTATAATGCATACATTGGCCAGCCACACTTTAGCTTGTTTTGACTGAATGACTAACATTTGGATTCTCAGGGTCTTCATTTTCCATTGGCGCTCCGAATATGCTATGTGGATAGCGATGGTTTTTACCTTGCCCTAGTATGAGGGATGATCACCAATTGGGTTCTTATGAAATGAAATTGCAGGCTCAAGTGGGCTAAGCAACGGATAAAGTGTGTAGGATAGCGAAAGAAATGCTCTTCGTCATATCTAAGGCACTCAAGCTAATACAGAATTTGCATGCAGTAAATATACTTGAAGATTGATGCAAGTGAAAGCAAGAAAATTCTAACTACTTTGAACTTCCTAAGAAATTGCCCCAGTATGGGGTTGTTCCTGACAGGGGTAACAAATGAAACTCCATTCAAAGGGTTAAGCAAATGATAACCTGTAGTGTTTAGATAGAGGAAATGAATGTCTCTCATCATTTTGGTCGTCATACTTTTCGTGAGATAATCCTTTACCTTGTCAGCACAGAATTTTCACTCAACTCGCACTGGGAATTATTATTCAGGACGTGTATGGAAATGGCTTGTCTTTCGTCATCTTGAAGTCTCTCATGTAATATGATCGCTTCATTAGGACAGAAATAGATTGCCAAATCAAAAGCCTTCCTCAAACGAAGCTTAGCAACATAACAAGAAAATCAATTGATTCACGAAATTCGATCTGAGACAAAGTCAGAATGAGTACAAATCAAGTGTAATACTTCTTCATAGAATCAGAATTAACTGGACTGGAAAAAACACGACCATCCATCTCGACTAAAATCAAAGCACCTCCTAGAAGGACTTTCTTTACAATGTACGGGCTGCCATAATTTGGAGCAAATTTTCCTTCTGCAAGAGGAACTATCGACAATAACTTCCGCAGGACAAGGTTGCCTACCTGAAAATGTCGAGGCTTGACTTTCTTGTTGAAAGATTTAGCAACTCATTGCTGGTAGCACTGGCCATGACATATAGCTCTAAGCCTTATCTCATCAATCAGGTTCAACTGGTCCAATCTCTGCTGGATCCAATCTGCTTCTGACAATTGTACTTGTGAAAGAATACGTAACGAAGGAATTTCAACCTCAACAGGTAAAACTGCTTCCATACCGTACACAAGAGAATATGGAGTTGCCCCTGTAGATGTTTGGATAGAAGTCCGATATGCCATAAGTGCAAATGGAAATCTCTCATGCCAATCACGATAGTTCTCAGCTGTTTTAGCCAAAATTTTCTTGATATTCTTGTTGGCTGCTTCGACCGCTCCGTTCATCTGCGGACGATATGGAGAGGAATTCAGATGTTTGATCTTGAACTCCTTGAACAGATCATCCATCAATTTATTATTCAGATTCGACCCATTGTCAGTAATTATGGTCTCAGGTGCACCATATCGAGCAATAATGTCTCGACGAATGAACTTCACCACATTCCGTGTCGTCACTGATGTATAGGACATGGCTTCAATCCACTTCGAAAAATAATCGATAGCAACCAGGATAAATCGATGTCCATTTGACGCTTTAGGATTGTCGGGCCAATCACATCAATGCCCTACATAGAGAATGGCCATGGTTCAGACATCTGATGCAATTCATTCGGGGGAGTATTAATCTTGTCACCATGGATCTGGCATTTGTGATAACTTCGAACATGTTTAATGCAATCACTTTCTAAAGTGAGCCAGTAATAACCCATCCTCATTATCTTCCTTGCTAGCATATGACCATTCATGTGCGGACCACATACTCCCTCATGTACTTCTAGCATCAAATGAACAGCCTCGGTTGAATCAACACACCTTAGTAAGACCGAATCATAGGACCGTTTGTATAGACATTCTCCGCTCAAGAAGAACTTCGACACCATTTTCTTGATATACTTCTGGTCAGATGCGGTACTTTTGTTAGAAAATTCATGTGTTTGAAGATATGCCTTGATATCATGATACCACGGCTTGCCGTCAGGCTCTTCTGTCGTGGTCATGCAATAAGCTGGTTTTTGTAAGACCTCTATCTTTAAAGGTTCAACTTCTAACCCACTTGTCACTCGTAATATTGCCGATAAAGTAGCCAAAGCATCGGCAAAATGGTTTTGAGTCCTCGACAAGTATTCAAACGAAATATCTTCAAACTCTTCCACTAACTCCTCTAAATAGGCATGATAGGGCTGCAACTTAGCATTCCTAGTTTGCCACTTACCAACGGTTTAAAGAATAATGAGGGCTGAATCCCCGAACACCTTAAGTCGAGCTACTCCCATTTCGATAGCGGCTTGTAACCCGATGATGCATGCTTCATATTCAGCGATATTGTTCGTGCAAGGAAATATCAATTTTGCAGCCACTGGATAATGTTGACCGCCTGGGGATATTAAAATTGCCCCGATACCTGATCCTGATAAGTTTACGGCCCCATCAAAATACATGGTCCATACATACTCATCAATTGGCATGACTCTATCCTCTAACGGACCCAGATCCTCATTTTTCCCAGGATTTTCAGCCAGGACATCAGCAATTACTCGTCCTTTGACTGATTTTTGAGACAAGAATTGAACATTGAATTCTGATATAAGAATCTGCCATTTTGCCAGTTTTCCAACCAAAGCGGGTTGATTGAGCAAATATTTGATGGGATCACACTCTGTTACAAGCAATATCTGATAATGCAAAGTGTATTGCCTCAACCTATGTAGCACCCAAACCAGTGCTGCATACATTCTTTCTATTTCAGAATAGTTCATCTCAGAGGCAGTGAACTTCTTACTCAAATAATAAATCGCACGTTCTTTTCCATCCTCTTCACTTTTTTGAGCAAGCATGGCGCCTAAGGATTCACTGTGGATTGTAAGGTACAGTGTCAGAGGTTGCCCCGGTGTCGGCGGAACAAGCACCGGTGGATTCATCAAGTAGTGCTTAAGCTTGTCAAATGCCTGTTCACATTCTTCATCCCATCTAATCAACGCATTCTTCTTGAGAAGTTTAAAGAAAGGCTTTGCTGTCTTAGATAGTTGAGAAATAAATCTAGCTATATAGTTTAGTCTACCCATTAAGCTACGAACTTCCTTCACCGAAGAGGGAGATTTTATTTCACAAATGACCTTCACCTTTGACGGGTCAATCTCAATCCCTTTGTTACTGACAATGAAGCCAAGTAGTTTGCCAGAGGCTGCCCCGAACACGCATTTTTCCGGATTGAGGCGCAATTTGAACTTGCGAAGCCTGTCGAATAATTTCATCAAAGTTTCTATGTGATCTTCTCCATGCCGAGTTTTTGCAATCATGTCATCAACGTAGATCTCAATCTCATTATGCATCATGTCATGGAACAATGTGACCATTGCCCGTTGGTAAGTTGCTTCAGCATTTTTAAGACCAAAGGGCATCACCTTGTAGTGAAATGTCTCCCATGGAGTGGTAAATGCTGTCTTCAACTTATCATTCTCGTTCATCAAGATCTGATTATAACCTGAGAAGCCATCCATGAAGGAAAATAGTTCGAACCCGGCTGTGCAATCCACAAGCACATCAATGTGTGGGAGTGGAAAATCATCTTTAGGGCTAGCTTTGTTCAGATGTCGGTAGTCAACACATACTCGAACCCGACCATCTTTCTTCAATACTGGGACTATATTAGCGACCCATTCTGAATATTGGGTAGTCTCAATAAATCCCACGTCAAGAAGCTTCATGACCTCTTCCTTGATCTTCTTTGCTAGTTCTGGCTTAGCTCTTCGCGGCCTTTGCTTCACGGGCTCAATCGAAGGATCGGTCGGTAGACAATGTTCTACGATTGATCGATCGAGGCCTGGCATGTCAGTATAAGACCAGGCAATGATGTCTTGATAATCCTTTAACAATTGAGTCAAGCGTTTGGCCACATCTTTAGGGAGACATGCCCCAATTTTCACCTCTCTAGGATTCTCCGTGTCGCCAAGATTGATCATTACGGTTTCTTCAACAGTCAGAGACTTGGATTTCTCATGGATTTTCAAGTTCCGTTGTATCTCTTCATCATTTGGATTAAAATCGTCTGAGTCATCGGATTGACTTGCATCACATATATGAGGATCCATGATTCCCGTCCCTTCGCATGCCTCGAGATTAGTCCTGAAACATAAAGGAAATGGATCAAAAAGACAAGACAGGGCTTAACCACATGCAATTTTCGAAAATTGATCATTGCTTTTTGAAATTCATTTTGCTTTCGAAAACCTCGAGACAAGATTTCTTGAGAAGCCCAACCCTCAGTTCTTACCGTAGATGACAAATTTTTCCAGTCGTTGGTTATCGTCATCGGGTTGGTTTGGGGTACTTCAACAAGATTCAAAATAATAAAAACTTCTGTAATTTTATTGATATCAAATCAATGAATTACATCTTATTGGATTGAAAAACCTAAGTGTAACATGAATGAAAATCGAAGACAATAAAGATTCCCACGCAAGGGAGATGCGAAAACTAGAAATAATTACTCTTGAGGGCCAGCGCCCATCCCTTCAAGTGGTCCTTCAGTGATTGCACCAATGGAGGTCTCAACAAACCAACCAGTGAGGTAGGGTATACCGTCATTAAAGTCAAAGTCCACCACCCTCGACTTCGGCTTCTTGAAAATACAGGGTGGCTGGTCATCCTCAGAATCATCAAACAAACTGACCAAAATCGCTTTACCATGCTTCTTGGGCGAGTCAGTTAGGGCTGGTGGCGACTTAGGAAAGATAAGCCCGAGATCATCCTCAGTAGGGCTCGGTTTTAAATGCTCATATCCCCCCACTACTCCAGTTGAGCGAAAGATGTGGTCAATAGGAGGTGGTAAGGGACTTTGACTTACTCATGTTTGGCCTCTGTAACAACCGAGGACTTATTCGCGGCTTCCCAGCCCATGATATCCCAAACTAGCCTTGTGGGATTGTCCATTTATCTCAATCGGGGCACGAATGCCTTGACCTTCCTTCCCAAGACCTTGACCTGGTTCAAAACCATTACCGACCATGATCTTGGCCACCATGATAGCTGCATTAGAAACCTCTGGAACGGGCAACGGCATATCAGAGGAAGCTTGAACAACTTGAACTATCTCAAATGAATGATAGCTATCCTCCTCAACATGATCGGGCTCTATGTATGGGACCGATGTCGCATTGAAGATTCGGTGATCTTCCTCTCCATAAATTGTAACCAACTTTGCCTCAGCGACAAACTTGATCTTCTAATGCAAACTGGAGGGCACTGCACCTGCATTGTGGATCCATGGCCGCCCTAACAAAAAATTGAAAGCAGAAGGGATATCCAGCACTTGAAAAAGAATATCGAACACAGAAGGTCCGATTTGCAGCTCTAAGTTAATCTGACCTATCACATCCTTCTTTGCTCCATCAAAGGCTTGAACAGAAGTCTTGGCTGCTTGCATGGTAGATGGTTTAATGCCTAGCCTTTTCAAAGTAGCCAACGGGCATAAATTCAAAGCTGACCCGTTATCAACAAGCACCCTAGTCATGTGAGTCTCCTTGTACTTCACTGATATATGAAGCGCTTTATTATGACCACGTCCTTCAACTGGGATTTCCTCATCAGAAAATGCTACTTGATCCTTGAGGAGGATCGTCCCAACAAACCCCTCTAGCTTATTTTCTTCAATATTTTCGGGCACATGAACCTCACTCAAAACCTTCATCAGAGCATTCCGATGCTTCTCTGATGTCTGAAAAAGTTCCAACAACGAAACTTGTGCAGGCAACTTTCTCAACTAATCAACCACGCTATATTCACTAGCCTTGATCACAGCTAAGAATTCCTTCGCTTCTTTCTCGGCCACTGGCTTGACAGGTGGATTATCAGCATAAGTTCGCCCCGATCTTGTTATCAAATTAACATTGTATGACCATGGAACCATCTTGTCACTTTCATAAGCATAGGGCTAAGGTGATGCCATCACCAATACTTCAGAAGCATCGGGTATAACGATCCCGAGGTCATCATCAGAGGCATCTTCAAGAGAGGGCATGTCAATTAGCTCAGGATCCAACTTAACTTGTTCATTGGTTAGCATTGCGAGTTCTTCATTCCAGTCAATGATGACCTGAGATATAGTAGCCACTACCTCGAATTCATCAACCATCCCAATCATTCCCTCTCTTACCAACTCATCTACCTTCTTTTTTATTTCACCGAATGATACCACTTCACCGGTCGAAACATAACCAGCTCGGACTAAAGCATCAAACATATCTTCGAAAGGGACCCTGAAGTCTTGAACTCGCTTGACCGCTGGGCCAAGGACAACATTTGCACTGCTCGAATGATCAGGAAGTGGATTGTTCTGCACATTGGGCTTACCGGCTGGCTGTAGTGCAAACGCTCCAGTCTCGAGTAGATCCTGTACTCGATGTTTGAGCACTTGGCAGTCGTTTGTCGAATGTCCCATCTCACCTTTATGGTAATCACATTTCTTCGACAGATCGTATCGTGCAAAGCCGGCAGTGTTAGATCTTTGTGGCTCCGAACTCAGCAAATTCTTCTTCCTTAGCACTGCTAGTACCTGAGATAACGTTCCAGGAAGTGGAGTAAATTGGCGAGCTTTGCGCTGCGGGCGTGGGTCCTGCCGGCCTTGCTGCACATAAGAGGTCGGCTGCTTGGTGATAAATTGTAGTTTCGGGGCCTGAGCTGGCGTCTTCTGTACATAAGTCATGTTGACTTCAGGGGCATGCTCTTTGTCTTTCTTACTAATAAATCTCTTGCCTGATGAACCCGACTCACTGTACCATCCTTTCTTGAGCCCAGATTCAATCTCCTCACCCATGGCTATTAGCTGGCTAAAAGATTGGACGGCCGTCACTAACATTCGTGAACGAACCGGCTGTGGTAGAGTGGACACGAACAACTTCATTAAGTCACGTTCTGAAGGTTTAGGCATGATCTGTCCCGCCATGTTCCTCCAGCGAGTGGCATACTCCTTTAGAGTTTCGCCTTTTTTCTGCTCAGCTCTTTCCAGGTCTTCCCTTGTAATAGTGACATCGAGATTGAACTTGAAGTGTTTGATGAAAAGATTTGCCACTTCTTCCCACGAGTCTTTCGGTTGATCTGGTGGTTGGTATACCACCTCATTGCAGCATCCTTCAAGCTTGCTTGAAAGGTTTGGATCATTAAAGGTCCATTAGAAACATATATGTTCATGAGCCCCTGGTACATCTCGATGTGCTGAATTAGGTTTGAGGTGCCGTCATGCTTCTCGAAAGCTGGCATCTTGAATTTATCGGGCACTTGGACCCGAGTAAAAATAGACAAATCAACAGGCGGAACACTTTGAGCTCCCTCCACTTCACGTAACCTCTGGTCGAGCTTAGCCAGCAATTTAGCATTTTCGTCATTGGGGGGTGGATGAAGAACATCGACCGCCGGAGACGCACTAGTGTCAGTCAAAATGACATCGTCCAGTTGAAAGGTTGGATTAGTATTTACTGCAGGAGCTTTGTCGAGGCGGAGGCCTTGACGGGTTGGAGGCGGAATCTCCGATTGAGAGACAGCATTGATCTGCTGCTGCTTGGCCATGAGATCACTCATCATTTTGGACATGGCAGCCGTGATCTGCTCATTGATTGTATTCATGTGTTCTTTCAGCTTTTCGTCAATCATGGCTGCAATCTCAGCTTGATTGGCCATCCTTCTTTTGGTCACCGATCGAGTATTATGAGGATGAGGGAGATCCGTGACAAATTACCTATAAAAGTAACGATCGAATGAATACAACAAGTAAGAATAACGAGTCGGTCCATGACATCCCTTAGATCCTCGAGATGAAATTTCTTTCAAAAGACCAATTCGTCCAGTAAATCCCGAAATTCCAAATTGCTTCATTCAATAAAAACTTGGACTAATTCCAAAATTTACAAATTATAGCTTAACGTTTTTCATTGAATTGCTCAGAATGGAAAATGTCTCAAAAGAATTCTTATAAAAATCGTTCAGAAACGACATCTATTTCCAGAAAATGTTAATAGCAAGCTAACATTTCCTCCTACAAAAAAGAAAAACTCCCTAAACCAAACAAGAAATCATATGGTCTTCCTCTTTTTAGAGGCTACATGATCTATAGACGAATTGGCCTTCAAGGCACGCCATAATCGTGCATTCTCTTCAGCTAGAGCATCTGCCTTATCCTGGGCCTTCATCGCCTTTTCTTCGCTGATTTTGATTTGAGTCTGAAGGGTATGTCGTACTGTCACGACCGGGATCTTCGGGAGTATCTCAGCAGGGATGGCATGATACTGAACATACCGGTCTGTGGCAAAGTGACGCTTCATTCTTCCAGTGAGCTCATCTGCGGGCCAAATCAGCTTCTGAGTGGAACAATTCTGCCAAGCCTCAGAATAACGCCTAAACTCGACTCTGTAGGACTCGCCTTTCTCGAACTGGACTTGAAATTCATTGGGCCTGAGTGGAGGTGGGACATCCTGCAGAACTCGGAATTGACGTGTAACCCGAAATGGCTGATAGCAAGTTGCCCCATAAATGCCCATCAAAGGTACGGGCTTATGATCGCCATGGTATAGTTGAGCCTTGACCTCCCGAAACCACACAGCTTGCCAAAGGAAAATCTTAGAGTTTGGATCATTGAACAGATGGACCCATTGCGTATAGTGCAAACTCTTAGTTTGATCTTGTATTTGTTTGAACCTTAAAATAGGGTTATCAGTCATGCCCATTTCAAATACAGTCATATCTTCCCCAAATTGAGAAAGGTGTGAGAAAAGCCATATTTGTAAAAGCTCAATCGGGGCTCGAAAAGTTCTATCTTTTCCTTTCTTGAATCGTGTCAGAGATATGAAAGTCTCTGCTAGAATTGTGTTTATAAAACTAACTCCGCCACATATTAGTTTTACCGTCCAAGCTATGACAGGATCAATAGCATTTTGACGGAATGGAAAAATGATGAGCCCAAAAAAAGTTAAGATAAAAATTTTAGATCTCATGATGACGGAGTTATTTTCGAAACATTCAATAAGAAAAGATAATGGGCATGCTTGACAATTACCCCTTAGCACTTTTTCAATTTCCTTTTTAGTCAAATTCAAAAATTCAGCAAGCACTACCACAGGATCTACCTTAATGGGTGGTTCGACTATATCTAACTTAATCGATTTTCCAATGGCAATACTGTATTCTTGCAGAGTCGGTGTGAGCTCAAACTTACCTCCCAACACAAATGTGGTTGTCTCGGGGCACCAAAAATGAGCGAATGCCTGCATGATCCCGCTCTGAACATCTATGTTTAGGATTGGCAGCATGAATCCAATGCGTTTGAGAACGTACTGTTGACCATCTGGCTTCAACTGGTTCCATAACTTCTTAAGCTCCAGCTTCGGAGTAGGCACTAAACAAATATCGAGGCGACCCATTCTTATATAAACCACGTGCCAAATGACTCAACCTAAATCATGGACCGACTCAAAATAAGATGAAGAAAACCAAAGATAAAGCTCAAGAAATTACCGTCTTTGGGGAGTAAATGTCAATCACAGAGACATGCACATGAATCGTGAGTTTAAATCTTAATCTATTTATCCTAATGGCTTTTGCAAAGTGAAATGATGAACGGAACGACGCGTCGCAGCCTCGCGTACAATCGTCATGACTAGTCGCGGCCTCGCATACAATAGTCATGACTAGTCGGGTCCAATCACTTCGGCTTGGTTCGGTCGACAAGGGCAACCCTCATGCGTTGTAGCCTCACGTGCATGAGGACGACCCTTGAGCCATTTTTTGGAAAAATTTTCGGGATTTAAATGGGATAACCTTTAGCGAAGCCTTACCGCCAAGGTTAAAGAACCACCTAAATATTATCTTAAAACTATGGGTGTGACCCAAATCCGGTCACAGGTTGTGTGTGGTGTAGTGCAAATACTGTAAATCATGCACAACAATTATATGCAGCCAATACTTCAATAGTACGAAAATTAAACCAAATTTCACTCCACCAAACCTGCAAAACAAAGGGTTAGCCAATCACTACTCTCCTTATAACTCCCATCCTGCAAAAACATTTAACACCTAAAAATGAGAATTCAATTAAATTTTTCCAAATCGAGTGATTTTTGTTTGAAAAAATTTTTTGGCCTAAGTCCTCTTTAAATTTTCAAAAAATTCAAGTTTACAATCCCCAGCGGAGTCGCCAAGCTGTCGTGACCTAAAAAAATCATGTTTTCGATCTTAGGCTAATGGATTACTAAATCAATTAAATTAACTAATCTAGCTCGAGTTCTCCCAAACTCTACCAATTCGCAACTTAGGTCCAATTATGAGCATGCAAATATTTTCAATGGGAGTCGCCACTAATCATTTAAGGTAGGTTGATTAGAAACCTAAATAAAATAGCAGGAGTACTATTTTATTCCTGCAAACCAGAAATTATAGATTCGGGGACTTGGTTACGCTTGATTCCCTAACGCCCTTTCGGTACCAATTTCAAGAAAAATACTCAATTTGGCAATTTTGATAAATCCTAACTTAGAGTTTAAAGGTGTAGAAATTTTTTATTTTCACTTATTTAAATGAAAGCTAACCTATATGTAATGACGTGCAAAAAATGACATGCGATTAATGCAACCTAGCATGCAAATTATATGTCATGCGACGATGTAACCTATTTCTAATGACTGGTATATTATTTTTTTTTAATGAAATTCGGAATTAAAAATGCCAATTATCTAAGCATGCAATTTTAAACTAAAGAAATTAACCTATTCTAGAGTAATCTTTTGGTTTTTTTTAATCAAAATTCGAAATTAAAATCAAGTAAAAAAATAACCGCTAAATCTTTCGAATTAAGTTTCGATCTGAAGCCTGACAGATCGATCCTAAAATTTGAAATACCCGCTATGGAAATAACTCTATCTAAAGCCTGATAGATAGATTTATTTCCACGTATGCGGTTGCGGATTAGGAAATTTTCCTAATCGACCACATCTTGAAAAGATTTTACTATCTAGAATATCTTGGATATATTCAAAAAATTTTGAAATTTTCAAATTCTATTCAAATTTGGCAAGTAATACACATCCAAGATTTCCTAAAGAATTAAAAAAAATCCTAATTAAAATAATGCCTATTATTCAAATATGCAAAGTTGGATATCAACAAGCACAAATTAAGCAATAAAATATTCAAATCAAATCGGGATAAGATAATTATCTGATTTGCAAATTTCTTTCCTAATTTGAATTTGCAGCGGATCGGGATTCGGGCTTGCGAATCAAGACGGTGACCGACGGCGGCAGATGCAGCGGTGCTCCAATGTGGACGGTGAGGAGCAGTTTGGCTCTTGGTGACTCTTAGCCGCAGATGCTTGCGAATTTGATGGACGTTGCTGCAATTCACACCAAATTGTTGACTTCACTGGTCAACCTGCAAATAGTTTACCGAAGAATTCAAAGAATCCTTCCCAGGTTTGGTGGAGTATCACCCGTCGTTGGGCTAAATAGATCAGTGAAAGCAGCAACTTGTCGATGTGGAATGAGAGAACCACGACAGCTGGACTCGAGGAAAACAGAGCAAGTGTTCTGTTTCGAGATGGGGCAGAAACAACACCAGTCGATCTTGACTGGTTCGTCGTTAGAGCAACAAGGATTGGACGTCGTCGTTGACTGGCCACGGTAGTGCAAAGGCGTCTGCGAACTGGATCAACAACAGCGACACGATAAGAAGGGCATCTCGTGATGGAACGAAGCAGCGAGGAGCGTTGTCCGTACAGATGACCACACTATCTGGTCATGGAACGGGAGGAAGAAGACCACTTTCTTTCACTCTCTCTTTTGCGTGTTTTTTTTTCTTCTTCTGCTCTTTCTGTGGCCTCCCTTTTTTACCGTGTATTCAATATGCGTATGGCCCCTCTCTCTTCTCTGACTCCATAGGAACGTATACGCCCATTCTTTTTCTTTCCTACTCTCTGATAGTGCCTCCGTGAAGATGATGATATGAAGTGAATCTCAAAATCTCTCCCCCAAAGACCAGTCTCCATAAGCATGTATTTATAACGCAAACCTAGGTCAATTAGCCGGGTTTTCTAATGCTAACGGGCTTAGGTTTAGGCTTTACCCTTTAATTTAATTTAATTCTAAGTTGACTGAATTAATTCGGGCTTTTCTCTAATTAAGCTTGATGGGTTAATTTAAGCTTAAATTAAGACAACCCAGCCCTTTTTGACTTGTAATTTTCGGCTCTTGTCTTCCGAGTTGAGTTTCGTTCGATGCCCAAGCTCGATTCACGTGATGAATTTTAAGCTCGCTTGTCACCGCCGATCCGATGCGGAATGCAATTAATCTAAATAAACCTAAACTATATGTTATGCCATTTTAATATTTTTGTTCAGGGGTTAAAATTTAATCCCTAATTTTCTATGCAATTAACCACTAAATGATGTGCTAAAATTTAGGTGTCAATAACATCAAACTAGCCCGGTGATGATATCCAACCAATAAAAGAAAAATATAGTCCAAGGAGAATTCTGAGGCCTGAGCTTCTTCATGTTCCCTCGTGTTAAAATTTTTTCGAAAAGAATTTCAAAAAAAAAACAAAAATTACAAAAAAAATGCAATGTTTAGCCCTGTTTGTCCTTCTGAATCCCTTACTTTATGTTTCAGAGATAATCTTGTGACACGTGAGGGTATGGGAATGGTCCAACATCATGAATTATATGCAATCGAAATTGATCCCAATGATGCCGGCAAACTTGATGATTCCTCGGACCTTCAGCGTGATCTTGAGCATCATGAAAGACCTAAAGTCCTGACAATAGACCAAACTGTCATCATTAACCTGAGTGACTCCGGAGAAACTAAAGAGGTAAAAATAGGGGCAATTCTGCCTGAGAGTGAGACGCAACACCTAATCCAGTTGCCGCATGAGTAGGTAAGTCTTTCAACCATAAAGTACGTCAAAGACACTTCAAGGTAAATGATCTAGTCCTAAAGAAGATACTGCCAATCTTTCCTATTCCTGGGGGTAAATTTGCCCCAAACTACATTGGTCCATATGTGGTTAAAAAAAGTGCTTCCTGAAGGTGCCCTGATTCCTGCAGAAATGGATGGCCGTGAGTTCTCCATTCCTGTTAATTCTGATGCCGTGAAGATGTATTATCTCTGATAAAATCTCACATTTTGCAGCAAAAAAGTTTTCAGTGTTTGGTTTTATACTTCCGAATTGCAAACATTTCATTGATGAATAAATGATTTCGATCAATTTCAAGCTATGATGTTTGTATTGGCTTTAATTTCTGCATGGTTTTGTCGGTCTGTATCATTAGCTTCAAAGGGGAAGTCTGTTTAGACAATCTGATAACTCATGTAGAATAAATTGAATGTGTTGAATGAGGTACATTGGGATGATGAAAGGCAAGCCATATCCTATACACAGTCCCATGCATTAATCCCCAGTGAGTTGAGTTGAAAAAATTTCATGTCTGCAAGGTAAAGAGTTATCTTGCAAAAAGTACAACGACCGAGATGACAAGAGGCATTTCATTTCTCTATCTCAAACACTATAGTTTATCCATTGTTTCACCACTTTGAGCCTAAACACTTGGAGAAATTCATTCAAATTACCCCTGTCAAGAACCACCCCACATTGGGGCAAACTGGAGGTAAATCAGTATCATAAGGTGAAAAATAAATTGAAATTTTCTTGCTCTCACTTGCATCAATCTTCGAGTGTTGCTTTTTCAGATGAATTCACACGAAAGTTCAAGTGCCTTAGGATGACGAAGAGCATTTATTTCTCTATCCTATACACATTTTATCCTTTGCTAAGCCCAATTGAGCCTACAATTTCATTTCTTAAATCCAGTTGGTGATCATCCCCCACACTGGGATAAGGCAAAAGTCGTCATTGTCTAAACAGCATATCCGAAGTGTCGATAGAAGACAAAAGACGAGGAGCTTCTGAGTTCAAGCAGCAAGTCAATCAGTCAGATTAGCTGGCCAGTGTTTCGTTGTAAGCAACATGTATTAAATGTCAAAAAAAAAAAAAGAGAAGGAAGGGCAAGAAAAATCAGTGTGCCTGATAAAAGTAAGGCCAATGCCCAACAAAAAATGTGTCAGGATATGACATATCAAAATCATCCCCAGTAGAGCAGCAATCCTACAAGTCTCAAAGGAATCATGTGATGAACTCTCGAAGCTAATGGAACATCTACCGAGGAGATAATCCCTGGTGAAAAAGAAGACTGGTGACAATGCCAAGATGATCACCAACTTATTCACCCCAATTATACATATTTTGAGCCTAATGATCCATTCATTTCTCAACCCATGAGCCTAGCCTACATTACGTCCCTTACAAAGTCTCTTCAGATTATGGCACTTGAACTAACGTAGTGTTTCAGATGCTTATAAACTTAGCTCGAAGAAGTGCGAGCAAGTCCGTTTCTATCTCATTTTGCAGGGTTCTTGACTTGTAAGCCCGGAGACGATTACGAAGGATATTCTTTCAATAGCCTTGACTCGAAGAGTCCTTTTTGCTAAGCCATTGACCAAGCCATGTTACATTCCTAGCAAAGACCTCTCAGATTGGTAAGGTTGTACCGCTTGCGAGAATACTCGAACCCTTGTCCATATGATGATGGTGAGATAGAGAGATTCTCATAAATCAGCCTTTTTTAATGAGAATGAGTGAAAGACCTTTTGGACTGAAAGTTCCTCATTCGACATTTTCAAGATACCCGCTTGTGAATTCGGATTGTCTTGTCATGATTTATCCCCAGCGAAGTTTGTAATGCCGATTTGACGAAACCATCGTGCATGAAAAACCAGTTGAAATCATAGTGCATGTGTATATGTGTTCTTGATAATGCGAATGCATATTACATATTGCCTAAAACCGTATCTAGCAAGAGACACACCCTCAAAAGTCGGAGATATCACCAGGCAAGTATATCTCTATCCCTTGGATGTCTATGACTATCTAGGTATTCCCAACCTGTTCGAGCAATCGTCAGGTTCCATATTTGATCTTTTTGTTGCGATCTCTAGATGCCTTTGATGATGTTCAGGTGTCTATTGATCAAGCCCTTTTCAGGTACCTCCGATGATGTCCAGGTACTTTGTCAAGAAACCCTCGAACATTCGGGCTAGCCCCTTTGTTCATCAAATCACAGATTTTTACACAATCTCGAGAAGATTCCCCCGTGATTCACCTATGGAGATGTATAGGTGAAACGGCTAAATCTTTACAAGTACCTATGGAGACGTATAGGTATCTTGTGAAGGTCGGAATATTTCTCTAATCTCAGCTATTCCCCCGCGATTCACTTATGAGTAGATATAAGTGAAGCGGTCAAATCTTTATAAATATCTATGGAGATGTATAGGTATCTTATAAAGGTCGGAATATTCTCCCCGTCCTGGATGTTCCCCCGCTACTCACTTATAGAGATGTATAGGTGGAGCGGCCAAATCTTTATGAGTACCTATGGAGATGTATAGGTATCTCATAAAGGTCGGAATATTCCTCAACCTCATGTGTTCCCCCGTAGTTCACTTATGGAGATGTATAGGTGAAGCGGCCAAATCCTTATGAGTATCTATGGAGATGTATAGGTATCTCATAAGGGTCGGAATATCCTCTTGAGTTCCCCCGTGACGCACCTATGAGTCAAAGATATAGGCGCAGCGGCTAAATCTTTACAAATACCTATGGAAATGTATAAGTAGTTTGTAAAGGTCGGAACGTTTTTACATTTTTTTTCGCTACAAACTACTCTTGCGAATCCAGATGATGATCGGATACGTCAAGCTTTCTTCGTGTGTTTTGACTTAATTGCAGATCACCGAAGTTCATCAACAGTGTATCAGGTAAAACCTATGGGACTGAGCCCAGACATTTGCCGAATAACATACAAATCAGAGTCATGCCTCGAATTGCATTATCTCGCGACATCAGGTAAGCAATTCCAGGTATGTTTTCCATTCATGTCAACATGCATCATTTCTTATTGCATTTTAAAAAATGGGATTCATAATCCCGACAAAAACAACATTCATTGCATTTGCATGGTTGAAATTTAGGTATCATTTAGTCTTTGAATGCAACCTCTGCGAGCTCACCTTCAAAGAGGGGCAGCTGTTGACACCTAAATTTCGACTCACCATTTAGTTGTAATTTGCATAAAAATTAGGGATTAATTTTTAACCCCTAAACAAAATATTTAAATTGCATAACATATAGTTTGTGTTCATTTTAATTTAATCGCATTTTGCATCGGACCGGTGATGGCGAACGAGCTTAAATTTCATCGAATGGGACTCGGTTCGCTCGGAAAGGCAAGGGCCGAAAATCACGAGTCAAATAGGTTTGGTCGTTTTAATTTGAGCTTAATTCAGCCCATTATGTTCAATTAAATTAAAACCCAAGTTAATTCAGCCCGCTTAGGAATTAAATAAAATCAGAAATTAAATTAAGGCCTAAGCCCAAGTCTAAGCCCATTAGGACTAGAGAGCCCATCTAATTGACCTAGGTTAGTATTATATAAGCATGTTTAGGTCAGAATTTTGGGAGGACAACACATAATTCAAATCTGATTTTTAGAGAAAGGCAAGTGTGAGAGAGAAAGTGACGTCGCGCACCACCACCGGGGGCACTCCGCACGCCGCCACACCGCCGTCGTCGCGCCTCAACCGCCCGCCGACGTCGCTGCCTTCTGCTAACGTTGCTGCCGATGATGTGATCAGATGGTTCAAGCGGCTGAACCGGCTGATCGGCGACTTCCTCCGGCAATTCAGAACTTGCGGCAACACTCCTTGGCGTCTTTACATCACTGTGGTGGCCGGTTTCTCGTTAAACGACCGCCGAATCACATCTCTTGACTTGATTCTTCATTACTAGTCCACTAGTGCCAAATCGAATCGATTCTCACTATATTTTGTGCAATCTATTATCATAGGTCGGCCGAGCTTTCCGAGATTTCTCCGTGTTGTTTTTGATTTGAATACGGAGGCCGGATCGCTCGATTTCGTGCCGGAGCATCGTTAAACAAGGTAAGTGCACTTGGACTTTGTTCTGTAAAATCGTGTACATAGAAACCAGTATGCTTGAGATGCTGATTTTAGCTCGTTAATGTCAAAATCTTGTGAAGTGATAAACTAGAGAATCGTAAAGCACGTCTTAAGCTTTGATTTGATATATCATATGCCTCAATCGGACCTGATTTGCTATGTCAAAACTATTTCGGAATTTATTATCAAAATCTGGAATATAATGTTGAAGTCTGTTCTGATAATGTTCTGACTGATGTTGTACTATTCCGTGATTTTTATGATTTTCTATGATCATTTTTTGTAAAAACTTTCTTCAATAAAATTGTAGATCACATCTTTGTCTGTTCACCATAAAATTTTCATAAAATTCCAAGCGTGTTAGCATGATACGATCTGTAACGTCATATATGCATGATTCTGATGACAGATCAGTTCCAGATTGACCTTCGTGTGTTCTTCAATTTTCATAAATTTGTGTGTTCGAAATCTGAAAAAGTTTTCTTCATGAAAGTTCATACTGAGATCGAGTTCTTTCCATTGCTACTGATTTCATCAAAATCGGAGGTCATTTGGATTTTCAAAAGGAATTTTCACAATCTGATCAGTATCTGTGTCCAGATCTGATTTTCATTCCTTTAGAATTCAGAAGATGTTTCTCCGAAATTGATAAAGTTGGAGATTATCTACAAATTAGGTGATTGAACATTATCCTATATTTTTCAGAATATTTAATTTCCTAATTTGCATGTTTTGAATATTTCATGAATATCATGTGGATATTTAGATATCTTAGGATAATGTTCGATATATCCGCAATATTTGAAAATATTCAAAATTAGGAATCATTCCTAATTTAGCAATGTATCTGGACAACTATCTGACCTTATTCCTAAGGTACGATACGCGGCGATACGGAAAATTATTATCATATCCATAATCACTTGGATACGATAATGATCTTTATCTGCTTTCCAAATTTAAACGATCAACTTTCCGTCAATATCTATAACCCTATAGATATAACCGATAGTTCGATTTTTGTGCCTAATCCAAGTTTGAAACAAATTTGGCGGATTACGTGGACGATTTGAATGTGGTTGCTATCCTTGCCTTTTTTTTATTATTTGCTTTCCTTTAAACAGAAAATTCAAAAAATATCAGTTAGGATTTGAATTTGAGTTTTACATGTTTAGGAAACCCTAAATGTATCTAGAAGATAGAGTAATTATTTAATTTAAATTAGGACTTGAGATAATCTATTTCCTAGTTTAAATTAAGCAATATTCTAATCTTATTAGATTATTTAGGTTATTTTTTAATTCCGAATTTTCATGAAAACCCCAAAAAAAAGAATGAATTGCTTTATGGTAGATTAGGATAGATTGCATTCTTAATTTAAGTAATTTATTATTTCGAATTTTAACAAAAATCCCAAAAATAAGTCATGGTAGGATATGTTAAGTCATCATAGATTGCATGTTATTTTAGGCATATTTTTATTCCGAATTTCATTAGAAAATATCAAAAATAAATCATTTACCCGTCATCAGAATTACGTCACGTCGTCACATGACATATAGTTTGCATGCTAGGTTGCATTACTTGCATGTCATTTTTGCACGTCATTGCATATAGATTAGATTTCATTTAAATAAGTGAAAATCAAAAGAGAAATTGAGTGAATTGCTTGTTAATTAGAAATCATATTAGGATGTTAATGTGATTTTCTAGCTAACTATGCAGATGTTTGCATTGCTTCGAGGTAAGTAATTCTTCCAATCTTGCAATTTAATATTCAATTATTGAGTGTTAAATTGGTGGTTTGCGCACCCGCATGAACACCTCACATGTTAGTAATTAAGTTGAAATGGATCCAAACTGCATGCCAAAATATTTTTGAAAAGAAAAGGTACCGAAAGGGCATTAGACTAGATCTAACGTAATCAAATCCCCGGGCTTAGAATCTCTGGTTCGTAGAAATAAAACATATCTCCCTATGTTTTATTTAGGTTTCTAATCGACCTACCGTAAATTGATTAGTGACGACTCCAAGCATAAAAATATTTGCATGTTAAAGACTTAAAGCCTAAGTTGCGAATTGGTAGGGCTTGGGAGGGCCCGAGTTAAGATTAGTCTTAATAATCCATTAGCCCGAAAAATGAAAATTTTTTAGGTCGCGACATGTGAATAGAGACATACAATGTTATTTGTAATGTCCTCACTTCGGGGGTTATTGTTGTAACATCCGAAGCTCATCGTCGTCCCGTTTCTTTTATCTTATTAACATGAGCATACGAAAATGTATACAAACAAACTCTTAGACAAAATAATAGCTAGAAATGAGGGAAGTACTACAAACATAACACACTACTTTACATAACATCAGTATATTTACAGACTATTCATCCGGCTACATCAAAAGGCCGGGGTATCCCTAACTTCGCTATGGGCTATAGTATCCAAAAATGGGATCCCCTCCACTATATGCCGATACTTATGGGTCAGCCACCATCCCAGTGGGCATCGCCCCATTTTTTGGTCCTAGTGGCCCGTCAAACCTGCGAAAGGAGCCGATAAGGTCCTCGTCAAATCAAACATACCAAGCGATATAACGATATGGGACCAAATCATCCAACCCTTTTTCAGCCCATGTCATTGTAGTACATCTATGGTAGGTGACCTCAACTTCTATATCAATAACATCTGTGACTAACACTTCCATATTTACAGGCAATCCAAAACATTCAAGGGGCGAAGTAGCCATGCCTACACACCTGAAAGAATAAAGGAGTGAGTCAAAGAAAACTCAATAAGTAAAACCTTTTATTCTCTACTAGGAGGATATCTCATCATCAAATCTAGCAAGTACGGCACTCGCAACATATCGTCGATGGCAGATCAATATCTATTTCATTACTACACCTTGACTATATACATGTGTCCAGTCTGACACTCTTTCAATGCATACTTAACATCGGCTTATCAATAAAGACATAAAGCATACTTATGCACATACTGGCATGCATAAAAGATTCATTTCCTCATCTTGGCTCAACCAGGGCATCCCGGCTCAACCAAGTCATCTAGCTTCAAGCTAGGCATCCTAACTCAACTAGGACATCCCGGCTCAACCGAGGCATTCCGAGGCTAGCTTATCCAAGGCATCCGGACTCAACCAGGACATCCCGGCTCAACCAAGACATCCCGTTCAATGAATGAGGCATTACTGCCAATGCTATGGCGGCGCGCACATCTTTCCTTTAGTGATCACACGAGGTGCTTCACAAAAGTTGATTTCTTATCTTTCTCTTAGCCAATGTACACACAATGCCTATGGGTGTGCTCAAACGAATGTGTGTGTCATGACCCTCATTATCATATTATACAGTAAGCCGAAAGCAAATCCTTGGTTTATGGCTTGAACCGAAAGCCTAGCATCGACCCCTGCACCAAGCAATACTTGAAACTGGCACGCCTCAATACCGACCAAGGCCTTGCAACGTGGGTTATCTCACTTTAATGTTAATTTCCAAGCTTAGCGAACCTCGACCTTGTCCCAGAGCGAGAACGCACTCAAACATGCTACATGAGCAAACCATAGAAAATAACATTATAACATGTCATGGCTTTCACGGGTGAGCACACAACTAAACTCGATGACGTCACCGATCCCCCTGGAATTCTACTTACTTTTGATGAATTAGAGATGGTTTTGCTAAGGAATGGTTGTTTGGTGAGGAGGTGGGTGTGCGTGGCCGAAAGAGAGGAAATGAGGCATGCAAGGGGGTAAAGGGTGAGAGAATGAGCCAAAGGGGCGGAAATGACTGAGGGGTGAAAATGAGAGACTCCATCCTCATCATTGCTTATCCAAATGGCCTAATAGGCTTTCTTGAAGTGGCACACTTACAAGGAAGAGGTGGCAAATCTATTGGATGTATGGCACACTTACTAGGGAGAGGTGGCACGCCTATTGAAATGGTGTGGCATCCTAAACTTTTAGAGGAATGATTGGAGGCCAATGTGTGCCTTTCCAATTGGTACACTTAAGCCATTGAGTCATTGGCTTCTTCTCCAAGGTAAATCTTTGGCCATCATCACCGAATCTTCATAAGGCCACCTAAGAGAATGATTCATCCCTTGCATTTAATGACCAAATGCTCTAGAGTCGTCTATTACATCATTTTCCAAAGAATATAACAAACATGGAAATTAGGTCATTGAAAGCGCTAACTTAGTCGGGTAAGAGTTTCTCCTGTTCATCCACAATCGACTATGCTAACCGAACCTAAGTTCGTAGCCGAATCACTACTGGGTGAGGCTAGTCGTGGCCGAACTTGCTTAATGTGGCTATGTCAGTGGCCTATCTCGTAGGCTTCGTGGCTGGCATTGGCCGGGCACATGGCCGATGCCTACCCTTGCTCGTAGCCTTGGGGCAGGGTTTAGGTCCTAGCACATGACTGACTCATAGCTTGGCACAAGACCAGGCTCATGCCTTGACACATGGTCTAACGACAGGGTCACCGAGCCAATCCGTGACCATTCCAAGGCCAGTCCGTAACTCATCCCAAGTAGCCTATAGCCAGTCCATGACCGGTCCATGACCAAGCATAATTGGTTTGTGATCGACTCTCGGTTGTTATATAGTTGTATGGGATCGATCGTTTCGTGATCAATATACAGTCCCACGAATCAATCCATGGTCATCCACGGTTGGTACATGACCATGCGGAACCACCCGTGACTTGAATAGCATCGTGCGGGAATGATCCACAATCATCCATGGATCCGCGATGGTACATAACCGTCGCACGACTAACCCTTATGGTTGAGCAGCTGACCCATGGCTAAATAGCTCAGGTCACTTACATGATCAGTGGATTGGTTCACTGTCGATCCCTCCATCATTCTAAGGCCGATCCTTTGTTCAGGCCATGGTTGATCCCTTGGTCATCCTTCCGATCGAGTCGATCGACCTATGACCGTTCCTTGAATTGGTCCATGGCAGATTTCCCTCACTATTGACACATCAATTCCATAGCCATTTCTCATTGCCAAAATCGTGGATGTTACATTATTTATGTGGCTTTCGATGATGGAGTGGTCTAAAAGATTCATTGTAAATCAAGAATATTCACAGATTTTATTGCACTTATGTTTATTTAAATTCACATAGAGATACGGTGGATTGATAAACTGAGTGGGTTTGCTATACGTAGAGATATGATAGTAAATAGACTAGGAAATTCTGCTATCACATGTTTGATACTGTTGTTGTATACATAATAATCTGAAATTCATATTTAATGGTTATGGTGAAATCGAATACTCTAACATATTTATTTGATTGATTAACTACCTTTAATGGTTATGGTGAAATCGAATGCTCTAACATATTTATTTTCAATTATTCTCATTTTTATTTTGATATGTTAGATAAATTTTAGAATCAGTCCATTTTTAATATTTAATTAGTTTATTAATCATCAATCTCTATAGGACGATACTCTTCTCATCGTTATATTACATGTTCAATACGTTCATTAACACGTTCAGAATTTTACAAACACAGTCCATATTCAAAGTGTGGTCAATCCATTCTTACCCATCCACTATCTTAAAAGCTTGTGAGAAGCCACACCTTGTCTAAGCTCTCTTATTGTAATGGCTCTCTTGCAACGATCACTCTTCTCTCTCGTCAGATCGAATATAGACCCAGTAAGTCCACACACTACACATTTATTGGAGGTGGTCTTGCTCTAATACATTACGAATAACCTGACTCCTTCCACATGGGTCAAGCCCCCTAAATAAAGTGCTTTGAGAGAGGTTATAAATGAAATGTGAGAGAACTGCACTTACATTGAGTCAAAATGAGTGAGTTAGATCCCTGATCTATAGCTAAATTTGTTTACCAAAGGGAATTGTTTAAAAGCATATCCCCAACGATGGAAAGCTAAGGAAAATGATGCAAAACATAAGAAGAATGATCGAAATTGAAAAATAAAGCGCTGGAATCGCAATATGGACCAAGAACTGCATGAATTAACCCTGTGATTGGCTCGATGCTTAGTACCCTAGCTAGCCAGGGCGGCCCAATGCCTGTGGCTTGATCACGCAATGGGCACATGCAGCCCAACCCGCTTTCATATCTCGACTAGACAAAAGTTGTGACTTCCATGTGGCAGTCACTTGTTGGTGGTGCCACCACTATCGACAGTTAATAATTTCTCTAACAAAACTAATTATATATAATTTAAAAATTGACCCCAACTTTGATCTCTCATTAATCTTTTGTTCAATTTCTTATTGACCCCATTTTTTTCATCTACGGAAAGCTTGTGACTTGACCTTTGCGAAAATAAAGCTCGATCTTTGAAAAATTATTGAGATTGTGAATTTTCAGGAATCTTGCCTAATAAATGGTCGTGATAATGTCATGCTTAATTATGAAAATTTAGATAATCATAGCTGTGAGGCACTAATATTATGCTAATAATTGTACTTTTTTTTGTCAAATGCTAATTATTATCCTTGGAATGATTTTTAATACAATAAACAATTTATGTATGACATATGTATTATTACGTCAAACATATGTATCATTGCATCAATCGTTTACTTATAAATCAATATTTTACTTATTAAGCATAAATTACAGCTTAATTATATTTAATGTACATCTATCGTAATCTAATGTTGGTAGAGTGAACGGAAGGAAAGAGACTATGAACTTGTGGGGTCGTTATGACAGGTGGGTTGTAATAGGGATTATGCGGTAATGGTTATTGCCGCAAGCAAATATTAGAACATACAGACAATCTCTAATAAACTTAAAAATGCTATGACCATTACTATAATCAAACCTGCGGTTGGATTGATAGGAAAGGGGAGGATCATTTCCTCGAGCTTAGAGATGATTAACAAATAGGAGTCCCCAAAATTTGTTCCTGGGGACAAAAATGGCTCCCATTATAGTCTCATCAAGCCTTTTCCGATGGACTCCAATTTTGTCAAACGTCTCCCATCACCACTCTAATCCCATCCTCAAAAGAGGTGACGTGGACACCAGCAATTCCCATGTCAATGTGGGCCCCCACAGACTTGAATGATTAGGATGCCAATGGGGCCATTCCCTAATTGGGGGTGAATTAAGGAATGAATCTTGATTTACCACCACCATAATCTATTATAATTTATAACCCTATGTATTGCCCAACAGAGATGATGACGTGGACACCAGCGAGTGCCAAGTCAATGTGGGGCCCAGATGAGGGCCCCACGGGATTGAATGATTAGCGTGCCATTAGTTCTGCTCGGGCGAATCTTTATTCTTCTAGATCACTCAATACATATGTCTCTTAGGACCTCGCGAGAGGACACCTATGAAAAGCTGAGCTCGCACGATCAAGACATGAATGATGAGCCAAAGCAACATTTTCAGATCATTAATGAAGTGCCAAACATGGAGACCCCACCACCTATATGCAAAAACGCAAAAAATCGGGTTTGTTTTGTCAATTCTCGGAGTAGGTTTGCCCTTAACACGAGCTATGGGGTCTATAGCAAGGCTGTCTTTGTCCTAATAACGTGTGGTTACGTCTAAGACAAAACCCTAAGCTATAGATCACGCCCTATTCTAAGTTTGGGATTTAGGCGCAAATTATTTATGTGATTGAAATCTTGACGTTACTTTGAGTCACGTATCTCCACGTATATTTCGATGAATGACTTATGGGAGTTACGACATGACCGATGATGTAATAATAAGTTGAATAATATCAAGTAAAAAGTCAAGCTAAAGTTGAGTGGTGTGCTGCCGAAGTTAAATTATACACGGACCATGGAGAAAAAGTTGTCGACGCATAGGCTTGTAGAATGGGAAGAGATTAATCGAATGGAAAGCATAATCAAAATTGGTGACCATAGTCGCAGTTATTTACATGAAATTATGCAGAACCAAGCGGATGACTATGGATTACCGCTTTCCTAGGCTATAGAGATTAGCTGATAGGAACCTCATTTAACATTTAGATAGGTAATTAATATATGGAAACTTGTTTCATTGTAACATAAGGCATGGTTTTAAGACACTCATCATCACCCCCTTTTTTAGCAAGATTCCAATGACATGGTAGGTAACTCCAAGGTTGACGCAGTTGATCGTGGCATTGTGCATTTTCAGTTTGAGAATCGAAGGTCACATATTAGATTCAACCAACTGCGTGCAAATTGCTTTGTGTTACGACTACCTGCAAAAGATAAATGCCTGGACTTAACCGGCTTATAGAACTTGCAAGGTATTTCATGGATTTTCAATTAGCCGAGTCTCTTTGATCGTGTTTTTGGATAATAAAAGAAAAACACTAATATAGTAGCAATTTATTTACATTTTCATTAAGAGTTAGCCTTCTCTCGACCTTAAAACCTGCCTTGTCCCGGAAGCCACGGATCTTTATGTTGCATCACCATTGGGTGAGTCAAAAAGGCTAATTAGGATTATCGCTTGAATTATCATAGGAGCCTTCATCTATTAGAACTATTTTTCAGATGAATTGGATTTTCTATAAACAACAAAGCAAGAGAAAAGTTATACATAAAAAAAAAAACCCTTTAAACGTATATGTTTCTTATATGTTTCTCCTTAAATTTTTTATTATTGTTAGTACTATTGTTATATGTTGTAATGAATTAACGTCCTCATTGTTTAACAATATGCCATACAACATTGTTGATCATTTTTTGAATAGCTTAAATCTTTGAGAAAAGGGGTTTGTCTAACATGGTATTAAAGCACATGTCAAGAATTCAGATCATGGCAATTCCTCTCATAAGGCATGCAATCGACTCGAGTCAAATCAACACAAGGTCAGACTCAAGCTCGACTTGACTCGTAAACTTGAAGCTTAAACTTGATCGAGAACCTTTTTCCTGCTCAAACTCGACTTGAAACACAAAGCCTACTTACTCAAACTCATCTCGATCTTAAGTGATTAAAACTCAAATTCTCTATTTTTTCTTGCACGATCGAACTCGACTCGATTCGAAATACTCACACTCTCCCTTTGTGCTTGTGTTTAAAAAAAAAGATGGAAGAATGAAAGTGTAATTACATAATTAAAGGTGATGTTACAAGTAGATTTTACATTATATGTCACCATAATTAGAAAAAATAATTTTAATAAAAATATCCAGCTAATCTCATGAGCCGATCGAGTCATGTATCTTAGGCTCGAACTTGACTCGACAAGCTACTCAAGCTTGAAAAAAAATCTAGCCGATCTCCAGTACGTGACTAGTCGAACTCAAGTAGCTTGACTCACTGGTACCCCTACCTCTCATGTTGCTACTCCCTGTAGTCATATCATATTGCTTGTTTTTCTATTCATAGTTGTTTGCTTGATGCGTTTATGTGCACATCTTGTATTTTTATGTGTGAGAATTAGCTTACATGTGCAAGAGAACGTTGAGTAATATGTTATATAAATGGTAGCTCGCTCCCTACTAACTTAATTTTGTGGGCAAAATCAGTTAGTCCAACATTCACATCCAAAGTTACATTTGCTAATCTACTTAATCATGTTCAGATTAGTGGAAATCACAACATTTAGGTCAAGGGGCGATATAAGTTCAATATGGCGAAACGAGAAATATATCTTTAAAATAAATGTCCATAATCAATATCGCAAGATGAATTTTATGCCATCTAGCACCTACCAAGCTCCTTGATCATCCATTTCTTGAGACTAAGGAATTAGTAATGAACATTTTTTCTGGGGTCTAATCTCAAGAGGTTGCGTCTTATAAGAATCGAACGTGATGTGAGAGAAAACTTAGCTACATCACTAACCTAAAATTTACATGACATCCAGCTATAGACGATCGTTTAAGTTGTTTCATATACCACGAAAACTTGATAATAATGGAAAACGTCTTGTAAAGATCAATCTTTATTTGGTTCCATGACAAGAAATCTTCCAACAGATTTCCATTCCAAATACGAAACGAGAATTCCCTTTTAAGTTGATGGGATTGCATAAAATTTTGGTCTTCAAAGAGAAGATACTAGTCATCGATGACAACAACCTGCTGTCATTGGTCGACGTCGACGGGCTACCGGCAACAAAGTTCGGCATCCAGCGACTGACAGCAGAATTCAGCAGCCGGAGACCAGCGGTGGTGGAGGCCAGCAGCCAACGGTGACAGTGAGAGGCGACGGCGCCTGTCAGTGGTGAAATCGAGCTTTTGAAAATTAGGTGGTCATAGAAACGTGGAATGGGCTCTCAATCCTAACTATAGTTAGCTATCGGATTTGCATTTTTTGAGGAATTTTATATCACGTGGAATCCAAATCCGTATTTTGAATCTTGCCCGAACATGAAAATTGTAGCCATAATCTTTGCTTCGAAGAATTTCGATCGGTCCAATAAAGCAGTCCCTAAGTGGGGAACATGATCCACGACTTAGCATGAGCAACAATCATCATATCTTTGAAACTCCACGAGGCCAAGATCTATTTCGCTTTTGATCTTCTGCAAATCGGGCCAAATCCAGGGAGAAGCAAAAGAGCAACTTCTATCATACAAACTTCCAATAAAACAAAAAAGGATTAATGACACGAAAAACTCTTGTGACAAATTTACTCCAAGTTAATATTTTAACCATTAAAATCTCAATTCGGTACACGTGTGATAAATTTACTCCAAACTAATTTTTTTAATCACTAAAAACCCCAAAACCGGTATACTTGTGATAAATTTACCCTCAATTAAATTGGATTTATACTACAAAAAATCACAAACGGATATACCTGTGACAAACGGAGGTAAAATCCCACATTAATATACCGGTTAAGTGCCTCGTGTCATCAAATTTAGAAATTTGACGGTAAAATTTAATGGAAACTAACGGAGGGTAAATTTGTCACGGTATACCAATTTGAGGATTTTTTTTTTCAAAAAATTAGTTTAGGATAAATTTGTTGCAGGTGTATCGATTTGGGATTTTTCGTGATATTAATTCAAAAAAAATACAAACTTCCACAAATGTACGCTTTTGGAATTATTGTATTTTCCATCATCCTCTTTACGAACTAAACAATACCTCCCCCTTGGCCTATGTGTGGAAAAATAATGGAAATTTAAACCTAAAGTCAATGCAACTTATTCCACTTGCCCAAAGCAAGTGAAAATTATTGAAACCTATTCAATACAGGACGATGGCTCTGACTTTACGTGTAGATCCTAGAGGCTAGCAATTATTGAATGCATCCAGATTTATAAAACTTTGAAGTAAACTTTTATTCATAAAAATCGAAACAGATTGGAATTGCCCTTCACTTATTACTTTTTATTTGATTTAGATCTTGTGGCTTACGCACTTTTGACCCTTTTAAAATCCGTAATACTGAAAACTTGTATAAGATGCAAATATTTAAACTTTTAAGGCAGCAATGCCAGCTTAGGGGAGCAATACCTTGCGACGAGGCGATGTTGGCTAGGCAATTTCGGTGTAAAATCTATGATTTTCTTAATTTTTTCGACTTCTTAATTTTTTTAAAACAATTTCAAGAAAATACATACTTGATTTCAGATAAAAAACTAGAACGGTAACTGGACAGAACTAAACTATTTCAATTGGTTCTAATCGATTGGTCAAATAACTTCAATCATACTCTAAATAAGTAAGGTCGGTTCAAGTTTTGCCGGCTCATTGTCCCTTTTACATATAAGTAATGTGTGATTAAAGACACATTTGACGGTTCGAAAACATAGCTGCAAAAGAGGCCGTGCAAAATAAGGGGCATTGTGCTACGAGAGATTATAGGGCAAGATAGAATCTACACTAAGTTTCCAGTTATCCCCATGCATCGTTTCAAATCATCGATTGCCAATCACCGACGGCAAAACTGGGAGAACAACTCGCTCGGATCAAACCCGAGAGACGTCAAGTCAACAAACCGAATCATTTCAATTCGACAATCGTACTATATCGACATACCGATCGGTCGGTCATATCACATAAGTCGTGTAATCCCGATGCATAAATTACCTTTCTTTCGGATCGGATCGAATCCGACTTTTTTCGAGTTCCGTATGCTTCTTTTCTAGAACTACCCACCCCCTTCATAATGGACTTGTCCCATCGAAGCTAAGCTCACGTAGGATTACTTCTTAATCACCATATATTAATCATCATTCTTCACATTATTACATTACACCACCATTTTTTCGTGGTGTCACATAACACATGAGGACAAAAAAGGGCGTCTCCATCAATCGGTCAGACTTTTGCTAGGGACTTTTTATTGCTCTTTGGATCCCCAGAGACCATGATCGTTCAGCATGCCCGCCCCTTTATTACTTATTTAACTCCGGCGGGGGCCCCATCGAGAACTCGCCGGTACCGATCGCGCGAGGGCACTTTGGTGAATTCACGTCGAGGGGGGACGGCGACGGTGACGTGGCGTTCCTTTTCCTTTTCTTTTCCTTTTCTTGCACTTCGATTACGGGGCAATAATTCAGGGGCAAAGTAGCGAGCGGGGCAGATAACGACACGACACGGGACGAGAGGGGAAAAACGAGTGGGGCCCCGCACGAGGGGGCTTAGGTAGGCGTGGGGCCCGAAGGTTCGGACCCCAGGAATCCCGCACTTTGGGAAAAAAAAAAAGGTGTTTACCTTTTTATTTCGTAGGTGGTAGCGTGGAAGCAATTTCTCATAAGGAAGTCAAATAGTAAATTATTTCCGGTCTTTCGGACTTTTTGTTTTAGAAACAAATGTACTGAAAATTTTAAAATTTATCATGAAAGTATAATTAAGATTTAAAATTTAAAAAAAAATGCAATCAATCATAAAACTTATTGTGAAAATACAATTAAGTCATAGAAATTTTTAAAAAGTGCAATCAAAAGAATGATTTGATTGTTTCAATTTGACAAATTTCAGGACTTAATTGCACTTTTTGAAATTTTAGGTTTTAATTGCACTTTAATGGAAATTTTTAGAAATTCCAATGCAATTATCCCTTTGTTTTTATGAAAAATGGGTAGTTTGTCCATCGGTTGATGATTTGATATAATATTATCGTGCGTCTGATAGGATTGTTACTCTCTCTTCATTTTTTTTCCCTTTTTACTTGTCAAATAGTTTAAAAACTTGGACTTTATTTAATTATGTAGCTTAGAGTACTTCCAATACATATCAACATTTACATGCAGAGTCGTGTAAGTTTTTATTTTAAGCATTTTTTTTGGGACTCGAAATGTGTTTTGATATCCAAATTTATAGAGAAAAGTAGTAATGGCATTTTTAAGTCGAACCAAACATGCACTTGACCCTTTAACCAAAGTACTAGAATGTCCCAAGTACAGCATGAAAAGCGATAAGAGAAATGAGATCGCTCTCAATCAAATTAATTATCATGCTCGTAGTCCTAGCTTATGCCCTCGCTCATGGTTGATCCAATGCTAATTATCTTTGCTCACAAATTGTATGTAATCAGAATGCCCGAGATCTAACTATCAAGATTTTAGTACATGACCCTCGTGAATGCGATATACTTCAATGATAGTTTACTCAAACAATTTACCAGTAACAACAGTACAAGAGAAAATAAGAATACAAAGGATGGAAGTAGGTAGCAGAAGAGTTTTTCAAACATTGTTCAGTTTGGGAGAAGGAGACGCTCCATTATAATTGATACAATAATTACGCCAAAACAAAAGAAATAAGGATAATGCTTTTTTTCACAAAAAAATAAAATAAAACGTCCCGAGACCGGTTAGATGTGCGTACAAAGGCCAAGAAGTTACGAACTTCACCCTTAATATATTCGGATCGTGACATTTGGGTACATTTCTCTCTTTCTGCATCTAAGTCTTCGAGTGTATCGAGATTGTAATGTATAAATTACATCGCACGGCTTCATCTCAGAGTCGAGATACGTGAGATCAGTACCGCCGAAGTACCTAACAATATTGAATCACATGGCGTACAACCATTTCGCTATCGGTTTTTTTCCATTTTCCCGATGAAAAGAAATAACCACTTACCAAAAACACTGACCTTCGGTTTATCATTTATCAAGTATGAAAATCCTGATTTTGGGTATTTCCATTTTTGGATTAAACTAATAGATCCACCATTTATGCATTTCACCTTTTCTGTCCAACTTGTACTTATTTCGCTCATAAAAAAAATCGCGTGACTCTTTTTTTTTTATGATAATATATATTAAATTGCGTATAGCGTAGGGCTTAGTACTTTTCTTTTCTCCCTTTTTTAGTATTTGATGGGATGCAATTTGGGGTGGGGGGGTAATTGATGACGTGGAGGGAAGTTGCGAGTGGGGAGTCGTAGGGGGGGCGCAGCAACACAGGATGGTCCGTCCGTGATCCCACCCCCACCCACCCCCTCCCGCTTCGCCGTCCGGTACGAAGCCGGTGGGCCCCACGCAACCCCCCGCGGCTTCAATCCTCGCCCTCCCTCCCTTCCTCTTCCCGTGGACCATCGCTCACCTGATCATCGCCCCCCCCCCCCCCCCCCCCCCCCCAAACCCCAGCCCGAGCCGAGCCGAGCCGAGCCGGGCTCCGGGGCAGCGGCGGCTAGGCTCGGGCGTTTCGCACGGGCTCAGAAAGCCCGTGGCGATCAGCGCATCCCCCAGTTGTTGTACGGGGGGCACTGCAAACCTCGTCAGAGGCCCCGTGCGTCTTTCGCTTTTTGTTATAGTTCTCCGTTCACTCCGTGCCTTCGGAAATGGCGTTTCAATCCCCTTTCGCAAAATCACTTTCACCTGTGTATCCAAAAGCCGCTAACCCATTAAGCCACGACGCGACCGGATCCCCCACCCCCCTCGTTCCCGCCTTCGATCTCTGTTATCTCGTGCGGAGATGCTTCCCGGGCTCCCCCCGGCACGCCGACGGAAGTACCGTGGCGGGTGGACGGGACTAAGCACTCGAGAACCGAACGAACATTTCGTGATGTGCGTGGACCGGCGATTACATGGTAGCCCCGGCGGTTATCTCTTCCCACTAATGATGATTAGATACGCCGGTTTATGCACGGCCCCGTTTTCCTCGGTCCTTGCCCTAGTTGGAGTAAACTTTTCCTCTCCCGTCTTCCTATCATTGGGCACTTTCTTTCGATGGACGCGTCGTATGAATGCGGAATTTTCTGAATTAACGTGGTCGATTGTTTTCTTTTCATTGTAATTGATCGTATGTTTCGTTAATCAATGCATCCTGCTCTGTTTTTAACGCTCGCAGCAAGTGCGGGAGGAAAGCATTCCTGCCGTATCTTTTGCTCCCTCAAATCTCAATCTTTCTTAAGATTATTGGGTTATCCATCATGGAATGGTAAAAAAAACCATCACCACTCGATTAGTTCGCTAAGTCCGACTTAATTTTATATAAAAGGATATGAGAGTAATATAGAGGGCAGATAATAAAATTTGAAAGTCGGCTTCATTTATAGAGTGTCGATTTGATGAAGAATTATAAGATGTGATGCCGCACTTGTACAAAATTCGTCTTGCTCAATTTGAGGACATTATAATTTGAAAGTAGATATTATCAAACCCGTAATTTACATAGGAAAAACGATACAAATTATCCCTAAATTTTCACCTAATATGTAATGTGGTCATTGGGCTTTTTATATATGTTTTATTTAGTTCCTATACTTCATGAAAATATTTGAATGAATGAAAGTATCATATTGAAAATTTTCATATAGTTCAAGAAATAAATTAAACACGTATCAAAATGCTGAACAAATTAAAAGTTCATGAATTACGTTACACGTTAATTCAAAATTTAGGAATCGTTTGTATTATTATCCTGTTCAATACTTTGAAGAAGACATTATTATTGCGGTGTCGTCACAAAAATTATGCAAATTGGAAATACAAAAATTTGTCACGTCAAGATGTTTGTGGGCATTATTAGCCATCGCCCGTCTGCTCCCACAGATGCTCCTCGTTTTCTTGTTCCGTCTCGGTAAGACAACGACGTGAACAGAACAGCCATTTTTAGAGAGAGAGAGAGAGAGCGGTTTCAATCAGATGCCCACTGATTCTCATGCGCGCGGAGCAGTTTATAATGTCCGCCTCTCAGCAGCAGCAGCAGATATCCCACCCACGAGCCACTCTCCCTCCTCCTCCTCCTCCTCCTCTCCCCCACACCGCCTCGCTTTCTCTGCAGCAATTCCTCCTCCAGCCGTGGCCCCTTGGGTCTTGGGATGAAGTAGAACAGACACTGCCCCCCACTAGAGAGAGAGAGAGAGAGAGCAAGAGGGTCTTCTGCAAGTATCCCTCTAGAGTGTTGAAAACAGGGAAAACAAAGGAAGAAGATTCTGTGTGTGTGTGTGTGTGTGTGAGAGAGAGAGAGAGAGAGAGGGGCTGGTTCATTAGCCATTTTGGTCTGCATTAATTCTTGATTGGAGAGTGGTTTGTCTGCATCTAGAGGCTTTCGAAACTCTGTGATTATAGAGAAACCATTCTCCTTACCGGAATAGAAATATTTTTGCCACAAGAGAGAGAGAGAGGGGGAGGAGGGGGGCGAGAAACGACGAAAACGTAAAAGAGGGGGGAAACGAAAGAGGCTGAACCAGTGGCGGGGCTAAAATACAAAGCTTTCTTTGGTCCTGCTGTCCTGATAATTGATGATGGCCTCCCGAGGGCCTCTCTCTGCATGTCCCTTCTGAGATCAGTTGGATTCTTCTTCTTTCGTGAGAAACCTGAGCTAGAACACTTGGGGGGGAAGGGATAGAGCGAGAAAACCGGGGAAAAAGTTGAGCCTTTGAGCTTCCGTTTCTCTTGGGTTTGCTCTGTTTCTGGAGATGGAGGTAGGAGAAATCTAGCAGAGACAGAGGGAGAGAGAGGAACTTCAACTTCATGGGCTCTTCCTTGCGTAATTTTCTTGATTCTCTGGTGCTCAAAGAATGGCCTCTTTAACTGTACTATTGATATCCCCCCTCTCGTCCTTCATTCTCTGACACTAAACTTGAAAAAGAAAAAAAAGCCACGAACTTTCTGCAATTTGGTGGAGCATAAAGGCGATCCTGCTTGTGCCCATTTGAATTGACGGCTGTTCTTGCCTGAAATCTACAAATCTTTTCAGGTCTCTCTCTCTCTCTCTCGCCAAATATCTTTTTTCAATCCTTTTTTTTTCATTCATAATTATGTGAGGGTCTTTGTTTCTTGGTGTTTCATCTTTGCAGATTGATCTGTTGTTGGGGCCGTATACACACAGAGAACAGATTTTTCTCAGAGAGAAGCTTCTTTAATGGCAGAACTTAGTTCTTTCTCTTTACCATCTCCCAGAAAAAATTACAAGAAAGTCACCGGGTCATCTTTTTTCAGCTTGCCAAGGCTATTCACTAGCTTCAGTAGCTTCACTGTGAAGGGGTTCTCTGAAACCGACACTGCGATTAGTCCCACGTCAATTCTTGACACCAAGCCATTCTCATTCTCGACCATCAGAAACTCCTTCTGGTCTGATAACACCAGCACTTCGTCTTCTTCACCCAGAAACACAGACACAGAGCACAAGCGCTCTTACTGGGAAAAGAGGAAGATAGAATCAGTAGGAATTGGCCTAGGCATTGTTGATGCTCTGAAAGACGAGAGCTTTGACCCAAAGCAACCTAAACCCGAGACCCGGCCTGTCGTCATCTTCGGATCGAAGCTCAAGATCCAAGTCCCTTCCCTGCCACTCTCTGTCCCTCCCAACCCCGAGTCGGCGAGCCCAAGGTCTCCACCCAATTTTGGGATCAAATCGAGGAATTCCCAGCTTGGTTTTGCATCACTGCGCATTTCGCGGTCCCCAGATACGAAATCCCGTTCCGGGTCATCCTCCAATTCGCGTGGCCTGGGTGTGCCCGGCTCGCCTCAGATTTTGAGTGCCAGTGAGATGGAGCTCTCGGAGGACTACACTTGCGTGATCTCCCATGGCCCGAACCCGAAGACAACGCATATATTCGACGATTGCATTGTCGAGAGCTGCTGTGGTGTTTTTGGCGTTGCCTCTGATTTGAAGGAGAATGGATTTTTGAGTGATGAGCAGAGTAGTGGTTCTTTGTCACAGAGTTTTCTTAGCTTCTGTTGCACCTGCAAGAAGAATCTTGGGCAGGGAAGTGACATTTATATGTACAGGTTAGTTCAAACTTTCAAGTTCTGCAATTTTGTTGGGGCATCATTTTGAGTGATTTTTGAGTGTGATCTATTGAATTTGAGCACTTTTTGGACACTTTTGGGATGAAAGTGGAAAGAGTGCATGTGCAACTGAGAATCCCTTTCCAAATATGGTAACCAAGTTTACTTCATGTAGCTTCTATAATTGAAAATTCTTGTGATTCTGAAGCCTTTTTAATAAGAAAATAAAGTTTCCTGCCACATGAATTTGAATTTTCCCTAGTCCTGTCATACAAGAGGAAGCTGAGACTTTCAATTGCAACTTTGATCACTGCAGTTCTATTAGATTCACCTCTGGTAGGAAGATGGACCAATAGATACAAGTTCATGTTGTGATTCTAGCTCTATTTTATTGTATTTTTTTTTATCATAAGATGGTTTACTCAATACCTAGGATTTCATATCACTTTGCTCTGGTACCTCATTCTGGTCACAATTATTTGTATAGAGTGATTCGATGAGCCAAAAAAAGGCACATCAATTCGTTTGCACCATTTATCTCCGAATCTTTTAGCTCATAGAGATTTGCATTTTCACCATTTTCAGGGGAGAGAAAGCTTTCTGTAGTGGAGAGTGCCGGTACCAGGAGATTCTCTTGGAAGAGGGCATGGGAAAATCAGGACCAGATGAATATGGCTTTTCTTGATATTGAGTGATAATCACCTTGCTTCAAAACAGAGCCTAGAAGAAACCAGCTTCACAAGGATAGATTAATCATTCTTAACATAAATCTTTAGAGGCAGAGAGAGAGAGAGAGAGAGAGAGAGAGAGAGAGAGAGATAGACTGAACTTTCTATTGTATTGAATGGGTTGAAGCTTGATATTCTAGCCTTCGGGGCTGTTTCTGCTACTGCTGCTTCTCTTAGCAATCCTTTTTGCTTTCATTTCCCATTTTTCTCTCCTCATAATTTTTCTTGTGCAACTGATTTCAATGAAGTGATGATTTAGGAGATTGCTAATCTGGTGCTTTGGTCCAAAAAGCCTTTCTTGTTTGCGTAGTGGCGCTCATAATGATGATAGGGTGACTGAAATTTGCCCCGTTATCTTTCCCCAGAATAATTTATTGCTGCAAATCATCCTCTGGGCACATAAGGACAGATTACATCATTTGACGCAGAATCTTGCAGTTCTTTTTCCTTGCCGGTGAGGCTGTGATCCTCCTGATCATACCCCACTTTGACAAGTTTTTGTCGCCTTCCATCAATTTAGTGTTAGTCTAATGCAAGTTGGATGATCTTGATGATAGCTCATTGATGCACGAATGATTGTTTATTGTATTATTAGTATTATTATATGGTTGGAATCTTGAGGGGCTATTTCTTTTCAATTTTCTCAGGTACTCCTGTATTGAAAACCCCACCATTTGGTAAAATATGTTTCAAGTCCCACACCAGATTGTGATGCTGTACATTCTTCGAATTATTCATATTCTGCAACAAAGTATTATTCAATTTCAAAATGCTGCTTGAATCTGACCCAGTCGATTGTCATAGTAGAGCTGCCCTACAAGCTCGATGATTAGTTTGAAGCTGGGGAAGAAAGTGATTGACTTCTCTTCTGCATGTTTAGACAAAGTGAAAAGAAAAGTATATTCATTTACAAAATTTGGTGATTATCATTTAAGGAAAAAAATGGGGAGTGAGGCGTACTAATGACTGTAGCATGAGGCAAATATAGATCATTACATTCTTACTTCTTCTCTTTGTTTTTTGAATAATTTATGACACAAAGTATGGAAATCCATATGCTTAGAGACCCATGGACATCTTGCAAGCCCTACGAACTAGTTTAATACAAACCTTTGATCTATGCATATGACCCTTATCTAGAGCCATTAAAAAGCAGTTGATGGGATTCGAATGAATGACCTCTAATTCTTGAGTTGGAAATGCCCCAACGTCCCAACAAACCATACCAATCTTGTGAGATCATTACACTCACTAACTTGAAAATATCAACTCTAAATTAACATAATCACTATTCAAATTAGTTCATAATTATACACTAGAGGCTAAGCATGCACTATGCCCGTGAATGAAAGAAGATTATTATGTGTTAAAAGTATTGGTAGATATTAAAGGAAGTGGATGAAGGGGTGCTTAATGAAAGATTACATGTGATCTAGTTGGTATTTCAATATCTTGAAGATTAGTTGTGTCATTTCGGGCGTTTGCCTAGATTTACTTTCCCAAAAAAAGTGAAAGCATTATTTTCTTATCCAATTGTTTTGAGGAAATATATGAACTGATAATACTTTGTTCAGATCAAGCTCTATCTTCCTTGTGATCCATATATTATACCATACAACATTCTAATAGAAAAAGACACTATCCCAAAAGGTTTTGGGCAATTTGATGCATATTGTGAAAGTTATGGTGTGATGACATAAAAGAAACTTTGAGAAGCAAATCAATTGAAGAGATTAATTTTCAACGGACAATCTATATTTCTTCCTCATGTCTTTATTTTTAGGCAAGCTTTTCAATCATACTGAATGTGAGAAAGTTGGTATGTTTTTCTTTTCATCTAAAAGCAAGTTGAGAATTTCTTGCTATAAGTAATAACCAACTCCAAAATGATTCAATCACAAATATAAAAAAGTGTATTGAAAAACAAAGTAAAAGCCCCAAATTTTACCTTTAATTCCATGGCTTTGCTCATCGCTATCATCATTAATCAGTACAATTTGAATCACGTTGTCAATTGTATGGGAGAATTATTAACTTGAAGAATAACATATGGCATGGGATTAACATGAGAAGACTAAATCCGACCCCCAAAAAACGAACATTATAAAACTAAAGAATCTGGAAAGGAACGATCATTAATTACTCCTCAATAAAAATTATCTTTCATGCATAATAAATAACTATAAGAGTTATCAAACAAACAAAATTGCATGCATACCCACCCAACAGCAATCAAAAAATGAACAAACAAGACAAGCATCGAGATACTTAACTTTCCTACTCTTAGAAATTAGTGACCCTTTCGATGTTTTTTTTTTCCTGCTGCATAAATGTTATGATCATGTTAAGCCACAAATGAGATAGAAACCTAATCACTGGTGATTGTGATTTATTGGTACGGGCTGATATTCTACAAAAGTGAGGTCACGAGATTGAAATCATTTATAATGGCAATGCATGTATCTCGTTATGTGCGATTGGTTCTAGGCCTTTGGCACCCTCGTGGAGTTAAACAATGACGGGACTTGCCTACTTCCAAAGAATAGGTCATGGGTGTTGCCGAATGACGACCTTCTCGGGATAAAAAGCATCTCATAACGGACATTGCTTCGAATGTTGTCAAGAGATGGAGCCAGTATTTGTTGACACCTGAATTTTAGTCAACAATTCAAACTTTCATCATTATAAAAGGTACAAAAGATAAAGAATAACAAGATAATGACAAAACAAATAAATAAGTAATGAATAAATCAACAAATAAAAAGAGGGCTTAATTTGCTCTTAGTCTAGTTTACGCAGCCCACGAAAGCTATCCTCATAGCAGTTCGACCCAAATCCACCAACATCAGAAATGGTCCACCGGATATAAAAGAACCCATCACATAAATAAGCCCAAAAAATCAAGCCCATAAACTCATAACTGCAGACCACCCTCGGCCCACCAAACAAGCTCAGCCCCCACCCCTCTCTCTCTCTATCTCTTGCTCTCTCAAGATGATCAACGTGGACGAAAGTGCACTAGAAGTTTTAAGGGTAATTGAGTTTTAAAACTTTTGAAAGAATATAATCCAGTCTTTAAACTTGTCGCAAAACTGCAATTGAGTCCCAAAACTTTAAAAAACTATAATTAAGTCCTAAAACTTTCAAAAAACGTAAATAAATCCTAAACCTTTTCGAATTGGTCCAATCAAATCTTTCCATTGATTGCGCTTTTTGAAAATTTTTAGGACTCAATTGCATGTTTAAAAAGTTTTAGGACTTAACTGTACATTTTAAAAATTTCAGGACTCGACTGTACTTTTGCGACGAAAGGCTTTTAATGCGGTAAGGTTTTTAGAAGGCTGAGTCACGCACGTGCTCGAAACAGGATCCGTTTTGCACACTCAATGCAATCTGTTTTGGGCTCGTAATAGCTAATAGGAAGTGAAACAAACTCTCTCCATGAGAAACTCACTTTGCTCTCTCTTTCACGAAGCTCTCCACTAATTCTCTCTCTGATCTCTACCTCGATGGAAGTAAGCTGACGCAGCGTTCAGCGAATAATTCAAGCAAAACCTTGCTTATAGAGAAAAATCTCAGAATTCAACAATGATGATAATAATGTTTTGTCTTCAAAACAAATCCTAAACACTCTTTTATAGGAGTCAAATCTAATTACAATAGGAAACCTAATAATAATAGGAAAGTTGCCAAGTTTGAATTGGAAATCTAATCATAATAAGAAAGTTAATAAGCTTCAAATAGCAAAATTACAAAAACGACCCTTAAAATTAACTCATAAAAAATATTCGATGTCGTCAACAGATCCACCGGTTCTAGTCGCATCATCGTTTCACCTTCTGTTTGGACTTCTGCCTTTTAGTCGCATCATCGTTTCGCCTTCCGTTTGGACTTCTGCCTGTTCAATCGGTCCAGAAATGCACCATTAATAGATTCCGCATCATTTTCCTCCACTTGAAAAGAACTCGTCTTCAAGTTAAAATCAGAATTTGGATATAGCGGCTTTGTGGACTTATGAAATGGTGACAAATCAACAACATTAAAAGTGTTGGATATGCCTATGTTACGTGGAAGGTCTATAACATAAGCATTATCGTTGATCTTCTTGCTGACAGTGTAAGGTCCATACTTCTTTAGTTGCAATTTACTGTAAGATCCAGCTATCAATCGCTCTTTACAAAGAAAAATCATGACTTGATCACCTACTGCAAACACCTGCTTCCGCTTGTGCTTATCTGCTGTAGCTTTATACTTCTGATTAGTTTCCTCCAGCTTCTATTTGACTTCATGATGTACCTCCACAATCTGTTTAGCCATATGATCTGCTGTTATACTTTTATCCGCTTGCTTAGGTAATTGTACTAAATCCAGAGTATGCTGAGGCGTCTTTGTATGAACAACAAAAAAAAGCAACCTGCAAATAGAACAATGAATTGCATTATTATAAGCAAACTCTGCTTGTGATAAAGCAACATTCCATTGTTTCGGCTTATCTCTACAAATGCTTCGAATCGAGTTTCTCAGAGTTCTATTAACCACCTTTGTTTGCCCATCAGTTTGCGGGTGGGTAGTGCTACTGAAATTCAAAGATAAATAAAACAGTTTCCATAAAGTCCGCCAAAAATGCCCTAGAAATTTACTATCCCTATCTGAGATAATAGATTTGGGCACACCATGCAAACGAACCACTTCATTAAAGAATAATTTGACCACACTTACTGTATTAGAAGTTTTCCTATAAGGAATGAAGTGCGCCATCTTGGAAAATCTGTCAACCACAATGAAAACAGAATCCATGCCTTTGTGTCCGCAGTAAACCAAACACAAAATCTATGGACAGATCTTCCCTTATATTGTTAGGAACAGGTAATGACATATATAAACCTGTATTATTAGATTTCTCCTTAGCAGTCTGGCAAACATAACACTTTTGTACGTACCTGCTGACATCTCTACGTAACTAGGGCTAGTAAAATCGCTCCCGAACTGCAGCAATAGTTTTATCATGACCCATGTATGCAGCTAATTCTCCATCATGTAAATTACGAATTACCTTCTCTCGTAATGATGTTCGAGGAAGGCAAAGCTGGTTGCGACGCATCAAATAGCCATCACGCACATAAAATTCTTGCACAGGTTGACCAGAAGCACATGACTTCTAAATTTGCCCAAAGTCATCATCATCTGCATAATAATCTTTCAGCTGCTCAAACCCCAAGATGTCTTGGCTTAATGTAATCAATAAGCCAGCTCTCCTACTCAATGCATATGCTATGACATTATGCACACTTGACTTGTGCTATAATTTAAAAGGAAATTTTTGCAAAAATTGGCACCATTGCGTATGCATATCTTTGCTAATCCTTTTCTGACTATTTAGATACTTCAAAACTTCATGATCAGAATAAAGGAATAATTTTTTCCTAATCAGATAATGCTCCCAGGTCTTCAAAGCCCTTACGATAAAATAAAATTCTTTGTCATAAGTGCTCCACTTCTGTCTCGCCTCGCTGAGCTTCTCATTGAAATAGCAAATTGGTCTGTGCTCTTGAGATAAAACAACTCCTATACCAACACCACTAGCATCACAGTCTACTTCAAAAAGTTTATCAAAATCAGGTAAGGTAAGAACAAGTGCAGTACATAACTTTTCCTTCAGAATAACAAAACTATTATATGCTTCCTCTCCCAATGGAAATTTGCCTTTCTTCATACATTTAGTAATCGGGGCAGTAATAGTACTGAAATTCTTAATAAATCACCGATAGAAAGTAGCCAACCCATGAAAACTTCTAACGTCAGAAACTGTTTTAGGTGTCGGCCACTCTCTGATTGCTCTTACCTTCACCTCATCTACCTCTATTCCTTCAGCAGTAATAATAAATCTCAAGAATAACAGTTTATTAGTTAAAAAAACTGCATTTCTTAAGATTAATATACAACTTATTAATCTGCAAAGCTATCAATACCTCCCTTAAGTACATCAGATGATCCTCCTCAGTTTTACTATAAATCAGAATATCATCAAAATAAACTATAACAAATTTGCCAATAAAAGATTTCAGAACTTGATTCATAAGCCTCATGAAAGTGCTTGGAGTATTGGAAAGTTCGAAAGGCATCACTAACCATTCGTACAACCCCTCCTTTGTTTAAAAGCTGTCTTCCATTCATTTCCTGGCCGAATTCGAATCTAATGGGATCCATTCTTCAAATTCAGCTTCGAAAACCACTTAGCATTGTACAACCTATCCAGCATATCATCCAATCTCGGAATTGGAAACTTGTAACCCACGGTTATCTTATTAATGGCTCTGCTATCTACACACATCCGCCAACTACTATCTTTCTTAGGAGTCAATAAGGTCGAAACAGCACATGGGCTCATGCTATTCTAGATGTGCCCCTTTCGCAACAACTTTTCCACATTCTCTTTTAGAATCTCAATCTCATTAGGATTCATCCTATAGTGCGGTAAATTAGGTAGACTAGCACAAGGAATTAAGTCGATATGGTGTTGAATATCGCACATAGACGCCAACCCATCTAGAATCTCTTCAGGCATTAGTTCGCTAAATTCCTTCATTAAAGGCTTGACTGCTTCAGGCTGCTCCTCTACTTGTAATTCAGCCTTAGTCTTAATTGCTTGTTTCACGACCAACACATGAATCTATCAGGTCTCCTTAACCTTAGCTTCAAATTTGTGACATTCCGAAATTCCAACAATTGGAATTTATTGAATAATTGAGTTTTATGAAAATGTACTCGCAGTAAATTCTCGCCCGGAACTGATCATTCTTGGGAATGCTAACCATTAGGGAAAGGCTAATAGGGGAATTAAATTCGCGCGACTAAAGAAAATTCGATCGTGAATGGATTTCGACCATTAAATCGCGGAAGTGATATTTTGAGCCACTGTTGGCTGATTCACGGATAGTTAGGAGTCAGTTTGCCACTGTCCTAGTAGTGGATCGCGGGTGATTTCGTAGGACCACGAAACAACGTGACGAATGATTTTCGAAATTATACCAAACGATCGTCCCTTTGGATCAAGTGATTGATTTTCGCGATTTTAATGACAACCGAGGTCGTCACGTACCGAATGGATTTGCACGTGACTCGATTCAGTATCAGTCATGAGTCGATTCTGTGAATTTCCCCGGCAAGCCGCCCGTTAGCTTGAGAAATGCTCGAGTTACGTTTAATAGAATTTAATTATTGGATTTTTGTCCAAATTGGACATCGGAAAATTAGGAAGTCGCGACGGAACGCTAGGACGACGTTGTACATGACACGTGTGAATTTTTGGTGTGCTCAAATCCTTTGGAAAAACTTGATTTTGATGAGAAACGGAGAATTGGACCATTTTACCCCTATAAGTTAATAAAGGGCTAGTTTTGTTGGACAATGACATTTTGGTCATTTTAGGCCCTAAGTTGGATTTGACATAATTACTCTTGGATATTTTTAAGTAATATTCGATCTGGGCCATTGATTTTAAGATTAGATCGAATCTCGATCGTTGGATCAAAAAGATTAGAGGAGGGTATTTTGGTAATTTACCAAAAAGTTGTCAAAATTGTTTTTTTAAGCCCTTGACTCCCTCTCTCTCCTCTCTCTCCCCTTTTCCCCCATTCGGCAGCCCCTCTCCCCCGTGAAACCCCCCCACCGTAGACTCTCTCTTTCTCTTTGCCAATCGCCGCCCAAGTCGTGCCGTCGCCACCCAAGCCGATCGCCGACTGCCGGAAGCCATACATCGTCGCCGCCGTTCTCGATTAAGTGCCGCCGCTTTCTGTTCTAGCTGCAATAGTCTAGAACGTGGGTAAGTCGTGCTCTAAACCTAATTTAGGATTTCGGGTATCGACGGGCGATTTTGAGTGAAACCGGGCATAGGGTAGGTGTGGAATTGCTTCATTTAGGAGTGGAATTATGTGGCGGGCCCTAGAATTGAAACCGGAAAATTTTTATTGGAAAATTCGGAATAATAGTGGGTTGCGGTTATTGTTCACAAGATGCGGGTTACTGTTCACAAGTTGTGGACTACTGTTCATGGGACTGTGATGATCGGGTCGCAAGTTGGATTTTTAGAACCGAGAATTTATGGCGAGAAAATCTCGTGAAGGACCCGAATCGATTTGAGGCCATTTGGTTAGAGAAAAATAGCAATTTCTGTGTTTTACGTGCGCTTAAATTATGATTAGGTTGTGGTGGTGAAATTAAATGTGCGATTTCGCAATTGGTTGATTTAATTATGTCGGTTGGGTGCACGTTTGGGCCAGATTGATTTAATTAATAAAATTGGCCATGTCAAATGTTTGATGAGCATGAATTGCGTGTATTTGTTGTGTGCGCAGGCCACTTGCGGGCCACGTGTGACTGGCTATTTATGTGGCAAGTGATTGTTGAATGTGTGAAAAAATGAGAAATAGTGCGTGACATGGCACATGCGTGATTGAGAGAATTCTGCTGTCCTGAGGCGTGTACTTTAACGCGGGACGATGTCCGGTTTTACCGGAGGATTGCTAGCCTAAAGCGTGTACTTCAACGTGGGTTGTGCAGTAGGTGGTAGATGTTGAGCCTGAGGCGTGTACATTTCCGCGAGCAAGAAACATGGCCTGAGGCGTGTACTTCAACGCGGGTCACTGGCGAGTGAGAGTGAAAAATGAATGGTCGCAGTGTGCCTAAGGCATGTACTTCAACGTGGGCCACTGGCGAGTGGAAATGGAAAATGAGAATTGAAGGAAGAATGGGATGAGAGTGATACATGTACGTGTTTACATCTGACATGATTGAGTTTGAATATTGTTGTGCGCATGATTGAGCCTGTCAATATTATTTGATGTACCTGCGATGTGATGGCTTGATGTATACGTATGCGCGTGTGCTTCTGAAATTGTCTGGAGGTATGTGATAGTCTAGGTTGGGTTTAGGGGTGAACTTACTGAGAAGTGTTCTCACGGTTGTTTCAATCAACATTTTCAGAACCCCGACTAGAGACATGAACCACCCACCACCACCACCCCCAGTACGTTTTGAAGTTCCAGTGCATACAGAGTATGAGACAGTAGAGTTTCAGATGGAAGACGGGATGACTTGGATAAGGTATAAGACGACCGTGTTTGTAGAAGTGGGAAAGCTTACCTTGGATGAGAACCATTTTTGAGGTTGAACGTCAGGTCTTCGACTTTGTTTTAATTTTGGTAGTTTCAGTAAAGTGTGCACTGGTAGACTTAAGTTGTTTCATTGTATAAATGAAGGAACAAGTTTGATCAAGAGAGTGGAAATGTACATATTCTCCCAATGTTTTCCCAGTTTAATTTTGTCCGGGTATTTTAAGGTTTCTCTGTGCGCAATTAAATCTCTGATGTTTAGATGAGGTCGGCGACAACCTGGGACATCGCAACTGATCGACCGGAGGCGGGATGTCGCGGGCTCGACGGGAGCTCGGGGCGTGACAAAATTTCCTCGTAAGGGTAAGAAAATTATTTTCAAAAGATTGTTTTCCTTTGTTCTTCAGCAACAGCAACGTATACTTAACTCCATCATTCACGAGGTTATATTGATTGCTTCTTCCCGAATGCTGAGTATCTACATCAAATTGCCACGGTCTCCCAAATAACACATGACATGACATACATTTATGTCTACTACATCACAATATAGCTCATCATGATATTTTCCAATGGAGAATGAAATTTTGTATCGTTCAGTTACTTGAATGTTTTCCGCTCCAGATTTAATCCATCCTAATTTATAGGAATTGGGATGCTTCTCCACGCGTATTCCCAACTTCTTCACTGCCTCATTTCCAAAAATATTCTCCATGCTTCCATTGTCAATAACCACAGCAAATATTTTTCCCATAATGGTGCACCTGGTTCGGATTAACTTATGGCACTGCGAATCATTTTCCTATTTTGGGGCCAATATCATTCTGCGCACCATACAGTTTACTTGCTCCTTTTCTTCATCTTCAAAATCATCGTTCTCACCATCCGGCGCACAGCAATATCTATCATCCTCCTCTTCTCTTGCTACTACGTTTACGATCTTTCTCTGATGGTATTCATTAGATCGGTGCCCAGGCTGATTACACCTGTAATACTTTATTGTGGCTGGTTTAACATAAGGGTTAGGGTTCGCGGTTTTCTGTACTTGCGTTTCCTTATCCCTCGGCTTGTTCATAGGGCGCTTTTTTACTGCCTTATCTTCTTGATTTCGCCATGTGTTAAAGTGATTATTTAAACTGCTCTTCTCTATTGAATTGCTCGAATTGTTAACTTGATAATTTTCGTAGCCTTTTCTTCCCCTGTCTTGCTGCATCAATTCTGCCTTCATCGCCATATTCTTGGCTTCAGTTAAATTTCGCAAAAACTACACTCCAATTTTATCTCGAATGAAGGGTTTCAAACCATCGAGATATCTAACCACCTACTGTCCTTCCGTCTCTTGTAAATTATTCCGCTTTGCCAATCTCATAAATTCAGCCATATACTCATGCACAGTCCGATTGCCCTGCTGGTAATGTTAGTACTGCTGGAATATAATCTGTTCATAATCAGATGGAAGGAATTTTTGCTTTAACAGCCTTCTCATTCTAGTCTAAGTTTGAATTCTATCTTTCCTTTCTCGCTCCTTCTTATTCTACAATCTCTCCCACCATGCAGATGCACCCCCTTTTAATCTACAGGTTACTAATCGCACCATTTTCTCATCAGGGATCTCCATATAATCGAAAAATCTATATATATCAGCAATGCAATCTAGAAATTTTTCTATGCCCAAACTTCCATTAAAATAAGGAATATTGACTTTCAATTTAAAGTCGTTACCTTCATGATCGTCGTAACGTTGTCTTCCATCTCTCCAATCATACCCTCTTTAAAATCCTCCATGACAATGTTTGCCACCATAATCAGCACATTCTGCTTTAAAATAATCGTTTTCTTCTTCTTCCGAACTTTCTGAAAATAGCGGGTTATGCAACCTGCGGACATGAACATGCTTATCAACAGGATTACCGTGAGTAAGATCTGCACCCGACCTTTTGTCGTTCTGCCGATTCCGGTTCACATCAACGCCGAAACCTTCGAACCGATCTGTTAACTCGTTAAATCGTTCTTCGAAACGACGAAGACTTTGATCGAATTGTTGATCCAAGCGTTCCATTAAACACTGCTCCAAACATTGCAGCGCATTGTCCCCAAGGGTTGGGGCTCCAGTCTCTTGAGTATCGTCACGAATACCACCGCCAGTCGCCATAGGCTCTAATACCAATTGACGCAGCATTCAGCGAATAATTCAAGCAAAACCTTACTTATAGAGAAAAATCTCGGAATTCAACAATGATGATAGTAATGTTCTGTCTTCAAAACAAACCCTAAACACCATTTTATAGGAGTTAAATCTAATTACAATAGGAAACCTAATCATAATAGGAAAATTACCTAATCTGAATTGGAAACCTAATCATAATAGGAAAGTTAATAAGCTTCAAATAACAAAATTACAAAAACGACCCTTAAAATTAACTCATAAAAAAAATATCCGATGTCGTCAATAGGTCCACTGGTTCTAGTCGCATCATCGTTTCACCTTCCGTTTGGACTTCTGCTTGTTCAATCGGTCCAGAAACGCACCACTAATAGATTCCACATCATACCTGATGCAGCGTTTAGCGAATAATTCAAGCAAAACCTTGCGAGCAAGATCTGCACCCGACCTTCTGTCGTTCTGCCGATTTCGGTTCACATCAATGCCGAGACCTTCGAACCGATTTGTTAACTCGTTAAATCGTTTTTCGAAACGATAAAGACTTTGATCGAATCGTTGATCTAAGCGTTCCATTAAACGCTGCTCCAAACATTGCAGCGCATTGTCCCCAAGGGTTGGGGCTCCAGTCTCTTGAGCATCGTCACGAATACCACCGCCAGTCGCCATAGGCTTTGATACCAGTTGACGCAGCATTCAGCGAATAATTCAAGCAAAACCTTGCTTATAGAGAAAAATCTCGAAATTCAACAATGATGATAATAATGTTCTGTCTTCAAAACAAACCCTAAACACCATTTTATAGGAGTTAAATCTAATTACAATAGGAAACTTAATCATAATATGAAAGTTACCTAATCTGAATTGGAAACTTAATCATAATAGGAAAGTTAATAAGCTTCAAATAGCAAAATTACAAAAATGACCCTTAAAATTAACTCATAAAAAAATATCCGATGTTGTCGACAGGTCCACCGGTTCTAGTCGCATCATCGTTTTGCCTTCCGTTTGGACTTCTGCCTTCTAGTCGCATCATCGTTTCGTCTTCCGTTTGAACTTCTGCTTGTTCAATCGGTCCAAAAACGCACTACTAATAGATTCCGCATCACAAGCCGATCGAAGCTTCATCATTCATACACATGACCGCCGTCATTGTTCGCCATCCCCGACCATCGACAGCTACTGTCGAGCTTCCATTGACAGCCGCCTCAAAGCTCGGCCACCCCGTCCAGAAAAAAGAAAAAGGCTAAGGCAAATTAATCTATGCCCTGCGATCCGCTAGGTATGTTTTTCTGTTTAAGTTTTGTCGTGATTAGCTTTCAATGTCGGTGAAGCTTGTAGGAAATAAACAGGAAGGAGAGAGTTTCCATTGTTCTGAAGATACGCACGCATATTTAACATGATTACTTAGGTGGTGCACATGGAATGCAATGATTTCTGGATGTTAGAATGGGAGATGTCGCTGAAATTGTCTGCTATGAGTTACTTGGGAAGTAAAGATGGATTCCGTGACTGTATATAATCTACTCGTTATTTTTGCTTAGTTCGATGTGGTATTTGACTGGAACCATAATTCATCTATCCATCATTAAGCATGGGCAGAAACTTAGATTTGTTTGCAGATAATGTTCTCTAACAAACATGCATGCCAAGTTCAGCAACTCAGGAGATGCCTATTTGAGCGTGTGGTAATAAAAGATGTTGTCTCGTGGAGCTCAATCGTTGCCACATATGAACAGAACAATGATCCAATTATTTCATAATTGTTATCTGAAGAGACATAGAGCAATTGGACAGTAATTAGATTAGTTTCGAGTTTTGCTCAACTAAATTATTCGCAGGGTGGCAAGCCTCTCCGTCATTTCTCTCCGAGCAAGAGTTGGCTATTCTTGGGAATGCAGCAGTGGACATGTTTTGCTCAGACTAGTCCTGCAAGTGAAGCAAATTCAAGCATAAACTGATGTGTGGAGAAAATTGGCCTGAAGGAGATTAAGATGGAAGATCAAGAAAACAGAGAGAGGATGCGTGGATCCAATGTGCGACTAAATGGAGGGGTGAAGGGTAGATTAAGTGCACGCGTCAAATGGTGGACTGGATCACGAAGACAATAATAGAATTGAAAGTAGAATACAAGAATCACCTCAAATATGAGTATAGAAAATAGAATGTGAAGGTGCTGAACTTTGCACTTAAATATCTGGGTTAGAACAATTGGGTCACAGACAGCTTTTGCATCTTCATTGCTGTTGCTTCCTCCAACCTCTGCAAAGCTGCTCGAAGACCTGCAACTCACATTTTTCGTGGGAAAATCGGACATCCTTGTGCTTTCTAGGTTTTGTTTTAGCAATGCTCGATAAAAATGATGGTGGCCTGTGAATTACGATTATTTATGAGCTACATAACGAGTAGATAAAGTTAAAAAGTGATAGAACGAATATATTACTTTACTAGAGTCTAGTTGGAGAGAAGGAAGTAGCTTGACCTTAACCAACATAAGAGGTGAGAAGTGCGGACCGGAGTCGCCAACTACACTCTTTGTTGTGTGACATTAGGATATCCTAATTCAAATCGTTTGAGTCGGGATTTTGGGCTAAAATGCCTTTTTCATTCATAGCTGTCCATTTTTTTTTTTTTGGTAAGGTAAGTATTATATAACTTTTCCACGTGCACTTACAACAAAGGAGGCTGAACACAAAAACCTCGTACCTGAGAAGACAGCAAGTGTCCTCGCCGGTACAAAGGTGTTGCGGCTAATACAGAAAGCACAGGAAGTGCAATAGGAAGGCTAGCAGGTAGCCAACATAAAACAAAACAATGACCACAAGAGGAGGTCAACTAAAAATGGAGTCAGAAATGCCCCAATTGGCTTGAATCCTTCTATTTCGAGGATTATCTTGGACCGGCTTGAGAGAAAGGCCTTTGTCTCTAACTACCTTGGCAAGATGGTTGCGGAGAGCAGGCATACAGTGGGTGCCATTCGTAAAGAGAATATCATTCCGTTTAATCCAGATGAGATAGCACAATGCCCCAAGGGCAAACCGAGAGACATGGCGATGAAAACTATCTCTACCAATGAAACGAACACTCCACCGGAGATTCTTTTGCTAGATCCCATTACGCCAAGAGAGGTGAAAATTAGAAGCCCAATATAGTGCTAGGGAGCCCGTAGCAATACACCCAAAGAATAGATGATCGACCGAGTCTGGTCTAAGGTGGCAAAAGGTACATAAACCTTCAGATATTCTATGATAGTTTAGTAGGAGTACCTGCGTGGGAAGCCTATTAAGAGCCATCAACCACATCAAGAAGCCGTGGCACGGTGCAATACGACAGTCCCAGATGAAAGAATCCCAGTAGACCGCTTGCCCTCTTGCCCGCACCAATTCCCAAGCCATAGCTGTCCATTCGAATCATGGCATTTTTAAAAAAGACCGGGAAAATTTTCTTGCATCGGATCTGCCTTCATGAATTAACCCTCAAAGATGGCAAAAAGTATAGGAGCTCCTTTTTCCATTTTCACAATGCCACTATTAAGCAAATCGAGGTTGACTGGTTGTCCATCTAGGTTAGTATTGAACAGGGTATCTTTCTACTACTTGTGAAAGCATTCCTTCCTTTGCTCATTCACTCAGCTGAAGATTATTGCAATTCACAGGCCCCCTCATTTTTAGCGAGCATTGCTTAAAACAAAACCTAGAAAGCAGAAGGATGTCTGATTTTCCAACGGAAAATGTGAGGTGAAAGCTCTTCGGGCAGCTTTACAAGGCTAGAGGAAGGAGACAGCAATGAAGATGCAAAAGCTGTATGTGACCCAGATCTTCTAACCCAGATAATTAAGTGGAAGGTTCAGCATCTTCACATTTTAGTTCTATACTCATATATGCGGTTATTCTTGTATTGTATTTTCAATTCGAGATGTGGTCTCTTTCTAATGTCTGGTGTAATTTGCATTGCTGCTTGATCGAAACAATGCTTTCCGACTGCACTCATGTTTTTCACTTAAGTGGAAAGAATAAGTAGGCTTTTAAGTTATCGAAAGCTTAGGTTCTATTTGTGGCCTAATGTGAGCTCGGACTGTAGATTAAGCTTCTTACCTTTGATCTGTTCCTTTATTTTTTAGCATTGCTGGCATTTCATTTTGTTTTGTTTTACTTTATTTATTTATACTCGATGTCAAAAACTCAAGACTTATCCTTCCATGAGCTCCATATGTATGAGGGCCAATGTAACTGTGAGTACATCCTGTTTATCAACAGCCATCCTCTCTTCGCCCTTTTCCCCTCTCTCTGTAGCTAAGCCTCATCTTCTGTTTTGTAAGGTCATGTGACCCCGGTGAACCACTCTTTGCTGATGACAAGAACTAGATTCACCTGATTCTACAAGGACTTTTAAGTATCTTCTTACAATCCTGGAAATTCCTATGGAAAGGCGGCACCTTGCCTTTAGAAACACCCAGACCTTGTCCGCGCTTCCGTTTGTTAGACGCTGATTGTGACTAACTTGCAAATCAAGGCGAAAAGAGCGCAATTAATTGTGAAAATGATCCATCGTTGGTCAAATTGAAGTATTTTCGCAAGAAAATCAATCTCACCATCAGAATTCCTCCTTGGAACAAGACCAGACCTTGAATGAGCGCCTCAATCGCATCCAAATCGTACAGTTTGGGATAGTAAAAACCGTAGAATCTTACTCATCTATCCTTAGACAAGAATCCAACAATTTACAACGCAAACACTTTAGTAGCCACTAGTCATTCAAGCAGATGTTAAAGTCCACATTTATAAACAAAGAAAGGTCCACATTAATGATGTGCAAAAGCCCAATACTTCCTATACGCACAGATATAGGAACTACTTGGTATTATTGATTACCGCAATACAAAAACACTGATTAGGCTAGCATGTCTATGCCATGCCCAATATTTTTCAAGTTGGAACAATTGGATTGGTTTCTATTCCATTATAAGTTAGATGTATGATGACAGAGGCTCCCTATAGCTACGATCACTAATTGGTTCTACTGTATTTTCAATGTAAAGACCAGAATCTGATAAGTTCAATTAGTGCAAGAACAATGACAAGCGAACTTAAAAAGTAATAGAATTCATAAGGTGGAGAAAAATGAGTAAAACTTACCAGATGATTGAATGGCTCCTCAAGCAAAAACTTTGTGAGGTTTCTTGAAAGTTATTTTGGTAAATGCAACTCTGCTTTTTTGGCCACCTATTTATATGGTCAAAGCACCATGTTAAATGTGTGACATTCCGAAATTTTCATCAATTGGAAATTATGAAATAACTGAGTTTTATAAAATATGTTCGCAGTAAATTCTCGCCCGGAACTGATCATTCCTGGGAATACTAACCATTAGGGAAAGGCTAATAGGGGAATTAAATTCGTGCCACTAAAGGAAATTCGATCGTGAATGGATTTCAACCATTAAATCGCGTAAGTGATATTTTGAGCTACTGTAGGCCGATTTAAGAATAATTAAGGGTCAGTTCGCCACTGTCCTAGTAGTGGATCGCGGGTGATTCCGTAGGACCACGAAATGACTTGACGAATGATTATGAAATTATACCGAACGATCGTACCTCTCGGATCAAGTGATTGTTTTTCGCGATTTTAATGACAACCGAGGTCGTCACGTACCGAACGGACTTGCATGTGACTTGATTCAGTATTAGTCATGAGTCGATTTTGTGAATTTCCCCAACAAGCCGCCTGTTAGCTTGAGAAATGCTCGAGTTGCGTTTAATAGAATTTAATTATTGAAATTTTGCCCAAATTGAACACCGGAAAATTAGGAAGTCACGTTGGAACGTTAGGACGACGTTGCATGTGACACGTGTGAATTTTTGGTGCGCTTAATTCCTTTGGAAAAATTCGATTTGGACAAGAAACGGAGAAAGTGACCAAAATACCCCTAGGATTTATTAAAGGGTAAAGGGTATTTTGGTAATTTTACCTTAAAATTTTGATTGGACAATTTTACCCTTGGATATTTTAGGAAATTACAAGTATACCCTTGGATATTTTTGTGTAAGAATCGATATCGGCCGTCGGATTAAGATAAGATCGAATCGGAACCGTCGGATTAAAAATATGAGTAAAGGGCGTTTTGGTCATTTCCGCCGTTGGTCAAAGATGCTCTATTTAAGTCCAATGATCTACTCTTTCTCTCCATTCCTCTTCCCCATTTGCCGCGGACAACCTCCCCCCAAATTGCCGTGAAACAATTCCCCCCCCCCCCCCCCTTTGGGTGAGTTTTTCTTGGCCGTTCCTCCTCCACCGTCGGCAACGCCGTTCGCTGCCGCAAGCCGGACTGCCCTCAAGCCACCGTACCAGCCTCAAGACACCACCACCAGCCACCATCTCTCTCTTTTTCTCTCTTTCTCCCAAGTGGTTGTGATCCCCAATCAAGGAGCCGGACCGCCGCCGCAAGCCGATCGCCGTCGCTGAGCTTCGCCATCGTCCCTGCTGTGTCCGTTTAAGTGCCGCTGCTTTCCGTTCTAGCCGATTTAGCCTAGAACGCGGTAAGTCACACTCTAATCCCGATTTAGGACTTCGGTATCGAAAGATAATTGTTTTGGGGTGAAATCGAGCTTACCCGGGTGTGGACTTGTGAGAAATATGATAGGAATACTATGGTGGGCCTTGAGGATTATTTTTTTTGAATTTTGGAGGACAAGTTTAGGTGAATTACAAACTGCAAGTTACTGTTCACAAGCTGCGAATTACTGTTCACAAGCTGTGATTTACTGTTCACGGGGCTGTGATGATTTGTTCGGGACACAAGTTGGATTTTTAGAACCGATATTTAATGGCGAGAAAGTCCTGTGAAGGATTGGAATTAATCCAACGCCATTTGGTGGGAGAAAGATGAGAATTAATGTATTTGATGCTTATTTAAATTATAAATAAATTGTGGTGATTAAATTGAGTATGTTGCTATGCAATTGAGTGACTGTATATGCTCGTCAAGTGCACACGTGGGCTAGGTTGAATTAGTTGTTGATATTGGCTATGTGAATTGCCGAGTGAGTATGTTTTATGTGTGAAATGATGTGTGCACGGGCCATGTATGATGGGCCAGTTGCGTGTGGTAAATGCATGTTGAGCATGTGCTTGAGTAGAAGGGAATTGTGGTGTGGCAAGTGATTGTGGAAAGTATGTGAAAAGGTGAAAGTGCGAGGTTGGGATCGGGCCAAGTATCATAAACTTGGGCCGCGATCACGTAGGTCTGTTGCATTTGGCACAGGCTGAGGCTTGAAAAAGCAAGAATGAGAATTGGTCCGAGGTACGATTAGCTCGGGTGAGACCATGATTGGACCGAGGCATTATAAGCTCGGGTTTCGATCATGTAGGCCCGTCGCATTTGGTGTGGGCTGAGTGTTGGATCGCAATGTACCTGAGGCATGTACTTCAACGCAGGTCACTGGTGAGTGAAAGTGGAAAGTGAATGGTTGCAGTGTACCTAAGGCATGTACTTCAATGCGGGTCATTGGCGAATAGAAGTGGAAAGTGAATGGTCGCAATGTGCCTGAGGTGTGTACTTTAACGTGGGTTACTGGCGAGGAATGTGAAAGTGAAAAATGAGAATGGAAGGGATAGTGGGATGAGAACGTTACATGCACGTAATTGTATACGACGTGACTGTGATTGAGTATAGGTATGCGCATGTTTGAGCCTAACCATATTAATTGATGTGCCTGCTTTGTGATTACTTGATGTACGTGAATGTGTATGATTGCGTAATTGTCTGGAGGTACGTGATAACCTAAGTTGGGTTTAGGGGTGTACTTGCTGAGATTTATTCTCATGGTTGTGTAAACCAACAATTTCAAAACCCCGACCTGAGCAGTGAACCCTCTACTACCGCCACAAGTACGTTTTGGAGTGCCAGTGCATGTAGAGCATGAGGTAGCAAACAGTTCGGGAAAGCTCGGAATCAGGAGGCGAAGAATCAAACTTAGAATGGACGCCGAGTAAAAGACTTAGGGGTTAGGGTGTCTATAAGAAAGCCAGGACTGTGGATGAGAACCAATTTGAGGCTGAACGCCTGGTCATCGGTTTCTGTTCTAAGTTTTGGAAGGTTTTAGTAATGTATGCACTGGTAGACTAAGGTTTGCATTTTTGTAAATATTGTGAAACAAGTTTAATCGAGTAATGGAAATGTATATTCCCTCAATTATCTCCAGTTTTAATTTGTCAGGGTGTTTTATGGTTTCCGGTTGCGCAATAAAATCTTTGATGTTTAGATGAGATCAACGATAACCTAGGACGACGCAACTGTTTGACCGGAGGCGGGATGTCGCGGGCTCGACTGGGGTTTGGAGCGTGACAATATGTACAATAACATCCAAAACGCCTCAAAGGAAGTACACAGTGAACCACAATTCAGATTACAAACTAACTAACCTCTAATAGAGCTTCACAATGTGATACGAAAATTGCTTCCACAAAAAATTTACATATGCAACAACAGCAGAGAGGGAGGAGATGTATCAGACAAGATACACATTTGTTGACGCGCAAGATTTCCAGTTACACCAGAGAAACCCAAGTGAGCTCGAAGCATTTGTTCTGGAACTCCCTGCACACTGGTACTTTAAAGAACTGAATAGATTTGCCCCAGTGATCAATGCTGACAATGCAAAAGCAGAGGTAGGCAGCATATCGTTACAATCTCAACCGAACAAGCATTAGTATATTGACTAGAAATTTCTAGCAAGCTGCAAGTAATAGTTCCTAACCCCCCTGAGATCAAAACCTAAATGGAAGGTGTCAATGCTGTCATGAATTGGAGTTGTATCGAAAGTTTGGAGCCATGAGCTGCCCCAGAATTTTATCTCAGATCGACTGCTTAATACTACGAAGAACCATCATCAACGAAAAGAAGGTTCACGATTCTAAATAAAACTATAAAAAAAAACTGCATGCCCTTTCTTCACAATCACGTCACAGCTTCCACGTAACTAATCACATTTTTAGATTTTGAAAAAGATTATTCTTATTTTTTTGATAAATTGCAAAAAAATGACAAAAACCATTGGCAACATTAGCCATACCTCAACAGTGTTCGCAAGTGATCCTGCCAAGAGATTTTGCCAATGCATATTACAATGGTATCTGCAAAACAACTGGAGTGAATGAGCTAGGCCACAAGAAAAAGATGTTAGGAAGAGAACATACAAAAAAACGCTGAAAATGCAGAAAAATATGATTGTGGAACACTATGATTCTCCATGATTCTCATGCAAAGCATAGTGCATTCTCATTCGCAATTTGTTTTGGCATCAAGCAGAGTTCAACATAGTCATCAATATAAAGGCAGCATTGTGAGTAATTTGTCCTTCACTGTATTGTGCATCGAAACACAGCCCATCCAACCCAACGTGGACACCCACCCAAAGGTCATTCTGTGACCATCAGTGGTCGGTTTTTGAAAATTCATGGGAAACATCTCCATAGGGAAAATCAGTTTGTATTAAGCATCGAATTGAGGGAGCAGAATCGAAATTGATGCCTTCAAAACCAAAAACTTACCCGAACCCAAGCAATGCGAATGAGAGGGATTTCTTGGATGAGGGGCCAATAGTGGCCAGTGATTTCTGAGCATCGATCTTCGAGAATCTCGCATCCATATATGTGCAATTGTTGAAGGGAGAGAGGGAGGCCATCCTCTGGCAAGTACCTCAACTTCGGGCAATCTTCAATGGATAACATTCGGAGAGAGGAAAGATGGCTGTGAAGACCGCTTGATAGTCTTTCCACGTTCCTCATATTTTTCACCGCAAGAGTGATTAGAGAGGAAGGAAAGAGACGACTCCACGCATCCTCATCCTCCTCAGAAGGAAACCACGCCTTCTCTCCCTCCCCTCCCATGCAAAAGTCAATTAGTAGAAATTTGAGGGTTGTGAGCAGATGTAAGCCCCATTCTCTTACTGGCTGCTTTAGATTTACGCACCTTGATATCTTAAGCTGCTTCAAATTGGGAGGCAAACCACCTGTAGGGAAGCATTTGATATTTTGGCAATTCTCAATGTGTACCTCCTCGAGGGATGTTAGATGAAGCCACTGATTTGGTAGAGACTTCATATTCGGACAATTATCAATCATAAGCCACGACAAGGTGATGGGAAGGGGAGGAAAGTCATCTATTTCCAATGCTGGACAGCATGATATATTCAAACGAGTGAGATGGGAGAGCGTGTGAAGGTATCGTGGTAGGCTTTCCAGATTTGTACAATTATCAATAGTCAAAAACATCAACGATTCTACGGTGATCTCTTCCAGTTACTTCACTCCCTCGCACTTCCTAATTATAAGTGTCCTCAGAGCAGCAAGTTGATGCATCAGGTCATTTCTGGTGGAGTCATGTGAAGCGATGGTTAATCCCATGAGTTTTGGACACTTCTCAATTAACAAATCTTTGAGGATGTGCATCTTGCTCGGAAGCTTTTCTAAACTCATGCATTCCCTTAGTTCCATTGTTTCAAGATTGGAAGGCAGCCCTATCTCTCCTTTTCCGGCCACAAAAGACGTGAATTGAGGACAACTTTGGATGGCTAATTCGTGCAGGCAAGTAAGATTTCGTGTTTCATTTCCATCTCGCCACAAGTATATTAGCTTGTCACACCTTCCTATAGGAAGCTCATTTAGGTTGACCAAGTAGCTCATAAACTCATGATTAAAGCAAACAAGCTCCGCAAGATTTTGGACTTTGAGAATGATTAAAGAAGTTAGGTTGACCAAGAACTTTAAGATCTCCTCGTGACAATCTTCAAGGTATAACTCACGGAGAGATGGAAGACAAATCACAATGGTTGAGTTATTCAAACGCAGGCATGAATGAATTTCAAGCTTTATGAGACGATCAAGTTGACAAAGCAATGTCTTGACCAACGAAGGACAACTCCGGATAATAAGATGCCGAAGACAGGAGAATAGGAAATCTTCTTTTGGGCCACCGACATAACGAGACCAATCTTTCCATGCCAACATCTCTTCAAATTTCAAAGTTGTTAAGGATGAAAATGGCCTTTTACCTCCGTAAAATTCAGAGCCTATCGTTCTTACTGCATGCAGACCTTTGAGAGATAATTCCTTAAGTGATGGTAGTTGTCCAAGTGGGGGTAGCAATATAACATTAGGACATCCCCACAAGCTCAAAGACACTATCTTCGAATAAGATGGACCATCAAACCATGATGGGAATGTTGTATCACCATAACACGAGATAGTGAGATTTTCAAGATTAGTGTGAGGTTGGAGAGAGTTAATCACCTGTGCTTCGTGCTTATCATTCCGCAGATTTCCAAAATCTTCACTCCAATGCAAAAATAAGTTACTAAGGCCTAGCTTTCCAAACAAATTAGCATCAACAGCATCTCTAACTTCTTCTACCTTTTGCAATTCTGATATAAATAATTCTCCTTGAAGATGTGGCAAGTTCTTTAACTCCTTTAACCGTGACCATTTCTCCGATCCTACCACAAACTTGGACAAGATCATGAGATTTTTCAATTTACTGATACCCAATGGCATATCTTTTAAACTCCATGTATCTCTAATGTCAAGAAACTCTAAGCTGACCATTTTTGTGATCTCTTGAGGCAACATAGAAAGCTTTTGACAACTTCTCAATATCAAAGCCTGTAATTTGTGCAAGGCAACAATTGACTTGGGTAGCTGTTTGATATTAGTGTATGAGAAATTGAGATATCGAAGATGTTTTAAATCACCGATACAATTCGGTACCTCTGTCATGGAGCAATGACATAACGAGAACACCCTTAAGTACTTCAATTTTGTTAGCAAGTCATGTAGCACTTTGTTGGAAATGTGGAATTTGTCGTCCCAACTAAATCTATCATGCAATAGCATAAAATTTCTTAGTACCTTCATGCCCTCATATGCTTTCAAGCTTTTTGATGTAGCAAATTGCTGTGAGATGAATGATGCATAACGAGCTTTCATGAGAGATGCATCATCTTCATTATTGGCCAGTTGAGACTCCCTTGACCTAAAGCATGTCCCGCCCGCAATTGACTTTGCTAGATCATTCAAAAGATCATGCATCAAAAACATAGATGCGTTGACACTTGATTGTTGAAGAAATGATCTGGATACTAACTCATCGAAGTAATTCCGTCCTAATCTCCAGTTACTTTTCTTTTCTTTTTGTCCATCCAAAAAGCCCTCCACTATCCATAAGAGTACTAGCTCATCCCTCTCAATTTCGTAATCCTTGGGAAACACTGCACAATATACAAAACATCTCTTCAAATAAGAAGGAAGATAGACGTAGCTCAATTTCAAAGCCGGAAAAACTTCATCATTTTTTCCCGTTAGAAGATCCCACATTCCATTATGTAAGATATCTTCCCATTCATTGGGATTCTTTTTATTACGTAGGAGACCACCTAATGCCTTCACTGCCAACGGTGAACCTTTACATTTTTCAGATATTTTCTTGCCAATATTTTCAAGATCCGGGTGCCTATCAAAATTTTTTGCTCCAAGAGCATGAAAGGCTAATAAGCTTAAGCAATTATCAACGGACAACTCCTTCAAAGGATACGGCGAAGCTCCTATTATGGAAACAACCGAATGGTTGCGAGTCGTGACGATGATCTTGCTTCCCCTAGCCCCCGCTTCAAATGGCTTTAAGAGAGTAATCCATTCTCCATACTTTTCATTCCAAACATCGTCTAAAACCATAAGAAACTTCTTTCCCGATAGATAGTACTTCAACTTAACTTGAAGCCAATTAAGATCTTTCTCCTCACAAGACAACTCGGTGATCGACTGCAAAACAGTCTTTGTTATGTCGAGAACATCAAAAACATCCGAAACACAAATCCATGCTCTACTCTCAAAGCAGTTGCTCACATTGGCATCATTATATAATCGCTGAGTCAAGGCCGTCTTTCCAACACCACCCATCCCAACTTTGGGGACTATGCTCAGTGTGGCATCAGGATTTTCGGCTTCACCTGTCAATAATTTGAGTATCTCCGCTTCTTCCTTCTCCCTGCCAAAAAACTGAGTCTCCGGTAGACAAGTGCTGTGGAGCCTTTTGTTGGTGTAGTCAGTTCTGCTCATTGGGTTTGATGTCAAGCTTAGATAAGCCTTCCTGGCGACAATATCCTCCAACCTGTCATCGATCTTCTGTACCTCTGTTTCAGACACGAGCAAGCATGGGTAAGAATTTGATCTGGAAGATTTATGTTGGCTAAAAAAATGGAACGTCACCTAACCTCTACTTGTGCTAAATTCTGCCTTCAACTTGGCCTCAGTAGCTCTAATCGCAAACTCATCGAGCAAGTCTTCCATGTCATAGGCCAAGTCCGTAACATCGTCCAGCCATAGCTTCACTAGACGGTTACCGCTCAGTTGCCTATCCTCTGCATCATCCAGTACCGCATTGATTGTGTCCAGCATCTTCTTCCACTCATTGAGACGGTCCGTGTTGATTCCAGAGAAGGGCGGTGCTCTGTCCCTTTGTGCATAGTTCACTCCCAGCGAAGCCAATTTGTCGAACAGGACTTGAAAGAAGGAAGTTAAGACGGAACCAAAAACGATTTCTCCAATGGCCATGGGTGAATCAATCACTCTTGACAACAAGGAAGGTTATGGTGAAGCAAAATGATAATGAGCTAATGGAGAGAGAGAGAACGATGAAGTCTAGGAAGACCCGGAATTTTGAGGATGCTTTTTGTCCACAAGTCCTAATTTCGTAATATTTAAAGCTTATCCCAGATTTTTTTAGTTTCCACCATCATATATCTATTCATGTAAATAAATAATAAACTCAGGAAGACCAAACTTTACTAGACATCATGTACTTGATGGTCTAGAAAGTGAAGCAAAAATGAAAAGGAGCTAATGGGGAGGAAAGTTCAATAAAATCCAGGACCATGACTTTGCAGGACGCAAATTGGTTTGGTGCTTCACTTTTCACGGTGAGGAAGAGAACACTGCTGAGAGGGGGGACGAGCGCTAGGTTCGGCGGTTCACGGTGTCTGCGTGTGAACTCAGCTACGGCAATTCGTGGCCACTGCTTGCAACGACAACAAGACAATTTTGATGGAGCTACGACTAGAATAGGTTCGTTGGGGATGGGCAGATCAAAGGTGGTGTTGTGGAATAATCAACATCCGACCATTGGCGGTCAAGAGGGAAAATCAAAGTTTGGCTTCCAGATCTTAGTCAACTTGGTTAATAAAGAAGGCAGAGAAACTGGCCGTGAATCATGCAATGTTGAGGCTGCAAGCTGTCACTTCTAGAAAACAAGTGTTTTTTTTTCTTGTCAAACTAGAAAAAAAGTTGACAAGTCGACTTGCCTTAGCCAAACCTTTCCTCTATTAGAAAACAAGCTGGCCTACTTGTTCCGACTGAGTGCAATTCACGTAAAAGCCAAACCTTTCCACTATTATTACTCGAAGTGAAATAGCGTCATGCCTTGTATGTGCTAATTATTGTTATTAAGGAGAAGTCACAATTATGCACAATCGAAAGCATATTACCCAAATGATTTGCGACTTGAATTTGAATTGTATAATGAATTTGAAGCTAGAAATCTATATCCGAAGGCTCGAAATTGTGTCATACTCCATCATTACATGGTTATCGTGGCAGCAGGATTCTGAAACTGCGATCTCGTGCCAACATATGCCTCCCGACAGCTCCTCGAGCATTAGGAGCCAAAATCACGTTGAAGGATCACCGCTAAGTGGATGGCTATAGCAACTTATACGACCATGAATGTCAAAGTTGCAGAGAGGAGCAGAAGAGCCAGAGAACACAATCTGGTTCCTAGAAGACAGAACAATCCAACCGGCTCAAGTGATTTAAACATCAACACAATATTGTGACAGATTCAATCAATTCGATAACATGTTTGTTAGGAGCGCGCAGTAGAAGCCCGATACCTTCATTCAAGGAGATCACCGAAAGGGAGCCTAAGTCCGAGTCCGTCAACATATGCAGATGGATCTACTTTCAATCAAAAGGTTATGGACCAATTAATATATATTAACTTCTCAACACCACACCAATTCTCCGATGAGTTCTCCGATGTGGGATTTCTCTAACACAACTCATACGTGTATTTCAACAATCTCCCCCTCACGTGTGAGCTCAGTGTTAAGTATGCTCTCCCTTAATTTAAGTATCTTTCTACACCAATATATCTCAAGTTGAATCTCCAAGTCATTACAATGCATATGCAACTATACACAACAATCATCATCAACTACTAACTTGGCGTTACTTGTAACAGCCCGAATTTCGATATAATTCCGGGATCAATAAAACTGATGTTATTTCGCATTTCATTTTAGTAAGTCTCGCCCAGAGCTGATCACTCTTGGGATACTAACCAATGGGATATGGCTAACTAGAAAACGGTACGTGGACCGGGGACCCTATCATGAAACGGATACTGATCACGAGAGATGCTGAGAGAATATTTTGGGCCAGTGTGGACCGATCTTAGGGAAGAGTAATGGATTGGGTTTGGCCTAGGCCTATGATGTACAATAGGGATGCAGGTGATTCTGCAAGATCGAAAGTACACGTGACTAACCAGTTCTGAACTTGAACCGAACGATCGTGACCTCTGGAACTAGTGGTAATTTCTCATTCTCTTAATGATCGAGACCATCACGATATGGATAGCCCTAGGTCGATATGCGTAACATCTAAATAGCCGTCTGTTAGTGAGAGACCCTGAAATTGAAGATTTAGCGAGTTTTGTTCACGGAATTAGGCCTGGATGTCAATGTTGATTTTCAAGGGCTTAAGAGACTATTTTTTGAAATCTGACGTCATATTATACTGGCCACGCGCGTTTGGAGTTAGTATGACTAAAAATTGGAATTTTAGTCCGGGGTTGAAAAATTACGATTTTGCCCCTCGGGACGCCCGCACCGCTTTTCAAGGCCAAATGAGGTTATTTTTTGAGGCCGACGCCATTTTAGGATGGCCACGCATACCAGGAGTTGTTATGACCAAAAATTGAAACTTTAGCAAAAATTGGAAAAATAATATTATTTTATTTCCAAAATTTCGCAGCCGAGTTTCGAGGGCTTAAGAAGCCATTTTCGCAATTCCGACACCACATTATGTTGGCCACGCGTATAGAGGGTTGATATGTGCGAAAATTGAAATTTCGCCCCGGGACCCGAAAAATGACGGTTTTGGCCCTGGGCTATTTTTGGTCCGAATTTTTAGAAAATTCTTTGGGATAATTAAGAGGACTTATCAGCTCAATTATTGGGGCCATTGACCTTTTTACTCTTGAATTTTAGATAAGGTTAAATAGAAACCGTTGGATTAGGGGCATTTTAGTCATTTTTGCGGATCGGCAACACGTGGCGCTTTTGGGCTGACTTCTTTGACCAAGTTGGACTGCTTTTTTTCTCTCTCCACCCTTCCTCACGGCAGAACGGCTCCCTCTCCTCCCAATCTCTCTTTTTCTCTCATTTTCTCCCTTGGTTTGGCTTCGCCGGAGCATACCCCTGGCCACCGGACTGCCGCTGCCGGCCACCGTGCCTCGCCGTCGACCACCACAATCTCCCACCTCAACCTCAGCCTCACCCGACCCATTTTACTTGCTTTTTCCCTCTCTTTTTCTCTCCCGAGCTAGCACCGCCGCCGCTCCGGAGCCCGATTGGCCAAGCTGCTGCCGGCGTGACCTCCAGCCCGCCTGTACGTCGTCGCACATCACTATTCATATAGTGACCGTACGGCTCGTACAGTGTTCGTATGGAACACTGTTCACCGCCGTCCGTATAGCCGCCGCACCGACCACCATTTGTTGCTGTTCGTACAGTGTCTGTACGGAAGTTACTGTTCACCAGTCCGTACAGTCGTCCGTACACCACCCGCCGTCCGTACCGCCGATCGCCGTTGCTGGGAATTCCGCCGCCGGTTTCACTATTCATCAGTGATCGACTGCCATTCCCCGTCGTCGTGACATGGGATTAAGTGAGTAAAATTCCTAAACCCGGATTAGGACTGATAGTGCAATTTTCTGGATTAGTTTAGGAATACTAGTATTGGTAGGGAAAAAATTAGTGTGCTGATTGATAGGATTTATTATCGGGAAAAATTTCGTAAGCCAAAGAGAAATTTATTGGGGAATAATTAGATTAATTGGCCAAGTTAGGAGTACATTGGTAGAATTGCCGGGTATACCCGGATTGACTGATTGCATGTCAATTGTGCGTAATGGTGATTGATTTCGCATTGCCATATCGCATGCTGAGTGTCTGAATTTTATTGGTGCTCATGGTACATTGCCTTGCATTGCATAACATGGACACGCATTTTGTGTGCCAAGAGTGGGGCATGTGGCAAAGTGTGCGAGATTGCGTGTCTGCCATAAACATGTGATCACTTAAAATACCCTGAAGCGTTTCACGTTGGGTTTAGTTAATAATGAGTTGTGTGATCACCTAAGGACCTTCGGGTCATGACCTTCGGGTCGATACCGTCCTCATGCACTTTGAAGCAGGACGATGCCCGGTACATCCGGAAGGCGACTATCTTCATGTACTTTGAAACAGGCTCTGGTTTGCAAGGAGATCAGTGTTGCGCCTTATGCACTTTGAAGCAAGCTAGAGACACTGGGCCAGATTGGTTGCTGCACCTCATGCACTTTGGAGTAGGCTAGACGCACCGAGCCGTGAAAAAGTGATGACTCGAGTCATAATAATAATAAATTGGGCAAGTGTGCGAGTGTGGGCCAGTGAGCCAGGATATGCGTATGACATGTTAACGATATGTGCATGCATAGACATGCATTGATTAGTATGCGAGTGTGTGAGACTCGGTGCATGAACCTAAGTCGTGATTATTATATATTGAATTATCTAACCTGCAGGGTTAGGAATTTTGTGATTAATGTTGTATTATTATTGTGTGCGTTTCCCTTCGGTCAGGAGATTGCATGCTAGCCTAGCCTAGGTTTAGGGGGTTGAACTTACTGAGATTCGTCTCACGGTTGTGTAAACCGGAACTTTTTAGACCCCCAACCGTGAGGATGCAGAGACCACCGCCGCTTTTTGGGATCTCTAGGCAGATCCGACAGTATACTAGTTCCTACCCCTCGGGAAATGGGGAGGCTTTTGTGAGGTATCAATCCGTAGTATACATGGACGTAGGCGAATATTACTACAAGGTGCAGGAGTACGTGGCATGGTGCCACCGGGATGCTGATGGAAACGAGGAGGAGCCCCTCAGGACTTTTGATGTCCCAGTCGATGAGATTGGGATGTTGCACCCAGTGATAGCCGATAGTGAGGTGATCGACCCTGAGGCCATCCAGAGTGGTTGCAGCAGTACGAGGAGATGGATGAGGAGCCCAATGTAGTAGCCAAAGACCCTGAACTAATGGATGAAGGGGAGGAGGACGAACCGGAGGAGATGGAACAAGACGCTGCTGAGGATAGGGAGATCGAGGAGCTCGAGGAGGATGAAGAGTATGTCAGTGATGAGGTGTCAAAGAATACATCTGGGTCGTCCGACCCAGATTGGGAGTCTTAGGACTACCCATCTCCCGACCGTAGTTAGTATGAGGGCCGCTACTTTTTGGATCGTAGTTCTCTCTCTAGGTTTAGTCTGACTTTCGAGCCGCTTATTCCCTTTTTGACTAGGCGGCTGCTAATCATTTGCAGTTCTTGTGTGGTACCTGTTTATATTGTATAAATGATTTTTAATAGTAATATAAATGTGTAATTATTTTCTGCTATGAGTATTTAAGTTTGGCTATATGTGGCTCATATTGTAGTGTCCGGGTTTGTTTATTTATTGCTTCCACTTGTGTTTGATCTCTGTTCGGGTGTGGGTCGGCGATGCTTCTTGGGACGTCGCAGTTTATCGACCAAGGTAAGGATGTTGCGTACCGTGGGGTTCGGGGCGTGACAACCCGCTTTCGAATTGGTATCAAAGCAAGGTCAACTCGGTCCAATTAGGTCAAAGTTTGGAGTGATAAGGAGCGATGAGATCATGGGTAGCCAGTAAGGTGACTTCGTGTGTTACATGTATCTCCTGATCACTTGTGATTGTGTTTGAATTGTTGGTTGCTTGACCCGTAAGTGCAGGTGCGGCAGGACCCGAGGTGAGTATATAAATCCCTTGAGTGATGAGTTGGCTAGTTTTTATTAAGCCGTGTGCTGATTATTTGATTGTTGTTTGATACCTGCCTAGGACTTAGACTGAGATAGATTGATTTAAGTCTTTAATTCCTTTGTGGAATTATAGCAGGTAGTTATAGAACCGAGTAGCCAAGATGAGTAGCGAGGGGAGAGGTATAGGAAGAGTTCCCAGAAGGTGTGCAGGAAGAGGACCCAGAAGTAGAGGTCGTGCTCGAGTGAGAGCAGTAGACAACCTAGGAGTTAATGTGGGAGCTGCAGTGGACCCCAGAACTGATACTAGACCCGTGGAGGATCCACGTATGGAAGGAGTCCTTAGGTTGTTAGAAAGGATCGGAAATGTGCTGGATAGACAAGCCTAAGGACAAGAGAATGTGGCAGCCCAGGCTGTTGAGACTACCACCGCTGCTACTGTGAACAAGAATCAAGCCAATGTTGGACAGGCTCAGCCAGCAGTAGTTAGACAGATGTCACAGTTAGTAGAACAATTCATGAAGTTAAAACCGCCTAAATTTCATGGTCATGGTGACCCCGAGATTGCACCAAGATGGGTAGAAGAACTGGAGAAAACCTTCAGAGTTTTGGGGTGCACCGACGAGGAAAAAGTTACATTAGCGGTTTATCAATTACAAGAAGGTGCAAATGATTGGTGGAATGCCGTAGAAGGCAGAGTATTTCCTGTAGGAACGGCCCCGACTTGGGCTATATTTGTGGAAAATTTCTATGAAAAATATTTTTCGGAGAATGCGTAAGAAAAGAAATTGATGGAATTTATGCGCTTGCGCTAGGGACAAATGACTGTGGATCAATATAAGGCCGAATTTGCTAGATTAGCCAAATTTGCACCGACCATGGTGGAGAACCCGATAGATTGAGCTCGAAGATTGTGGGATGGATTGAAGCTGGATCTTCGGAGTCTGATTTTGTCTCATGACATTAAAGACTATAGGGAAATGCATAGGAGAGCTCAGATCATGGAGCGAGATCAGCAGGAAAGGGCAGACGCTTCGGGATCACGGTTTGTTCAAAACCGAGATAATCGTCGTTTGGAAAAAAGACCGATGATTGGAAATAGGCGATTTGCTCTGCCCGCCAAGCGAAATATTGGGAAACTGAGTTCCCAGTTGGATCAATATGGAGCATGTTTTAAGTGCGGGAGCCTGGAGCATCGGATTCGCACTTGCTCGCGGATGCAACCATTAGGACCGTCCAGATTACCGCCACCGCGGGCTGGGAATCAAGCCGGACCTCCCCCGCCGGCTAATTAGGGACGACCGCCAGCTTAAGAAAGGATTTATGCAATGGCGCGCAAGGAAGCTGACAATGCACCGGGCATGGTCACAGGTACGATTTCCTTATGTGATTAGGCCGCGTATGCATTGTTTGATCCTAGGGCAACCCATTTGTTTGTTTCAGATCAGTTTATTAAGTTAGTTGGTGTTAAACCAATGCTGCTTGAGAATATGCTTTGCGTGTCAATACCTATGAATGATAGGTTACTAGTTTCTTTTGGGTGCCCTAACTGTAAGATAATCATTGGAGGTAAAGAAGAGAATAACGACTTAGCTGTATTAGCCATGTTCGATTTTGATGTGATTATTGGAATTGATTGGTTAGTCCGACAGAAAGCTGTAGTGGATTGCAGCAATAGGACGATCCAATTTAATCTGGATGGATGCCCTAGTTTTATATTTCAGGGAAACCGAGGAGGAATCTCGATCCCTTGGATTTCCTTGCTTGAGGTGAATAAGCTGTTGGACCAAGGGTGTGAAGGATATTTGGTGAATGTTGTAGATCCAACAGTTGTGGAATCTAAGTTGGAAGATATACCCGTAGTAAACAATTTCCCCGAGGTGTTTCCTCAGGAATTGCCGGGTTTACCACCTGAGCGAAAGGTGGAGTTTGTGATCGAATTGGCACTGGGGACAGAGCCAATTTTGAAAGCGTCGTATAGGATGTCCTTATCAAAATTGAAAGAGTTAAAGATTTAGATACAGGAACTACTGGACAAAGGCTTTTATTCGCCCTAGTGCGTCTCCATGGGGAGCGCCAGTCCTATTTGTAAAAAAGAAAGATGGAACTTTGAGGTTGTGTATAGATTACCGGCAGTTGAACCAAGTAACTGTGAAGAATAAATATCCACTGCCGAGGATTGATGATCTATTTGATCAGTTGCAGGGAGCCTCAATCTTTTCCGAGATAGATTTGAGGACTGGGTATCATCAGCTAAGAATCATAAATGAAGACATTCCTAAGACCGCTTTCAGAACTAGATATGGGCATTATGAATTTACGGTTATGCCTTTTGGATTAACAAATGCCCCAGCTGCTTTCATGGATTTGATAAATCGAGTGTTCAAGGAATTCCTGAATCGGTTTGTGATAGTTTTTATTGACGATATACTAGTGTACTCTAAGAGCCCCGAGGAACATGAACTACACTTAACCGAAGTACTACGGACCTTGAGAGAGCATGCATTGTATGCTAAGTTCAGCAAGTATGAGTTTTGGCTCAGCAGAATACGATTTCTTAGACATATCGTTTCTGGGGATGGAATTTCTGTAGATCCAATTAAGATTAAAGCAGTTACTAAGTGGCCTAGACCGACATCGGTAACCGAGATTCGAAGTTTTCTCGGACTGGCTAGTTATTATAGACGATTTGTAGAAGGATTTTCGTTAATAGCCATGCCATTGACGAGGCTGCTTAGGAAAGAAGCGAAGTTTGAGTGGGATAATAAGTGTGAAAGGAGTTTTCATGAATTGAAACATCGGTTAACGACTGCTCCTGTATTGACCATTCCATCGGGCCCAGGAGGATTTGAGATTTATAGCGATACTTCGCTAAGAGGATTGGGCTGTGTGCTGATGCAATATGGAAAAGTGGTGGCATATACGTCACGTCAGTTGAGACCGCATGAAATGAATTACTCGACGCATGATTTGGAATTAGCTGCTATAGTATTTGCACTTAAGATCTGGAGACACTACTTGTGCGGAGAGAAGTTCCAAATTTATACTGATCACCAGAGTCTCAAGTATCTATTTTCGCAGAAAGAGTTGAATATGAGGCAGCGCCAATGGATGGAACTTCTAAAGGATTATGATTGTGACATTCTGTATCATCCCGGAAAAGCCAATCGAGTGGCAGATGCTTTGAGTCGAAAGTCGAGCGTGGCACAATTAATGGTCATGGAATGGATCTTATTGGAAAGGCTTCGGGATTCAAAATTTAAGTTCGAGATGAGTCGAGTATCGAATTTACTGGCCGCCTTGAGAATTGAACCAGAAATTCAGATCAGGATCAAGGAACTTTAGTCTACGGATCCAGAAATCCAGAAGATTGTTGAGATGGACGTAGCAAAAAGGAAACCGGACTTTCAAGTGTCCGAGGGCGGAATTTTGAAGTTTCGAGGGCGATTGTGTGTACCGGATGATATAAAACTTAAGGAAGAAATCTTATCAGAAGCTCATAGGAGCAATTACAGTATCCACCCGGGAAGTACAAAGATGTACCGGAATTTGAGACAACATTATTGGTGGAATGGAATGAAGGTGGATGTAGCCAGGCATGTAGCTAAGTGTTTGACGTGCCAACAAGTGAAGGCACAACATTGCAAGTCTGGAGGACTATTGAGACCGTTAGAAATCCCTGAGTAGAAATGGGAACATATTACGATGGATTTTGTAACGGGACTGCCAAGAAGCCAGAGAGGACATGATTCGATTTGGGTAATAGTGGATAGACTGACTAAGTCAGCGCACTTCCTGGCTGTGCGAAAAGATTTTGAGTTGGAAAGATATGCAAATTTGTATGTGAGGCAAATTGTTAGGTTGCATGGAGTACCAGTAACGATCACCTCGGACCGTGATCCGAGATTTATGGCCAACTTTTGGAAAAGTTTACAAACGACCTTAGGAACGAAGTTACAATTCAGTACGGCCTACCATCCACAAACAAATGGTTAGTCTGAAAGGACCATCCAGACTTTAGAGGATATGCTGAGAGCCTGTATGATAGATTTCTAAGGCAAATGGGAGGAACAGTTACACTTGGTGGAGTTTGCCTACAATAATAGCTATCAATAGAGCATTCATATGGCACCATTTGAGGCCTTATATGGTAGGGCATGCAGGACACCAGTATGTTGGGATGAAGTGGGTGAACGGAGTATCACGGGTCCATAATTAATCCAGCAGACAGTTGAGGCAGTTGAGGTCATTCGAGACAGACTTAGAACGGCCCAGAGTCGCCAGAAAAGTTATGCCGATCGGAGACAACAACCTTTAGAGTTTTAGATTGGAGACTACGTATTTCTCAAGGTGTTGCCTATGAAGGGATTATCTAGATTCGGCAAGAAAGGAAAACTGACTCCTAGGTATGTTGGGCCATTTGAAATTTTGGAAAAGATTGGAGGGATGGCTTATCGATTTGCCTTGCCACCTAATTTGTCGCAAATACATAGTGTATTCCATGTGTCAATGTTGAGGAAGTATGAACCAGACCCGACTCATGTCTTAAGGTACGAGGAGATAGAAGTGGACGACAAAGTGTCGTACGTGGAAAGAGCAGTCAGGATCGAAAATAAAAAAGAGCGTGTGCTGAGGAACAAGACGATCCCAATGGTCAAAGTAGTTTCGGAGCATCATGGAACAGAAGGTGTCACGTGGGAAAGCAAAGAAACCATGAGACGTCAACACCTCCAGTTATTTGAGTAGATGAGGATAGATTGCAAATTTCGAGGACGAAATTTTTGTAAGGATGGAAGAATTGTAACAGCCCGAATTTCGATGTAATTCCGGGATCAATAAAACTGATGTTACTTCACATTTCATTTTAGTAAGTCTCGCCCAGAGCTGATCACTCTCGGGATACTAACCAATGGGGTATGGCTAACTAGAAAACGGTACGTGAACCGGGGACCCTATCGTGAAACGGATATCGATCACGAGCGATGCTGAGGGAATATTTTGGGCCAGTGTGGACCGATCTTAGTGAAGAGTAATGGATTGGGTTTGGCCAAGGCCTACGATGTACAATAGGGACGCATGTGATTTTGCAAGATCGCAAGTACACGTGACCAACCAGTTCTGAACTTGAACCGAACGATCGTGACCTCTGAAACTAGTGGTAATTTCTCATTCTCTTAATGATCAAGACCATCACGATATGGATAGCCCTAGGTCGATACGCGTAACGTCTAAACAACCGCCCGTTAGTGAGAGACCCTGAAATTGAAGATTTAGCGAGTTTTGTTCACGGAATTAGGTCCAAATGTCAATGTCGATTTTCAAGGGCTTAAGAGACTATTTTTTGAAATCTGACGTCATATTATGCTGGCCACGTGCGTTTGGAGTTAGTATGACTAAAAATTGAAATTTTAGTCCGAAGTTGAAAAATTACGATTTTGCCCCTCGGGATGCTCACGTCGCTTTTCGAGGCCAAATGAGGTTATTTTTCGAGGCCGATGCCATTTTAGGGTGGCCACGCATATCAGGAGTTGTTATGACCAAAAATTGAAACTTTAGCAAAAATTGAAAAAATAATATTATTTTATTCCTAGAATTTCGCAACCGAGTTTCGAGAGCTTAAGAAGCTATTTTCGCGATTCCGATGCCACATTATGTTGGCCACACGTATGGAGGGTTGATATGTGCGAAAATTGAAATTTCACCACGGGATCCGAAAAATGACGGTTTTATCCCCTGGGCTATTTTTGGTCCGAATTTTTGGGAAATTATTTGGGATAATTAAGATGACTTATCAGCTCAATTATTGGGGCCATTGACCTTTTTACCCTTGAATTTTAGATAAGGTTAAATAGAAACCGTTGGATTAGGGGCATTTTAGTCATTTTTGCGGATCGGCGACACGTGGCACTTTTGGGCTGACTTCTTTGACCAAGTTGGACTGCTTTTTCTCTCTCTCCACCCTTCCTCACGGCAGAACAGCTCCCTCTCCTCCCAATCTCTCTTTTTCTCTCATTTTCTCCCTTGGTTTGGCTTCGCCGGAGCACACCCCCGGCCACTGGACCGCCGCCGCCGGCCACCGTGCCTCGCCGTCGACCACCACAATCTCCCACCTCAACCTCAGCCTTACCCGACCCATTTCCCTCTCTTTTTCCCTCTCTTTTTCTCTCCCGGGCTAGCACCTTTGCCGCGCCAGAGCTCGATTGGCCGAGCTGCTGCCGGCGTGACCTCCAACCCGCTTGTACGTCGCACGCACGTCGCTGTCTGTACAGTGTCCGTAAGGAATACTGTTCACAGCTGTCCGTATGGCCGCCGCGCCGGCCACCGTTCCCCACTGTCCGTACAATGTATGTATGGAAGTTACTGTTCACCAGTTCGTACGGTTGTCCGTACACCGCCCGCCGTCCGTATCGCCAGTCGCCGTCGCCGGGAATTCCGCCGCTGGTTTCACTGTTTATCAGTGATCGGCCGCCATTCCCTGTCGTCGTGACACGAGATTAAGTCAGTAAAATTCCTAAATCCGGATTAGGACTGATAGTGCGATTTTCTGGACTGGTTTAGGAATACTAGTACTGGCAGGGAAAAAATTAGTGTGCTGATTGATGGGGTTTATTATCGGGAAAAATTTAGTAAGCCAACGAGAAATTTATTGAGGAATAATTGGATTAATTGGCCAAGTTATGAGTACATTGGTAGAATTGCCGGGTATGTCTAGGTTGACTGATTGTATGTCAATTGTGCGTAATGGTGATTGATTTCGCATTGCCATATCGCATGCTGGGTGTTTGAATTTTATCGGTGCTCGTGGAACATTGCATTGCATAACATGGACACGCATTTTGTGTACCAAGAGTGGGGCATGTGACAAAGTGTGCGAGATTGCGTGTCTGCCATAAACATGTGATCATTTAAAATACCCTGAAGCGTTTCACGTTGGGTTTTGATAATAATGAGTTGTGTGATCACCTAAGGATCTTCAGGTCATGACTTTTGGGTCGTTACCGTCCTCATGCACTTTAAAGCAGGACGATGCCCGGTACGTCTGAAAGGCGACTATCCTCATGCACTTTGAAGCAGGCTAGAGACATTGGGCCAGATCGGTTGTTGCGCTTCATGCACTTTGGAGCAGGCTAGACGCACCAGGCCGTGAAAAAGTGGACTTGAGTCGTAATAATAATAAATTGGGCAAGTGTGCCAGTGTAGACCAGTGAGCCAGGATATGCGCATTACATGTTGACGACATTTGCATACATAGACATGTATTGATTAGTATGCGAGTGTGTGAGACTCGGTGCATGAACCTGAGTCGTGATTATTATATATTGAACTGTCTAACCTGCAGGGTCAGGAATTATGTGATTAATGTTGTATTACTATTGTGTGTGTTTCCCTTCGGTCAGGAGATTGCATGCTAGCCTAGCCTAGGTTTAGGGGTTGAACTTACTGAGATTCGTCTCACGGTTGTGTAAACCGGAACTTTTTAGACCCCCAGCCGTGAGGATGCAGAGACCACTGCTGCTTTTTGGGATCCCTAGGTAGATCCGACAGTATACTAGTTCCTACCCCTCGGGAAATGGGGAGGCTTTTGTGAGGTATTGATCCATAGTATACGTGGACGTAGGCGAATATTACTACCAGATGCAGGAGTACGTGGCATGGTGCCACCGGGATGCTGATGGAAACGAGGAGGAGCCCCTTAGGACTTTTGATGTCCCAGTCGATGAGATTGGGATATTGCACCTAGTGATAGCCGATGGTGAGGTGATCGACCCTGAGGCCATGCCAGAGTGGTTGCAGCAGTACGAGGAGATGGATGAGGAGCCCAATGTAGTAGCCGAAGACCCTGAGCCAATGGATGAAGGGGAAGAGAGCGAACCGGAGGAGATGGAACAAGACGCTGCTGAGAATGGGGAGATCGAGGAGCTCGAGGAGGATAAAGAGTATGTCGGTGATGAGGTGTCAGAGAATACATCTGGGTCGTCCGACCCAGATTGGGAGCCTTAGGACTATCCATCTCCTGACCGTAGTTAGTATGAGGGCCACTACTTTTTGGATCGTAGCTCTCTCTCTAAGTTTAGTCTGACCTTCGAGTCGCTTATTCCCTTTTTGACCAGGCGGCTGCTGATCGTTTATAGTTTTTGTGTGGTACTTATTTATATTGTATAAATGGTTTTTAATAGTAATATAAATGTGTAATTATTTTCTGCTATAAGTATTTAAGTTTGGCTATCTGTGGCTCATATTGTAGTGTCCGGGTTTGTTTATTTATTGCTTCCGCTTGTGTTTGATCTCTGTTCGGGTGTGGATCGGCGACGCTTCCTAGGACGTTGCAGTTTATCAACCAAGGTAGGGATGTTGCGTACCATGGGGTTCGGGGTGTGACATTACTAGACCAACTATCCATGGCCACTTCTCGCTAGACCGTTAGACCAACCGTGATGACAATTTTCACCCGAAACAAACATCGATCATGAGATTTTTTTGTTGAAATATTCGGCAAACACCTGAACAGATTGAATGCCCACCAATCATTCGTCGGCTCTGATACCATTTGTTAGTAGCGTGTAGCAGAAGCTCGATACCTTCATCCGGGAAGATTATCGAGAAAGAGCTCAAGTCCGAGCTCGTCAATAAATCCAGTTGGACCCACCTTCATTCACAAGCTTAAGGCAACGAATTATGGGCTAACTAGGATATATTAACTGCTCAATACCACATTAATTCTTCGATGTGGGACTTCTCTAACACAACTCACACGTGTATTTTAACAATATTGAATTTTTATTGCCTTCGTAATATTTTGGTAAAATATAAACGTCAATAATTGCAAAAGCAATTAGAGGCTACTGCAACCCTTCCGAGCAGGATGAGTGAGTTTAAGGGCTTGTTGAATAGGAACATGCAATCCCTGTAATTGACGTACTCACTCTTCTTTGGCACGGGCTCTCCCAAACCCTAACCGCACAAGATGTTGAGAAATAAACTGAATGGGAGTTGTCACTAGCTTATTGGAATCGGCTAGGAGCTGACGGGAGAATGTTCTACTTCTCACAAGCTAGAGATCCTAAGTTCAAGGATTTAATTACACTAATTACCTAATAGGTCATTCATGCGGTATTTATCAAATTATGGATCCTAAGTATTCTCCATTATGTGTCCATGTATGCTTGCTTGATTGAGATTGACTCGAAAGTGTAATCTACTCGTTGGATGAATCTAAAGAAATCAAGTCATGAAATCAATATAATGAAAACTACACAACACATCAAAATGATAATAAGGAAGAGTATAAATAAAGTGTAGAAAGTAAATCCGATACGAGATGCCTTATTATTAAATTCCGGGACATGAACCAGTGAACTAATTTTTAAAATCAAGTCAGAGTATAATTTGGGCTAAGGAGAATTACCCATGGTTTCACTAATGATATTAAAGATGAAAACATCCAACGAACTAAAGTAATACTAACATAAAAGCAAATAATATTTTTTATCTTATCATCATCATCGTCATCATCATCATCATTATTATTGTTTTTTTTAATATATAATATATATTATTTATTTATTTTTTCTTTTCTCCTTTCTCGGTCCCTTTCCAGGACCCACGTTTCTGCAAATTCCCGGCCATCAGACGCGCGACCACGGCTTTGCCGAGTTGCACAGAGCATGGATGGAGAAATAGGAACACCACCGAGAGATCCACACAACCACCACTTGAAATCGACTCCAAGCCAATGTTATGTCCCCGGCGTCCCCCACAAATCGCCTAAGGAAAACACGAATCATAGAGCAAATAAAACCAGGTTCAGTAACGCTCTTGGTAACTATGATATTATTGACACCTTATTTTTGTTGTTAAATAAATAAAATGGTTAATACGATGAAAAACTCCAAACTTGTATATTTATGATAAATTTATCAAAAATTAATTTTTTGACCGTCAAAAATCTCAAACTAATATACATGTGATAAATTCATTCCAAAATAAATTTTTCACCTCCAAAAACCCCAAACTGATACAATTATGCAAATTTACCCTCTATTAAATTAAATTAATACAAAAAATAATCACAAACTAGTACACCTATGAAAAACGGAAAGTATAATCCTAAACTAGTACATTCGTTAACTACCACGTGTCATTTAACTTAGCAATTTAACAGTAAAATTTAATGGAAACTAACGGAAAGTAAATTTATTACAGGTGTATCAATTCGAGATTTTAGTTTGGGGTAAATTTATCATAAGTGTACCAGTTTTGGATTTTTCGTGATATTATCCCTAATAAAAATAAAAATAACAAAAAATACAATAAATAACAAAAGCACAAAAAAATAGCACAACAATAACCTTTTGTATTTATTTCTTCCTCATGTCATTATTTTCAACGGACAATCTATATTTCTTCCTCATGTGTTTATTTCTAGGCAAGCTTTTCATATCATACAAAACGTGACAAAGTTGGATGTTTTATTTTATTTTAATAAATAACTAATCAATTTATGATCCATTTACTGACATATAGGTTAAGAAATGAATTTATGATATATTTTGACAAGTCTAGCACTTATATAAAAAAAAAAAACAAAAATGCGGGAGAGGAGAAACCGAGAGAGAACGAGGTAACGTGGCTTCGAAAGGATTAGCTGAGTCAATACACACTCGCAACAGAATCCGGTTTGCACTCGCGACAGAATCCGTTTAGCGCTCGCTACAGGATGGGCCGGAAGGTTATTCGTTCGGTTCTTCCGGGAGAAAAGAAAAAGCGAAGCAAAACTCTCTCTCCATGGGAAACTCTCTTTGCTCACTCATCCCCTCTCTCTTTCACGAAGCTCTCCACTAATTCTCTCACTCTGATCTGTGATCTCTACCTCGACGGAAGCAAGCCGATTGAAGCTTCATCATTCATACACACAAGACTGCCTTTGCTGAACATCAACAGCGGCCGTCGAGCTTCCATTGAAGGCCACCTCGAAGCTTGGCCACCGCTAGGTATGGTTTTCTGTTAATCGGTAAAGCTCGATCAACGCGAGTGAGCAGGAGCGTCCTATCTTTACAGAGATAGATATCATTGCCGTCCTCTCCCACATGTTGTTTTCTCCCTTTTTCTTGAGTGCTCTGCACATTCAATTAACATGTCAATCTGAGATAAGTAGATGGTGTTAAGTTTAACGTGATTAACATGTCAATCTGAGACAAAGGCTCATGGAATGCAATGATTTCTGGGTGTTAGAATGGGAGATGTCGCTGAAATTGTCTGCTATGAGTTCCGTGGGAAGTAAAGATTGATTCCGTGACTGCATATAATCTACTCGTTATTTTTGCTTAGTTCGATGAGGTATTTGACTGGAACCATGATTCATCTATACATCATTAAGCAAGGACAGAAACTTAGATTTGTTTGCAGATAATGTTCTCTAACAAACAAACATGCATGCCAAGTTCAGTAACTCAGGAGATGCCTATTTGAGTGTGTGGCAATAAAAGATGTCGTCTTGTGGAACTCAATCGTTGCCGCATATGAACAGAACAATGATCCAATTACTTCATAATTATTATCTGAAGAGACATAGAGCAATTGGACAGTAATTTGATTAGTTTTGAGTTTTGCTCAACGAAATTATTCGCAGGGTGGCAAGTCTCTTCGTCATTTCACTCCGAGCAAGAGTTGGCTATCAAAAGGAGCGATTCTTGGAAATGCAGCAGTGGACATGTTTTGCTCAGACTAGTCCTGCAAGTGAAGCAAATTCAAGCATAAACTGATGTGGGGAGAAAATTGGCCTGAAGGAGATTAAGATGGAAGACCAAGAAAATAGAGAGAGAGAGAGAAGATGAGTGGATCCAATGTGCGACTAAATGGAGGGGTGTAGGGTAGATTAAGTGCACGTGTCAAACGGTGGACTGGATCACGAGGACAATAATAGAATTTGTCGAAACGTAAAACTAAATTGTGATCTTTATAATGTTTTTGTACATTTTTTACATCTCCGTTCAACTTCTATTTATAAGAAGTTAAGGATATAAACAAATCAACAACAAATCAGAAGGAAATCAAAGACTGATTGCAAGAGATTTGCTGAATATCAGGAGCGATTGCTGAATATCGGGAATGGTTGTTAGAGATCTGCTGAATATCAAATTTCAGATTTGATATCCTTTGACATCCCCCCGCAAGCTGATGTGAGAGATGTCACAGTAAGCTTGTACTGCAATAGACGAAATCGAGTGGTAGATAGAGCTTTGGTGAAGATGTCCGCAGGTTGATCTATGGAGGAGATGTACTGAACATGGAGTTGCTTCTGAACCACCCGTTCTCGAACAAAATGATAGTCAATCTCAACATGCTTCGTTTGGGCATGAAAAACGGGATTACCGGTGAGATAAATAGCCGAAATATTGTCACACCATAAGACAGGAGGACTTGGCAAGGGGACATGGAGGTCGCGTAATAAGGCTTCTATCCATATGAGCTCGGCCGTTGTATCGGCTAGACACTTAAATTCCGCTTCGGTGCTAGAGCGAGCTACAGTCCGTTGTTTACGGGAGCTCCAGGAAATAAGATTAGATCCAAGAAAGACACTATAACCACCAACAGACCTACGAGTGTCATGGTCACCGGCCCAACCTGCGTCGAAGAAAGCATGTAGTTGACAAGTAGAGCTCCGAGTAAGCAGAATGCCATAATTAGTAGTACCACGTAGAAAACGCAGAATACGCTTAACGAATTACCAATGTGCATCGGTGGGAGTATGCATGAATTGACACGCGGTATTCACCGCATACGCAAGATCCGGCCGAGTGATGGTAAGGTACTGGAGAGCGCCGACAGTACTACGATATAAGGTAGGATCATGAAATAAAGCTCCATGCTGCAGTAAAGACGGGTCGGTACCAGTAACACAAGGAGTCGTGACTGGTTGAGCATCTTGCATATTGGTACGTTGAAGAATGTCGTGTGCATACTTGCCTTGATGGAGTAGTAGACCTTTGTCAGTTCTTTGCAATTCAATGCCGAGAAAATAATGAAGCTCGCCGAGGTCCTTTATAGCAAATTCTCGTTGCAGGGATTCAATTAGAGCTGATAAAGGCGCCAAGGGCGACCCAGTTAAAATTATATCATCTACATATACCAAGAGAAAGACACTGTATGCTGCCGAGTGAAGTATAAATAAAGAAGAGTCTGCGCAAGATACTTGAAACCCAAGAGAGAGAAGAAAAGAACTTAGTCGTTGGTGCCATGCACGTGGTGCCTGTTTTAGTCCATAAAGTGAACGTTGAAGACGGCATACATGGTGAGGATGAGTAGAGTCGACGAAGCCTGGAGGCTGTTGCATATAAATTTCCTCCTCAAGATGACTATGGAGAAAAGCATTCTTCACGTCCAATTGTCGAAGCTGCCATTCCCGACTGAAGGTAAGAGAAATAACGGTGCGAACCGTTACGTGTTTTACCACGGGACTAAAAGTTTCATGGAAATCTATCCCTTCTTGTTGATTGAAGCCTCTGGCGACTAATCGAGCCTTGTATCTTTCAAGGGATCCGTCAGCCTTCAGCTTAACTCGAAATACCCATTTACAACCAATGGGTTTGCACTGTTTCGGTGGAGATACAAGGGTCCAGGTCTGATTGTGCATCAAGGCAGTGTATTCTTCATTCATAGCCGCTCACCATGCTGGGTTTTTATTTGCTTGAGCGAAGGAAGTTGGTGTCAGTATTGAGGAAGCTTTGGTTTGCAGGGCATAAGTGTGATCAGCCTGAAGTTGACGCCGTGCCAAAGTTCCATCCCGTAGCCTTGTCACCATAGGATGAGATGAGGCAGCTGGCGGTGAAGGAGAGTTGGAGGTGCTGGCACTATCATTTCGAACATCAGTAGTGGGTGGATCCGGGAGTAAAGATGACTCCGATTCTGAAAAAGGTGTAGGAGAATTTTGCTGAACCCGTTCAGGAGAAAGAAAATTAGTTGGGGCAGTAGAGATGTGCTCTATTGATTGAGGTTGTTGCACGTTGTTGTTCAAAACTGGAGGGAGCATATGACATTCTGGAGCCGCAACAGTGGTTTGACAAGCATTCATTGGACCAGAGGTAGTGAAGGGAAATAATTGCTCATCAAAAATTGCATCGTTGGTGATGTAGATGCGACGATCTCTTAGAGAATAGCAACGGTAGCCCTTGTAGCACGATGGATATCCTAGAAAAATGCATAAATGAGATTTGGATTGGAGCTTATTCTTTGCATAAGCTCGAAGATTGGGGTAAATCGCACACCCGAAAACCTTGAGATGCCGAATAGAGGGAACATCTTTATGAAGTGTCTCCCATGGTGTTCGGTTCTGTAGAACTAGTGTCGGCAATCGATTGATAATTTGTACTGCAGTCTCAAATGCAAAATCCCAAAAGCGAGGCGGCACAGACGCATGGTTAAGCATTGAAAGGCCCATTTCAATAATATGGCGATGCTTTCTCTCAACTGTGCCATTTTGATAATGTTGATGAGGACATGAGGTCCTTTGACGAATGCCACGATCCTATAATAAACGCTGAAAAGAGGCCGAGAGAAATTCGCGTGCACAATCACACTGGATAGCTTTGACTGTAGTGGAAAATTGATTTTCCACAAAATTAAGAAACACATAGAAAATGGAGAGGAATTGATCACGAGATTGCAACATGTATAGCCATGTAAATTTGGAATAGTCATCAACAAAACAAATATAATATTGATTATTAGATGTAGAGGTTACAGGAGCTGGACCCCATACATCAAAGTGAACTAACTGCAACGGAAATGTAGACCTATGATGGGTGGGTGCATGAAATTGACTATGACTCTTACTAGACATACATGCAGGACACGGTGAGAGTGCCATCGGTGATTTATTAAGAACTTGACAAACAACTGAGAAGGAGGCATGACCAAGTCGGTTGTGCCATAGACGAACAAGATTGGTTGCAGAGGCTTGGAACACAGATGGAGATGACAATTGCGAAGAAGACGCTGGAATGGAATAAAGGTCGTGATCAGTTTCCCCTTGAAGTAGAGTTCTCCCCGTGTGACGACACTTCACAAAAAAGGAGTTTGATGAGAATAGGAAATCACAGTTGTTTTCTTGACAAAACTAACGTACAGATAGCAAATTCTTTTTGATTGTGGGAACAACTAGAACATTAGACATACGAAAATAAGGAGAAACATAGCTACCTGTGTGAGTAATGGGTAGATGGGACCCGTTACCTATGGTGACTTGTTGAGATCCAAAATAAGGCTGAACATTAGACAGACCAGAAGGATTATTTGTCACATGGTGGGTAGCACCAAAATCAGGAAACCAAGATTCATTGGAGAAGATGGAAGGTGGAGGAGGAATTTCGGCCAAGTTGAGTTGAGGAGAAAATTCGGATGGTGGATGCTGAAGATATCTATCACGGCAAACATTGGCACTGTGACCGTGTTTGTTACAAATCTGACATCGAAGATTGCTTCGTCTCTGACTTTGGTTATTGCCAAAAGATGGATTAAAATTGGTGTTGAGATTCTGATTGTGATATTGTTGGGTAGCCCCTCGATAATTTCTGTCTCTTCCTTCTTGATTCCGATTTTGGAAAGAATGCCCATTACCTCGAGAATATTTGACAGCATGTTGTTGTCGTGATCTTTGAGGTTGTGAGGAAACCATTGTAGGCCCATCAAAATGTGCAGCAAATGCAACCGGTGGAACAACAGTAGACTCCATGAGGTCTAAGCGTGCTTCATGGGACAATATGAGACCGTGAAGGACATCTCTAGTCATTGTTTGATTTTGACTTTGCACTGATATGGATACTGCAAGGCTTTGATATCCGGCTCCCAATCCACGAAAAATGTGAGTTTGATACTCATGATCAGAAATAATCTCGCCAATCGAAGCGAGTTGGTCTACAAGAACAGTGGCTTGTTGAAGAAATTCCGTAACTGTTTGGTTACCTTTCCGAATAGCTTGCAGTTGCATTCTAAGATGAGTTGCTCTAGCAAGATTATGAGCAGCATAAGATGTACCAAGGAATTCCCATGCTTCTGCGGATGTGTTGAAATTCGAAAGCTGACCGACGATGGCATCGGATGTCGTGCTAAGAATCCACCCAAGTGCGATTTGATCGCGTGTTACCCACTCATCATATGCTGGGTTCGGAATAGTGGTGGTGGTTCCATCTGCTATTTGCACAATTTGGCTAGGTGGACATACTGAAGATCCTTCCACAATTGGTAATAGTTTGCTTACTCGAAGACACAGTAATAGGCGTGCCCTCCAAATAACAAAATTGTCTCCTGTGAGCTTGACTCCAATTGCTGGACAGGAGATGGAATTTGCAGGAATTCCAGTGGCTATGGATCCAAGTACCTGGGTTGTTAAGCCAGGGATGGTACTTGAGATCGAAGTAGATGTTGAAGAAGGCGAGGATGCCATTTGAGAATAAAATAAAGCTTTCGCTAGAATAGCTCTGATACCATGTCGAAACGTAAAACTAAATTGTGATCTTTATAATGTTTTTGTACATTTTTTACATCTCCGTTCAACTTCTATTTATAAGAAGTTAAGGATATAAACAAATCAACAACAAATCAGAAGGAAATCAAAGACTGATTGCAAGAGATTTGCTGAATATCAGGAGCGATTGCTGAATATCGGAAATGGTTGTCAGAGATCTGCTGAATATCAAATTTCAGATTTGATATCCTTTAACAGAATTGAAAATGGAATACAAGAATTACCTCAAATATGAATATAGAAAACAAAATGTGAAGGTGCTGAACTTTCCACTTAAATATCTGGGTTAGAACATCTGGATCACAGACAGCTTTTGCATCTTCATTGCCGTCTCCTTCCTCTAGCCTTTGCAAAGCTGCTTGAAGAGCTTGCAACTCACATTTTTCATGGGAAAATTGGACATCCTTATGCTGTCTAGGTTTTGTTTTAGCAATGCTAGATAAAAATGGTGGTGGCCTGTGAATTACGATTACTTACGAGCTACATAGCGAGTAGATAAAGTTAAAAAGCGATAGAATGAATATAATACTTTACTAGAGTTGAGTTAGAGAGAAGGAAGTAGCTCGACCTTAACCAACATAAGAGAAATGAAGTTTCTGGTTCGATAGGACCATAAAAGGGAAAGTGCAGTTCGCCAACTACTTGAATGAAGTTTCTGGTTTGATAGGACCAGAAAGGGAAAGTGCAGACAGGAGTCGCCAACTGCACTCTTTATTGCGTGACATTGGGATATCCTAATTCAAATAATTTGAGTCGGGATTTTGGGCTAAAATGCCTTTTTCCTTCGTAGCCGTCCATTTCAATCGTGCCATTTTTAAAAAAGACCGGGAAAAAATTTTCTTACATCGGATCTCCCTTCGTGAATTAACCCTCAAAGATGGCAAAGAGCGTAGGAGCTCCTTTTTCCATTTTCACAGTGCCGGGAATCGAGATTGACTGGTTGTCCATCAAGGTGAGTATTGAACACGGTATCTTTCTACCACTTGTGAAAGCATTCCTTCTTGTGCTCTTTCACTCAGCTTGGTATCGGCAAATAATCGTAATTCACAGGCCACCCTCATTTTAGCGAGCATTGCTTAAAACAGAACCTAGAAAGCGGAAGGATGTCCGATTTTCCTGCGGAAAATGTGAGGTGCAAGCTCTTTGAGCAGCTTTGCAAAGGCTCGAGGAAGGAGATAGCAATGAAGATGCAAAAGCTGTATGTGACCTAAATGTTCTAACCCAGATAATTAAGTGAAAGATTCAGCACCTTCACATTCTATTTTCTATACTCATATTTGAGGTTATTCTTGTATTCTATTTTCAATTCGAGATGTGGTCTCTCTCTAATGTCTGGTGTAATTTGCACTGCTGCTTGATTGAAACATTGCTTTCCGGCTGCACTCATGTTTTTCACTTAAGTGGAAAGAATAACTAGGCTATTAAGTTATCAAAAGCAATGGTTCTATTTGTGGCCTAATGTGAGCTCAGACCGTACAATAAGCTTCTTACCTTTGATCTGTTCCTTTATTTTTTAGGACTGCTTGTATTTCATCTTCATTTTTATTTTACTTTATTTATTTATACTCGATGTCAAAAAGCTACACTCATCCTTCCATGAGCTACAATCAAGTTTGAATCTCACATATGCACCTGTACAGAAGTAGAGACATATTTATTATTCACAAAAGATGATTATCCAGTAAGATATTCAATTCAAATTTCTCTGGAAAATTTTAAAGAACACCTGTCGGGCTAATTATAGCAACTACTACCGATACATATAACTACGATTCTAGCCATCTCCATATGATCAATCTCATAAAACAAATTGCTCACCCATCAGTGCAAGAGCAATCTGTGGTAAGATTTTTCTCTCCTCATTATGCAAGAAAGATAAAATGCCACTCAATAGAAAAATAACCAACTTATACCTTTGTCTCAAGTATGTGCACATCATGCTAATAAACTTCTGGAAGAAAACACAGTCGAAATTTAAGAACCGTCTGTTGACACTTAATTTTTAGCTGATGTGTCATTAAAAGTAGAAAATTTGAGATTATGGTTTCCGATCGCAACAAAACCCGTTTCTTGAACAAAAAGTATCGTTTTTTAATTCTGTCATTGGCCTAGTTTCTATAGACAATTTCCTATTTATTTCATGCAAAAACCCGAAAAGTCAAACAGTTGACTTTCGAGTTGACTTTTTGGTCAACCTCAAATCAAATTGGAGCTTTTTGCATAAAAAGATTCCTTTCAAGTTTAATTTCACTTTAGAAGTGAAAATTTCAGAAAAATTTAAAGATTTGATCATAAATCAAATTCCTAGTGAAAAGTCAACTAGGGTTTGACTTTTGGTCAAACCTTTGACCAAAAAATCGGAAAATGCAAAAATTCACAAATCATCTGATTTTACATTCAATTTACCTTTGGCATTTGAAATTTTGCAAAAATCGGTTTAGAATCAACTTTTTCCCAATTTGCGAAATTTGATTCAAATCGGCCAAAAATAAAATTATTTCATTTCTAGTCATTTTTTAGGTTAATTTTCTTCTTGACATTTGATCTAGAGGTCATCGTATATTCAATTTTGAAACCAATTTTGTAATCCCAAGCCAAACACAAAAACCCCAATTTTGGCCATAATCAGTGATTTGGATCGATTCTTCATGATTTGCACAATTTAGACATGAATGAGCCTAATTTCTTATATCAAATCCAAATTCAAAATCAATTTTGGAAGATTCACATGAATTTAAGTCAATTTGATCAATTTAGTGATCCAATGATTAAGAAGTCTAAGAGTAATTGCTCCAATTAGTGCAATTCAACTTAACCCACTCTAGACTAATATTCAATTTGATAAATTGTGACTCAATTTGGTTAATTGGACTTCAATTAAATTTATTAGTCTAGATTGGCCATGCAATTATCCAAATTCAAGAGCAATTGAGACAAACAAGTTAAATTGGATCAATTTGTGCATGAATTTCAAATCGGTTCAATCCAATTTAATTGAATTTGATATTAATGGGCTCAATTAATCATGATAGGAATCAAATTACACAAAATTGGAACAAATGGAATCAAGGATTGAACTAGTTCAATCAAGCCAAATTCGGGGCTAACCGGCTTAACCCGGTTTGATTCAAATTGAACCGGTCCGATTAGACTGGCCATTTTCCGGTTGAAAATCCGGCGATCGACGGTCCATTCCAACCAGCCAAGGCTGGCCTCATCCCTTTGAGCTCAAAAATGACAAAAATGCCCTTAATTGAAAATTACGAAAATGCCCTTAAGTGAAAATTACCAAAATGTCATTCCTTAAGGATTAAACAAATTAATTAGGAGGTAAGCAAATCAATCATGGCCATTCATTTAGAATTGATCATGTCCATCCATAATGCCATGTCACCAATCCTTAGCCCATAAGGGATATTTTTAATCATTAAGGATGCATTCTAAGCCATTTGATCAATCTAAGGGCTATGATTCAAAGTTGAGGGGAGTATATAGTGTTTTTTCCTCCCAAAATTTGGGAACTCTCTCATTTTTTAGATCTAAATTCTCTCTCTCTCTCTCTCTCTCTCTAAGCTCACGATCTCTCTCTCTTACACTCTCTCTCGGCTGCCGGCCATATCTCTCTTGTCGGCCGTTTTTCCAGCGAATCACCGCCTCACCGTCATCCCCTAGGGTGCCATAAGGCTGATCGCAAGACTAGCCAACCTTGCTGGTGGCCGGAGATCCTCATTCTGGCGATCTTCTCCCCACGGCAGCATCACCGGCATTGTCGCTGATGATTCAATCAGCTCGTTCAAGCGGCTGAACTGGCTGATCGGCGCTCCCTCTGGCGATCCAGAACTTCCAACAGCACTCCTCGGCGTCTTCACGTCGCTGTGGTGGCCAGATTTTCGTTGAACGGCCGCCGGATCGCGTCTTTTGATTTGATTCTCCGTTTTTAGTTCACTAGTGCGAGATCGAATCAATTTTCACTATATTTTGTGCAATCTCTTCTCATAGGTTGTCGAGCTTTCCGAGACTTCTCCGTGCTGTTTTTTTTATTTGAATACGGAGGCCGGATCGCTTGATTTCGCGTCGGAGCATCGTTAAACAAGGTAAGTGCACTTGGACGTTGTTCTGCAAAATTGTGTACATAAAAACCTGTATGTTTGAGATGCCGATTTTGGCTCGTTAATGTCAAAATCTTGCGAAGTGATGAACTAGAGAATCATAAAAACGTCTTAAGCTTCGATTTGATATATTGCATGTCTCAATCGTACTTGATTTGCTATGTCAAAACTATTTCGGAAGTTAGGATCATAATCTGGAATGTGATGTTCAGGTCTGTTTTGATGATGTCCTGATTGATGTTGTGCTGTTCTGTGATTTTTCTGATTTTTTATGATCATTTTTTGAAAAAACTTTCTTCATGAAAATCGTAAAGAACATCTTAATCTGTTTATCATAAAATTTTCATAAAATTCCAATCATGTTAGCATGGTACGATCTGCAACGTCATCTATGCATGAATCGGTGACAGACTGGTTTCTGATTGACTTTCGTATGTTCTTCGATTTTCATAAATTCGTGTGTTCGAAATATGAAAAAGTTTTCTTCATAAAAGTTCACACTGAGATCGAGATCTTTCCATTGATACTAATATCATCAAAATCTAAATTCATTTGAATTTTCAAAAGGAATTTTCATGATCGAATCAGTATCTGTGTTCAGATCTGATTTTCATTCCTTTTGAATCCAAAAGATGTTTTTCCGAATTTGATAAAGTTAGAGTCCTTTTTTGCAAAAAATAAAAATTACAAAGTTGTTCATTGGGGTCTCATTATGTTGACTGAAAATTTTGAGGGCCAAATAGCAATTTTTGAAGGGTCAATTTGCCTAAAATTTCACATAACGCCTTCTCGGGTTAAAGTTTGATTTGCAATTGAGTCCTTTTTGAAAACCGAATTTTATAAAAATTTGAAGGACATTTTAGCAAAAACTCAAAACATGAAACTTGTTGCACACGGAGAATCCTAACTGCCTAAAAATTTTCACGCAGTTTTGATAAGATTTGTTATTTTTCCCGTCATTATTTTGAAATCCATAACAGAATCGGGTTCAGTCTATCACCGAGGGAAAATTTGTCATTTTCGGGAAAATCGGTGAGGATTTAGAAAAAATGTTCTTCTTAACTTTTAATCCTCATGTCATGAGCTTTTTAATGACACCTAAATCACTTCATTTGGACATCATTAGGGTAGTTAATCACATCTGAATAGAAGCAATCCGAATTAGATAAAAATTGAATAAGTAGTCTCCTTATGAAGCCCACTTCTCATTATTTGATTGGCTTCAAAATAAGGCCCATGGACCTGAATGCATGTTTATTTCATTACTATGCATGTGTTTGTTAGATGAATGTTAGGCCCGGTGCATGTTCGGTGGGTAGTCCATTGTGGTCATTTAGAACTCGACTTTAGGGGTTAATTGATATAAGTTGCCGTTTTGTGAATGCAAATGGTAGCCCATTATCGTTAACAATTGATCAAATAATGTTAGATGTTTAGATGGGCGGTGAATCGAAATGCATGAAAAACAAAGATCGATCCCGAGGCCCGTGTTTGATTAGTGAATTGTTTGCATCATTGTTTTTCTTTGGTTGTTTCTTTGTGCATTGTTTGTTGTGAATGAATGTTATGAATGTAAACACCGATACCCAAGAGGCGGTCCATGGGAGGATAATCCGAAATGGTAAAAAAACTAAGGCGATTGACCGATGTCCAATCTGGTCTCCATTTGTATTCATTTAATAATGGCAATAGACCGATGTCCGATCCGGTTTCAATTTGTACTCAATTCATTCGTCCTCGATCATATCTCGAGTTTTCAATTTGTGTTGTAATAAACACCCGACGAGTTGCGGGTTTTTACTTCTTGCACTTAGAATCGGCTCGTCTTTTCAATATTTTGAGTTTTTTTTTATTATTTTACGAAATGTCTTTCAATACAATTGATTGTTTCTTTCTTTTTCTAGACTAAGATAGGATTAGTTTAGAATTTTAAATGAAAATACAAAAAAACAAGATGCATGATCACCTAGTGGACTAAGACTTTAAACATGAAAGTGGTAAAGAACAAATGCATGACAACTTAGATAACAACCATGATAAGTTTAGCAGTACTGAAAGGGCGTTAATAGAAATATTAACCTAAGCTAGTCCTCGAATCTTTGATCTCTGATTTTCGTAGAAACCGAAACGAAATTCCCACGTTTCGATTGGGTATTCTAGCCGACCCCCGACCTAGGCTAGTGGCGACTCCTAAAAAAGACAAAATCGATTCGCTATCACGCGAGATATGGATTTTGGGAAAATCCACGTTCATGATCAATGAATCATATGGATAGCCAAAAGATTTATACTTTAATAAAATTATTTTTTATGATATGCCATATGAATCATTTCATGAACACTTATCTCTAAACCCGCCTTACCGAATTCGGCCCTTATGAGGTAGGTCGCGACACCGTCTTAGTCGGTAAATCGATGAAACACAAAGTCATATAGCTAAGAAACCGAAAAAACTTCAAAGATATCGTATTGCAGCATTTGATTATCTCCATCGTGCTTCCTATGTTTACTAATGATAAAGCGCGTGACCAGCAAGTTCGGAAAGAAAGGAACTTTAAATCGATGAAGTCGAGAGAGGGGCTAAATCCAATTCCCAAGTCAGTCTGCAAATGCTAATTTTTACTCATGAAACAGATTTAGTTGAGCAATATCGAACCAAAAAAGAAACGGGTATTGTAAATAACAAATCCATACAGCCTCTTGAAATCGATTCAACGACTCAAAAAGAGGGACTTGGCTAGTTAGGCAGACGATGTCAAGCTGGCATCAATCATCTTTAAATCCACTCATCAACTGAACTGGACGATCCTAACCAAATTTCTCTGAAATAGGCCGCCTAATGGCTAAAATGAGGACTTGTCTCTTGAATTAGTGACCCGTGCGGTCTTAGGAACTTCTTCCCAGCCTTTCCCTCGCTCACTCTCTAGAGAAGCACTGGATTGTATTATTCTTGTGAGAATAAGTTGTACACATGAGGGGAGGAGACCCCTTTATATACAAGCACGGGACTGACCATATATGTAGATCTCTCCCCAATCTTATGGTCAAGATCGTATCCCCCCAACTACCACCTACCTCAATTTATTACAAGAGGGTACAATTATAATATCGTCCGCCCCCAAGATTATTCTAGAATATCCGAGAAAATCCTAGGAGTTAGAATCCTCGAGGTTCGCCTACTTGTTCATGGAAATGTCAGTCATTTGTTCAAAACCCTCGTGAACGATTCAAATCTCTAGTCGTGACACAAATGATGAACAAGTGATGTCACCAACCAAAAATTTAACAAGAAGAAACCGTGCCACCTCGAGAATCGACAGCATGCAATCGGAATTTGCAGGAGCTCGATCGGATTGAACCTCTGAACCACAATCATCTTACACCAATATAAGGCAACCGGCTGGGTAATTAAGACCAAAAGAACAAACTAAATGGAGCAACAACTGATCCATTACTAATCAAGAAAAGGGGGAAGCAAACTAAATACCAAACATTCAACTAAATCGAATAAGTCCATCGTAAGAAATAAATGAACTGACATTAGGTAAATCAAGAAATCACTACTATATCTGGTGGCAACTTCTTGTAACAGCAAACTAGAGGGACTCCGTTTTTTCATTTTTTTTGTTGCTTAAAATAGTTTGTCTTAGACTCTTATGTCCATACTATTTTCGTACTTCAACTTTTTAAATTAATTTTTTTTAATTTGATTTTCTGATTGACCGAAGTGATTTCCTTTGACAAGCATTTTTTACCACTCTAAATAGTGAAAAATGAAAATGACAATTTTCTATTAAAATATTTTTCTCCAATCGAACAAAATCCTAGAAGACGAACGTTTCAAAACTCAGTCGTGAAATAATGCAGGGTCACATCCCTCCGGATTTTCAATATATTACAGATCATCCTCTTAGAACCATAACTTTTTATGAATTCATTTTAGCCTCAATCATATAGTTACTATGATTATATGCAAGCATGGTATAACTTTTTACATCAACATTTTTTTTTGATCATTCATGTTTTTTCTTCTCTGATGAAAATTTTCAAAAAACGAGTCCTATTTGGTTCAAAGACTGGTTTTATCTAATTTGGTCCAGGTTCTCATAATTTACCTCCGGATGTTTCAAATGGATACAATAATTACTTCTTCTCGAAAAGTTCAAGAACCTCTTCATCTTCACGTGTCAGGTACTTTTAAGAGATGAAGACGATTGTTCACGTGTTAGATAATGTTCAGTGGACCATGACATGCTCTACTGTTAAAAGACAATTGAAAAATTAAATTTGCCAATGAAGAAGCGTTATGGTTCGCTGCAAATTCTACTCGGTCGAAGTTGCAGACTACCAGAACAAACTCAATTTTTCCTCAACAAAAGTCAACATCAAGCTCAACTTGCAGCCGCTCCAGATCAAAAGTCTCTGCTAAAAGTAGTTCGTGAGACGATGTCTCAAGCAGGGACTGACGATGAAGTGGAGAACAGTTTTGCGCCCCAACATGAAGATGATTGTTATGGCATAAACCTCATGAAGCAAGCAATAATTTTATCATGTAACAGAAGTGCCCAATAATAGAATTCATGCAACAGTATTCCTCAATGTTGTATATCATGAAGCCATAGTAGCAAGTTTCCTCTTTGGATAAAATTTACTTCATCTGCTCAAACTCAAGATATATCTTTTAACATGTGAGGTCACGAGATCGAAACCATTTGCGATGGTAGTGCATGCATCTCGTTGCGTCAGAATGGTTCTGGACCTTTGGCACCTTGATGGGGGTAATTGTGATGGGGGCTTGCCTACTTCAATGAATTGGTCATGAGTGGTGCTAAGTGACGACTTTCTCGGAATAAGAATATCTCATTGCAGACGCAAATCCTCAAAGCAACATCCAGAGGGTAGCCACGGCTATCGATCCTCCCTCCCTTCCCCCTCCTGCACAGGAAATATAATATGTAGGTCTGCTAAAAATGTTGTCAAGAGATGGAGTAGGTATTTGAATAAAAGAAAGATGAACTTTAATCTTTGATCAGGCAACCAGTTGGTGAATGGGTTTTGACCAGCAGGGCTCATCAAAATCTAGCTGTCACATTCGCATATTCAAAACCTCTGTTTTCAGTAGCGTTCGCTCATCTGCTCCATAGCAGTTGGAAGAAAGAAAGCTTCTTATTTCGATTATTGACCTGAGCATGTTAAAAGGATATTATCTAACAAATTTATACAGAATTTCATTATAGTACTTTTTGGCTAGGCAAGGCCTACATTATAGTTAGTAAAAGCAATTCTGTACTTAGAGTTGAATATTGAGTTTTGTTGACTGTGATAATATTTTCATAAATAATTCTCCCGAACAGTGCCAAAGAATGAAAATGGGGAAAATATATTCATACAGCTTTCTCAAAAAATAGATTGTCTTACAGAATAATTTATTGCGCTAAAATGGTTCTTTCGCAAATGATTAAATCATTTTACTGTGCATGGCAAAGCAGACTTCCGCGGCGATAGAGTATCATACTTCCAGGGGCACAACAAATGGACCTATAGCTAGGGCAAAATGTGCAGAGAATCATAAATTATTCCAGGACTGCAATCCCAACTCAGTTCTTAAGCTATTGCAAATGATACTGCATGCTCAACGTCAAAAACTTAAGACTCATCCTTCCACAAGCCCTAATCAAGGATATATGACAAACGAGGGCCAGTGTGACCGTGAGTCCGTCCTGTATATCAGCAACAATCCTCTCTTTGTCCTTTTTCGCTTTCTCTATGTAGCTGAGCTTCGTTTTCTGTTTTGTAAGGTAATGTGAACCCATTGAACCACTCTCTCTTGATGTCAATAACTAGATTCACCTTATTCAAGGAAAACTGAAGCACCTTCCTATAGTCCTGGAAATTCCCGTGGAAAGGTGCCACCTTGCCTAGAGAAACCACCCAGACCTCATCTGAGCTTCCAGCTATTAGATGCTCATCGTGACTAACCTGCAAATCAAGGTGAAAAGAGGACTGTTATCTGTGAAAATGATCCATCATTGGTCAAATTGAAGTATTTTGACAAGAAAATCAATCTCGCCATCGTAATTCCTGCTTGGAACAAGACCAGACCTTGAATGGGTGCCTCCACTGCATCCAAATCCCACAGTTGAGGATAGGCAAAAATGCAAAATCACAGTCACTCATCCTTAGACAAGAAACAAACAATTTGCAAAGATAATACTTTAGCAGTCATTGGTCATTAAAGTAGAACTTGAAGACTAAATTTATAAACAAAAGTAGGTCCACAACCACATTAACTATGTGCAGAGCCCAATATTGCCTATAGGCACATATATCAGAACTATTTGGTATAATGATTACTCTAATACGAAAAAACTGATCAGGCTAGCATAACTGTTCTATTCCGAATATTTTCCAAGTTGGAATAATTAGATTGGTTTATGTTCCATTATAAGTTATATATATGATGACAGAGGCTCTCTGTGGCTGTAATCACTTATTGGTTCTCCTAAAATTTCAATGTAAGAGCAGATTACGATAAGTTCAATTAGTGCAAGAAATATAATAAGCTAACTGAAAAGGTAATTGAAGTCATAAGATGGAAAAAAATGAGTAAACTTACCAGATGATTGGATGGCTCATCAAGCAAAACTATGTAAAGTTTCTCGAAAGTTATCTTGGCAAATGCAACTCTGCTTTTTCTGACTACCTATTTATATGGTCAAAGCACCATGTTATATCTGCAATAAAATCCAAATAGCCTTGGAGTAGTACACAGTGAACTACAATTCAGATTACAAATTGACTAACCTCTACTAGAGCTTCTAAATTTCATGCGAAAATTGCTGCAACAAAAAATTTACATATGCAACAGTAGCAAGAGGGAGGAGATATACCAGACAAGGTATACATTGGTTGAAGTGCACGATTTCCAGTTACACCAAAGTAACCCAAGTGAGCTCGAAGCTTTTCTTCCTGAACTCCCTACAGGAAGAATGCCACATAACAAGGTATTTTCAGATAAAATGACGAAATCATTTTCCACAGTGGAGTAAACGCAAATGCAAACCCAGAGGCAGGCAGCATATCATTGCAATCTCAACCAAACAAGCATAAGTATAATGGCTGAATATTTCTAGCAAGCTGTAAGCAATAGTTCCTAAACCACCAGAGATCAAGACCCAAATGGCAGGTGATTTATGGAATATCAATGCTGTCATGAATAGGAGTTGTATTGAAAGCTTGGAGCCACGAGCTGCCTCAGAATATTATCCCGGATCGACTGCTTAATACTACGAAGGATCATCATCAACAAAAAGAAGGTTCTCGATTCTAAAGAAAACCATAATATATATATATATGCTGCATCCCCTTTCTTCACAATCACATCACAGCTTCCACATAACTGATCATTTTTTAAGATTTTGAAAAAGATTATATTCACTAGAAGAAAATTTAGAACGTATCAGTGCACCAAATAAATTTCATTGTTTCTTCTTTTTTTTTTTAGATGAATTGCAAAAAAATGACACAACAACATTGACAGCATTAGCCCTACCTCAACAATGTTCGCAAATGATCCTTCCAATAGATTTTGCCAATGCAGATTACAATGGTACCTGCAAAACAACTAGAGTGAATGAGCTAGGGCACAAGAAAAAGATGTTGTGAAGAGAACACACAACGGACGCTGAAAATGCAGAGGAATATGATTGCAGAACGCTATGATTCTCCGTGACTCTCATGCAAGGCATAGTACATTTTCATTCACAATTTGTTTGGGCATCAAGCAGAATTGAAGATAGGTCATCAATATAGCAAGAGGAAGATCCAACCCAACGAGAAAACCCTCCCGAATGTCCGTCTTTGACCTTCAATGGCTGGTTTTTTGGAAATTTATGGGAAACATCTCCACTGGAAAGTATCCATTTGTATTAAGCATCGAATCGAGGAAGCAGAATGGAAATCGATGCCTCCAAAAACCATAAACTCACCCGAACCCCAGAAAACTCACTATACGTGGACGAATCAATTCACTGGATCCGAACGCCCGCAATCTCGATGCTCGGGATGTCTTGAATGAAGGGCCAATAGTCGCCACCGAGGTTGGAGCATCGATCTTTCAGAATCTCGCATCTTTCTATCCACAATTGTTGGAGGGAGGGAGGGATCCTCTGGCAAGTACCTCAACTTGAGGCAATTGGAAATCTCTAAATATCCGAGAGAGGAGAGGCGGTTGCGAAAACCGCTTGATAGTCTTTCCACCTTCCTCATATTCATTATCCTGAGAGAGGTTAGAGAGGAAGGGAATAGAAGACTCCAGGCATCCTCCTTGTCTTCCTCCTCCGAAGGAAACCACACCTTCTCTCCCTCCCCTCCCATGCTAAAATCAATCGATAGTCTCTCTAGGGATGTGAGAAAAGGCAAGGCCCACTCTCTCACTGGCTGCTCCAGATTCTCGCAGCTATCAATTATAAGGTGCAGCAAATTGGGAGGAAAGCCTCCTTCGGGCAAGTGTTTGATATTTTGGCAAGAAATATCTATATCCAGGAGGGATGTAAGATGATGTCACTGATTTGGTATAGACTTTACCTTAGGACAATTACAGAGCACGAAATGTGACAGGGTGATGGGAAGGGGAGGGAAGTCCTCTATCTCTAATGCTGGACAGTCATATATAACCAAAAAGTGAGATGGGAGAGCGTGCCAAGACAATGTGGTAGGCTTCTTAGTTTCATACAGTTGCCAATAGTTAAATATTTCAATGATTCTATGGCAATCTCTTTCGGCGACTCCACTTCCTCACAATCACTAATTTGAAGTGTCTTCAGAGCAGTAAGTTGAGGCATCGGGTTATTACTGGTGGGGTCATCGGGAGTTATAGGGAAAACTCAATTCTCGATCAACACATTCAAAACGTATTCAAAACGAATTCGATGAATGCGGAATACGTGCCCGAGAATCATCAACTTGTATCACCGATCGTACAGGTATATCACACAACGAACATACCCGGTATTGTTACAGATTAAGTTCTACTTTGCGCTTGAGAATTCTTCGATTGTCTTTCGTTCACGTTTTCGTTCTGAATGAAAACCAGAGAAATCGTTGCCTTCGAAGGAGTGTGATTTGCATATGGAAAAATCATGTTCTATTTTTCCAAGGGATGTCTTCTATTATAGTGATAGGCAAATAACCACCTCGTGAGCCCTTGTGGCTCACGGGCCGGGTTTGGCCCATCTTGCGCGGTCTACCTATTATGTCTTTCATCTTCTACTTGCCCACGATGGGCTAAGAACAACTCTTTTCCTTACAAAGTTCATATTGGCAAATAATCCGTGCAACCAGCATACTAGGAGAGCTCGTTGTTATACATATGTTAGGAATATATAACAGCTCAAATTGGGCATTATCCAGAGTATAATTAGTATGCAATTCCCTAGATCAATCAATCACATTTTTTTCTCTATTGATCTCTTTTAGTATATTGTATATTGTATTCACAACTATGATTTACTCAAAATCATAATTGGTCGACCTGTGAATACAAATATAGAATGTGACATCATATATTAAATTGATCTTCCTATTTCCTTAAACCTCTCCATTTCGGTTCAACTCGCTTTTCTATAAATGTCCCGTTAGACCGAATTATCATGATCATTGGCAACATCCTAAGATAATAAACATTGAATAGAAATTTTGAGAATAAGTAAGAGTTGTGAGAGCACTTTAATTGAGAAAAAACTATTTTCCTCAAGAGTCTCACACAACTTAAAAATTGAAATCATAATTTTTGCCACATGAAATACGTATTATGGTATTCTCTCATTTTCCCATAGAGCGTATATCTTTACTCTCATACCGTATAAATGATAGTTTAGACATACTTAATGTCTAACTTGAGTTCACAAATCTACTCAATTCATAAGCGTATATCAAAACTTCTATTTGGCATTTAAAGATAGGTAAAGTGAAATATATGGGTCATTTCACTTTCGGACATAATAATCTATATATCATTATCTTAACATTATGTTAAGGTGACATCAATGCTTCAAGCTTGAGCTCTCAATTATCACATAAATAACAAGCTTAAAACTGTCTCATCTCCATTCATCACACAGTGAGTAGAGGCGATTACCCGCGTGAGTGGACTAATCTCTCATCTATCCGACATACCTTTTTCAATATAATGCACTAAGCATCGACATTCACAAACGTCATACAAACTTATAGGCTTTATTAATAATAACCTTCATTAATAGTGAATATTTAGGGAAAATTACAATATTCAGTACATCATATTCTACATAGTCCTAGAGATCTCATATGACCATGGAAAACTTCTCTAGGAATCGGCTTCGTCATAAGATTTGCTATCATCTTTTGTGTAGATATGTACTTCACGTTTACTTCCTTTCGTGCTACCATGTCCTTAACATAGTTATATTTGTGATATATATGTTTGGTTTTTCCATGGTACTTGGGATCCTTAGTGTACGCTATTGCTGCTTGACTGTCATAATAGACCAATACTGGATTTGCAGCTTTCTCAGTGACACCTAAGTGATCCAAAAATCTTCCAAGCCAAACAACTTCTTATGCCGCTGCTGATAGAGCCAAGAACTCAACTTCTATTGTAGATAAGGCTACACACTGTTGTTTCTTACTGCTCCAAGATATGGCACCATTTTTCAGTAAGAACATGTTTCCAGAAGTAGATTTCTTTTCTTTTAAATCTCCTCCCTAGTCTGCATTAGTATAGCCTTCAAGGTGTAGATCACTTCCTTGATAAGTCAGTACATAGTCGACACTTCTCTTTAGATATCTCAGGATTCTTTTGACGGCGATCCAACATGTTTGACCTAGATTGGATTGGTATCTACTTACCATTCCAATTGTATAACAAATATCAGGTCTTGTACACATCATAGCATACATCAAGATTTCGACAGCACTAGTATATGGAACTTGTTCCATTTGCTCCTTTTCTTGTAAAGTCTTAGGACACATTCTATCTCTTAATGCTTCACCCTTTGCAATAGGAGTATCTATTGGTTTACAGTTTTGCATACAAAATCGTCCAAGGATTTTATTCACATACGTCTCTTGTGAAAGGAATAGGGATTTCTTTGATCGATCTCTTGAAATCTTAACTCAAAGAATGTATGCAGTTTCACCCATATCTTTCATGTCAAAATTGGAAGACAACAAATTTTTGACTGTATTAACAAACTCCATACTACTTCTGGCAAATAGAATATCATCTATATATAATGATAAGATCACAAATTGATCTTTGGATCCTTTGATATATACATAATTGTCTTCACTTATCATTACAAAATCATGTGCCATTATGGCATTGTGAAAATGCATAAACCATTATCTCGAAAATTGCTTAAGGTCATATATCGACCTCAATAGTCGACACACTTTGTGCTTCTGGCGTTTTGTAATGAAATTAATAGGTTGTTTCATATAAATTTTTTCCTCTAATTCTCTGTTGAGGAATGCAGTTTTTACATCAATTTGATGTAATTCAAGATCCATACTAGCTACTATTGCCAAAATAAGGCGAATAGAGATAAATTTAACCACAGGAGAAAAAGTTTCTTCAAAGTCAACTCCTTCTTATTGATTATATCCTTTCGTCACAAGGCGAGCCTTATACCTCTCTATTGAGCCATCGGCCTTACGCTTTATTCTGAGAACCACTTGTTCCTAATGGCTTTGCGTCCTTTTGGAAGATCAACCAATTCCCAAACTTGGTTTGATCTTAATAACTTCATTTCTTCTTCCATTGCTTGTATCCATTTTTCCTTATCAAGATACTTTAGAGCATCGTTTACATTCTTTAGCTCATCTTCATTTTGTGGGGCATCATAAAAGCTTCTCTTTCAATGTCGAAGCGTCGATAGGGAATCCTATTACGACTTGACTGTCGTATGGGATGTTGTACCCATGATGATTCACCACATTTTATTTCGCTTTCACTCGAATTAGATAATGGTGGTATTGTTTCTTTAAGTGGTTGCAATTGAGACTGGGTTGTATTCAACTCTCCATTTGTTACAATGCTTCCACTAACTTCACTATCACGATCCACAGATTCGTATAGTGTGTAATCTCCACCTACTTTGCCTCTTTTAGGAAATTCATTCTCTAAGAATGTGACATCCCGTAATTCAAATTTAGTTATACTTCCGCTTTCTTGCTCACCTATGAATACATATCATTTTAAGTGCTCTGAGTATCTTATAAAAATACTCTTTTTGCCTTTTGGGCCTAATTTTTCATACTTGTGAGAAGACTCACGAGTATAGGTAGCACAACCCAAGGTTTTAGAAAGCTTAAATCAGGCTTTTTGCCTGTTCATAACTCATATAGAGTAGAAACGACTGATTTAGAAGGCATACAGTTAAGTATTTAGACAGCAGTCAACAAAGTATCGCCCTAAAAAGTGATGAACAAGTTAGCTCGTGCCATCATTAACCTAACCATTTCCATTAAGGTTCTATTTCTTCTTTCCACAACACCATTTTGTTAAGAAGTACGTGGAATAGTCAGTTGTATTTCTATTCCCTTTTCATTACATAAATTTCTGAATAGATCAGACAGATATTTTCGATCTCGATCGGATCTTAATGCTTTTATTTTTTTGTCTAATTGATTTTCCACTAAACTTATAAATCTTTTAAAGCAATTTAAAGTCTCGGACTTATGAGAAATCAAATTGACATGTCCGAATCGAGTATGATCATCAATGAATGTGATGAAATAAACAGACCCGTGCCTTGCTTTTATATTCATTGGATCACAGATGTCAGTATGGATTAATTGCAAAGGAAATTTAGCTCTTGTTCCTTTTCTAAATGGTTTCCGCGTTATCTTTCCTTCTAGACAATGCTCACATATGAACAAATCAACCATTTTAATATTGCCTATTAAGCTATCTTTAACCAATCGATTTATTCTTTATTGGTTAATATGACCAAGTTTAGCATGCCACACGTTCACATCATTCTCATAAGAATTAGATGATGTAGATAATGAATAACTAACATTAACTTCACAATAGTTAAACATCTAATACAATGAAATCATCAAAAAAATATCTGGAACTATAATGACTTGTACCTAAAAACAAGTCTATACCATTGTTATGAAAGTTCACCTTAAAACCAAGTCTAACTAAAACCAACACCGAAACTAAGTTCCGACGAATTTCCGAAGCAAATAACACATCATGTAGGAACAATATGCGTCCACTGCGCATAAGTAGTTGACAGGTGCCAATGCCTCTAACCTTTACTCTTGAATTGTTCCCCATGCATATCCACTTTGTTCCTTGTGGAATTCGTCGAAACTCCACGAAAGCTTCTCTGTCCTTCGCTACATGGTCTGTGGCTTCCGAGTCTACAGTTCATAAAGGATTAGATTCAGTTAAAAATACTGAACTAGACACATAAGTAGAATTTTCATTAATGCTAAGGGTTTCTACCTTCTTTGGCTCACCACAGTTGCAAGCAAAGTGACCATTCTTGCCACAGTTGTAGCATTTCACTCTTGAAATGTTCTTTTTGAAAGGATGCTTTCCTTTCTCCCATTGGTTGTGCCTCGGCTTCTTCCCTAAAGGACTTGCTTCCTTGCCTTTCCACTTCTTTGACCTAGTAGGGTGCTTCCTCTTGGAGCCCAAAACTTCGTGCGAGCTAGAACTGGCAAAGTAAATATCAATTTCTAGCTTGACCGCCACAAGGCAATCCTCTTCCAGCTCAAGATGTCGCATAGCATCCTCGAAGGTTTTGATACCCTCATTGTAGGTCAAATGAATCTTCATATGCTCCCAGCTTTAAGGCAAGGAGCGGATTACTGCTTGCACCTGCTGTTCATCAGTGAGTATATGGCCGGCATCCTTCAGCTCACTAATCATATTCGACATCTGCCTCAAATGTTGTTTCATGATCTTTCCATGAGACATCTTATATGAGTCGAAACGGATAGTGAGTTATCTCAGTTTGGTCACAAAAGTCAGACCAAATCTTGATGCCAGTGCAGGCCACATGTCTTTAGCGTTCTGGAAACATCCAAACTCTCGCCTGATATCATTATCCATGCTGCTTAGCAATGTAATGCGAGCAAAATAGTTCTTTTTTTTCCAAACAGCGAAGGCATCTTTGTCCCTTTTGTGTTGGGCAGTTGTCCCATCCTCAGGTTTTTCCATAATCTGGTTAAGAGCTTCGAGTGCCTCTTGCTCTTCCAGTACATATTGAATCTTGAGACTCCAAATCTCATTATTGTCATCATTCAATTTTTTTATTAAGTTCAGCCACTATGTTCTTAGTTGCTGAAACCATCGTATCTGAACATTTCAAACACATATGCACGAATTATTAAAGCCCATCTAAATGCTTCATCAGCATTATGATTACACAAATTAATCATATTAATGAATAGTTTCACAAAAAAGGTCTTAGAGTCGAAAGTTCACTCTGTTCCCAATCATCGTCTAAAAAATCTAATTTAAAATTATCATTAACATAATCATTTATGTAAAGAAATTAGTTCTTCAAAAGTTATACAAAATTTTAAGAACTTCCCACATATAATATAACAATATAAAGCGAGAAATCACAAAAGGAATTCATAGCTATATATATATATATATATATCTCATAACATATTCACAAATGTTTAAGAACATGTAATATCAATTAAAAAATATGTATAGAATTGATTCCAAATCCTAAAAGAACAATATCAAGTGTACCAATCCAACACATAGATAGAAAATGACTCATAAAATTCTTTAGAAAATTTTATTTTCTTTGGAACAAAAATGGAGGCTCCCAGAAAATCCCTAGATCTGGGCCATGGTTTGTCTAGAGACCCATTCAATGCAAGGGTTGATGTTCTCCTTGCCCTGACCCTTATGTATTCTTGCAGAAAATTCTCCACAATTATCTTATAGCTTGGACACTTTAAGATTTTTTTTAACCTTATTAAGCATTCTTCTCAACTCCTCAGGAATAGTACATTTTAGGGCTCCGACCATTACATATTCTGGCATTACAAAACCGTTTCAAATGATATCCTGTATCATTTTATTAACCTTGATGATGTGTTCCGTCATATCACCTCGAACGTCTCATCGATAAAGAGCTAGCTTGATTCTTAATTTCTCAAGCCTCTCTTTTGAGCTGTCGTTCTTGGGATTATCAGAGTGTGTCTCTAATGTACCATTGTTCCTGCAACGAATGCAAAACAAAGGGATTACTTATAATCCATGATACATCAAAATAAGGAATGCTTATTCATATATAAATGGCTTAGCACTTGTATTTCAAAAACTATAGAGAAATACTATAGAAAATGCCAAAAAATATACCCCTAAGCACGTGTACATAGGGTTTATCATACATTTTTACATTCATAAGTGCAATAAATATGTCATATGAATACACCATAATGTAGAGCATTCCAATATGAGCACGTCAATACTAAGAACGCCCAAATCGGAGTTCAAATGAGCTCGAATGGGCCGAAAGACCGCAATGGGTCATTTTGCCCAGTTTGAACCGGACTGGTCTGATCGATCAACGGTCAAATGGGTAGGGTTAACGGTTAATCGGGTCGAGTCAATGGTCAACTCGGTTGGGTCAATAGTCAACCGAGTCGAGTGGTCAACGGTCAACCGGGTCAAGTCTCGGGTCCACGCTTCGATGATATCACGCTGACGTCATCATCGGTGGTTGTGGGCTAACCGACGTGCCGTTTTGCAAGATTGCGCGTGGGCCTCACGTGCCTGTGGCCCTTGCCAGCATGTAAGGGCGCAAGCAGCCTCCTCCGGCGACGTGCCGCCCATCATTTTGCTCGTCTCGACAAGCATTTTTTGTCTACGCAATAAAATTCAAGTTTTGACGAAAGACAAAAGTCAAAACATGCATGAACAGTATGGCGACGCAAAAAAAAAACGAACCAAAAACGAGGCTGAAACGAAAAACAGGCAGAATACACTTCAATGTTAGAGACGATACATATGCATGATTGGGAAACAAGTAAACGGGTTCTGATACCAATGTAGGGAAAACTCAATTCCTGATCGACCCATTCGAAATGTATTCGAAACGAATTCGATCAATGCGGAAAACGTGCCCGAGAATTATCAACTTGTATCACCGATCGTACAGGCATATCACACAACGAACTTACTCGGTATTGTCACAGATTAAGTGCCACGTTGCACTTGAGAGTTCTTCGATCATCTTTCATTCACGTTTTCGTTCCGAAGGAAAACTAGAGAAATCGTTGTCTTCGAAGGAGTGTGTTTTGCACATGGGCCCTTGTGGCTCACGGGTCGGGTTTGGCTCATCTTGGACGGTTCACCCATTATGTCTTTCAGGAGCAATGATATATCCCATGAGTTTTGGACACTTCTCAATAACCAAATTTCTGAGGGCCTGCATTTTGCTCGGAAGCTTTTCTAAACTCATGCAATTCCTTAATTCCATGCCTTCAAGGTTGGAAGGTAGCTCTATCTCTTCTTCTCCTGCCACAAAAGACGTGAATTGAGCATAGCTTTGGATGACTAATTTCTGGAGGCAAATAAGATTTCGTGTTTCATTTTCATCTTGCCACAAGTGTGTTAGCTTGTCACAGCTTCTTATTTGAAGCTCCTTTAGCTTGACCCAACCGCTCATAAACTCATGATTAAAGCAAACGAGATCTACAAAATTTTGAACTCTGAGAACGGTTAAAGAAGTTAGGCTAACCAAGCACATTAAGATCTCCTTATTATAATTCTCAAGGTATAACTCATAGAGAGATGGAAGACGAACGATGCCGATTGAGTTATTCAAATGCGGGCATGAATGAATTTCAAGTTTTATGAGAAGATCAAGTTGACAAGGCAATGTCTCGACCAACGAATGACAGCTCTGAACAACAAGATGCTGAAGAGAGGCGAATGGGACTTCTTCTTTTGGGTCCCCGGCATAACGACACCAATCCTTCCATGCCAACATCTGTTCAAACTTCAAAGTTGTTAAGGTCGAGAAAGGCCTTTTACCACTGTAAAATTTCGAGCCTATCACTCTTACTACATGTAGACCATTAAGAGATAATTCCTTAAGTGAAGGTAGTTGTCCAAGTAAGGGCAGCGACGTGACATTAGAACAGTCTCACAAGTACAAAGATACTATCTTAGAATATGATGAACTATCTAACCAGAATAGGAGTTTTGCACCACCATAGTACGAGATAATGAGATTTTCAAGATTAATGTGAGGTTGCAGAGAGTGAATCACCTGCACTTCATGCTTATCATAACGCAAATTTCCGAAATCTTCACCCCAATGCAAGGATAAGTTGCTAAGACCTTGCTTTCCTGACAAATTAGCATCAATTGTGTCTCTCACTTCTTCCACTTTTGCAATTCTGATATGAGTAATTTTCCTTGAAGATGTGGCAACTTCTTTTACTCTTTTAATTGTGACCCTTTCTCTATTCCCACCACAAACTTGGACAAGATAATAAGATTCTTCAAACTACTGATACTCAATGGCATCTCTTTTACGTAAAACTTGTTGGCCGAAGTGCACTCATGTGCTCAAAATGTGGAGATCTACAATACTTTGAGAAGGTGTAATGCCCCCACCTCGAGGTCATTAACGTGACGTCTCATTCATTATTATCTTTTTAATAAGCACAAACAAAAATGTAAACTCGGGACAATTACATTTTGAACAACAGCGGAATTTAGACAAGCAGCATCATGAGCAAATCTTATGTTTACAGTGCATGCAAACATATTTTAACAAGCCCTTCGGGCCATGACAAATGACACATATTTCACACGCATGTTCTAGAAACTCATCCGTTCCTAGCCGATTATGAATAACAAAACTCAGCTTGGGTGATCCTATCCGCTCTACTTCATCTTCTTGCTTCTAACTCCATCCACATCTTCTCCCTACTTCCTGTCCGCATGGCCGATCTACACTCCACTCATGGCATGCCTCGGAGTCGACCTGCCTATATCGCCAAAAGGTCCACTGAACCCTTGTAGAGGTCCAACCCATTCTCCGTCAATATAACCATGCCATGCTACGCACGGGTGAGGTACCAAGCCCGTTAGGCTCTCATCGACCATCACATACATTGTGATCCAGTAGTAGGCTCTGCCTTCTTAGACATCTATCATGATGAGCACTTCGGCTCTCATATCCACGGGGTTGACGAATCGGGTTAGGGGAGATGCCATTCTTTGGACTTGAAAAGGCAACAATAGGGGATGAGTCGGGAAGACTCAGCAAGTAAATCTACTAATATCAAGCGAGGAAGAGAGGATCGCTGTTAACATAAGTCGGCTCTTACCGCATCCGCATCAATGGCAGATCAATAGTAAAGTTCATACAAGAGAACACCACGTATGCCTATAACGTGTGCACTTTACTAGCCAAATCTTGGTTCTAGCTCAAGACAAACATCAAACATGAAACGTGGTCAAATCAAGGGATTGAATCAACTATGACCAACCAAATAACCGAGAAATGGTCTAAGCAAACCATGCCACAATGCATCACAACTTCCTTTCCCGATATTAGGAAGTTTACTTACTCAACGGAATAAAACAAGAACTAGAGAAAACGGTTGGCGTGGGGTGAGCACATGAGCCTTGACGAGTCTCGGGTGATTCTTGGCGTATTGCTTGAGCATGTGGAAGGTGGGCATGATCGATTCTTGGGCATGAGCTTTCTTGTTTGGCCGAACAAAGAAAGGGAAGATTCGGTGGGTCTCTATTTCTAGGGCGTGAAATGAGAAGAAGATGATGATGGCATGAGGATGGAGAGAGTGGCGTGAGAGAGCTTGAGTGTGGCTATACAAGTGGTGTCTTCTCCTATTTATAGAAGTCCTTTCTTGTTCCCTACTCAAGGCCATTAAAGCTCTTCATTATTAAGGGGCCTCAAAGTCAAGAGTAATAATGGCCATTAATGCATGTCATGATGATGATGCCTCCAAAGTCCAACTAATTAAGGCTTGTCATCATGAATGGGGCTTCTAAGTCAAGGGCCATTTAATGGCATTAATGAATGTAGACCAAAATAAAATGGGCAGAAGAACACTACAAGTGCCATGACTTGTGTAGCGATGCTCACTTTGGTGCTATAAGTTTTTTTTTGGATCACTTCAGTGCTAAAATATTTGAAAAATGATCACTTAAGTGCCAACTTCGGTGCCGTACATAACTTTTTGCCAGAAATCTGACATGACATTTTTTTATTAATTTCTAAAGCTGACATGGCTCGCCGGAGATCGGCACTTAAGTGATCGTTTTTCAAAAATTTTAGTACTTAAGTGATCGTTTTTCAAAAAATTTAGTACTTAAGTGATTGTTTTTCAAAAATTTTAGCACTGAAGTGATCCAAAAAAACTTATGACACTTAAGTGATCGTTTTTTCTTCGACTTGGCACCAAAGTGATCTGAAAAAAAATTATGACATCAAAGTGATCTCTGTACACAACTTATGACACTTATAGTGTCCTTTTGCCAAATAAAATGATGAGGAGATCTAGCAAAATCTAAGCAATTAATGGCCTAAATCTCTCTCTCTCTCTCTCTCTCTCGGGTTCTCCCTCGGCCGACCTTCAATCAAGGCTTAGTATAACTCATTTGAAAGCTCAGAAGGTGCACATTAAATCACTAAAAGACATAAATTCAAAATTCCAATGTTCTCATATAGAAAATGATGAATCATTGAAACCTGACAAAACCGGACAGTTTTGCACCATTCTAGAAATTAGGCTTAAAAACATAGTAAATGAACTCAGAAAATTCCCAAATTTGAATATGTCATAAATAAGGCCTTAACAAACATTTCTCATGAGAAAAAAAAATCTAAATCTTCCTATAAACACAACTTTTAATAGCTCAAAGACAGACTAAAAACAATTCGCTAGAGTAGAATTCTTGCTACTCAAAGTAAGCTCTTTAGAATCCAAATCATCTCTAAAAATTTCCAAATTTATATATGTTATAGAAAAAGAACTTTTCAACAATTTTTGTGAAGGAAACTTTTCCAAAATCGGCCCAAAAAAGCTTGTAGAAAATAAAGAAAGTGTGAACATCGCCGAAATACCGATTCTATGCAGTTTTACACGATCCAGAAATTAGGCTGTCGTACTACTCATATCAAGTCCAAAAATTCTAAAATTAAAGTATGTAAAACTTTAAGATGTTTGGAAAAACTTTTAAGAAGGAAGTGTTTGAAAATTCGGATCACAAAAGTGTCCACAAAAATAACAAAATGAATGGGTACAAAGGATCTGAAATTGGGTTTTCCAGAACAAGAGTAAAAATTGATTCCAATAGAAAAACTATTAAACTTAAACCATAGTCATTTCTTAGGGATTTAAATTGAGGATGTTACAAAAAAATTGTCTTAAGGTCTAGAAACCAATTTGGAGCAATTTTGTAAAAATAGCCTATACTACTAACTCTCAAGGACCCAAACAAATCTGGGTACCAAAGAAAGCTTGAATGTATATGATTTTTGTAGGTTACCAGCAAAAGAGAAAGGAAATGGTACTTGGATGGTGGTTGTTCAAGACATATGATAGGAGATCCAGGTATGTTTATCAAATTTCAAAGTTTGAATGGTGGAAGTGTTTCCTTTGGAGGAAATAACAAAGGAATAATTGTTGGAAAAAGGAACCATTGAAATTGGAGGACTTACTATCAATAATGTTTCGTTGGTAAAAGGTCTCAATTACAATCTGATCAGCATAAGTCAACTATGTGACATAGGCTTTAAAATAAGGTTTCAAGAAAACATTTGTTGTGGCTCTAGCAAAACTGCTCTCAAACATTCACAAGACAGGCATGGTAATATCTATCTTCTTGACGTAAATTCTGATTCTACTCAATGCTTGATTTCTATCAAGGAAGATGAAAACCTATGGCATAGAAGAATGGGCACATCAACATGAAGCAAATCTCAAACAAAAAACTTGTTCAAGGTCAGCCAAGTCTGAAATATAAGAAAACAAAATTGTGCGCAGCCTGCACTTTGGGGAAACAGGTAAGGAGTTCTTTTAAGTCTTTATATCATGTTTCTACTAATCGTGCTTTGCAGCTTCTACATATGGATTTGTGTCACACCCCGAACCTCCATCGAGCTCGCGACATCCCGCTTCAAGTTGAATGGTTGTGATGTCCCAGGTTGTCGTCGACCTCATCTAAACATCAGAGATTTAATTGTGCACACGGAAACCTTAAAATACCTGGACAAAATTAAACTGGGGAAACATTGGGAGAATATATACATTTCCACTCTTTTGATCAAACTTGTTCCTTCATTTATACAATGAAACAACTTAAGTCTACCAGTGCACACTTTACTGAAACTATCAAAATTAAAACAGAGTCGAAGACCTGACGTTCAACCTCAAAAATGGTTCTCATCCAAGGTAAGCTTTCCCACTTCTATAAACACGGTCATCTTCTACCTTATCCAAGTCATCCTGTCTTCCATCTGAAACTTTGCTGTCTCATATTCTGTATGCACTGGAACTCCAAAACGTACTGGGGGTGGTGGCGGTGGGTGGTTCATGTCTCTAGTCGGGGTTCTGAAAATTGTTGATTGAAACAATCGTGAGAACACTTCTTAGTAAGTTCACCCCTAAACCCAACCTAGGTTATCACGTACTTCTAGACAATTTCACAAATACACGCGCATACGTATACATCAAGCCATCATATCGCAGGTACATCAAATAATATTGACAGGCTCAATCATGCGCACAACAGTATTCAAACTCAATTATGTCAGATGTAAACAAGCGCATGTACCACTCTCATCCCATTATTCATTCCATTCTCATTTTCCATTTCCACTCGCCAGTGGCCTGCGTTGAAGTACACGCCTCAGGCACATTGCGACAATTCATTTTCCACTCTCACTCGTCAGTGACCCGCGTTGAAGTACACGCCTCAGGTACACTGCGATCATTCGTCACATCACTTCCGGCCCGCGTTGAAGTACACGCTTCAGGCCATGTTTCTTGCCCACGTAAATGTACACACCTCAGGCTCAAAATTTACCACCTACTGCACAACCCGTGTTGAAGTACACGCCTCAGGCTGGCAGTCCTCCGGTAAAATCGGGCATTGTCCCGCGTTAAAGTACACGCCTCAGGACGGCATAATTCTCTCAATCATGCATGTGCCATGTCACACATTATTTCTCGTTCTTTCACACATTCAACAATCACTATGTGGCCCGCGAGTGGCCCGCGCACACAACAAATACACGCAATTCATGCTCATCAAACATTCGACATAGCCAATTTTATCAATTAAATCAATCTGGCCCAAACATGCACCCAACCGACATAATTAAATCAACCAATTGCGAAATCGCACATTTAATTTCGCCACCACAACTTAATCATAATTCAAACGCACGTAAAACACAGAAATCATTATTTTTCTCTGACCAAATGGCCTCAAATCGATTTAGGTCCTTCACGAGACTTTCTCGCCATAAATTCTCGGTGCTAAAAATCCAACTTGCGACCTGATCGGCCCATCACAGCCCCATGAATAGTAGTCCACAGCCCACTGTTATTCACAAATTTCCAATAAAAATTTTCCGAGTTCAGTCTTAAGGCCCGCCACCTAATTCCACTCTTAAATCATGCCATTCCGCACCTAATCTATTCCCGATTTCGCCCAAAATCGCCCGTTAATACCCAAAGTCCTAAGTTAGGTTTAGATTGCGACTTACCCGCATTCTAGACTATCGTGGCTAGAACGGAAAGCGGTGGCACTTAATCGGGGACGGTGGTGACGGTGTACGGCTCCCAGCGGGTGGCGATCGGCTTAGGTGGTGACGGCGCGGCTTGGGCGGCGATCTGCAAAGAGAAAGAGAGAGTCTACGGTGGGGGGGTTTCACGGGGGAGAGGGGCTACCGAATAGGGGAAAAAGGGGAGAGAAAGAGAGGGTCAAAGATTAAATGTCCAATTTTGACCACCTTTTTGGTAATTTACCAAAATACCCTTTTCTCACATTTTTAATCCAACGGTCTAGATTTGATCCTATTTTGAAATAAACGGCCCAGATCGAATCTTGCAAAAAATATCCAAGGGTATACTTGTAATTTCTCAAAAAGTCTAAGGGCAAAATTGTCTAATCAAAAAGTTAGGGCAAAATGACCAAAATGCCATTTGTCCATAAAACATGCCCTTTTTTAATTCATAGGGGTAAAATGGTCCGATTCTCCGTTTCTCATCAAAATCGAGTTCTTCTGAAGGATTTGAGCGCACCAAAAATTGACACGTGTCACATGCATCGTCGTCCTAGCATTCTGTCGCAACTTCCTAATTTTCCGGTGTCCAATTTTGGCAAAAATTCAATAATTAAATTCTATTAAACGTAACTCGAGCGTTTCTCAAGCTAACGGGTGGCTTGCTGGGGAAATTCACAGAATCGACTCGTGACTGATACTGAATCAAGTCATGTGCAAGTCCGTTCAGTTCATGACGACCTCGGTTGTCAATAAAAATTCACAGAATCGACTCGTGACTGATACTGAATCGAGTCATGTGCAAGTCCATTCAGTTCGTGACGACCTCGGTTGTCATTAAAATCGCGAAGATCAATCACTTGATCCGAGGGGTACGATCGTTCGGTACAATTTCAGAATCATTTGTCAAGTCGTTTCGTGGTCCTACAGAATCACCCGCAATCCATTACTAGGACAGTGGTGAACTGACCCCTAACTATCCTTGGATCGGTCAACAATGGCTTAAAATATTACTTACGCGATTTAATGATCGAAATCCATTCACGATCGAATTTTCTTTAGCCGCGCGAATTTAATTTCCTCTACTAGCTTTTCCCTAATGGTTAGCATTCCCAGGAATGATCAGTTTTGGGCGAGAATTTATTACAAGCACATTTAATAAAACTCAATTATTCAATAAATTCCAATTGGTGAAATTTCAGAATGTCATAATTTGTTTGGACCAACCAGAACTCAAAACATTAGTGGTAAGAAGTATTGTTTAGTTATTGTTGATGATTTTACCAAATTCACTTGGATATTCTTTCTCACTCACAAAAATGAAGCCCTTTCATATTTTTTAAAATTTGCAAAAAGAGTTCATGATGAAAAGGGTTATACCATTTCCAGCATCAAAACTGATCACGGGGGCGAATTTGAAAATCAAAGTTTTTTATATTTTTGTGAGTAAAATGGCTTTGAACACATTTTCTATTCCTTATACACCATAACAGAATGGTGTTGTGGAAAGGAAAAATCGTTCTTTGCAAGAAATGGCAATAACTCTTTTGATTGAAAGCAAAATTCCTTATCACTTTTGGGCAAAAGTAGTTTTTACAGCTTGTTATATTATTAACAGAGTTTTTTTAGGCCTATTATTAACAAAACCCCTTACGAGCTTTACAAAGGTAGAAAATCTTCTATTTCATATTTTCATGTGTTTGGTTATAAATGCTTTATACTAAAAAATCCAAATGACCACTCTGGAAAGTTTGATGAGAAAGTAGACAAAGGATTTTTCCTTGGATATTCTACAACAAGCAAAGCATAGAGAGTTTTTAACAAAAACTCTCTGATTGTGGAAGAAACAATGAACGTGAGATTTGATGAAATGTTCAAACTCGAAAAGATGCATCTGAACCATCCCACAATGTTCAAGAGATGTCTGAAGCTCAATAATAATCTCCAAAGACCATTGAATCTGTTGAAGAAGGAAAGGAAGATTCATCAATTACTTAGAATCAACCAAAATCTTCAAAATCTAATGGTACTCAGAATGAGAGATTCAATAGAAATTGTAAACATAAAACCAGTCATCTAAAAGACCTCATCATTAGATAAATAGAAGATGGCATCAAAACTAGATCTAAACACAAGGAAAAAATTAATACCTTGACATTGATATCTGAGATAGAACAAAAAAGAATTGATAAAACACTTACAGATGAAAGCTGGATGGAAGCTATGCAGCAAGAGCTTCAACAATTCAGAATCAATGAAGTATGAGAACTTGTGCCAAGACTCAAGAATCATCCGGTAATTGGAACAAGATGGGTATTTAGAAACAAACTGGATGACAAGGGAAAAGTTGCTAGAAACAAAGCGAGGGTTGTAACAAAAGGCTACTCACAAGAAGAGGCCATAGATTATAATGATGCACCGGTTGCTAGTTTAGAAACCATAAGGCTACTATTAGCTTATGCTTGTTTCCATAATTTTAAATTATTTCAGATTGACGTGAAAAGTGAATTCCTGAATGGTTACATCAAAGAAGAGGTATATGTAGAATAACCTCCTGGTTTTGAAGAACCAAGAAAGTCTGACCATGTTTACAAGCTTAAGAAGGCCCTTTATGGTCTGAAACAAACACCTCATGCTTGGTATGAGGGATTAAGTAATTTCCTTTTTGCAGAATGACTTCACAAAAGGTAAGTTGATATAACTCTTTTCATTAAAAGAAAAGGTAAAGATTTTTTAATTGTTCAAATTTACGTGGGTGGTCTTATATTTAGATCCTCTAATGAAGTGTTTTACAAGGAATTTTCAAAGTGCATGCAAAATGAGTTCAAAATGAGCATGATAGGAGAATTGACATTTTTTCTTGGATTATAAGTGAAACAGACCAAGGATGGTACTTTCATTTGCAAAAAAAGTATGCAAGAGAGATTGTGAAGAAGTTTGGATTGCAAAACAGCAAGAAAACAGACACTCAAATGTCTCATTCGTCCAAATTGGATAAGGATGGGAGTGGTAAACAAGTTGATCAAAAGGTGTATGGAAGCATGATAGGAATATTACTATACCTTACTGCATCTTGACTTTACATATTATTTACTGTCTGTATGTATGCTAGATTCTAAACTGACCCAAATGAATCACATCTTTCAGTAGTCAAAAGGATAATCAAATACATTGGAACTTATCAAATGTTAGATCTTTGGTGTTGAAAGGGATCAGATTTTAGACTTATTGGTTATTTTGATGCTGACCTTGCTAGATGTAAAGTTGATAGGAAAAGTACCACAAGAACATGCCAATTACTTGGAAACATGTTACTGTCCTGGTACTCAAAGAAATGGAGCACAATTGTGCTTTTTACAGCAGAAACAGAATATGTGGCTTTGGAAAGCTGTTATGCTCAAATTCTGTGGATGCAGCAACAACTGCAAGATTTTGGAGTTGACAAATCAAATGTTCCAATCAAATGTGATAACACAAGCACCATAAATTTGATTAAGAATCAAATTCTTCATTCATGTGCCAAGCACATTGAAATCAAGCATCACTTTATCAGAGGTCATGCTTAGAATGATGATGTGAATATTCAATTCATTGATTCTAAAAATTAATTAGCTAATATATTCACAAAACCTTTAGATAAATCTTCATTTGAATTTATACGAAATAAATTATGCATTACTTACCCTTCTACTTGAAGAATTTCTTAGATAGGAACTTTTTCAAATTTAGGCAATCTAAGTCTGAAAGCCATATTCAGACTCAATTGTAAGGTAACTTTTTCATTTTAAATTTTGGCGGGTATATTTTATTTCTGGCAAGAAATTTTGGCAATATCTAGTCACATATTTTATTTTTGGAAGAAAATCAAGTACGTATTCTAATTTATCTGATTGATTGAGTGTGCTTGAATTATTTTTGTCTATTTTTTTCCAAATTCCTAAATAATCAGATCACATTTTATAACTTCCAAAAGCGGTTTCTCTTTCTAAAAACCGTCTCCTTTAAAAAAACCCTAATAGGAACCCATCTGTTTGCTCCCGACTCTCGAACCTCCTCAAACCCTATTCTTCCTCTTTCTCAAAGATCAAACCTTTCTCTTCTAAGAATCTTTGTTCAACCACAATGCCATACAATAGAAGATCATCAAGGATTCTCAACATAAATTCAAAGTCTACAACAAAAGCATAATATATGGAGGTCACAGATTCATTTGAAATAGAATCAGACAAGCAAATACCTTCAAAAGCAAATCCTCAAGCATCTCAATCATCTTCTCCACCGAAAACTTCTGGTACAACAGATTTTTATTTTAAAGATCTTAACTTTGTTTGGAAGACTTACAAAAAGTTGAAAAAGAGCAATGCTTATGAGTCGGTCTTGAATGCATACTCAAAACACAATGGTTTGTGATCAGAAGTACAGCTTGTGTAAACGTATTCTCTATTTCAGTCTGCAACTGGTCATTTTAGAAAGAATGAATCTCGCCCTGAATGAAAGGAGAATGTGTCATGGAAACGAAAAGAAAAAGTGAGAGAATCATCCAATCCTACTCTAAAGAAACCTGCTGTTACAAGCTCTAAATCAAAGAGCAGCTCAGAATCTAAAACTGAAAAGATAAAGGTAGATGATGATGCAAGGCTTGTTAACAATTTCGAGATGAAAATTAGGATTGCTTCTGGAATCAAGGGAAAAGGCAGTCTGTTCAGAAATCGAATGCACAATGAGTATTACAAAATCCTGTTGTCCAAACGAATTGTGAACCATAGGAGTGTTGATTTCAAATATTTGGAAAAAGCTGAAATTTTTTTGAAGCATCATTTTGATAATTTGAAAAAGTCTGAATTTTGTCTTCAGTCTGCAAATATATATGCTAAATTGATTGCATACTTCTACTCCAATCTATCCATTTTATCTCCTAATTGAATTCAGTTTATTGTTGTTGATAAGAAGTATAATCTAAAAGCTAATGAATTGGCTTCTATTATTAGAGTCAAACATAGCAACTTTATTCCCATTGAGGTTAGTGAAGAAGAAGCTTCCAAGGCAACCATAGAAAATTCGAATTTTTCCAGAGACTCAAAACGGCTCATATCTTATTCTGATATGACAAAGAAGGTAGTGATCTTACACAAGATCATAATAAATTGCTTGAGACCTAAAGCATCGTCTAAGACAGATTTATCTAAATTTGAAGTAAAGCTTATTTGGGCAATTTTGAATGAAGTACCGTTTTTTCTCCCTCATAATATCATTCTTCACATGTACATAACACTACTGAAGGACAAGGATCAACTCTCTTATGGTGCATTGATCACCGAGATTTTTTCCTATCTCAACACTAATGTTCTTGATGATTTGTGCAAAACTTTTGTTCCTTTAACGTATGTTGCGGAGAAGATGCTTGCAAAGATGAATTTTAAGCAATTTGATGTCAGAAAGGAAAGAGAGATTGCAGGAAGCAGAGCCAAAAGAAAGTTTGGTGAGAAGTCAGAAGCACAATCTACTGGAAGGAAAGAAAAAAGAGAGAAAGAAGAAGAAAGAAGAAAAGGAAAGTAGAAAGCAATGGATAAGACCATCTCAACAAGTCCTTACAAGTGTATAGAAAGAGAAGAAGACTCCTTCTCATAGATGAAGAGGATGAAACAGAGAGCCTTGATATAGGACAGAATGTTGGTTAAGAGCACGAGTCCATAGAACCCGCTATACAATGTTAGAACCTGCTGACAAAGATTTAGAACCAGCATCAGAGGAATTGAACTTAAGACAATAGGAACAAGGCATTGTTCCAACGGTGACAGAAGAAGGTCAATCTCCACAACAACATCCTGAACAAACGATGAAAGAGAATGTTGCTACAGAATATGCATATATTCAGGGGGAGATTCCGATCGAGAGAGAAGGTGAGTTTGAAAAGTCTACACATGAACATGTCCAGGGACAGCACTCAGAAGACAGGACCATACTCAAACTTCTACTAGAAATTAAAGAAAAACAGTTAGTTCTTGAAGAAGATGTGAAGAACCTTGAGGTCATTATTGAGGAAAATAGTCAGAATCTTTGTCTTCAGGCATAACAAGACAAGGCAGATCTTGAGAAGGCAATTGCTTAGTATTCAACCAATATGGAGCATACTGTTGGTCAATGTTCTCTCAGAATTGAGGAAACTGTTCAAATCTTGGAGAATTTCTAGCTTGTTCGAACCCCTTCCAAGAAATAACCTACTTCATACCCCTTTCTTGATTAAAACTTTGCAATTGGATGTGTAATTTGAACTATTACTTTGATTTGTGTGACTGCCATGGTTATTCAGTTTGCTTTTTAAGTATTTATTTTTGCTACTAATAAAAAGGGGGAGAATATATGCAGATTTTAATGATGCTGGGTATTACTATTTAATATGCAGACATAATTATGACATAATTATGCAGGTTATCAGATAGACTTGAAGAAAAGAAAGGGACACAAATCTTACATTTTGCACTTATACTTATTATATGTGCCTTATGCGCTTAATAGATACTTATGCTCGCTTTATTCTCAAATCTTTTCAAATCTTTTAATTTGCATTAAAGTTTTGTCATCATAAAAAAAGTAGAGATTGTTGAGGAAATTTCCTAATATATTTTGAAGTCGACAAAACTATCTATATTAATCTTGTAAATCTTATATGTATTCCGAAATATTTTGATCCAGGTAAATATATTTTGAAAGTGACAACTTTAATACTTCAAGAGAATTTAACTTTCTAGACGCTCAAATTTTACGAGGTTCAAAAGGAAAACTTCAGACTTTACGAGTTTCGGAATGAGAAGTTCAGTCTCTATTGAAATAGACACTTGGACTTCATCTTAAGATGTCAGAGAACTTCATACTCTAATTTTGAAGGACTTAGACATTACTGAAAACCTACGCTGACTTTGTTTCTAACTGTAAAGCAAGAACCATAAATTCTTCAGACCAAGAATTTATTCAGAACTAAACATAATGGCTAGTGATTTGATATGGAAGGAAAGTTTTGATTGACTCAATTTAAAGCTAATTAATTGACAATCAAACTTTATGGCAAGTATATATCACAACAGATAAAGCTCTACTTATGAAAACCAAGATTCTGGTTGTATGAGCGATCATATTTAATGGAATTCAGATTTTGTTAACCAACAGCTACTCAATCCATTGTATGCAAATCTGTCCAAGGTGAAGATTGGAAGGTGATTGTGACATTCTGAATTTCGATTCATTTTCTAGATTTATGAAATGAATATTTCTTTAATGCACTTGTAGTTAAATCTTGCCTGGAACTGATTATTCTTGAGATACTAATATTTAGGGAATGGCTACCTAGGGAATGTACATGGACCTAAGAACTCGACCATGAGTCGACCTTCAGTGATGATCGAGGTTGCCATGACTTGAGTAACCACAGATCGATACGCGTAAACCCTAAAAAACCATCAGTTAGTCAGAGCTACACTAAAGTCGCATTTGAGTGAAATTGACCATAATTTGAATCCAAACTTGGATGGCAAATTTCTTGGAGTGTCACGACTAATTTATCGGATGTCGTCTCATTAAACGGGTTGATCGGAAATTTTGGAAAAAGGAAAATTGGGCAAAATTTTTTGTGGACAAATTATTTTTGTGGAGGTAATATTGAAAATCTCTCTCTTCTCTCTCTCCTCTCCTTCTTTCCCGTTGACCTTCCACGTTGCCCCTATGTTGCTGACCTCTCCACCGCTAACTTCCTCCTCTATCTAGCTGACTGCCCAAGATGCTGCCCTCACGTTGCTTCTGCTTGCTGTTGCTGACACCCCTTCTTCTGCTAACTTGTTGACCTCTCCTCCTTGTTGACTTCCTCTACTGACTTGCTGTTGCCTACGCCTTTGCTGCTGCTGCCCATGACGAACCTCACTTGCTGCTTTTGTTTCTGGCTTGCTACTGCTGACTTATTCATTTCTGTTGCTTCTACTGCCGTGCTGCTTCTTCCTTTGCTTGTGTTTGCTGCTGCCTTCTACTTGTTGACTGCTGCCCCACTTGCTAACTCCTTGACCTCCCCATGCAGCTACCATGATAGATTTTGCTTGCTGACTTTCTCTTTTTCCCACGTTGTTGCTCCACCCATGCCTTTGCTCTTCTATTTTGTTTACTGCCTCACGCTGATGACTTCCTGCTGACCCCGTACTACTGCTGCTGCTGCTGCTTCTTCTTCTTCTTTACTTCTGCTCCTTCGTTTTCTTCCATTTCTGCTTCTGTTTCTACTTCTACTTTTGCTTGACCGCTGGCTTCTCCATTTCGGCTACCCATCCCGCCAGAAGCCAGCTTAAAACACCCATATTTTCCCTCTTACCCTCTCTCTTTTGGCCTTACGCCTTGCACCCCAACCACCACCAGCCCATGCTTGTCCTAACCACTACCATCCAGTTGCCGAAAAGCCGTCAGAGCCACCCGTCCAACCCCATCTGACCGCCAGAGCGGCTACTACTTGCTTGGCTTGGCTTTGTTTGGTTTCTTGCTTAGACATTCCTATTAAGTGGCTTCCTAACCCTTGACTAGGCTAAGGGATGACTAATGGACATGTTAGGGATGGTTTAAGGGCTGTGAATAGGTGGTTTAGTGGCTGGTTGTGCTTAGTTTGTTTGGTGGTGCATGTTGGTTGATTTTCGGTAAGGTTGATACTGCGTCGCTGGATTTTGCTATTTTTTTTGTGACTTGTGTGGGCCGAATTTGAGGAAGTGTTCTCATGAAAGTTGTTCATAACATCTTGAAATTTGACATAATTTAATTTGGAAATTTTTGGAAGTTATTTGAGGCCATTTGAAAGTCTATCTTTGGATTGAAATAAGTCTTGCAGAAACATTGTTCCTTCGACCTTCAGGTTTATTCGAATTTTTATAAATTTTTCCAGACCTATTTTCAAAATATTTCCCACAAAACTTGTTGGGGATATCTGTGGCTATAACATATAAAAATTTCAAATCTTTCTAAAGAGATTTGGTTACTTCTTGAAATACATTTTGAAAGCTGGATTGCCAGTTTGAATGAAATATTTTATGTCCGACTTTGGATGACAAAAAGAGTTGGTTCTAGACAGAACTGGTTTTTGTGTTCTTCATGAAAATTTTCATCCAGATGTTTTGTATTAGATATCCAAATTTCATAATTTTTGGAATTGGTTTACTATTTATTTCAAACGGATTTCTGTCATTGCACAATTGCCCAGTTTGGACCCGATTTTGTATATTCTCGATTTTTCTCTCTCTTGAGAATTATTTGGTGTTATCGTGACGTTTTGACGGATTTAGTTGACATTGGGATAATTTACAAAGATAAGAATTGGTAATGATTGCTGAGGTGTGTGTATGGTCACGACACATTCTATCTAGGCGACGGTTCTAGACGATGCCCGACGGCGGTTCGGATGCCGTCTAGGCAAGGGTTCTAGACATTGTTTATCACGGTGGAGGTTGGATCGATACTCCTTTGTGGAATGTCGTTTGGGCAAGGGTTCCAAACGTTGCCATTGCCGAAGTAGTGGGACGATGCCTGGTTACGCTAGAAGATCGGCAGGAGTTCGATGGCTCAAGGGGCCGTTAATAATCTGGACATTTATAATTGTGTGTTATGCATTGGGGAATGCAATGTGCTTGTGTTGCTGTTGAGCATGTCTGGATTAATAACCATTTTATGCATGTTTACGTCATATGGTTGTATTATGTGCTCGAGGAGCGAATTGCTATGTTATGGCGATATTCTAACGTACAGGGCTTACGTATGTGCCGAGGCAAGATAAGGGCGCCTGTGATTGTTATGGCATGTTGGATGTCGATATTGCATGTTTAGAATTGTCCGGAGGTACGCTTTGGCCTAAGTAAGGTTTAGGTAGTTGCTTATCGATAAGTGTTCTCATGGTTGTATAACCAAACTATTTTATACCCGCGACCGTGATTGATCCGGAGATGCTGCCAGGATATTACGAGGATTGAGGATAGGTCGAGTTACCCCATCTTTTGAGTGCCCCTTTTTGTAGAGGAGTTAATCTTACCAATTACCCGATCCTTGTTGTTATGCGTGGTTTGTAGATAGTGACCTCGTAGAAGGCTTGCAAATGTATGTGTTGTAATCGATGTCATGTTTATAAAAGTTTCTTGTTCATGTGTATTATTTGTCTCTCTACTATCCCATTGTTTATATGTTGTACGGAGAGTTCGAGGGTACTTCCGCCTATGTTACTCGTTAGTGTTTTGATTGGGTCGGTGACAAGTCCTGGGATGTCGCATACAATACAACCACGAAGGGATGATCGCGCGCTCGTAGGGTTCGGGGCGTGACAATGATCCTCTGAAGACTGTCTAACAGCTAATTTGGAAGTTTGGGAGCATAAAATGAGATTAACAGGGAGTAGAAGGCAGTGAACGAAATCAAGAATCAACAAGTCCAAAGTCCGAGCACATTCCGATTCTATTACTTGTCTTTCTTAAGTGAAATACTAAGATTTCGAGGGACATTATGTAAGAGTGATTGTGTGATATAGAGAGTTTTATCATTCAATGAGTGTTATCACTCAGAACTTGTAATCCCTTTTGATTATATAGTGGAATACAGCTAGTAGGCTATTAGAGTGGGAGAGTGGACGTAGGCTTGATCTAAGCCGAACTACTATAAATTCTTGTGTGCAGTTTTCTCTATCCCTAATACCTCATTGTTTACACTGCACACTAGCACATTCAGAATCTGAATATTGTTCAGACTTTACTGATTATAAATTGTTTCCACTTTAAATTCTTTAAAATCACTCAAATCACCTATCCACCCCTCACTAAGTGATACTTGCTAGCTACATCAAAAGTAAGGTTGCGAGATTGAAACCATTTGTGATGGTAGAGTGTGGAGGAAAGTGATGGGTTTAATAATCACTACAGGGCGATTGATCCTGGACCGTTGGCACCTTGATGGGATTAATAGTGACGGCGCGCACCTATTTCCAAAGAATGAGTCATGCGTGTAATTGAGTGATGACCTTCTCGAAATAAAAGTATCTCAAAGAATAAGCAGAATCCTTAACATAACATCCTGAGATTAGCTACAGTGATCAATCTTTCATGCCTCCCCCCACTTGCACACGAAAAATAATATGTAGGATTGCTTCAAAGGTTGTTAAGAGATGGAATGGGTATATGAATAGAAGAAAGATGAACTAGTGTGACATTCTAAATTTCAACTCACTTGGTATTTATGAAATGCGTAATTTCATTAACGCACTTGTAGGAAATCTTGCCCATACTTGATCACTCTTGCGACACTAACTTTCGACCATAGAACTTGGCCATGGACTGGCTTTCGACCATAAAGATTGTCAAGGTGATATTTTGGGCTAATATAGACCGATCTAAGGACGGTCATGGATCGATTTGCGAATGTCGTATAATTGGATCGTAAGTGATTTTGCCTTGCCAGAATACAAAATTTGCGAACAATTTCAAACCTATTCCAAACAATTGCGTTCTCTCGAACTAGTGGTTGATCATCGCAATTATATAATAATCGAGATTGCCATGGCTCAAGTGAACTTAAACATGGCTTGATTTAGTATCGACCACGGGTTAAATATACGAATTTTCCTGAAAGCTGCCCGTTGGTTTGAGATAAACTCAAGTTGCATTTATTTAAGTTTGGCCATTAAATAGAAATTGAGTTTGGAGGTTGAAAATTTTGAAAGTCATGACAAAGTAATTGGACGACGTTGTTATTAATGTGGTCAGCCTCGGATTTGTCTGGATTCGTTAGAAAATTGAAATTTTGACAGAAAGTGGAAAATGACCGTTTTGCCCTTGGGATTTTGTAAAGACCAAGTGTAATATGAGAATGGCATTTTGGCCATTTCATACCAACTTTAGAGATATAAATTTTTGGATGATTTTGCCCTACACTTTTTATGAAATTCCAATTTTATCCTTGGATATTTTTTGTGAGAATTGATCTTGGCCGTCGATTTTTGGATAAGGTTGAATCTTGGCCGTTGGATGTCAAGTAGAGAGAGGGGCAAGATGGTAAATTCTCCGGGGGAAGGCTTAGACTAGCCTTTTCTCCTCTTTTAAATCTCTTTTCTCTCTCTCCCCTCATTTTCTCACACCACCCTCTCTCTCCCTCTCCTATTGGCCGAATTCCCCTCCCTCTCTCCCTCACGTGAAAATGGCCACCTGGCCATGCCTTTGTCGGCTACTGCATGTCCATCGCTGCCGCCGTCCACCCGTGGCTGCCATGAGCTGTTGGTGGTCCTCGCCGCTGGACGCCGTCGCTGCTTCTGTTTCTTCGCTATTTAGCCACCTTTGAGTGCTCGAGCTCGCGTAGGACCTCAAGTAAGTGATATCCTAAACCTCGCTTAGGATAACAGGTAATTTTGGATTAGTTCGGGGCCGATTTAGCAAGTTTTAGTGGTTATTCGTAGAGAAAATGGTGGACTGAGTTGGCTGAGTTGTTTGGATGAATTTGTGGAAATTTTAGAGGTGGAATTAAGGTTAGAATTGATTAAGTTGGTGATTGGGATGATTATGGGTTATTATCAGGAATTATTGCATGAAAAACGGGCTTAAATGTGGCATTTTAGTGATTTTTCTGTGGTGGCTGAGTTGACCTGCTTATTACGGTTGAATTGCAGTGTGCTTGTGTTTAAATTATTATATGTGGTGTATCGGGATTTGTAGCACGAGTGCGACGTCCTTGATTGATGAAAATTGGCCTAGAATATGAAAAATTAAGTTAAAATGAGCTTATGTAAGTGGAATTGATGAAATTGCGGGTTAATGTGGCTTGTGGATGATTTGAATACTTTGGGTGTCATGTGCAAGTTGGTCGTATGAAATTGGCATGTGATGTGGCGTGCGTGTGATTACTAAAAATCCTGAGGCGTATACTGTAACGCAGAGAATTGAACTCGTCTTAAGGCGTGTACTGTAATGCGGGATAATGCCCGATATTATCGAAAGACCGCCAACCCGAGGCGTGTTCATTTACGTGGGTTGTGCTGTAGGTGGAGGATGTTGAGCTTGAGGCGTGTACTGTAACGCGGGTAAGAGACATAGCCTGAGGCATGTACTGCAACGTGGGCTAAGGAGTGTTGTATAAATGAGATGGTTGTACGTGGACCATGGATCGAAAGTGGACCTGAGGCGTATTTACACGGGTCAGAAATGAATTAGATGCATGTGCTCGAGTGAAATGAGAATCGTATGATATTATGATTGTTAGGCAAATGTGAGAATGGAAAGTGTTCGGTCTATCGATGATACATGTGCATGCATTGGCATGTTATGAGGTTGAGTGTGTTTTGTGGTGAGTGTTTTGTTATAATGATTGGACTAACGTGTACAGTGGTGCATGTGCCGAGGTAAGGTCAATATGCTTGTGAATATTATAGCATGTCAATTGCTAATTGATTGTGTTCTTGAACTTGTCTAGAGATACGTGTTAGCCTAGATGGGGTTTAGGGTTTCGCTTACTGAGAAGTGTTCTCACGGTTTTATTTAAAACCATTTAGCTTATCGAAGTTCCAACAGAGTCGGGAGACAAGAACAATCCGATTGAGATCAATGCTAAGTCCAAGTCTTTGGAGGAACAGACTGGCAATGACGAGACTGATTCTGAGTGAACCCCCTCTAGGGCGAATATGGGTTAGTTAGAAGTTAGGAGTTGGACAGTTTTGAGAGGCGCCCCTTTTTTGTGGTAGTATTAGTCTATCCGATGCCGTTAGTCCCTTTTTGATATCGACAGTTGTCAGTGTTGAGGTTTAATGATCGTGATGGATTATAATGAATATTGTATATACCACGGTGTAATATAGTGCTTGGTGATTTGGTGATTTGTCTCTCTCTATTACCCCATGATATTACTGTCAGGGTTTATGTTCTCGTTTCCACCATGTTAGAATTCTGATGTGTTGGTTTGGGTCAGCGGTGTTTCCTGGAACGTCATACTAATTCAACCAAGTTTGGGGTGTCACGCGTTCGTCGGGGTTCGCGGCGTGACAACTAGGCCATAGTTTGCATATGGGTTTTGATGTGCAGGGTCCATTCAGGACTTAGCTATTGTATCTGCGTATTCATAACCTCTTTTTACAGTAGTTGTTGTTGGAGGAAAGAAAGCATTCAAATTCTGAATATTGACCTGAACAAGATATTATCTAATGGACTCGGGCATCTATGCAGAATTTCGTACTTCAGAGTTGAAAGTGCAAATTTTTTGTTGACCATGAAAATATTTCCCATATAATTCTCCTAAACAGCGCCAAACAACAAAAATGGGCAAAATGTTTCTGTCCAGCTAATTTCTCGTAAAATAGACCCTTGGTTGCCTCTTAAGCTATTGGCAAATGATACTGCATACTCGGTGTAAAAACTTGAGACTCATCCTTCCATGAGCCCTAATCAATTTTAAATGATAAACGAGGGCCGATGCAACTATGAGTGCGTCTTGTTTATCAGCAGCCATCCTCTCTGTCCTTTTTCGCTTTCTCTCTGTAGCTTAGACTCAATTTCTGTTTTGGTAAGGTAATGTGACCCCGGTGAACCACTCTTTGCCGATGACAAGAACTAAACTCGTTTGATTCTACGAGGACTGAAGTATCTTGTAAATCCTGGAAATCCCCACCTTGCCTTGAGGAACCCCCCAGAGCTCGTCCATGCTTCCAGATATTAGATGCTCATCGTTACTAACCTGCAAATCAAGGTGAAAAGAGGCCTATTAGCTGTGAAGATGATCCATCGTTCATCTAATTGAAGTATTTTGGCAAGAAAATCAATCTCACCACCAGAATCCCTCCTTGGAACAGGACCTTGAATGAGCGTCTCAACCGCATCCAAATCCTACAGTTGGCGATAGTAAAAAATGCAGAGTCATGCTCTATTTATCCTTAGACAAGAAACTAACAATTTACAAGGATAACACGTTAGTAGTCACTGGTCATTAAAGCAGAACTTAAAGTCCAATACTGCCTATAGGGACAGATACCCGAACTACTTGGTACTATAGACTACTGTAATACAAAAACACTGATCAGGCTAGCATAAATGTTCTGATGCCAATATTTGTCCAATTGAAACAGTTAGATTGGTTTCTATTCCATTATAAGTTAGACGTAAGATGCAAGAGGCTCCCTATAGCTATGATCACTGATTGGTTGTACTGTATTTTCAATGTAAAGACTAGATTCTGATAAGTTCAATTAGCGCAAGAAAAATAACAAGCTAACTGAAAAAGTAATCGAAGTCATAAGGTGGAGAAAAATGAGTAAACATACCAGATGATTGGATGGCTCGTCGAGCAAAACTATGTGAGGTTTCTTAAACGTTATCCTGGCAAATGCAACTCTGCTTTTCTAGCCACCTAATTGTATGATCAAAGCACTATGTTATATGTGCAATAAAATCCAAATAGCCTTGGATAAAGTAGAAGTGATCCACCATTCAGATTACAAATTAACTACCCTCTAATAGAGGTTCACAATGTCATAAGAAAACTGCTTCAACAAAACATTTACGTATGCAACAGTTGCAGAGAGGGAGGAGATGTACCAGACAAGTTACATATTGGTTGAAGCGCAAGATTTCCAGTTACACCAAAGAAACCCAAGTGATCCTTCCAAGAGATTTTGCCTATACAGATCGCAATATTATCTACAAAACAAGCAGAGTGAATGAGCTAGGGCTGATCCAACCCAATGAGAACACCCACCCAAATGTCAGTCTTCGACCTTCCGTGGCTGGTTTTGCAAAATTTATGTGAAACACCTGCATGGGTAAAAATCAGTTTGTATCACGCATCGAATTGAGGAAGAAGAACCGAAATTGATGCCTTCAAAACCCAAAAAACTTATCCGAACCTTAGAAAACCTGACTGTAGCCAACAGAGACGAATCTTTTGTCATGTTTCGGGTGTAATTGATAGCTCATTGGATCCGAACCCGATCAATGTTAATGAGAGGGATATCTTGGATGAGGGGCCAATAGTGGCCAGTGAGTTTTGAGCATCGATGTTTCAGGATCTCGCATCCTTCTATCGTCAATACTTGGAGGGAGGGAGGGAGGCCATCCGCCGGCAAGTACCTCAAATTCGGGCAAATTATAAAGCATAACCATTTGAGAGACGATAGATGGGTGCGGAGGCCGCTTGATAGTCTTTCCACCTTCCTCATGTTTAATATTCGAAGAAAGGCTAGAGAGGAAGGAAAGAGAAGACTCCACGCATCATCCTCGTCTGCCTCCGAAGGAAACCATGCCTTCTCTCCCTCCCTTCCCATGCTTATTCCGTCAATTGACAGGGCCACTAAGGACGTGAGCAGGGGTAAGCCCCATTCTCTCACTGGCTGCTTCAGATTCTCACACCCTAAGATTATAAGACGCCGCAAATTGGGAGGCAAACCTCCTTCGGGGAAGCTTTTGATATTTTCACAAGAGCTAATGTATAGCTCCTGGAGGGATGTAAGTCGATGCCACTGATTTGGTAGAGATTTTATCTTCGGACATTCAATGAGGGATAGAAGTGACAGGGTGATGGGAATGACAGGGAAGTCCTCTATCTCCAAAGTCGGACAATTGAATATTTCCAAATGAGTGAGATAGGAGAGCGTGTGAAGGCACCTTGGTAGGCTTCCCAGATTCTTACAGCTGGCAATACCCAAAGTATTCAGCGATTCTATGGCGATCTCTTCTAGTGACTCCACTTCATTGCACCCCCAAATATAAAGTGTCTTCAGAGCTGGAAGTCTACCATTGGCAAAGGGAAAGGATGCTGTTGACACCTAAATTTTAGCACATCATTTAGTGGTTAATTACATAGAAAATTAGGGATTAAATTTTAACCCTTAAACAAAAATATTAAAATTGCATAACATATAGTTTAGGTTCATTTAGATTAATTGCATTCCGCATCGGATCGGCGGTGACAAGCGAGCTTAAAATTCATCACGTGAATCGAGCTCGGGCATCGAACAAGACTCGGCTCACTCGAAAAGTATGAGCCGAAAATCACACGCAAAAGGGCTTCGTTGTTTTAATTTGAACTTAAATTAGCCCATTATGCTTAATTAAAGAAAAGCCTAAATTAATTCAGCCCACTTAGAAGCCTAAACCTAAGCCCGTTAGGACTAAAAGCCCGGCTAATTGACCTAGGTTTTCATTATAAATACATGCTTATGGGAGATTCCTAAGGGGAGATCAGAATTTTTTTTAGAGAATACATACACGGCCACAAAGCGAAAAAAAAAAAAGAGAGAAAAGGGAGGCGGTGGTTTTGTCCTCTTCCTTCCTTGATGGTCTCATTGTGAGTTATAGGGAAAATCGTGAAGCTCTCCTAGCAATTGCATCAGGTCTTCAAATCGTGGTTGTTCTTCACACCATCGTGTCCCTTTTTCCATCGTGCTCACCTGTTCCAAAGACCTAGCCCTGACGACCAGTAAAGCACCAGCACAAGCCAAATTCCTACCGTGTCCGAGATTGTCCTCGCCAACGAGTCTCGCGGTGATCGATTGCAATTACAAGCAAATTTTCTTGGGCGATTCCATGGTATCTAGTTCTGGGCTTTGCCTTGCACCATTACGTGGAGATTCCTTGATGTTAACTTAGCCCACCTCACGGTCGGCCACACCATCACCTTGGCTGAGCACCACACCGCATGCCAAGGTGACGAGCTATAAATCCAAGTCGAGCTCCGTTTGAGCACCCCATTGCGAGCAGCCCAAGCCGAGTTGCTACCTCAACCAAGTCAAGCCTCATTGCTGTCCCGTCGTCCAGTCCATTGGCGTGCCCTCCCCATCAAGTGACGCATCACCGGTCACCGCGCTCGCCGCCGTGCCCGCCGTCGATCACCATCCCGCTTCGCAAATCCCGAGTCCGATCTAGAGACGATTCAAATTTTGAAAAAAAAATCTGCAAATCAGGTAATTATCTTATCCTGATTCGATCTAAATATTTTGTTGCCTATTTTGTGCTTATTGATATCTAATCTTGCATATTTAGATAATAAGTATTATTTCAATTAGGATTTATTCCTTTTTTTTTGAAATCTTGGATATCTATTACTTTTCAAACTTGGATAAATTTAGAATTTTCAAAATCTTTTGAATATATCCAAGATATTTAAGATATTGAGAATTTTTCAAGATGTGATCGATTAGGAAAATTTCCTAATCCGCAACCGCACACGTGAAAATAAATCTATCTATCAGGCTTTAGATAGAGTTATTTCCATAGCGGGTATTTCGAATTTTAGGATCGATCTGTCAGGCTTCAGATCGAAACTTAATTCGAAAGATTTAGCGGTTATTTATTTATTTATTTATTTTTTACTTGATTTTAATTTCGAATTTTGATTTAAAAAAATACCAAAAGATTACTCTAGAATAGGTTAATTTCTTTAGTTTAAAATTGCATGTTTAGATAATTGGCATTTTTAATTTCGAATTTCATTAAAAAAATACAAAAAAAATATAATAATATTCACGTCATTAGAAATAGGTCACGTCGTCGCATGACATATAATTTGCATGTTAGATTGCATTAAGCGCATGTCAATTTTTGCACGTCATTACATATAGATTAGTTTTCATTTAAATAAGTGAAAATAAAAATTCCTGCACCTTTGAAACTCTAAGTTAGGATTTATTAAAATTGCCAAATTGAGTATTTTTCTTGAAATTGGTACCGAAAGGGCGTTAGGGTAATCTAGCGTAACCAAGTCCCCGAATTCATAATTTCTGGTTCGTAGAAATAAAATAGTACTCCCGCTATTTTATTTAGGTTTCTAATCAACCTACCTTAAATGATTAGTGGCGACTCCCATTGAAAATATTTGCATGCACATAATTGGACCTAAGTTGCGAATTGGTAGAGTTTGGGAGAACTCGAGCTAGATTAGTTAATTTAATTGATCTAGTAATCCATTAGCCTAAGATCGAAAACACGATTTTTTTCAGGTCGCGACAGCTTGGCGACTCCACTGGGGACAAACTTGAATTTTTTTGAAAATTTATGGAGGACTTAGGCCAAAAAAGAATTTTCAAACAAAAATCACTCGATTTGGCAAAATTTAATTGAATTCTCATTTTTAAGTGTTAAATGTTTTTACAGGATGGGAGTTATAAGGGGAGTAGTGATTGGCTAACCCTTTGTTTTGCAGGTTTGGTGGAGTGAAATTTAATTTAATTTTCGTACTATTGAAGTGTTGGTTGCATATAATTGTTGTGCATGATTTACAGTATTTGCACTACATCACACACAACCTGTGACCGGACCTGGGTCACACCCATAGTTTTAAGATGGTATTTAGGTGGTTCTTTAACCTTTGCGGTAAGGCTTCGCTAAAGGTTATCCCATTTGAATCCCGAAAATTTTTCAAAAAATGGCTCAAGGGTCGTCCTCATGCACGTGAGGCTACAATGCATGGGGTTGCCCTTGTCGACCGAACCAAGCCGAAGTGATTGGACTCGACTAGTCATGACTATTGTATGCGAGGCTGCGACTAGTTATGACGATTGTACGCGAGGCTGCGACGCGTCGTTTCGTTCATCATTTCACTTTGCAAAAGCCATTAGGATAGATAGATTAAGATTTAAACTCACGATTCATGTGCATGTCTATGTTATTCACATTTTCTCCCCAAAGACGGTAATTTCTCGAGCTTTATCTTTGGTTTTCTTCATCTTATTTTGAGTCGGTCCATGATTTAGGTTGAGTCATTTGGCATGTGATCTATATAAGAATGGGTCGCCTTGATATCCGTTTCGTGCCTACTCCGAAGCTGGAGCTCAAGAAGCTATGGAGCCAGTTGAAGCCAGATGGTCAGTAGTACGTTCTCAAACGCATTGGATTCATGCTGCCAATCCTAGACATAGATGTTCAGAGCGGGATCATGCAGGCATTCGCTCATTTTTGGTGCCCCGAGACAACCACATTTGTGTTAGGAGGTAAGTTTGAGCTCACACCGACTCTGGAAGAATACAGTATTGCCATTGGAAAAACGATTGAGTTGGATATAGTCGAACCACCCATTAAGGTAGATCCTGTGGTAGTGCTTGCTGAATTTTTGAATTTGACTAAAAAGGAAATTGAAAAAGTGCTAAGGGGTAATTGTCAAGCATGCCCATTATCTTTTCTTATCGAATGTTTTGAAAATAACTCTGTCCTCATGAGATCTAAAATTTTTATCTTAGCTTTTTTTGGACTCATCATTTTTCCATTCCGTCAAAATGCTATTGATCCTGTCATAGCTTGGACGGTAAAACTAATATGTGGTGGAGTTAGTTTTATAAACACAATTCTAGCAGAAACTTTCATATCTCTGACACGATTCAAGAAAGGAAAAGATAGAACTTTTCGAGCCCCGATTGAGCTTTTACAAATCTGGCTTTTCTCTCACCTTTCTCAATTTGGGGAAAATATGACTGTATTTGAAATGGGCATGACTGATAACCCTATTTTAAGGTTCAAACAAATACAAGATCAAACTAAGAGTTTGCACTATATGCAATGGGTCCATCTGTTCAAAGATCCAAGCTCTAAGATTTTCCTTTGGCAAGCTGTGTGGTTTCGGGAGGTCGAGGCTCGATTATACCATGGCGATCAGAAGCCCATACCTTTGATGGGCATTTATGGGGCAACTTGCTATCAGCCCCTTCGGGTTACACGTCAATTCCGAGTTCTGCAGGATGTCCCACCTCCACTCAGGCCCAATGAATTTCAAGTCCAGTTCGAGAAAGGCGAGTCCTACAGAGTCGAGCTTAGGCGTCATTCTGAGGCTTGGCAGAATTGTTCCACTCAGAAGCTGATTTGGCCCGCATATGAGCTCACTGGAAGAATGAAGCATCACTTTGCCACGGATCGGTATGTTCAGTATCATACCATCCCTGCTGAGATACTCCCGAAGATCCCGGTCGTGACAGTACGGCATACCCTTCAGACTCAAATCAAAATCAGTGAAGAAAGGGCGATGAAGGCCCAGGATAAGGCAGATGCTCTGGCTGAAGAGAATGCACGATTACGACGTGCCTTGAAGGCCCATTCGTCTATAGATCATGTGGCCTCTAAAAAGAGGAAGACCATCTAATTTCTTGTTTGGTTTAGGGAGTTTTTCTTTTTAGGAGGAAATGTTAGCTTGCTATTAACGTTTTCTGGTATTAGATGTCGAGACATTTTCCATTCTGAGCAATTCAATGAAAAACGTTAAGTTATAATTTGTAAATTTTGGAATTAGTCCAAGTTTTTATTGAATGAAGCAATTTGGAATTTTAGGATTTACTGGACGAATTGGTCTTTTGAAAGAAATTTCATCTTGAGGATCTAAGAGATGTCATGGACCGACTCGTTATTCTTACTTGTTGTATTCATTCAATCGTTACTTTTGCAGGTAATTTGCCACGGATCCCCCTCATCCTCATAATACTCGATCGGTGACCAAAAGAAGGATGGCCAATCAAGCTGAGATTGCAGCCATGATTGACGAAAAGCTGAAAGAACACATGAATACAATCAATGAGCAGATCACGGCTGCTATGTCCAAAATGATGAGTGATCTCATGGCCAAGCAACAACAGATCAATGCTATCTCTCAATCGGAGATTCCGCCTCCAACTCGTCAAGGTCTCCGCCTCGACAAAGCTCCTGCAGTGAATACTAATCCAACCTTTCAACTGGATGATGTCATTTTGACTGACACTAGTGCGTCTCCGGCGGCTGATGTTCTTCATCCACCCCCCAATGATGAAAATGCTAAATTGCTGGCTAAGCTCGACCAGAGATTACGTGAAGTAGAGGGAACTCAAAGTTTTCCGCCTGTTGATTTGTCTGTTTTTACTCGGGTCCAAGTGCCCGATAAATTCAAAATGCCAGCCTTCGAGAAGTATGATGGCACCTCGAACCCAATTCAGCACATCGAGATGTACCAGGGGCTCATGAACAGATATGTTTCTAATGGACCTTTAATGATTCAAACCTTTCAAGCAAGTTTGAAGGATGCTGCAATGAGATGGTATACCAACCACCAGATCAACCGGAAAGACTCGTGGGAAGAAGTGGCAAATCTTTTCGTCAAACACTTCAAGTTCAATCTCGATGTCACCATTACAAGGGAAGACCTGGAGAGAGCTGAGCAGAAAAAAGGCGAGACTCTAAAGGAGTATGCCACTCGTTGGAGGAACATGGCGGGACAGATCATGCCCGAACCCTCAGAACGTGACTTAATGAAGTTGTTTGTGTCCACTCTACCACAGCAGGTTCGTTCACGAATGTTAGTGACGGCCGTCCAATCTTTTAGCCAGCTGATAGCCATGGGTGAGGAAATTGAATCTGGGCTCAAGAAAGGATGGTACAGTGAGTCGGGTTCATCAGGCAAGAGATTTGCTAGTAAGAAAGACAAAGAGCATGCCCCTGAAGTCAACATGACTTATGTACAGAAGATGCCAGCGCAGGCCCCGAAACTACAATTTACCACCAAGCAGCCGACCTCTTATGTGCAGCAAGGCCGGCAGGACCCACGCCCGCAGCGCAAAGCTCGCCAATTTACTCCACTTCCTGGAACGTTATCTCAGGTACTAGCAGTGCTAAGGAAGAAAAATTTGCTGAGTTCGGAGCCACAAAAATCTAACGCTGCCGGCTTTGCACGATACGATCCATCGAAGAAATGCGATTACCATAGAGGTGAGGTGGGACATTCGACAGAAGACTGCCAAGTACTCAAACATCGAGTACAGGATCTACTTGAGACTGGAGCGTTTGCACTACAGCCAGCCGGTAATCCCAATGTGCAGAACAATCCACTTCCTGATCATTCGAGCAGTGCAAATGTTGTCCTTGGCCCGGCGATTGAGCGAGTTCAAGACTTTAGGGTCCCTTTTGAAGATATGTTCGACGCTTTAGTCCGAGCTGGTTATGTTTCGACCGGTGAAGTGGTATCATTCGGCGAAATAGAAAAGAAGGTGGATGAGTTGGTAAGAGAGGGAATGATTGGGATGGCTGATGAATTCGGGGTAGTGGCTACTATATCTCAGGTCATCATTGACTGGAATGAAGAACTCGCAATGCTAACCGATGAACAAGTTAAGTTGGATCCTGAGCTAATTGACATGCCCTCTCTTGAGGATGCCTCTAATGATGACCTTGGGATCGTTATACCTTATGCTTCTGAAGTATCGGTACTGGCATCACCTCAGCCCTACGCTTATGAAAGCAACAAGATGGTTCCATGGTCATACAATGTTGATCTGATAACAAGATCGGGGCGAACTTATGCTGATAATCCACCTGTTAAGCCAGTGGTCGAGAAAGAAGCGAAGGAATTCTTAGCTGTGATCAAGGCTAGCGAATATAGCGTGGTTGATCAGTTGAGAAAGTTGCCTGCACAAGTCTCGTTGTTGGAACTTCTTCAGACATCAGAGAAGCATCGGGGTGCTCTTATGAAAGTTTTGAGTGAGGTTCATGTGCCCGAAAATATTGAAGAAGATAAGTTAGAGGGGTTTGTCGGGACGATCCTCCTCAAGGATCAAGTAGCATTTTCTGATGAGGAAATTCCAGTTGAAGGACGTGGTCATAATAAAGCGCTTCATATATCAGTGAAGTACAAGGAGACTCACATGGCTAGGGTGCTTGTTGATAACGGGTCAGCTTTGAATTTATGCCCGTTGGCTACTTTAAAAAAGCTAGGCATTAAGCCATCTACCATGCAAGCAGCCAAGACTTCTGTTCGAGCCTTTGATGGAGCAAAGAAGGATGTGATAGGCCAGATTAACTTAGAGCTGCAAATCGGACCTTCGGTGTTCGATATTCTTTTTCAAGTGCTGGATATCCCTTCTGCTTTCAATTTTTTGTTAGGGCGGCCATGGATCCACAATGCAGGTGCAGTGCCCTCCAGTTTGCATCAGAAGATCAAGTTTGTCGCTGAGGCAAAGTTGGTTACAATTTATGGAGAAGAAGATCACCGAATCTTCAACGCGAGATCGGTCCCATACATGGAGCCCGATCATGTTGAGGAAGATAGCTATCATTCATTTGAGATAGTTCAAGTTGTTCAAGCTTCCTCTGATATGCCGTTGCCGGCTCCAGAAGTTTCTAATGCAGCTATCATGGTGGCCAAGGTCATGGTCGGTAATGGTTTTGAGCCAGGTCAGGGTCTTGGGAAGGAAGGTCAAGGCATTCGTGCCCCGATTGAGACAAATGGACAATCTCACAAGGCTGGTTTGGGATATCATGGGCCGCGAAGCCGCGAACAAGACCTTGGTTGTTACAGAGGCCAAACAGGAGTAAGTCAAAGCCCCTTACCACCTCCTATTGATCACATCTTTCGCTCAACTGGAGTAGTCGGGGGATATGAGCATTTAAAGTCGAGCCCTACTGAGGATGATCTTGGGCTTATCTTTCCTAAGTCGCCACCAGCTCTAACTGACTCTTCTAAGAAGCATGGTAAAGCGATTTTGGTCAGTTTGTTTGATGATTCTGAAGATGATCAGCCACCTTGTATTTTCAAGAAGTCGGAGTCGAGGGTGGTCGACTTTGACTTTAATGATGGTATACCCTACCTCACTGGTTGGTTTGCTGAGACCTCCATTGGTGTAATCACTGAAGGACCACTTGAAGGGATGGGCGCTGGCCCTCAAGAGTAATTATTTCCAGTTTTCGTATCTCCCCTGCGTGGGAATCTTTATTGTTTTCGATTTTCATTTCAATTCATGTTGCCCTTAGGTTTTTCAATCCAATAAGATGTAATTCATTGATTCGATATCAATAAAATTACAGAAGTTCTTATTATTTTGAATCTTGTTGAAGTACCCCAAACCAACCCGATGACGATAACCAACGATTGGAAAAATTTGTCATCTACGGTAAGAACTGAGGGTTGGGCTTCTCAACAATTCTTGTTTCGAGATCTTCAAAAAGCAAAATGAATTTCAAAAAGCAATGATCAATTTTCGAAAATTGCATGTGGTTAAGCCCTGTTTTGTCTTTTTGATCCATTTCCTTTATGTTTCAGGATTAATCTCGAGGCATGCGAAGGGACGGGAATCATGGATCCTCATATATGTGATGCAAATCAATCTGATGACTTAGACGATTCTGATCCGAATGATGAAGAAATACAACGGAACTTGGAAATCCATGAGAAATCCAAGCCTCTAACTGTTGAAGAAACCGTGGTGATCAATCTTGGTGACACGGAGAATCCAAGAGAAGTGAAGATTGGGGCATGTCTCCCTAAAGATGTGGCCAAACGCTTGACCCAATTGTTGAAGGATTATCAAGACATCTTCGCTTGGTCTTATACTGACATGCCGGGCCTCGATCGATCGATCGTAGAACATTGTCTACCGACTGATCCTTCGATTGAGCCCGTGAAGCAAAGGCCGCGAAGAGCTAAGCCAGAACTGGCAAAGAAGATCAAGGAAGAGGTCATGAAGCTTCTTGACGTGGGGTTTATTGAGACTACTCAATATTCAGAATGGGTCGCTAATATAGTCCCAGTATTGAAGAAAGATGGTCGGGTTCGAGTGTGCATTGACTACCGAGATCTGAACAAAGCTAGTCCTAAAGATGATTTTCCACTCCCACACATTGATGTGCTTGTGGACAGTACAGCCGGGTTCGAACTATTTTCCTTCATGGATGGCTTCTCAGGTTATAATCAGATCTTGATGAACGATGATGATAAGTTAAAGACAGCATTTACCACTCCATGGGGGACATTTCACTACAAGGTGATGCCCTTTGGTCTCAAAAATGCTGGAGCAACTTACCAACGGGCAATGGTCACATTATTCCATGACATGATGCATAATGAGATTGAGATCTACGTTGATGACATGATTGCAAAAACTCGGCGTGGAGAAGATCACATAGAAATTTTGATGAAATTATTCGACAGGCTTCGCAAGTTCAAATTGCGCCTCAATCCAGCAAAATGCGTGTTCGGGGCAGCCTCTGGCAAACTACTCGGCTTCATTGTCAGTAACAAAGGAATTGAGATCGACCCGTCAAAAGTGAAGGCCATTTGTGAAATAAAATCTCCCTCTTCGGTGAAGGAAGTTCGTAGCTTGATGGGTAGGCTAAACTATATAGCCAGATTTATTTCTCAACTATCTGAGACAGCAAAGCCTTTCTTTAAACTTCTCAAGAAGAATGCGCTGGTTAGATGGGATGAAGAATGTGAACAGGCATTTGACAAGCTTAAGCACTACTTGATGAATCCGCCGGTGCTTGTTCCGCCGACACCGGGGCAACCTCTGACACTATATCTTACAATCCACAGTGAATCCTTAGGCGCTATGCTTGCTCAAAAAAGTGAAGAGGATGGAAAAGAGCGTGCAATTTATTATTTGAGTAAGAAGTTTACCGCTTCCGAGATGAACTATTCTGAAATAGAAAGAACGTGCGCCGCACTGGTTTGGGTGCTACACAGATTGAGGCAATACACTTTGCATTATCAGATATTGCTTGTAACAGAGTGTGATCCCATCAAATACTTGCTCAATCAACCCGCTTTGATTGGAAAACTGGCAAAATGGCAGATTCTCATCTCAGAATTCAATGTTCAATTCTTGTCTCAAAAATCAGTCAAAGGACGAGTAATTGCTGATATCCTGGCCGAAAATCCTGGGAAAAATGAGGATCTAGGTCCGTTAGAGGATAGAGTCATGCAAATTGATGAGTATGTATGGACCATGTATTTTGATGGGGCCGTAAACTTATCAGGATCAGGTATCGGGGCCGTTTTAATATCCCCAGGCGGTCAACATTATCCAGTGGCTGCAAAATTGATATTTCCTTGCACGAACAATATCGCTGAATATGAAGCATGCATCATCGGGTTACAAGCCGCTATCGAAATGGGAGTAGCTCGACTTAAGGTGTTCGGGGATTCAACCCTCATTATTCTTCAGACCGTTGGTAAGTGGCAAACTAGGAATGCTAAGTTGCAGCCCTATCACGCCTATTTAGAGGAGTTAGTGGAAGAGTTTGAAGACATTTCGTTCGAATACTTGTCGAGGACTCAAAACCATTTTGCCGATGCTTTGGCTACTTTATCGACAATGCTACGAGTGACAAGTGGGTTAGAAGTTGAACTTTTAAAGATAGAGGTTTTACAGAAACCAGCTTATTGCATGGCCACAACAGAAGAGCCTGACGGCAAGCCGTGGTATCATGATATCAAGGCATATCTTCAAACACAGGAATTTCCTGACAAAAGTACCACATCTGACCAGAAGTATATCAAGAAAATGGCGTTGAAGTTCTTCTTGAGCGGAGAATGTCTATACAAGCGGTCCTATGATTCGGTCTTATTAAGGTGTGTTGATTCAACCGAGGCTGTTCATTTGATGCTAGAAGTACATGAGGGAGTATGCGGTCCGCACATGAATGGTCATATGCTAGCAAGGAAGATAATGAGGATGGGTTATTACTGGCTCACTTTAGAGAGTGATTGCATTCAACATGTCCGAAGTTGTCACAAATGCCAGATCCATGGTGACAAGATTAATACTCCCCCGAATGAATTGCATCAGATGTCTGAACCATGGCCATTCTCTATGTGGGGCATTGATGTGATTGGCCCAATCAATCCTAAAGCGTCAAACGGACATCGGTTTATCCTGGTCGCTATCGATTATTTTTCGAAGTGGATTGAAGCTATGTGCTATACGTCAGTGACGGCACGGAATGTGGTGAAGTTCATTCGTCGAGACATCATTGCTCGATATGGTGCACCTGAGACCATAATTACTGACAATGGGTCGAATCTGAATAATAAATTGGTGGATGATCTGTTCAAGGAGTTCAAGATCAAGCATCTGAATTCTTCTCCATATCGTCCGCAGATGAACGGAGCAGTCGAAGCAGCCAACAAGAATATCAAGAAAATTTTGGCTAAAACAGCTGAGAACTATCGTGATTGGCATGAGAGATTACCATTTGCACTTATGGCATATCGGACTTCTATCCGGACATCTACAAAGGCAACTCCATATTCTCTTGTGTACGGTATGGAAGCAGTCTTACCTGTTGAGGTTGAAATTCCTTCGTTACGTATTCTTTCACAGGTACAATTGTCAGAAGCAGATTGGATCCAGCAGAGATTAGACCAGTTGAACCTGATTGATGAGACAAGGCTTAGAGCTATATGTCATGGCCAGTGCTACCAACAACGAGTTGCTAAATCTTTCAACAAGAAAGTCAAGCCTCGACATTTTCAGGTAGGCGACCTTGTCCTGCGGAAATTATTGCCGATAGTTCCTCTTGCAGAAGGAAAATTTGCTCCAAATTATGTCGGCCCGTACATTGTGAAGAAAGTCCTTCCAGGAGGTGCTTTGATTTTGGCCGAGATGGATGGTCGTGTTTTTTCCAGTCCAGTTAATTCTGATTCTGTGAAGAAGTATTACACTTGATTTGTACTCATTCTGACTTTGTCTCAGATCGAATTTCGTGAATCAATTGATTTTCTTGTTATGTTACTAAGCTTCGTTTGAGGAAGGCTTTCGATTTGGCAATCTATTTCTGTCCTAATGAGGCGATCATATTGTATGAGAGACTTCAAGATGACGAAAGGCAAGCCATTTCCATACATGTCCTGAATAATAATCCCCAATGCGAGTTGAGTGAAAATTCCGTGCTGACAAGGTAAAGGATTATCTCACGAAAAGTATGACGACCAAAATGATAAGAGGCATTCATTTCCTCTATCTAAACACTACAGGTTATCACTTGCTTAATCCTTTGAACGGAGTTTCATTTGTTACCCCTGTCAGGAACAACCCCCATACTGGGGCAATTTCTTAAAAAGTTCAAAATGGTTAGAATTTTCTTGCTTTCACTTGCATCAATCTTCAAGTATATTTATTGCATGCAAATTCTGTGTTAGCTTGAGTGCCTTAGATATGACGAAGAGCATTTCTTTCGCTATCCTACACACTTTATCCGTTGCTTGGCCCATTTGAGCCTACAATTTCATTTCATAAGAACCCAATTGGTGATCATCCCTCACACTGGGGCAAGGTAAAAACCATTGCTATTTGCACAGCATATTCGGAGCGCCAATGAAGACCCTGAGGATCCAAATGTTAGTCATTCAGTCAAAACAAGCCAAAGTGTGGCTGGCCAATGTATGCATTATAGACAGTATGTGTCAAAGGTCAAAAAAAAAAAAAAAAAAAAAAAAAAAAAAAACTAGGGGGCATGAAAAGCAGTGTGCCTGGTAAAAGCAAGGCCAATGCCAGTAAAAATGATGAGAGAAAGAAAGGCTTTGGTGAAAACTGAGTCAATATGCAAGATCATTCTTCAAGGAAGAGACCATTTGAAAGTTCATTTGTGGAGCAATTGCTAGAGATAGATCAATGGTACCAGTAGCATGATTGGATGATCACCAATTTCAATGTTCATAATACCCCATTTGATGGAAATAGGCCATTCATTTCAAGCCTACCCGAATCTACATTACAACCCTTACCGAAGTCTCTTCAGAATAGGGCACTTGAGTTAACGTAGAATTTCAAATGCTTATAAATGTTGCTCGAAGAAGTGCGAGCAAGATTTTTCTATCTCATTTTTTTGCAGCATTCCTGACTTGTAAACCCGGAGCAGCTGGTGATATCATTTCTTTCAAAGCCATTACTCTCGAAGAATCCCTTTTGCTAAGCCATTGACCAGGCCTTCATTTCAGTCCTTATAATGACCTCTCAGATTGGCCAAGTTATACTGATTTTGAGAATATCCGAACCCTTGTCAAGCACGATGAAGAGAGTTTGAGTGATTCTTATACCCGCATCAAAGGTCGGGTCAAAAGCCTTTCATTGAGAGTGAGTAGAAAATCCTTTCTGATCAAAGGTCTCTCATTTGATGTGATCAAACTGTCAAAAGGACGAAATGGTTGTTCTTATTGATAAATTCCCCAATGAAGTTTGGTAATGCAGGCAGATTCATGAAATATGTTTTCTTTGCCCCTGCGCATGTGCTAGTTTAACCTTTTCTCAGGTAAAAACATGTGTAATGCAATTGACTCTCCCATAACATAAGAAGAATTCAGGTACGTTTGCTAAGTATTCTTCATTGTTTCTCTCTTCAGAATAGGAGACATGGTCTCTCATATGTTCACCCAGTGGAACAGATGACATATTTCTTGGTGTTGCCAAGTGGAGTACACGGCACACCCCATTTTATGTTGCCAAGTGGAGTACGCGGTAGCATAATATCTTATTTCATGTTCGCCAAGTGGAGTACGCGGCGGCATAATTTCTCATTTGATGTTGCCAAGTGGAGAACAGGCGGCATAGTTTCTCTTTGTGTTGCTCAGTGGAATAGACAACACACTCCATTTTAATGTTTGCCCAGTAGAATAGGCAGCATAATTTCTCAGTTCGTGTTCACCCAGTGGAATAGGTGGCACAACAAACCTCATGCTCACCCAATGGAAGAGATGACATGATCCTTTTCGTGATTGCCCAGTGGTATAGGCAACACGTCCCATTCTTTCTTCATATCATGCGCTATTTCACATCTGTAGGAAACTATAGGTAACAAATAGGCAACTCTGTACCTCGAGAACCTTACTTTCAGTGGATTAGAAGTTTGGAGTTCGAGGGAGTTAAAAACATTATAAAGCATCCCCTCACTTGGATGCTTTTTGTGCGATCCGTTTGTAAAACTCTTTCACCGCTCTACATGAAGTGAGAAGCCTTAGCATACGTTCTTTATTATTTACATATCATGCATCATTGCATTAAAAAAAAAAAAAAAATCATTCATCATTTTGCATAGTTTAAATTTAGGTCTCAGTCTTTGAGCGAAACCTCTGCGAGCCTCCACTCAAAGAGGGGCAGCTGTTGACACCTAAATTTTAGCACATCATTTAGTGGTTAATTACATAGAAAATTAGGGATTAAATTTTAACCCCTAAACAAAAATATTAAAATTGCATAACATATAGTTTAGGTTCATTTAGATTAATTGCATTCCGCATCGGATCGGCGGTGACAAGCGAGCTTAAAATTCATCACGTGAATCGAGCTCGGGCATCGAACAAGACTCGGCTCACTCGAAAAGTATGAGCCGAAAATCACACGCAAAAGGGCTTCGTTGTTTTAATTTGAACTTAAATTAGCCCATTATGCTTAATTAAAGAAAAGCCTAAATTAATTTAGCCCACTTAGAAGCCTAAACCTAAGCCCGTTAGGACTAAAAGCCCGGCTAATTGACCTAGGTTTTCATTATAAATACATGCTTATGGGAGATTCCTAAGGGGAGATCAGAATTTTTTTTAGAGAATACATACACGGCCACAAAGCGAAAAAAAAAAAAGAGAGAAAAGGGAGGCGGTGGTTTTGTCCTCTTCCTTCCTTGATGGTCTCATTGTGAGTTATAGGGAAAATCGTGAAGCTCTCCTAGCAATTGCATCAGGTCTTCAAATCGTGGTTGTTCTTCACACCATCGTGTCCCTTTTTCCATCGTGCTCACCTGTTCCAAAGACCTAGCCCTGACGACCAGTAAAGCACCAGCACAAGCCAAATTCCTACCGTGTCCGAGATTGTCCTCGCCAACGAGTCTCGCGGTGATCGATTGCAATTACAAGCAAATTTTCTTGGGCGATTCCATGGTATCTAGTTCTGGGCTTTGCCTTGCACCATTACGTGGAGATTCCTTGATGTTAACTTAGCCCACCTCACGGTCGGCCACACCATCACCTTGGCTGAGCACCACACCGCATGCCAAGGTGACGAGCTATAAATCCAAGTCGAGCTCCGTTTGAGCACCCCATTGCGAGCAGCCCAAGCCGAGTTGCTACCTCAACCAAGTCAAGCCTCATTGCTGTCCCGTCGTCCAGTCCATTGGCGTGCCCTCCCCATCAAGTGACGCATCACCGGTCACCGCGCTCGCCGCCGTGCCCGCCGTCGATCACCATCCCGCTTCGCAAATCCCGAGTCCGATCTAGAGACGATTCAAATTTTGAAAAAAAAATCTGCAAATCAGGTAATTATCTTATCCTGATTCGATCTAAATATTTTGTTGCCTATTTTGTGCTTATTGATATCTAATCTTGCATATTTAGATAATAAGTATTATTTCAATTAGGATTTATTCCTTTTTTTTGAAATCTTGGATATCTATTACTTTTCAAACTTGGATAAATTTAGAATTTTCAAAATCTTTTGAATATATCCAAGATATTTAAGATATTGAGAATTTTTCAAGATGTGATCGATTAGGAAAATTTCCTAATCCGCAACCGCACACGTGAAAATAAATCTATCTATCAGGCTTTAGATAGAGTTATTTCCATAGCGGGTATTTCGAATTTTAGGATCGATCTGTCAGGCTTCAGATCGAAACTTAATTCGAAAGATTTAGCGGTTATTTATTTATTTATTTATTTTTTACTTGATTTTAATTTCGAATTTTGATTTAAAAAAATACCAAAAGATTACTCTAGAATAGGTTAATTTCTTTAGTTTAAAATTGCATGTTTAGATAATTGGCATTTTTAATTTCGAATTTCATTAAAAAAATACAAAAAAAATATAATAATATTCACGTCATTAGAAATAGGTCACGTCGTCGCATGACATATAATTTGCATGTTAGATTGCATTAAGCGCATGTCAATTTTTGCACGTCATTACATATAGATTAGTTTTCATTTAAATAAGTGAAAATAAAAATTCCTGCACCTTTGAAACTCTAAGTTAGGATTTATTAAAATTGCCAAATTGAGTATTTTTCTTGAAATTGGTACCGAAAGGGCGTTAGGGTAATCTAGCGTAACCAAGTCCCCGAATTCATAATTTCTGGTTCGTAGAAATAAAATAGTACTCCCGCTATTTTATTTAGGTTTCTAATCAACCTACCTTAAATGATTAGTGGCGACTCCCATTGAAAATATTTGCATGCACATAATTGGACCTAAGTTGCGAATTGGTAGAGTTTGGGAGAACTCGAGCTAGATTAGTTAATTTAATTGATCTAGTAATCCATTAGCCTAAGATCGAAAACACGATTTTTTTTAGGTCGCGACAGATGCTAGAGAATCACATTCATCTATCTTCAAATATTCAAGTTGAGATATCGAGTTATTGCTATCAGGGTCGTCTGGAGGAATGTTTAGTCCTGTGAGTTTAGGACAATTCCAAATGCTCAAATGTTTAAGTGTGTGCATCTTGCTTGGAATCTTTTCTAAACTCATGCAATCCCTCAATTCCATCCTTTCGAGGGTGTAGGGCAGCTCTATCTCTCCTTTTTCAGCCACAAAAGATGTGAATTGAGGACAACTATCAATGACTACACCTTGAAGGCAAGTAAGATTTTGCATTTCATTTTCATCTTGCCACAAGTATGTTAGCTTGTCACATTGTCCTATATGAAGCTCCTTTAGCTTGACCAAGCAACTCATATATCCATGATCAAAGCAAACAAGTTCTGCAAGATTCCTAATTTTGAAAATGGTTAAAGAAGTTAGGTTTACAAAACTCTTTAAGATCTCCTCGTTACAATCTTGAAGGTATAACTCACGGAGAGATGGAACACAAATCACACTGGTTGAGTTCTTCAAATGCGGGCATGAATGAATTTCAAGCTTTGTGAGACGATCAAGTTGACGAGGTAATGTCCCGACCAATGAAAGACAACTCCGGACAACAAGATGCTGAAGACAAGAGAATGGCACTTCTTCATCTGGGCCCTCAGCATGCCAATCCTTCCATTCCCACATCTCTTCAAACTTCAAAGTTGTTAAGGATGAAAAAGGCCTTTTACCTCCGTAAAATTCAGAGCTTATCATGCTTACAGCATTTAAACCTTCAAGAGATAATTCTCTAAGTGAAGGTAGCTGTCCAAGTGATGGCAGCAATGTAACTTTAGGACAACCACGCAAGCACAAAGACACCATTTTAGAATAGGATGGATCATCTAACCATGATGGGAATATTGCACCACCGTAGTCGGAAATAGTGAGATTTTCAAGATTAGTGTGAGGTCGAAGAGAGCGAAGCACTAGTTCTTCGTGCTTATCATTTCGGATGTTTCCAAAATTGTCACCCCAATGCAAGAATAATTTGTTAAGGCCTTGCTTTCCATTTAAATAAGCATCACTTGCATCTCTATCTTCTTTCACTTTTTGCAATTCTGATATGAACAATTCTCCTTGAAGATGTGACAAGTTCTTTAACTCCTTTATCTGTGATCCTTTCTTTGGCCCTACCATAAACTTGGACAAGATAGTAAGATTCTTCAATTTACTGATACCCAATGGCATCTCTTTTAGACTTTTTGTATCTCTAATGTCAAGAAACTGTAAGTTGACCATTTTTGTAATCCCTAGAGGCAACATACAAAGCTTGCGACAACCTCTTAAGATTAAAGCTTGTAATTTGCACAAGGCAACAATTGACTTCGGTAGCCTTTCAATATCTGTGTACGAGAAATTGAGATATCGAAGATGTTTTAAATCGCCAAGACAATTCGGTACCTCTATGATGGAACAATGAGATAATGAGAACACCTTCAAGTATTTCAATTTTATTAGCAAGTCATGTAGCACTTTATTGGAAATGTGGAATTTGTCTTTCCAACTAAATCTATCATGTAGTAGCATTAAACTTCTTAGTACCTTCATGTGTTTGTATTTTCTCAAGCTTTTTGATGTAACAAATAGTGTCGAGATGAATGATGCATACCGAACTTTTTCAAGAGATGCATCATCTTGATCAGTTGCCAGCAAAGACTCCTCTGAGCTAAAGCATGTTCCGCCCGCAATTGACTTAGCTAGATCATTCAGAAGATCATGCATTGAAAACTTAGATGCATCTACCCTTGATTGTTGAAGAAATGATCTAGACACTAATTGATCGAAGTAATCCCGTCCCAATCTCAAGATATCGTCATTTGCTTTTTGTCCATCTAAAAAACCCTCTGCTATCCATAAGAGTATCAGCTCATCCTTTTCAATTTTGTAATCCTTGGGAAACACCGCACAATAAGCAAAACATCTCTTCAAGCAAGAAGGAAGATGGACATAGCTCAATTTCAAAATTGGGAGAACCTCATCTTTTTTTCCCTTCGGAAGATCCCATATTCTGTTATTCAATATGGCTTTCCACTTATCCGGATTCCTTTCATTAGATAGGGCACCACCCAACATCTTCGCTGCCAAAGGTAAGCCTTTACATTTTTCAGCTAATTCCTTGCCTATTGCTTCAAGATATGGGTGGCTCTCAAAATTTGTTGCTCCAAGAGCATGAAAGGCTAATAAGCTTATACAATTATCAAGGGACAGCTCCTCCAAATGATACGGCGAAGCTCCTCTTATGGAAACAACGGGAAGGTTGCGAGTCGTGATGATGATCTTGCTTGCCTTAGCCCCCGCTTCAAATGGCTTTAAGAAGTTAGTCCATTTTTCGTAGTTCTCATTCCAAACATCATCTAAAACCACAAGAAACTTCTTTCTAGATAGACTGTCCTTCAACTTAATTTGAAGCCCATCAAGATCTTCGCCCTCACAGGACAATCCGGTGATTGATCGCAAAATAGTCTTCGTTATGTCAAGAACATCAAAAACATTTGAAACAAAAACCCATGCTCTCCTCTCGAAATAGCTTTTCACTCTGGAATCATTGTACAACCGCTGAGCCAAGGCTGTCTTTCCAATACCACCCATCCCAACTATGGGGACTATGCTCAACGTGGCATTAGAATTTTCGACCTCACTAATCAATAGTTTGAGTATCTGTGCTTCTTCCTTCTCCCTACCAAAAAATCGAGGCTCTGGTAGAGAAGAGGTGGGATCCCTTTTGTTGGTTTGGTTGGATCTGTCCACAACATTCTCTCTTAAGCTTAGACGAGCCTTCCGGGTGACAATCGCTTCCAACCTGCCATTGATCTCTTGGACCTTGGTTTCAGACACGAGAGAGCGAGGGATCGGATTTGTGACATTCGAAAAATTTTCCTGCGTTTGTTAATATGTAAGAATTTAGATGCAGTACTTATCGCATGTGGAAATCCTAGTTGAACAATTAACGTGGCGGTAACGGAAGGCCTAAGCTAAATTGTTATGTCCGTAATTTTAGCGAATGGACCTACTAGCAATTAATTATTGAATAATTGCTTATGGCTTGATTTTCTAGAGTGACGATGATAAGAGTATCACCAGGTTAGTTGTTAACGGAGATTGTTATGCTACAAAAATTCTTTTACTGATTTAATGTTAAGTTAGTAATATACTAAATTGGGTATTTTCTTACATTCAGAAAATTTTTCTAATAGTTTAGACGGGTTCAAAGTACTTTCTGAGTTATCAATGCTTAAAACGGACACTGGTTTTTCCTTGTTGTTATACTGATATAGAGGTCGCTTTGGCAATTATTAAATATTTGCTTTGGGAACCATTTGATATAAGCGAATTGTCTCTCATTGGAGCTTGCCACTTCTTCATATTTAATACCAATGGTTCCAATCCATATGCCTTGATGACATTATACTTAGCCAAAGCAAATGACATAGGACATTACATCATCAATTTTTTAACCTTGCCTCATTAAAAGCAAGTGATGAATCATATCCTTACTTGGCCAACGAAGAAGAGGTCCCTCAAATATTTCCTCTCGTGGTTAATACTTGTTAAAATATATCTCAAGTTTGAGTCTGCGTACGAAACCTGATCCAAGATAAATTAAAGAAAAATCTAGAAGTTGAATATACGTGGATATCCACCGTGAAAATCTATATTTCCTGTTCGGTTTTGGAGTCTGGCCAAGGTACAAAAGAAAGGAAAGTGTTGACTAATCCCAGTTTGTTTCTTCTCTTGTAAGTGCGGCCAATTGTGTCAGAGAAAAAAAAAAGGAAAGGAAAGAAAGTCCTAGTTAAAGTCAGGAAAGAGAACAAAAGAAAGGGAAAGTGGGAGCATGGACTTTTGTTGATTGAATCCTATTAGGATTATGTACGTGGAGTTCCCTTTCTTGTATTCTTACTTGTTCACGTCGTCCAGGGAAGAAGTTCACAACACATACGAATATGCTCATGGTCACGGGATGCTTTTAACGAAGAATTGATTCTTGAAGCGTCGTTTCTAAGCGAGTGCTTGGTAGTGGGTTCGTTGGTTTTGTTCATGAAATTACACCAAGAATTTAGGTGTTGAAGTCGATTAAATCTTGTGGTAAGATGTGTGTACAATTCCTTCGTAAGATTAAGATATAAATTTAATGAGGAATTGTGAGGCAAAACATTGCGTGAGTTATTGGATGTAATTATGGATTGGAAAATATTTAAAGTATTTGAGTGACTTGAATGTGGTTATAATCTCCGTTATATTACTTGATCTATGGTGGAATTCGTTATTGCTCTCTCTATGGACATAGATCATTACGATCGAACCACATAAATCTACTGTTCGATTTATTTTTTTGTTCTGTCTATTTTATTATTCGATCGCTTCTGCAACAATTGGTATCAGAGCTAGATTTGGCTGAGTTGAAGTGAATCAATGGCAACAGAAGAAGGAAAAGTGAAAATCAATAGATTTGATGAGAAGAATTTTGGTTTCTAGAAGATGCAGATTGAGGATCATCTATATAAGATGAAACTGCACTTACCCCTATTTGGTGAAAAGCCTGAGACGATGAAGCAATCTGATTGGGAATTGATGGATAGACGAGCTTTGAGTGTTATTTGGCTAACATTGGCACGTAACATTACATTTGGCATAGTGAAAGAGAAGACCACTACAAGTTTAATGAAAGCCCTATCAAACATGTACGAGAAGCTCTCTACGATCAACAAGGTCTATTTGATGCAACATCTGTTTAACTTGAAGGTAAGTGAAAGTGCTTCAGTTGCTGATTATGTCAATGAATTCAATATGATCATTAGTCTATTGAGTTCAGTTGAAATTGAATTTGAAGATGAGGTACATATGTTGATTCTATTATCTTCATTGCCTGATAGTTGGCATACTACTATTACCTCTATTAGTAATTCATCTGGGTCAACAAATTTGACGTTTGACGGTGTTCGAGATTTAATTATGAGTGAGGACATCTATAGAAGATAATCTAGTGAACATATATCTACTACTTTAGTAGGTGAAATTAGAGGAAAAACTAATACACATGTGAGTAGAACAAGTACAAACATGAATAGACGAAGTCAGTCGAGGATTGGTAGTGTTGTTTGTTGGAGTTGTAGCAAGAAGGGATATCTTAGAAGGGATTGCTTTAAGCTAAAAAACGACAAGGATAAGGGAATTAGAGTTGAATCTACGAATAATGTTGCAGCTATAGCTTATGGTAATTCGGATAATGTTGATTATGTCTTATCTGTCACTGATTATTCGTCGTTTGACGGATAGATTATGGATTCTGGTTAATGTTTTCACACTACACCAAATAGGAACTAGTTTACTACTTATCAATGCACGGATAATAGTAAAGTGCAATGAGGAAACAATTCTAAATGCAATGTTATAGGTGTTTGTGATGTTAGAATCATAATGCATGATGGTATTATGTTGACATTGACTGGAGTGAGCTAAGTTCTAGAGTTGAAGAAAAATTTGATTTCCTTGAGTGCCCTAGATTTAGCTGGGTGTCGATATTCTTCATAACGTGGAGTTCTAAAAGTTCTTTGAGGTGGCATGGTGATAATGAAAGGAATCGAGCATAATGGCCTGTATGAACTTCAAGGTGAGACAGTGATGGAATTTGCTGTAGAGATGTTGGATGCATCGGTTCAAGAGTCTAAATTGTGGCATATGCATTTGGGGCACATTAGTGAGAGAAGCCTAATGGTTTTAAGTGAAAGAAATTTGCTATGTGATTATGTTGCTAACGAACTGAATATATACAAGTGTTGTGATTTAAATCAATAGCGGAAAGTGTAGTTCAGTGCGATTGTCAAAGAAACCTTGGATATTGTAGAATTAATTTACTTAGATGTTCGCAAGTTGTCACAATTTCCTTCAAGGAAGAGTGCTAGATTTATGCTAAAAGTTGTGGATGACTACTCGGGGAAGACTTGGGTGTTTGTGCTTAGGCACAAATTTGATACTGTTGTCAGGATTAGACAGTTAAAAGCTTTGATCGAAAAGGAGGCTAGTAAGATAATCAAGCAGGTGCGGACTGACAATAGTATGGAGTTTTACTCGAAACTGTTAAATGAATTTTGCATGAAGGAATGCATTGTAACACACCGCACTAGTGCTAGTGAACCATAACATGTTGCAGAGTTAATAAGCAAAATGTTACTAGAGATGACCCATAAAATACTCTTTAGTGCTAGTATAGCTAGAAGATTTCTGGCAAATGCGCATAGTATAGCTAGCCTTCTAAAGAATAGATCTTCATTGACTCAATTGGAAGTCAGACTCTCGAAGAAGTGTGGTCAAGAAACCCTATTGATTATTTTGTTCTTAGAATATTTGGTTGTCCGTTTTATGTTTGATTACGTGGTGGCAAGCTCGATGGAAGGGTAAGGAAGTGCATGTTACTAAATTATGTACAAGGTGAGTGGGGCTAACGGTTGTGGTGCTGATAATTAAATTCACCTGTTGTCAGTATAGAAGTCACGTTTGACGAGTCTCCAGTACTTCTAAGTAGAAGTGTTAATAGTAGTGTTCATATGGATCTGGACAATATTTAGCTTGAGGTAGAGTTGTAACTAGAAACTTCTGAGATAGTGAGTATTAGCGAAATAATCAACACAAATGGTGTTTGTAGCAAGGTGGAGCCTGTAGAGCCAACAGTTGCCTTAACTGCTAAAATTTACAAGGTGCATATTTGATCTTCTGATAGATATGGATACAATGATGGTTTTGCTTTATCAGCAGTTGAGGTGATTTTGTCGAAAAATCCTTGTAGAGTGGTTAAAGGTGCATGCAAAACTAGTATTCTAATGAGGTCCATAGCTATAGCGAAGTTCAATCGAGGCTTGGACTTGAAAAATGGCCGTGGCTAATGAGCCCATTGGGGGCTATGGGAGAGTAGCAATGAAGTTCGTACAAAGCGATTGTGACTTGACTCAAATGTCGAACCAAAATGGAGATTGTTAAAATATATCTCGAGTTTGAACTCGCATATAAAACCCAACCCAAAATAAATTAAGAAAAAATCTAGAAATTGAATATCCGTGGATATCCACCGTGAAAATCTATACTTCCTATTCGGTTTTGGAGTCTGGCCAAGGTGCAAAAGAAAATGAAAGTCCAAGATTGGACTTTGTTGACTAATCCCACTTTGTTTCTTCTCTTGTACGTTTGGCCAACTGTGTCAGAGAAAAAAAAAAGGAAATGAAATAAAATCCTAATTAAAGTCAGGAAAGAGAACAAAAGAAAGGGAAAGTGGGAGCATTGACTTTTGTTGACTGAATCCTATTAGGAGAATGTACGCGGAGTTCCCTTTCTTGTATTCCTACTTGTTCACGCCGTCCAAGGAAGAAGTCCACAACACATACATATATGCTCTTGGTCACGGGATGCTTTCGTGAAATTACATCAAGAATTTAAGTGTTGAAGTCAATTAAATCTTATCGAAAGATTTGTGTACAAATTTCATCATGAAATTGAGAGATTATTTTGTGAAAAATTATGGAGCAAAATACTGTGTGAGTTATTGAGTGTAATTGGGGTTTGAAAAACACTTAGAATATTTAAGTGACTCAAGTTTGACTGTAATCTCCATTGTGTCACTTAATCTATAGTGGAATTCGTTGTTGTTGTGCCCGTGAACTTAGGTCACTACGACCGAATCACGTAAATTTAGTGTTCAATTTACTTTCTTGTTCTGTCTATTTTATTGTTCGATCACTTCGCTTCCGCAACAATACTATCGAGTCAATTGCACCCTAGTTATTAGCATAGAGGCCACATGAACTCATTTCATAGGAACAACTTGCCTCTCTACCTTTAGGCTTCGTACCGTAACCATGGTTAAACAATTTCCTCCCTTCATTTCTTGTGTGGCCAGGTGAATAAATTGGAAGAGAACTCTCAAAGAGATACCACACTTCACTCACCTCACCAATCAACTTTCCACTTCCCTTCAACTTTTGCTTTCAACTTCCTAGGAGACATTCTCTTCTTGTTTCGTTCGTCTTCAATAACCCAAGAAAATGCAACGGCTCTACTCATGTTTCTAAAGTTTCTATCTCGATCTTTCGAGTAGGATAAGGTACCGCCGACTTTCATTACTTTCCATCAACGATTTTATCACTTGTAAATCAAATGCTGTTAATTTTCGATTTCATCTATTTTGATTAAAGGTGACCAAAGCTTTAAATCGCTCAATTTTCTCAAGGTAAGTGAAAACTCTAGAGACTAAGTTAGGTTATTCTACTTAAAAATCCTGGCTTGGTTGTATGATGATTGAGATTTAAGTTTGAATTCGAATGCTATGTGAAAAAAGTTCTCATGATCGGGTGTTGAAAGATTGGGTTTGTTTGACTTGATTTGATAAGTTCTTGCATGTTTTTGAGGCATTTTAGTGTATTCCATAAGAATCAATAGCATATTTGATGGAGAAAGTATGAAAATGGAGGAGTTGTCAAATCAAAATTGTTGAAAACAAGTTAAAGGAACTTTTCTGAAGGTATCAGGTCATAATAATGAAGTTGTTGATTTCCGTGGAAAGTTGCCGAATTCAGCAAGAAGTTACTGATTTTCTGAGTTACCGAATTTTAGAGTTGCCAAAAAATATAAATAAATAAAAATATTGTAACAATAATTACTTTCTGTTTTTGATTTCTGGTCTTTGTATGTTGTCCATTCCAAGGTGTACATAAGAATATTATTGTCTATATGAGAATGAACAAGAGGTATGTAGGTTTTATTACATGTGTAAGTAATATATGAAAAGTCACGGTGTTCACTTTTGAATCAAACTATGTAAGAATCTCATGTTGATTTTTGGACATATTTATGTGTATGAGAAATGCAAATAATGATATGAAAATGTTCCGTCATCTACAAGATCGTAGCAACGATGCCTCAGTGTTAAGATGACTACGAATCGGGATGTCCCGTCGGATATTACGGGATGCCTCAGAGTTGAAATGCCCCGTGAGTAGGGAAGACTCGCAAATTGGGATGTGATGAAATAATGAATATGATGTATATACACATTCACAACGATAAGGGATTAGGTGATATTGATGCATCATGATATGATATGATATAATATGTCATAATTAGATACAACGTGTGTAGCGCTTGGCGTACCTGGGGCATAAGAGGATTCAACCTAGAGGATTTATGTTGGCCAAAGCAAGAGAACTTCCAATTCACCCACCCCGACTTAGCCTGAGTAGCTTTGATCACGAACTCATCGAGCAAGTCTTCCATGTCATAGGCCAAGTCCCTAACATCATCCAGCCACTGCTTCACTAGACGGTTACCATCGAGTTGCCTATCCTCTGCATCAGCCAGCACCGCATCGATTGTGACCAGCGTCTCCTTCCACTCCTCAAGTGAGGCAATGCTGATTCCTTCCCGCTGCGCATAGCCTAATGCTAGAGAAGCCAACTTGTCAAACAGGACCTGAAAGAAGGAAGCCAAGAAGGAACCCGTAACTATCTCTCCTATGGCCATGGGTGAATCAGTCAATGTTGTGAACCACAAAGGTGTTAAGATGAAGCAAAGATAAAATGAGCTAATGGAGAGAAACAACTATGAAGCGTAGGAAGACCAAGACGTTCATGGACAAAAAATATTAAAGAAAGACTATGAAGCGTAGGAAAACCAAGACGTTCAAGGACAAAAAATATTAAAGAAAGACCAAGACTTTCCACAAGTGCTTGTTCTTCAATTGCTCTCCTTAATCTTCAAATCAAGACCTTTGGCTGTCGGACCTTTACTTTTGGCCATCCAAAACAGAGTCTTCGCATGACCAACTTAGGTGCACGCATATTTTCGTCGAAAGTGTTATCACCCATGACTGTTTCGTTGGCTTTTTTAGCATCAGTAAATTCTCAGTATCTTTATGATTCTAATGTCTTTTATTTTTTGCTTTATTGGTCCGTGTACGCTTTTATGTGATAGTTACAGTGCTAAAATTTTGCAGCAAGATGGGTGGCAATAATCCGCTGAAGGATGCTAAGGTAGTAGCTGGTAAGGTAGCAGTTGATGACCCGGAATCGCTTAATAGGAGATTCCTGGTCCTTTGAGCATGATTTTCCTGTTCATCATTGTGTTGCCTAAAATATAATTCGTGTCATTTTCACTAGATTTTACATTGTGAGTTCGTGATTTGTGACTATTTACCATAAATGGATTAGTCGGTCTGCTGACCCTTTTTCTTTTTTTATGATGAATGAGGTTGACGCAGTTATTAGGATTGGCCAATAAGCATCTCCATGCAACTTGCACCGACTAAAATAAATGATTTGAAACCTAAGATATTGATAATACACCCAACGACGACATTTTTTGTGGTGGATCTACAAGTCATCAAAGACGGCTAACTTTGTCTTTTCAATAAGAAAAATAGAAGCACGGCCTTTCAGCTAAACAAGAAAAAGGGTCAGCCACACCAATTAATTCATTAAGCAAGTTGCTTTGGGCTAATTTTTTCTGTTCAAAGGACGACGATTTTCCTGTCAAGTGGTTCACTATCATCAACTACCGTTATATTTTGACGGTTCGCCCATGATGAGGTGTGTTTGAGATGCACTTTTTGAAGAGATATGAGTGGTTGTCTTTTAAGGAAAATTAAAATAACTTCATGAATAGACAAAAACTAAAATACAAAAAAGAACGTACAAGAAACGAACATTCTCCTCTCTATTAGAATAACACACAAATGGTTTCCATTATTACTTTGAGAAGACAATCGACATTAATGCTGTGGAACAAGAATAATTTCCTTGTGATTATATTTATATCATTGTGAAGTTGTGGAGATTCATCCATTACTCATTGGTGATTCAATCTATATTCCTGGGTAATTCTTTTAATGTGCATAGAAAGGTTAGTCAATTTCTTGCGTGACTTTTTCCCTACAACTATCTTAGCACCCTTCAGTAGATCATTGCTCCTCATCTTGCTTTGAAGCACTATAATCATAAGGATACTGAGACTATACGGATGCAGAAAAAGGCAACAAAAACACTCACAAGCAACAAATTTTTTACGAAAATAGTCGTGCATTCGAAGTTGGTCAATGGAAAAAACATCACGTTTCATTTTCTGTTTTGGATGGCCACAAGAAAAGGTCTTCTCTTTCAAATGACAGCCAAAAGTCTTGATTGGAGAAAAAGGAGAACAATTGGTTTATCTAACTCAAGGACATAATGTGCATAAAAACATTTGCTCTTTGGTCTAACCCAAACTGCGTGTCGTAATAATATACTCAAATAAAATACTTTTCATACTGGATATCATGTACTTTTTTGTCTAGAAAGTGAAGCAAATGTGAAAAAGAGCTGATGGGAACGTGACTTGAGTAAGATCCAGGAAGACCAAGACTTTCCGGGATGCAAATGGCTCTGTCGCTTCACTTTTCACATCCCTTCTCTTCCATCCCTATGTGAATGTCTCTTTTTTCATTAATAGTAGAAATTCGATGTGTTACATGTCTTTCTTAATTTTGACAATGCTAGAAAAAAGTTTGAGAAGAAAGCCAAGAAGGAACGAAAAACATCTCTCAAATGGCCATGGGTGAATCAGTCACCATAGAGAACAACTTGAGTTACGGTGAAGAAGACATTGGGGAGAGAAAACTATAAAAGTCCAGGGAGACCAAGACTTTCACCTATCAGGAAGACCAAGACTATCAAAGATAAACATCAGAGGCTAGAGAAATCAATTTAAAATACATTTTGTCCACAAGTGCTTGTTTCATAATATTTTGAGAATACTCCCGAAGACTTTACTGGATGTCGTGTGCTCTTTTGCCGGGAAAGTGAAGCAAAAGTGGAGAATTTCCACGCGTGACGTGTGAAGCAAAAGTGAAGCAGCTTAAGAAAAACTGGAAAGAAACTTCAATCAATTCCAGAAAGAACAAGACTTTTGCATGAGGAAATTGACTCGGTTGCTTCACTTTTCACATCCCTCTACCATCCCTATCTGGACGTCTCTTTTTCCAATGCTAGTAGAATTTCCACGCGTTACATATAATTAACAATACTACTTATGTTCAACTCTTTTCATGTTTAATCATATTGGGGTTTTTCATTCATTAAACCCTATTGTACGTGTCGATTAGAGTTATGTCTAGGTTTTCATTTATGTTTACAAGTTAAATTTTAATAAAATAAAAAAAAGGCAAAATAAGAAACGAAAAAAAAAAGCAAAAAACTGAAAAAGAAAAGAAAAAGGCAGGAATGGGGCGATAGAGAGAGCGTCACCAATCCCACGGTCACTGCCACACCGTGGTTGTCAGCACCACCGCTAGGACAACTTGCTCCAATGCCGCCACCTCTGTCGCAGCTGGTGCTGCGAGCTGGACTAACCATCACAGCCAACCACCTTTAGTTAGCCAACTACTAACCTAACTTAATCTAAAGGGGGATTCACAGCATAAAGGATGAATTCTAGGATTAACAATTTCCCAGGTGCACTGTGAAACATTGGGTTCTACGTGGAGCCTACATCATACAATGGTCGATTTGAGCCGAGCTCGCGTGCTCTTGGTTCATTCAATATCATTCTGTGTCTACGACTTTATTAGTGGGTGCCGCCGTAAAAAATGGGTTTAGGCCCGAGAGAACCAATTCTGATTTCTTACGCCCATGAAGTCCGCAAATGAAGCCCAACAGACTAACTTCCTCCAACTGATTTATAATTGTTGTAGCTAGCTTTACAAGGAAAGTGGAATAGTTAAAAGAGAGAAAGAAAATCAAGAAAACTAGAAAAGAGAAGTGACCGAGGAGAGAGAGTTATAGTTTAAGCTTGCCGCCCCGCCGGACACATGTTACGCGTCGGCTTAACATCATTGCAAAGCGCTCAATAAGAATCAAAGACTTGAATTTATCCAATTGAAGAAATTTTCTTGGATAAGCTATAATTTCAATTCTTTGGCTTTTAGGTTGCTCGGTAGATTGTAAAGGTTGTCGATCTTTGAAATCATGTTGTAATGAAACTTAAAGTGTCGTGGAACGGTGGGATTTTATGGAAGTAAACTTGGGGTTACTATTTGGTCAAGTTTATTGCGCACTGTTGGAACCAGATTTGTGTCGGGTTAACAATACAACTTAGAGATAGGTGACTAGGTTTTTTGGGAACTATGAAGAATATTTGTAAAATATAACAAGTTAAACTTCAAATAGCAGCACATACAGACTATGAAAATCAAGTGTGCATGTTTCTAATGAATAGGTGGTGATGCTAATGAATAGGTAATGCTAATTGTGAAGAGATAAAAGATATCGCAAGCAGATATGTAGAGGTTAGGCATTATCTCCAAACTTATGTCCACTCTTAAAACTAACGGCTACAATGAGGTTGGAATCCACTAGTAATCTTCAAGAAAAGTTACAATAGCAAGTATCGCATTTCCAATAAATCACACCATCATGACTTACGTACTGCTATCACACTTGTACACTTGCTCTTATATCTGATTACAAACATTGGCACCACACAAACATTGACATCAAGAATACACAACACCTAACAACAAAAACAAAGCAAAGAAGAACACTCAAAGCGCATGACTTGTTTTGTTCATTTCCACCCAACATAATTACTTCTCTTTGACTCAATATATAGCCATCGATCCTCAGATGACCGTTCCCCATTGAAATCCTCAATTAGCCATTGGTTCTACCAATAACAAAATTAAAATGTCGCTCATAATAGTCAAAACGGCTCTCTAACATCGGCAACATCTCTTTGACAATGGTAATCTCCTTAAACAATGTCATTGTACTTTTGTCAGAGTTTGTCCCTTGTGCATAAATGCCATAACTACTCTTGATCAACTCAAGTGCTCTTTTTCGGATTCCAAACCTTGAAAATAACCATTAGACACTAGATTGAGGTTGGAAAGAGGATGCCACAATCTATTGCTCTTGTTGACAATTTGTTGCTCCTAATAACGATGCCGATATTTCTTTTGGTCCTTCCAAGTATATTGGCAATTTCGATTTTACCAAGCTATTCAGCTTCACCCAATCTTGGTACCCTTAAAACATTATAAACATCCCCGTTCTTCTCTACTTGTTCGCCCTCAATTATGGTTTTCCTGATGCTCACCTTATCTAAAGATCATTCCAACTTGAGATATCTTTAGCACCCAATATCCTGTTCACCTCAGTTATCGGCAGCGATTCCTCAATATCAATAGAGCACTTCTCAAATTAGAATCTCTTGATGCTCATTATGACATCATCCGTATATTGGCTTGTGCATATATTACCTAATAATACTCAACCAATATACACATTAGTAGCCTCTGATTTTCTTTGTCATCGTCAATATAACATTGGGGATTAGCCCAACAATCTCCCCCTTTTTTATTATGACAAAAAAAAAATCTGAATATGCATATGTTTTACCACGCAATAAAAGATATTGAATTTTGTACATGTGAAAAGTAAAACACATTTGCTTATCTTGCCAAAAAATAGGAATTTGGATCATGGCATAATAAGCACACAATACAATCTTCAAATATCAAAATATTCAATGAATATAATCAAGAGATAGCAAGTAGAATCAATATTACTAAGAATAAGAATTATTAATAATAGCTCATGCTTCTACAAGTTAATCATATGAGTTGCAAATAGGAATGAAATTCATCAAGTGAACTAATACTCCCTCGAACACATATGCATATTTATCAAACATCTCCCCCTTTTTATCACAATCAAAAAGGAGTTAACATGCAATTCAACTCATTTTCGCACAAGTTCACTACAAATATTAGGCATGAAACATAATTTCAAACAACCTATCTGACATGCACATGTGAACAGAAAAAATGTGCAATAAAGCTTGAATTGGATAGATCAAACATCTTATGCATTGACAAATACATACATCAAGGAACATAGATGCATACAATTGTTATTATAATAGAGAAAATATAATCATTATTCGCACATATAAAGAACAGTCATCTCAATCATCAATATCAGTAAGAGATTTATCTAATGATAAAAGGTAAGTGATATAGAAGAAATATCGAATAAGAATTGTACAAGTACAATAACTTTCGTATGGTGCTCACTTGAGAGCCACAACTTTTTTTTCGCTCACTTAAGCACCACATTAGAGTAAAATCAATCATTTGGTGCCACTTCTCGCAAATTGTCCTACATGAATTTTTTGTATTTTTTTTGTAAATTGTTTTTTATTATTTTTTAAATTTTTAATTTTTCCTTTTTCTCTTTCTTTTTGTTTTGTTCGCCAGCCGTAAAGGCCTTATCCTCTACGGCAGACCTATGAAAGCCCTAGGCAAGGCCATCGCTAGTTGCAGGCGAAGGCCTTCACGGCGAGGCCACCATGGCCATAGGCTAGTAGGCCATGGCTGCCGCTATGCTCGCAGCCAGCGAGACCCTGATAGCCATGGGGCCCTCGCCTAGGGCTATTGTGCCCTCGCCAAATCTGGGCAAGGCCGGCGATAGATTTTCCAGCAAGGAAATTATCGATGGCCCTTAAGTGATTGATTTTTTAAATTTGTGGTCATTAAGTGATCAATTTTTCAAATTTGTGGCACTCAAGTAAATAAAAAAAATTACAAAAATTATCTACGTAAGTGCTAACAGTACCACGTAGGACGACTGTCAACCACATTTATAACATTCTAAATTTCGACCTATTTTTGAGATTTATAAACGTGTACTTCGTCAGTATGCTTATAGTAAAATCTTACCCGGAACTAATCACTCTTGAATTAATTTTAAATTAGAGATTTCGCTAAAATCGCAGTCGATCAAATTTAGTTGTTATTTAGAGCTCGAACTTTGGTGTTGAATTTCTCGAAGCTTCGTGACGAATTTAATTGGACGATGTCGATATTATTGTGGGCAGTGTCAATATTGCAGGGGATTAGTGAACAGTAAAATTTGGACTGGGTGCGAATTTGAACTAGTAGACCTTCCTCGTAGTGTATTTTATTTCGTATATTTTTTGGCCTCAATCCTAATTTAAATTAAGATTTTTTGTGGATCATCAAATTAATTTTGGGTTTGAACGAGGACCATTAGATTGTACTCGAGTGTATTTGACTGTTGCCTCTCTCTCTCTCTCTCTCTCTCTCTCTCTCTCTCTCTCTCTCTCACGTTCCGTCCCCCCTGCCGCTTATTCATTCCCCCTTCTCCATGCAACGTTCCCTCTCTCTCTCTCTCTCTCTCTCTCTCTCTTCTTCTTCTTCTTCTTCTTCTTCTTCTTCTTCTTACTTCTTTCTTTCCTTTTCATCTTCTCTTTTTCTTCTTCCTTTCCCTTCCCCTGCCGCTACTTCTATTCCCTCTCTTGCTACTCATTGCCAATCGCCACTCACCGTCCACCTTGCTCCGCCGCTCGCTCAATCAGCCACCACTCCTGTCATCACCACCGAGCCACTGGATGTCGTCACCGCCGTCAACTCACTCACCCAGCAACTCACAACTCACCGGGCTAAGCTCGTCGCTGCTTAACTCGCCCAGCTTGCATGGCTGAGCTCATCACCGCCATTAGCCTTAGACCGCTGCTCATCGCTACCGCCACGTGCCTACTCGTTGCCACCCCGAGCCCAGCTCGCTAGCCCGCCAGTAGTTCATCGTCGCTGCCGCAAGTCTCGCCTAGTAGCTCGCCGCTGCAAGCCCCGCTTGCCAACTTGCCAGTTGCTCGCTCGCTGAGCTCATCATCGCCACCCCCCTCCCAATCGCTTGCCTCTGTCACGACCGCCCGTCACCGCTGCCTTGGTCGGACTACTCATTCCTTGGCTGAGTCCATCGCCACCATCGCCGCTGCCGCCGTTGTCGTCACCATCCGGCCGCCAGCCCTAGCTCGTTGGTCGAGCAGCCCAACCGCTCGCCCAACCGTGACCGAGCCTATTGCCCGTGTGCCCAACCGCCACCTAAGCCGTGGCCGGACAACCCAGGCCGCTACCTAGGCCATGGCCGAGTCACCCAGCCGTGGCTGAGCACCGTGCCTAGCGACACAGCCATGGTCGAGCACTTTGCCAGCCACTGTGCTCATCGCGCCCTCGCCCGCAATGAGCCGGCACTATTCCCCCGGACTATTTTGGGCCCCTTGCTGGTTTTCCCTAAGCCAAACTTAGGTAAGTAACTCCCTAAACCTTATCTAGTGCTTTGGGTATTATTAGACTTGTTTTATGGGTTAATTAGTATCGATTTAGTGGCTAATTGGTGGATTAAATTGTGGTGATTGGGTGGCTTAATTAGTAGCTAAATTATGTGGGTTCAATGATGGATTGTCGTGGCATTTGTGGGTGAAAATGATGTTTGATTGTGCCGACTCGAATGTTGGATTGATGAGCTAGTGTGGTATTTTGTGATTTGAATTTGATTAATACGACGTATTAGTATGGTGAATTGTGTTGTGGTGTATGTGCATGAGAAATGTCTTGAGGCGTGGTTAAGTGGGACTAAGCCTGGATTGATCAGAGGGCTGCCAGCCTGAGGCGTGGTTACACGGGTGTAGCTAGAAAGGTAAGAAATGATTTGAGGCGTGGTTACGCGGGTCAAGAGAAATGACCTGAGGCGTGGTTACATGGGACTGAGTTCGAATTGATCGGAGGGCTGCCAACCTGAGACGTGGTTACATGAGTGTGGCTAGAAAAGCAAGAAATGACCTGAGGTGTGGTTATGTGAATCGAGAAAAATGTCTTGAGGCGTAATTACGCGGGTCGAGAGAAATGTCCTAAGGCATGGTTACGCGGGACTGAGCCAGGATTGATTGGAGACCTGAGCCTGATGCATGTTGACATGGGCTGTGAGAATGGACTTGAGGCGTATTGACGCGGGTCGTGGAAAGTTGCTCGGCCACGCATACGAAATGTGTTTGGTTGAATTGGGTGATTATACGTGATTATGGTGCTTGGGTGTTTATGTTACGCTCTTGAGTTATTATTGCATTATAGTGGTTTAACTAATATGCAGAGTTGGCACAAGTTTAAGGGTAAGGTAAGTATGTTTGTATGGATACTAATGTGTTGGCTATGAGATCGCATGCTAGACTCATCTGGGTATGCATTGGCCTAGGTAAGGCTTAGGTCGTCTACTTGTTGAGATTTATTCTCATTGTTATAGTGCAAACCTTTTCAGATCCCTGTCCTTTAGCATGTCGCCAACTAGGTGTTTTAGGGTCCCCATGCATACGGTGCATGAGGAGATCGAATATCTAGTAGGCCATGATCTGACTTACATTAGGCACCTTACTACAATTTGGGTAGATGAGGGTTTAGAGGACCTGCAACGCCATACTTATTTGGCTTGGTATCATCGTGTTGGGTTGGAGACTACTGGGCCAATCCATGATTTTGAGGGGCTACAGCATGGTAGTAAGGATGCAGTGAATTGAAAGCCCTGGGACAAGTATGCTCCCGATGGCGAGGTGACGGACCCCGACGATTCACCAGAGAACCTTGGCCCAGAACCCGAGCCCGAGCCCAAGGAGGAGCCTATGGAGCCTGAGCCAGAGGAGGAGCCTATGAAGCCTGAGCCCAAGGAGGAGCCTATAGTATTCGAGCACAAGGACGAACCGATTGAGATCAACTCCAATACTGAGTCGAAGTCTTCAGGGTCTGATTCGGATTGGGCACCGTAAGAGGTATTGGGTGCTAGGGCCTAAAAGTATTTTGGTAGAGCCCTTTTTGGTGTATTCCGTAGTTTACCCTGCTACATGTCCCTTTTTGATGATGAAGATGGATACTAACCTAGAAACCTAATGTATGAATTTTATAATCTCAAGCTAATGATATGGGCATATTGATTTTGTACAAGTACTACCCTTTTGTCATTGTTTATTGCCTAGGTTGTTTGATTTCCATTTCTGCTTGCGTTGGTCTTCATGTGTTTCGTTTAGGTTGATGACGCGTCCTGGGACGTTGCATTCAATACGACCGCAGTAGGGGTGTTGCGAGCCCATTGGGGTTTGGGGCGTGATAGCCCCCCGTTGATTTGGTATCAGAGTAAGATTAGCTCGATCCAAGTTGATTGAAACCTGGAATGATAATGAGCGATGACTTTAGGGTAACCAGTTAGGGAGACTCGTGTGCCATGCATACCCCAGACTACATGATTGTGGTTGCTAAGTGGTTTTATGCAATAGTATGTGAGGTGCAGGTGCGTCAGGACTTGAGGTAAGTGCATGAACTCTGTTAGTTATAATTAGGTGTTGTTTGTGATTGGCTGCTTACTTAGCGAATAGTTGTTGTGATTTATTGCCTAGGGTTTTAGACTGGTATAGTTAGCCTAGGTCTCTAATTCTTGCGTTGAATTATAGCAGGTAGGCGAGCGTGAGATCCCGTGAGAATGAGTACCCAAAGAAGAGGTAGAAGTCGAGGTCGAGGTCGCGTGGCCTTGTAAGCTGGAGTTATGGAGAATCCATAGGTGGATGGAATTATAAGGGCACTACAAGAAGTTAGAATTTTAATGGGTAGACAGACTAAAGAGCGAAATGCTACTGTTGCTAAGGCTGCTGTTGTCGTCACCAACGAAGCCAATGGGAATAATGGAAACAATGGGAACTACGGGGATGGTAGGCACCCTGCTTAGGGCCAAGTGCAGGCAAACAGGCTAAGGTCAAAGCTGGTTGAGCAATTTTTGAAGCTGAAACCTTCGAGGTTTGATGGTAGAGGTAATACTACGGCCGTACCTCGATGGGTAGAAGAGTTGGAGAAAACTTTCAAGGTGTCGGGATGCACTGAAGAGGAGAAAGTAATCATGGCAGTCTACCAGTTTCAGGAAAATGCAAGCGATTAGTGGAGAGCCACCAGAGGTCAAGTGTTTCCTGCTGGTATTGCCCTGACTTGGACTCTTTTTACCGAGACCTTCAATGGCAAGTATTTCTCGAAAAGTGCCCGAGAGCATAAATTGGCTGAATTCGTGAGATTTCGCCAGGGTCAGTTATCGGTGGATCAGTATGAAGCCAAGTTCGTAAGGCTGCCCAAGTTTACCCCAAGAATGATAGAGGACCCAATGGACAAAGCCAAGAGGTTCCGAAATGAACTGAAGTCAAACCTCCGCTGTTAGATGATCTCACTGAACTTGAGAGGCTATCATGAGATTTACGACCGGGCTCAGGCAATTGAGCGTGATTTGATGGATCGAGCCGTCGCCTCTAGATCACGATAGGCCCTCGCTTAGGATAACCGTTGTTTTGGGAAGAGACCTATAATGGGAAATAATCATTTTGTTCTCTTCGTTTAAAGAAATATTGGGAAGCTGAACCGCTTTTAGAACACCTCATGTCGATTATAGAGAGGGAGACATAAGAATAGACTTTGCTCGAATAGGGGCGGAGCAAATTTTAGATGAAGGACTGCCCTAATAATAGGCAGGCTAGGTTGCCTGCACTACTGCCACTGCCACCCCGGAATGGAAGTCAATTCGGAGCTATCCAACCGGCTAATCAGAATAGGCCACCGGCCCAAGGACGAGTGTATGCAATAGCGAGGAAGGAAGCTGAGGACGCACTTGGCATGGTCACAGGTACAGTCTCTCTCTGTAATCATGTTGCATATGCTTTATTTGATCTATGGGCGTTGCATTCATTTATATCTGAGCAATTCGTTAGATTGTCTGGAATTGAGCTGAAACCGCTTGAAGTTATGCTGTGTGTGACTACTCTATTGAATGATAAAGTGCTGATTGTATTTGGATGCCCTGATTGTAAGATAGTGATTGGTGATAGGGAAGAAAGGATAGATTTGGCGGTTTTAGCTATGTATGACTTTGATGTGATTGTTGGTATGGACTGGGTAATTAAACAGAAAGCTGTAACGGATTGTAGTAACAGGATGATCCAATTTAATCCGGTTGGACATCCTAGATTCGAGTTTGTGGGAAACCGAAGATGAACCTTGATCCCTTGGATTTCGTCACTTGAGGTGACTAAGCTGTTAAACGAAGGGTGTCAAGGATTTCTGGCGAATGTAGTTGATTCGACAGTTAGAGAGCCGAGGCTAGAAGACATAACCGTGGTGTGCAATTTCCCTGATGTCTTTCATCAAGAATTGCCAAGATTGTCACCTGATAGAGAAGTAGAGTTTGTAGTCGAGTTGGCCCCTGATACGAAACCAATCTCAAAAGCACCATATAGGATGTCGTTGTCAGAGTTAATGGAATTAAAGGTTCAAATGCAGAAGTTATTGGATAAGGGCTTTATTTGCCCGTGTGCGTCTCCATGGGGAGCGCTAGTATTATTCGTGAGAAAGAATGATAGGTCTTTGAGGTTATGCATCGACTACAGACAGTTAAATTAGGTGACCATTAAAAATAAGTACCCACTACCAAGGAAAGATGACATGCTTAATCAGCTGCAAGGAGTATCAATATTTTCTAAGAATGACTTAAGGATGGGTTATCACCAATTGAAGATTAAGAAAGAGGACGTACCGAAGATGGCATTCAGAACAAGACATGGGCATTACGAGTTTACTGTGATGCCGTTTGGATTGACTAACACCCCTGCAATCTTTATGGATTTGATGAATAGGGTATTCAAAGAATTTCTGGATCAGATTGTAATCGTGTTCATAGACGATATCCTGGTATATTCGAAGAGTTTCGCCGAGCACGAGTTATACTTAGAAAGAGTTCTACGAACCTTAAGGGAACATGCACTCTACGCTAAGTTTAGTAAGTGCAAATTCTAGCTTCATCGCGTACCGTTCTTAGAACATGTGGTATCCAGGGAAGGAATTGCAGTAGATCCGACAAAGATTGAAGTCGTCAGTAACTAGCCGAGATCGACAATAGTAATCGAGGTTCGTAGCTTCTTAGGTCTAGCAGGTTATTACAGACACTCCGTGAAAAGGTTTTTGGCATTAGCGACACCGTTGATGCGGTTACTAAAGAAGGAGATGAGGTTTGAATGGATGGATAAGTGTGAAATGAGCTTCTAAGAGTTAAAGCAGAGATTGACGACAGCGCCAGTGTTGATAATCCCATTAGGTCCGAAAGGATATGAGATCTACAGTGATGTATCGCTAAGAGAAAAAGAGGATTGGGATGCGTGCTAATGCAACACGAAAGAGTAGTGGCATACGCATCGCGACAATTGAGACCGCATGAGTTGAATTGTCTGACACATGACTTGGAATTGATCGCGATTATCTTCGTTCTTAAGATTTGGAGACACTACTTGTGTGAGAAGAAATTTCAAATTTATACGGACCATTAAAGTTTAAGGTACTTATTCTCGTAAAGGAATTGAACATGAGATAGCGTCGTTGGATGGAACTCCTTAAGGACTATGACTGCGATATTCTGTATCACCCTAGAAAAGCTAATAAAGTAGCAGATGTACTGAGCCGGAAATTGAGCATTGCACATATGATGGTCAAGGAATGAACTATGTTGGAGGGGGTTCAGGATTCGAAGTTTAAGTTCGAAGTGAGTCATGTCTCTAGTCTACTTGTAGCATTGATGATTGAACCGAAAATCCAGACTAAGATTAAAGCTTTACAATCAACGGACCCGGAGATTCAGAAGGTCCTGAAAATGGATGTCGCAAAAAGGAAATTAGACTTTCAAGTACCCAAGGATGGGATTCTGAAATTCCATGGACGGTTGTGTGTGCCCAATGATGTAGAACTTAAAGATGAGATTTTATCTGAAGCACACCGTAATAATTATAGTATTCACCCGGATAGTACGAAGATGTATCAAAAATTGTGACAGCATTATTGGTGAAACGGCATGAAGGTGGATGTAGCCAAGCACGTAGCCAAGTGTTTAACATGTTAGCAAGTGAAAGCACAATATTGCAAGCCATTCATTTTCTAAATTTTTGCATTTCAATTGTCAAACTTTGACCAAAAGTCAACCCAAAGTCAAAATTTGGTTTTTTACATAAAAAAAATCCCAAAATAGTGTCAATTTCACTTTTGCACAATCAACTTTAAAAAAATTCAAAATTTGACCCATTAATTGACATTTTAGTACATAAGTACTAAAATGCTGACTTTTTCTCAACACTTTGTCCAAAAAAATTCTAAAATTTCAAAACCCCTAAATCAACTGATTTTCAGCTTAACTTCACTTTGGCATCATCAATTTTACAAAAACTGGTTTATAATCAACTTTTCCCCAATTTGTAGAATTTGGTTCAAATCGGCCAAAAATGAAATTACTTCATTTCTAATCATTTTTTAGGATGATTTCCTTCATGACATTTGATCTAGAGGTCGTATTACATTCAATTTTAAAGTCAATTTTAGAATTCCAAGCCAAGAATGAAAACCCACAATTTAGGCCTTAATCAATGATTCTGGTCGGTTCTTCATGATTTGCACAATTGAGACATGAATGAGCCTAATTTTTGATATAAAATTTAAATTTGAATTCAACTTTGGAAGATTCACATGAATTTGAGCCAATTTAATCAATTTAGTGATCCAACGATTGAGAAATCTAAGAGTAATTAATTAGTGCAATTCAATTTGACCCATTCTAGACTAACATCCAATTTGATGAATTGAAGCTCAATTTGGCCAATTGGACTTCAATTAAATCAATTAGTCTAACTTGGCCATGCAATTTAACTCGAAATAAAGAACAATTAGGTCAAACAAGTTAAATTGAATCAATTTGTGCTTGAATTTAAATTTGGTTCAATTCAATTTAATCGAATTCAATATTAATCAGGTCAATTAAACATAATAGGGATTAAATTGTACAAAATTGGAACAAATTGGTTCGAGAATTGAACCGGTTCAACCTGGTCAAAATCGGGTTAAATCGGTCTAATTGGTTCAACCCGGTTTGACCGGAATTGAATCGATCCGATCGAACCGGCCATTTTCTGGTCAAAAAACTAGCGGTCGACGGTCCATTTCGACTAGCCAAGGTCAGCTATGGCATTCTAAAATTTGACCCACTTGGGATTTATTAAATGGATGATTTTATGGACGTGCTTGTAGTTAGATGTCGCCCCAAACTGATCACTCCTAGGATACTAACCGTTAAGAAAAGGCCAATTAGGGATTGAAATTTGCGAGACTAAAGAAACTCAATTGTGAACCGACTTTCGACCATAGAAATTGTCGAGGTGACATTTTGAGCCAATGTAAGCTGATCTAAGGATAGCTAGGGATCAATTCGCCGCTATCATATGAGTGGATCACAGGTGATTCCATTTGACCACGAGATGAATTAACGAATGACCCTGAATCTATACCAAACAATCGCACATGTCGTAACTAGCGATCAATCCTTATGATTACATAACAACCGAGGTCATCATGATTTGAGTAAGCTTAAACGTGGCTTGATTTAGTATCGGTCATGGGTTGAATATGCGAATTTTCCCAAAAGCCACCCGTTAGTCTAAGATATGCTCAAGTTACGTTATTTAAAATTTAATCATTAATTAGAGACCAAGTTGGGCATTGGAAATTTTGAAAGTCACGACAGAATATTTGGACGACGTTTTTATTAGTGTGATCAGCCTCAGAATTATCCAGATCTTTCAGAAAAATTGAATTTCGCCGAGAAATAAAAAATGACCGTTTTACCCTTGGGACTTGTTAAGACCAAGTATAATGGGAGAATGGCATTTTGGTCATTTCACCTTCACTTTAGAAATGACAATTTTTGGACAATTTTGCCTTTGGACTTTTTGTGAAATTCTCATTTTCCCTTGGATATTTTGGAAAAAAATCAATCTCAGCCATCGATCCTAAGATAAGAACGAATCGTGGCCATCGATTGAAAAGTAAAGAGAAGGGCATGATGGTCATTTTGCCAAAAGGTGGTCCAATTATTGGTATTTAGTCATTTTTTCCCTCTCTCTCTCTTGGCAATCTCTCCCTCTCCCCCTCTCCGGCCGATTGCCCTCTCTTCTCTCCCCTTGCTGCATGGCCGACACTTCGGCCACCGTTCACCTCATCACCGCCTCACTGGAACCGCACCATCACCCCTTCACACCGCTGTCTCTCTCTCCCTCTCGGCCGACCCTTCCCCTTACCCTGTGACCATGGCCAGCCGTCGTCGCCGTGCACCCGCCGTGCCGGATAGTCGCCACTTGGTTGTTCCCGACGCCACGGCCTCGCCACACCACCACCTCACTATCTTTCTCCCTCACCCTCTCAATCGATCTCTCTCTCCCTCCCGTGGCCATGATCGTGGCCAAGCAAGCCACCGCCATCGCTGATCATCGCCGTTCGGTTGCTGCCGCAGCCACCACTTGATCGCCGACTCATCACCCACTCTCTCTTACTTGGATGCACATAGGATTCCAAGTAAGTTACAATCTAAACCCTATTTAGGATATCGGGTATTAACGGACTCATTTAGACACGGGTTAGCATAATTTAGAGGCTGATTTGGATGAGGGGCCTTAGGGATGAATTTGTGGTATTTTGGTGGAAAATTAGAGGCCAAATAAGGGCTGAAATTGGTTGGTTTGAATGCTGGAAAATTTCGTTTGACGTGTAGAATGGGCTATTTGATTCGGCTCATAATTGCGTGAAATTGTCGTGTAGTGCCGTGATTGTTGTGCCATGATTTTTGAGATAAGAAATGGCAGTTTGTGTGATGGTTGTATGTTTGTCATATGACTAAATTGTGATGGTCGGATTGGGTGCAATTGAATGCATTTGATTAATGTCCGAATATGTGAACATGTGAGAATTAAGACGTGTGATGTGCTGTGATCACTAAAAAGCCCTAAGGCGTGTTTACGTGATGTACAAATAAACTATGGCGTGTTGGTATGTTCGCATGATCACTTAATCCCAGAGGCGTGTTTATGTGGGAAATTGAACCGGCTTGAGGCGTGTTTACGCTGGTCATGATACGAATGTGAGCCTGAGGCGTGTTTACACGGGCTGAGGAAAGAGAATGAGAATAAGATATGTAATGTGGCAAGTGAAAGTAAGATCGGGCCTAAGGCATGTTTACGCAGGTCGCGATAGGAATGTATAGCCTGAGGCATATTTATGTAGGCTGTGGAAAGAGAATGAGATTGAGGTGTGATGTGTCAAGTAAAAATGAGAACGGACTTGAGGCGTGTTGACGCGGGTCATTGGCAAGTTTAATAAAAATAGTGCGGTGGTGCGTGATTGAGTGTGAATTATGGAATTCGGAAATGTTATATGTTCGACCTTTGTTTTGGGTAGGGAAATGGTTGAGAAAGTGCATGTGATTTGCTATTTGTGAATTTGAGGCTAATGTGCAGGTTGAGCCCAAGTAAGTGCAATTATGTGTATGTTATGTGTGTATTGAATGATATTGTGTTTGGACTTGTCTGGAGGTACGTGATAGCTTAAGTGGGGTTTAAGCTGTTAACTTATTGAGATTTGTTTCATGGTTGTTTAACCAAACCATTTCAGAACCCCGACCTGAACCATGATACATTCGCCACCACCGCCCTAGTGTTTTGGTATACCAATGAACACCGATCATTTAGTTATAGAGTATCAGGTAGACAATAATATGGCTTGGATCAAACATACGATCGTGGTCTGAATAGACATAGGGCAACCCTTTTAGCAAGCCCGCACCTATACCGCCTGGTGTTTCCGGGACGGTTTGGATGATCTTGGCCTTGTTCAAGGCTTTGATGTCCCTTTTGATGGGGTGAGAGATTGGGACTCGTTAGCTATACCCCCTCCTGATGGCGAGATGACTAGTATAGAAACTAGCCTTGCACAGTCAAGACATCAGCATGTACCTGCAATGCCTGAACCTACAGTAGCGGAGCTAGATCTGGAGCCAGAGGAGTCGCAAGCTGGATATGACCCGATGGATGTGGACTTGGGTGGAGAGCAAGAGGAGGAACCTATAGAAGAGCAGCCAGAAGAAGAATATGAGGAGGCACCAGAGGAGGAACCAGAAGCGAAGTCAGAAGAGGAACTGGAGGAAAATTTGGAGGAGTCTGAGTCAGAGAAATGGATTGCAGTTCTGTTAGAATCGAACGATGAGGACAACCCGATTGAGATTGAGGCGAATTCCGAGTCCTCAAAGGAGCAAGTGGCTCAGGGGGGACTCATATTCGGATTTTGGGGAGATCGAATCGGAGTGGACGCTATTTACAGGGCATAGGGGCTAGTTTAGGGATAGATGAACATTTGTGAAGTGTCCCATTTTTTGAGTTAGAGTATACCCAGATTACTAATCCTTTTGAAGTTGATGGTGTGATCTATATAAGCTAGTTCATGTGTGTATCATAGGTTTGATGTAAATTTGGTGAGTACATGAAGTGACTAATTGTTGTATAATGGATGAGAAATGATGAACTAAAGAGTCATAGAATGTCTCGAGCTTCGATTTGATATGCTCCACGCCTTAAATGATATCGTTTGCTAGGTCAAAAATTCTTCCAAAGTCGAGATCAGTAATTGGAATGAGAATGTTGTATTCTGTTCTTCTGTGATACTAAATGACCTTATTCGGTTTGATGATTTTTCTGATTTTCTAAGTTCGTTATGTAAGAAAACTTTCTTCATAAAAGTTGTCAAGAACATTCATATCTATCCACTGTAAAACTTTCATAAAATTCCAAGCATGTTAGATTAGGACAATTGGCAACATCATCTAGCCTCAATTCTTGCGATAGATGAGTTTCTAACTGACCTTCATGTGTTCCTTGATTTTTATAAATTCCTGTATTCAAAATCTGGAAAAGTGTTCCTCATAAAAGTTTATACTAAGATCCAGAGATTTTCTTTGACATCAATTTCATAAAAATCGGAGTTCATTTGGATTTTCAAACTAATTTTTATGATTTAGTCAGTATCCGTGTTCAGAACTGATTTTCCTTTCTCTGAAATCTAAAATATGTTTCTTTGAATTTGATAAAGTTAAAGTACTCTTTTACTAAAACTAAGAACTACAAAGTTGTTCATTAGGGTATTATTATGTAGAATGGAAAGTTTGGGGATCCAATAGAAATTTTTAGGGAGTCAATTTGCTAAAAGTCTCAGATAAGATCCTCCCAGGCTAAAATCCGATTTGCAAATGAGTCCTAAGTGAAAACTGAATTTTATAAAAATTTGGAGGGATTTTTAGCAAAAATTAAAAACATGAAAGCTGTCACATACGGAGAATCCTAACAATCAAAAAATTTTGGCGGGGTTTTGATAACGGTCACTATTTTTCCCACAATTTGTTTTGAATTTAAATTCAAACTGGATCCAGACTATCCCTGAGGGTAAATTTGTCATTTTTGTGAAAATCGGTGAAGAATTAGAAAAAGTGAATTTCTTGACTTTTGATCCTCATGACATAAGCTTTCTAATGACACCTTAATCACTTCATTTGGATATCATTAGGTTAATTAATCACATATGAACAGAAGCGGTCCGAATTTGATAACAACAACTGAATAAGTAGTCCTCTTATAAGGCCCACTTCCTATTGCTTGATTGATTGAGAAACAAGGCCCATGGACCTAAGTGCATGCATTATCCATTGTCTTGTATGTGTCTGATAGATTTATGTCAGGCCTTGTGCTTATTCTGCCGGTAGCCCATGGTGGTCACTTAGACTCGACTTTAGGGTTTAACCGATACAAGTTGTTGTTTTGTGAATGCAAATGATAACTCATTATCGTTAATCATTAATCAAACAATGTTAGACGATTAAGTAGGTGGGTAAATTAAAATATATGCAAAGCAAAGGCCGATCCCGAAGCCTGTGTTTGATTAGTGAATTACTTGCATCATTGCCTTGCTTTGTTGTTCCTTTGTGCATTGTTTGTCATAAATGTATCACATGGATGTAAACACTGATACCCGAGAGGCAATCCATGGAGGCAATAGTCCAAAATTGTAAAAGACCAAGGCGATAGACTAATGTCCAATCCAGTCTCAATTTGTATTCAATTGACGGAGGCAATAGATCGATGTCCGATCCGGTCTCAATTTGTGTCACGCCCCGTACCCCACGGCACGCAACATCCCGTCACGGTCGATTAAGGTGCAACGCTCCCAGGAAGCGTCGCCGACCCACGCCCAAACAGAGATCAATCACATGCGGAAGCAATAAATAATTAAACCCTGACACAACCGATATGAGAACCAGGGCAGCCAACATCACATAAGAAAATAATTACATAATTGTATTACTATTAAAAACCATTTAAACAATATTTACAAGTACCGAAATTCAATACAAACGGTTAGTAGCCACTAGGTCAAAAGGGGGGGGTAAGTGGCTAAGGGGTCAGGCTAAAACTCAGGTAGAGGGCTGTAGTCCAAAAAGATAATGGCCCTCACTGCTAACTAAGGGTACTGGTTGAACCTAAGGCTCCCAGTCGGGATCAGACGACTCAGTGGAATCATCTGACGGCTCCTCAGAAGTATCCTCGCTGGACCTCGAATCCTCCGAATCCATGGCCTGGGCTCGCTCGTCCTCAGAGTCCGGCTCCAACTCCAGGTCAAGATACATCCCGAACCCCTCCTCATCCGATCCTAGCTCAGCAACCTCTCCATCCTCCTCGACATCCTGCGCCATGGCCTCGGGTCCGTCATCCTCCTCATCCATAGGCTCGGGGTCCTCAGCTAGCACGTCGGGCTCCTCATCAAGCTCCATCAACTCGGGTGTGACCTCAAGGTCTATCACCTCACCATCGGCTATGTTGGGCTGCATCAACCCGCCCTCGACTGGGATATCAAAGGTCCTGAGGGGCTCTCCCTCATTTCCATTGGCATCCCTGTGGCACCATGCCACGTATTCCTGCTTCTGATAATAAGCAACGCCTATATTCACAACTACCTCTGATCTATACCTCACAAAAGCCTCCCCATTTCCTGAGGGGAAGGTACTAGTATATTGCCGGATCTGTAGAGGGATCCCAAAAAGTGGTGGTGGTCTCTGCATCTTCACGGCCGGGGGTCTGAAAAGTTTTGGTTTAAACAACCGTGAGACGAATCTCAGTGAGTTCAACCCCTAAACCTAGGCTAGGCTAACATGCAATCTCCTGGTCGGAAACAATCATTTAAAATCACAACACAATCATAATCAAACAATTCTCTGACCCTGCAGGTTAGACAGTTCAATGTATAATAATCATGGCACATACGTGGCACACACAATCACACGTACGCCAAACACATGCTCATGTATCGAGTCTCACACGCTCGCATGCTAATCAATGCATGTTTATGCGTGCAAATGTCATCGACATGTCATGCATATTTCCCCGGCCCACTGGCCCACACTGGCACACTTGCCCAATTCATTATTATTTATTACGACTCGAGTCATCACTTTTTCACGGCCCGGTGCGTCTAGCCTGCTCCAAAGTGCATGAGGCGCAGCAACCGATCTGGCCCAGTGTCTCTAGCCTGCTTCAAAGTGCATGAGGCGCAACACTAACTCCTTGCGAACCGCAGCCTGCTTCAAAGTGCATAAGGATGGTCGTCTTCCGGACGTACCGGGCATCGTCCTGCTTCAAAGTGCATGAGGACGGTATCGACCCGAAGGTCACGACCCGAAGGTCCTTAGGTGATCACACAACTCATTATTATCTGAACCCAGCGTATGACGCCTCAGGGTATTTTAGGTGATCACATGCTCATGGTAGACACGCATTCTCGCACAAGTTCATTACAGGCCTCACTCTCGGCATACACAGTGCGTGTCCATGTTATGCAATGCAATGCACCATGAGCGCCAATATAAATCGAACACCCAACATACAACATGGCAATGCGAAATCAATCACTATCAAGCATAATTGCCATACAATCAGTCAACCCGGACATACCCGGCAATTCCACCAATGTATTCCTAACTTTGCCAATTAAACCAAATATCATTCCTAAACAATTCTCATTGGCCAACTACAATTTCCGGATTACAAATTCTATCAAACAGTACACTAATCTTTCTCAGCCAGTACCGGTATTCCTAAACCAGTCCAGAAAATCGCACTAATCAGTCCTAATCCGGGTTTAGGAATTTTACTCACCTAATCCAAGCTTACGACGACGAGGAACGGCGGCCGATCACTGGTGAACAGTGAAACCGGCGGCGAATTCCCGGCGAACGGCGTACGGATCGCAGCGGCCGGCGGTGTGAACAGTGCCGGGTGAACAGTGCGCGTGAACAGTACGGATGAACAGTGATTCTGTACGGACACTGAGTGGACAGCGCGAAACGGTGGCCGGCGAAGCGACGGTGACGGCGGCGACGTGCCGTACGGCGCGTACGGACGGCGGTGAACAGTACCGACCGTACGGACACTGTACGGACAGGTACGGTTGGCGTCGTACAGCGTGGCTGGACGGCTGGGTGGCGACGGAACGGCGATCGGAGCTCCGGCGAAGCTCCGGCGGTACTATTTGCAGACCGGGAAAAAGAAAAACAGAGAAATAAGGCTGTTTTGGACAAAACCCGGGGCTGTGGTGGCTGGACAGGTGAAAGGGAGGTCCAAGGGTGCTGTGGCGACGGCTGGTGGGCGAACAGCAGCTCCGGCCGGTACTGTTCCGGCGTGAACAGTACCAGAAAGTGCAGAATTGAAACTGCAGAGCAAGAAACGGAGGAGAAGAAAATTTTGCACGGGGAAAATGACTGCACAGCTGAGAGGAGAGAGAGAGGGTCTGGTCAAATAGGTCAAAGATTGTCTTAGTGGGATCCATGTGTCAAAATTGAGGGCTATTTGACACTTTTGCCCTTAATCCTAGGGCTAATATTCATCCAAATCCAATAATTTAGGGATAAAATGGTCATTGGTCCTTAACCCAAGCTGACCAGACCTGGTTTAGCCCTAACTAGCCTTGGTTAATCCCAAAATTAAATCCAAAATTCGGAATTAATCAAAAATGGCCTAGGGGCATTTTCGTAATTATCCAATCCGGAACTGAAATTCCAATTTTCGCACATACGCGTTCCATATGTGCATGGCCAACGTAATATGGCGTCGGAATCGCGAAATTCATTGCGCAAGCCCTCGAAAATCCACGTCAAAGTTTCGGGAATAAAATAATATTATTTTTCCAATTTTTGTCGAAATTCCACTTTTTGTCCAAAATGACTCCTGGTAAGCGTGGCCACCCAAAAATGGTCTCGGCCTCGAAAAATAACCTCATTTGGCCTCGAAAAGCGACGCTAGCGTCCCGAGGGGCAAAATCGTAATTTTTCACCCCCGGACCGAAATTCCAATTTTTGTTCGTACTAACTCCAAATGTATGTGGCCAGCTCAGTATGACGTCATATTCCCAAAAATCGTCTCTTAAGCCTTCGAAAATCGATACCGAAATTCGGGCCCAATTCCGTGAACAAAACTCGCTAAACTCTCAATTTCAGGGTCTCTCACTAACGGGCGGCTGTTTAGAGGTTACGTGTATCGACCTAGGGCTATCCGTATCATAATGGTCTCGATCATTGAGAGAATGAGAAATTATCGCTAGTTCCAGAGGTCACGATCGTACGGTTCGAGTTCAAGACTGGTTGGCCACGTGTACTTTCGGTCTTGCAGAATCACCTGCATCCCTATTGTACATCGTAGGCCTTGGCCAAACCCAATCCATTACCCTTTCCTACGATCGGCCCACGTTGGCCCAAAATATTCCCTCGATGTCTCTCGTGATCGACGTCCGTTTCACGATAGGGTCCCCGGTCCACGTACCGTTTTCTAGTTAGCCATACCCCATTGGTTAGTATCCCGAGAGTGATCAGCTCTGGGCGAGACTTACTAAAATGAAATGCGAGGTAATATCAGTTTTATTGATCCCGGAATTACATCGAAATTCGGGCTGTTACAATTCTTCCCCCTTACAAAAATTTCGTCCTCGAAATTTGCGATCTATCCTTATCTATTCAAACAACTGAGGGTATTGACGTCTGATAGCTTCTTCACTTTCCCACGTGGCACCTTCCGTTCCATGGTGTTCCCAAACCACTTTGACCATCGGAATCGTCATGTTTCTCAGCACACGCTCTTTTCTATCTTCGATCCTGATCGGTCTTTCCACGTATGACACTTTGTCGTCCACTTCTATATCCTCGTACTGCAAGACATGAATCGGGTCTGGTTCATACTTTCTTAACATCGACACATGAAAAACATTGTGTATTTGGGACAAATTGGGCGGCAAGGCAAGTCGGTAAGCCATATCTCCAATCTTTTCCAAAATCTCAAATGGCCCGACATACCTAGGACTCAGTTTTCCCTTCTTGCCGAATCTAGATAATCCCTTCATAGGCGACACCTTAAGGAACACGTGATCACCAACCTGAAACTCTAAAGGTCGTCGTCTTCGATCGGCATAATTTTTCTGACGATTTTGTGCCGTTTTGAGTCTGTCTCGAATGACCTCAACTGCCTCAACGGTCTGCTGTATCAACTCTGGACCTGTGATACTCCGTTCACCCACTTCATCCCAACACACTGGCGTCCTGCACGCTCTACCATATAAGGCCTCAAACGGTGCCATCTGGATGCTCTGCTGATAGCTATTATTATAGGCAAACTCCACCAAGTGTAACTGTTCCTCCCATTTGCCTTGGAAATCTATCACACAAGCTCTCAGCATATCCTCCAGGGTCTGAATGGTCCTTTCAGATTGACCATCTGTCTGTGGATGGTATGCCGTACTGAACTGTAACTTCGTTCCTAAGGCCGTTTGCAAACTTTTCCAAAAGTTGGCCGTAAATCTCGGATCACGGTCGGAAGTGATCGTTACTGGTACCCCATGTAACCTCACAATTTGCCTCACATACAAGTCTGCATATCTTTCCAACTCAAAGTCCTTTCGCACCGCCAGAAAGTGCGCCGACTTAGTCAGCCTGTCCACTATTACCCAAATTGAATCATGTCCTCTCTGACTTCTTGGTAGTCCTGTCACGAAATCCATTGTAATATGTTCCCATTTCCACTCTGGGATTTCTAATGGTCTCAATAATCCTCCAGGCTTACAATGCTGTGCCTTCACTTGTTGGCACGTCAAACACTTAGCTACATGCCTGGCCACATCTACCTTCATCCCATTCCACCAATAGTGTTGTCTCAGATTCTGGTACATCTTCGTACTCCCCGGGTGGATACTGTAATTACTCCTATGAGCTTCCGATAAGATTTCTTCCTTAAGTTTCACCTCATCCGGCACACACAATCGCCCTCTAAACGTCAGAACTCCATCCTCTGACACTTGAAAGTCTGATTTCCTCTTAGCTGCATCCATCTCGACAATCTTTTGGATTTCTAGGTCCGTAGACTGTAATTCCTTAATCTTAACCTGTATCTCTGGCTCAATCCTCAAGGTGGCTAGTAAATTCGATACTCGACTCATCTCGAACTTGAACTCGGAATCCCTGAGCCTTTCCAACAGGGTCCATTCCTTGACCATTAGTTGCGCCAAACTAGACTTTCGACTCAGAGCATCTGCCACTCGATTGGCTTTTCCAGGATGATACAGAATGTCGCAATCATAATCCTTTAGAAGCTCCATCCATCGGCGCTGCCTCATGTTTAACTCTTTCTGCGAAAATAGGTACTTGAGGCTTTGATGATCAGTAAAAATCTGGAACTTCTCCCCACACAAATAGTGCCTCCAAATCTTAAGTGCAAATACTATAGCAGCTAATTCCAAATCATGCGTCGGGTAATTCACCTCATGCGGTCTTAATTGACGCAACGCATATGCCACAACTTTTCCATGCTGCATCAGCACACAACCCAATCCTCTTAGCGAAGCATCGCTATAAATCTCGAATCCTCCTGGGCCCGACGGAATTGTCAATACAGGAGCAGTTGTTAATCGGTGTTTCAATTCCTGAAAACTCCTTTCACACTTGTCATCCCACTCAAACTTCACTTCCTTCTTAAGCAGCCTTGTCATTGGCATGGCTATTGATGAAAATCCTTCTACGAATCGCCTATAATAACCAGCTAATCCTAGAAAACTTCGGATCTCGGTTACTGATGTCGGTCTAGGCCACTTAGTAACTGCTTCAATCTTAGCTGGATCCACCGAAATCCCATCTCCAGAAATGATATGTCCAAGAAACCCTACTTTTCTGAGCCAGAACTCACACTTGCTGAACTTAGCATACAATGCATGCTCTCTCAATGTCCGTAGCACCTCAGTCAAGTGTACCTCATGCTCCTCGGGGCTCCTGGAGTACACTAGTATATCATCAATAAAAACTATCACAAACTGATCCAGGAATTCCTTAAACACACGATTCATCAAATCCATGAAAGCGGCTGGGGCATTCGTCAGTCCGAAGGGCATGACCGTAAACTCATAATGCCCATATCTAGTCCTAAAAGCAGTCTTGGGAATATCCTCATTTCTTATTCTTAGTTGATGATACCCGGTCCTCAAATCTATCTTGGAGAACACGGAGGCCCCTTGTAATTGATCAAACAGATCATCAATCCTCGGCAACGGATACTTATTCTTCACTGTCACTTGGTTCAGCTGGCGATAATCTATACATAACCTCAGAGTTCCATCTTTCTTCTTGACAAACAGGACTGGCGCTCCCCATGGAGACGCACTAGGGCGAATAAAACCTTTGTCCAGTAATTCCTGTATCTGAACTTTTAACTCTTTCAATTCTGATAAAGACATCCTATACGGCGCTTTCGAAATTGGCTCTGTTCCTGGCGCCAATTCGATCACAAACTCCACCTCTCGCTCGGGCGGTAAACCCGGTAATTCCTCAGGAAACACATCGGAAAAATTACTTACTACGGGTATATCTTCCAACTTAAGTTCTTCAATTGTTGGGTCTACAACATTCACCAAATATCCTTCACACCCTTCATCCAATAGCTTACTCACCTCAAGCGAGGAAATCCAAGGGATCGAGGTTCCTCCTCGATTTCCCTGAAATACAAAACTAGGGCGTCCATCCGGATTAAATTGGATCGTCCTATCGCTGCAATTCACTACAGCTTTCTGTCGGACTAACCAGTCCATACCAATAATCACATCAAAATCAAACATGGCTATTACTGCCAAGTTGATACTCTCTTCCCTACCTCCAATAATTACCTTACAGTTAGGACATCCAAAAGAAACTAGCAACCTATCATTCATAGGTGTCGACACGCAAAGCACATGCTTAAGCAGCATTGGTTTCATACCAACCAACTCAATAAATTGCTCTGAAACAAATGAATGGGTTGCTCCCGGATCAAACAATGCATACGCAGCATGATCACATAAGGAAATCGTACCTGTGACCACGCCCGGCGCATTCTCAACTTCCTTACGCGCCATTGCATATATCCTTCCTTGAACTGGCGGTCGCCCCTGATTAGCCGGTGGGGGAGGTCCGGCTTGATTCCCAGTTCTCGGTGGCGGTAAACGAGACGGTCCTGATGGTTGCATCTGCGGGCAAGTGCGAATCTGATGCTCCAGACTTCCGCACTTAAAACATGCCCCGTACCTATTCATCGGAGGATTCGGTTTCCCGATGTTTCGTCTGGCTGGCGGGACGAATCGCCTATTTCCAGTCATAGGCCTTTTTCCCAAACGGCGATTGTCTCGGTTTTGAGCAAACCGTAATCCCGAAACGGCTGCCCTCTCCTGCTGGTCCCGCTCCATAATTTGAGCTCGTCTATGCATTTCTCCGTAATCTTTAATATCATGGGACAAAATTAGACTTCGAAGGTCCGGCTTCAGTCCATCCCGGAATCTTCGCGCTCTATCCCTCGGATTCTCCACCATAGTCGGTGCAAACTTAGCCAATCTCGCAAATTCCGCTTCGTATTGATCAACAGTCATTTGTCCCTGGCGCAAGCGCATGAATTCCATTAATTTCTTTTCCTGCGCATTTTCCGAGAAATATTTTTCATAAAAATTTTCCACGAACACAGCCCAAATCGGAACCGTTCCTATGGGAAATACTCTGCCTTCCACGGCATTCCACCAATCATTAGCACTTTCTTGTAACTGGTAGACCGCCAACGTCACCTTTTCCTCGTCGGTGCACCCCAAAACTTTAAAAGTTTTCTCCAGTTCCTCTATCCATCTTGGCGCAGCCTCGGGGTCACCACGACCATGAAATTTAGGCGGCTTCAATTTCATAAACTGTTCTACTAACTGAGGCATCTGTCTAATCCCGGCTGGCTGAGCTTGTCCAGCATTAGCTTGATTCTCATCTACCGCAGCAGCAGCTGCATTATCTCGCCCTTGAGCCTGTCTATCCAGTACGTTCCCAATTCTTTCTAATACCCGTAGAACTCCTTCCATACGTGGGTCTTCCACTGGTCTAGCATCAACTCGGGGGTCTACTGCAGCTCCTACATTAACTCCCAGATTCTCTATTGCTCTAGCTCTGGCGCGACCTCCACCTCTGGATCCTCTTCCTGCGCCCCTTCGGGGAATTCTTCCTATACCCCTTCCTTCTTCACTCATCTTGGTCACTCAGTTCTATAACTACCTGCTATAATTCCACGGAGGAATTAAAGACTTAAACCAATCTATCCCAGTCTAAGTCCTAGGCAGGTATTAAACAACAACCAAGCAATCAGCATGCGGCTTAGTAAAAACTAGCCAACTCATCACCCAAGGAATTCGCAAACTCACCTCAGGTCCTGCCGCACCTGCACTTACGGGTCACACAATCACAATTCAAACACAATCACAGGTTGTCAGGAGATGCATGTAGCACACGAGGTCACCCTACTGGCTACCCAGAGTCTCATCGCTCCTTATCACTCCAAGTTTCGACCTAATTGGACCGAGCTAACCTCGCTCTGATACCAATTCAACAGGGAGGATGTCACGCCCCGTACCCCACGGCACGCAACATCCCGTCACGGTCGATTAAGGTGCAACGCTCCCAGGAAGCGTCGCCGACCCACGCCCAAACAGAGATCAATCACATGCGGAAGCAATAAATAATTAAACCCTGACACAACCGATATGAGAACCAGGGCAGCCAACATCACATAAGAAAATAATTACATAATTGTATTACTATTAAAAACCATTTAAACAATATTTACAAGTACCGAAATTCAATACAAACGGTTAGTAGCCACTAGGTCAAAAGGGGGGGGTAAGTGGCTAAGGGGTCAGGCTAAAACTCAGGTAGAGGGCTGTAGTCCAAAAAGATAATGGCCCTCACTGCTAACTAAGGGTACTGGTTGAACCTAAGGCTCCCAGTCGGGATCAGACGACTCAGTGGAATCATCTGACGGCTCCTCAGAAGTATCCTCGCTGGACCTCGAATCCTCCGAATCCATGGCCTGGGCTCGCTCGTCCTCAGAGTCCGGCTCCAACTCCAGGTCAAGATACATCCCGAACCCCTCCTCATCCGATCCTAGCTCAGCAACCTCTCCATCCTCCTCGACATCCTGCGCCATGGCCTCGGGTCCGTCATCCTCCTCATCCATAGGCTCGGGGTCCTCAGCTAGCACGTCGGGCTCCTCATCAAGCTCCATCAACTCGGGTGTGACCTCAAGGTCTATCACCTCACCATCGGCTATGTTGGGCTGCATCAACCCGCCCTCGACTGGGATATCAAAGGTCCTGAGGGGCTCTCCCTCATTTCCATTGGCATCCCTGTGGCACCATGCCACGTATTCCTGCTTCTGATAATAAGCAACGCCTATATTCACAACTACCTCTGATCTATACCTCACAAAAGCCTCCCCATTTCCTGAGGGGAAGGTACTAGTATATTGCCGGATCTGTAGAGGGATCCCAAAAAGTGGTGGTGGTCTCTGCATCTTCACGGCCGGGGGTCTGAAAAGTTTTGGTTTAAACAACCGTGAGACGAATCTCAGTGAGTTCAACCCCTAAACCTAGGCTAGGCTAACATGCAATCTCCTGGTCGGAAACAATCATTTAAAATCACAACACAATCATAATCAAACAATTCTCTGACCCTGCAGGTTAGACAGTTCAATGTATAATAATCATGGCACATACGTGGCACACACAGTCACACGTACGCCAAACACATGCTCATGTATCGAGTCTCACACGCTCGCATGCTAATCAATGCATGTTTATGCGTGCAAATGTCATCGACATGTCATGCATATTTCCCCGGCCCACTGGCCCACACTGGCACACTTGCCCAATTCATTATTATTTATTACGACTCGAGTCATCACTTTTTCACGGCCCGGTGCGTCTAGCCTGCTCCAAAGTGCATGAGGCGCAGCAACCGATCTGGCCCAGTGTCTCTAGCCTGCTTCAAAGTGCATGAGGCGCAACACTAACTCCTTGCGAACCAGAGCCTGCTTCAAAGTGCATGAGGATGGTCGCCTTCCGGACGTACCGGGCATCGTCCTGCTTCAAAGTGCATGAGGACGGTATCGACCCGAAGGTCACGACCCGAAGGTCCTTAGGTGATCACACAACTCATTATTATCTGAACCCAGCGTATGACGCCTCAGGGTATTTTAGGTGATCACATGCTCATGGTAGACACGCATTCTCGCACAAGTTCATTACAGGCCTCACTCTCGGCATACACAGTGCGTGTCCATGTTATGCAATGCAATGCACCATGAGCGCCAATATAAATCGAACACCCAACATACAACATGGCAATGCGAAATCAATCACTATCAAGCATAATTGCCATACAATCAGTCAACCCGGACATACCCGGCAATTCCACCAATGTATTCCTAACTTTGCCAATTAAACCAAATATCATTCCTAAACAATTCTCATTGGCCAACTACAATTTCCGGATTACAAATTCTATCAAACAGTACACTAATCTTTCTCAGCCAGTACCGGTATTCCTAAACCAGTCCAGAAAATCGCACTAATCAGTCCTAATCCGGGTTTAGGAATTTTACTCACCTAATCCAAGCTTACGACGACGAGGAACGGCGGCCGATCACTGGTGAACAGTGAAACCGGCGGCGAATTCCCGGCGAACGGCGTACGGATCGCAGCGGCCGGCGGTGTGAACAGTGCCGGGTGAACAGTGCGCGTGAACAGTACGGATGAACAGTGATTCTGTACGGACACTGAGCGGACAGCGGGAAACGGTGGCCGGCGAAGCGCCGGTGACGGCGGCGACGTGCCGTACGGCGCGTACGGACGGCGGTGAACAGTACCGACCGTACGGACACTGTACGGACAGGTACGGTTGGCGTCGTACAGCGTGGCTGGACGGCTGGGTGGCGACGGAACGGCGATCGGAGCTCCGGCGAAGCTCCGGCGGTACTATTTGCAGACCGGGAAAAAGAAAAACAGAGAAATAAGGCTGTTTTGGACAAAAACCGGGGCTGTGGTGGCTGGACAGGTGAAAGGGAGGTCCAAGGGTGCTGTGGCGACGGCTGGTGGGCGAACAGCAGCTCCGGCCGGTACTGTTCCGGCGTGAACAGTACCAGAAAGTGCAGAATTGAAACTGCAGAGCAAGAAACGGAGGAGAAGAAAATTTTGCACGGGGAAAATGACTGCACAGCTGAGAGGAGAGAGAGAGGGTTTGGTCAAATAGGTCAAAGATTGTCTTAGTGGGATCCATGTGTCAAAATTGAGGGCTATTTGACACTTTTGCCCTTAATCCTAGGGCTAATATTCATCCAAATCCAATAATTTAGGGATAAAATGGTCATTGGTCCTTAACCCAAGCTGACCAGACCTGGTTTAGCCCTAACTAGCCTTGGTTAATCCCAAAATTAAATCCAAAATTCGGAATTAATCAAAAATGGCCTAGGGGCATTTTCGTAATTATCCAATCCGGAACTGAAATTCCAATTTTCGCACATACGCGTTCCATATGTGCGTGGCCAACGTAATATGGCGTCGGAATCGCGAAATTCATCGCGCAAGCCCTCGAAAATCCACGTCAAAGTTTCGGGAATAAAATAATATTATTTTTCCAATTTTTGTCGAAATTCCACTTTTTGTCCAAAATGACTCCTGGTAAGCGTGGCCACCCAAAAATGGTCTCGGCCTCGAAAAATAACCTCATTTGGCCTCGAAAAGCGACGCTAGCGTCCCGAGGGGCAAAATCGTAATTTTTCACCCCCGGACCGAAATTCCAATTTTTGTTCGTACTAACTCCAAATGTATGTGGCCAGCTCAGTATGACGTCATATTCCCAAAAATCGTCTCTTAAGCCTTCGAAAATCGATACCGAAATTCGGGCCCAATTCCGTGAACAAAACTCGCTAAACTCTCAATTTCAGGGTCTCTCACTAACGGGCGGCTGTTTAGAGGTTACGTGTATCGACCTAGGGCTATCCGTATCATAATGGTCTCGATCATTGAGAGAATGAGAAATTATCGCTAGTTCCAGAGGTCACGATCGTACGGTTCGAGTTCAAGACTGGTTGGCCACGTGTACTTTCGGTCTTGCAGAATCACCTGCATCCCTATTGTACATCGTAGGCCTTGGCCAAACCCAATCCATTACCCTTTCCTACGATCGGCCCACGTTGGCCCAAAATATTCCCTCGATGTCTCTCGTGATCGACGTCCGTTTCACGATAGGGTCCCCGGTCCACGTACCGTTTTCTAGTTAGCCATACCCCATTGGTTAGTATCCCGAGAGTGATCAGCTCTGGGCGAGACTTACTAAAATGAAATGCGAGGTAATATCAGTTTTATTGATCCCGGAATTACATCGAAATTCGGGCTGTTACAATTTGTATTCAATTCATTCATTCCCAATCATGTTTCGGGTTTTCAATTCATGTTGTAATAAACACCTGACGAGTTGCGGGTTTTAATTTCTTGCACTTAGAATTAGCTAGTTTTTTCAATACCTTGGTTGTTTACTTTACGCAATGTCTTTCAATACAATTGATTGTTTCTTTCTTTTCTAGACTAAGATAGGATTAGTTTAGAATCTTAAAAGAAAATACAAAAACAAGATGTATGATCATCTAGTAGACTAAGACTTTGACATGAAAAATGATAAAAAATAAATGCATGACAATTTAGATAACAACCATGATAAGTTTAGCTGTACCAAAAAGGCGTTAATAGAAATATTAACGTAAGTTAGTCTTTAAACCCATAATTTCTGGTTTTTGTAGAAACCAACACGAAACTCCTGCGTTTCGGTTGGGTATTCTAGTCGACCCCCAACCTAAGCTAGTGGCGACTCCTAAAAATGATAAAATCGATCCGCTGTCACACGAGATATGAATTTGGGAAAAATCCACGTTCATGATCAATGAACCATATGGATGACCAAAAGATTGACGCTTCAATAAATCGTCTTTTATGATGTGCCATACGGACCGTTTCATAAACACTTACCGCTAAACCCACTTCATCGAGTTTGACCCTCACGAGGTACGTCGCGACATTAATTCCCTATCTTTCGCCAATTGCCATCATTAATACAAAAATTTCATATGAATCACAGTCATTTTGGACTCTTCAGGTTCCACCTGAAAATTGCTATATGGCGTGTAAGATGAAAATGGGAACAAATGAAGAATCTAGGATGAGAAAATCAAGTAGCCCCTAGTAAAAATTAGTTTTTCATGTGAAATAAACAATTATAAGAGTAATTAGACAAAAAAAAAATGGCATTCATACTCACACGAAAGCATCCAAAAATCTATGAACAATACATATCTAGGGTACTTCCTATTCCAAGTCTCATGAACGAGAGGCCCTTTTGATGATTCCTGAATGGCCATGTTAATATAGAACTTTGGGACCGTAGATCACCAGCATGACCTAATGGTACAACCTGATATTTCATAAATGCCAGGTCATGAGGATAACTTGCTAGTGAGGGTAGAGCACGTGTCTTGTCTTGTCCGAATGACAGGACCTCTGGCAATTTGGTGTGCTTCTAGTGAGGGGACTTGGCTATGCAAGATAAATGGGTTGCAAGTGATATTGGATGACAACCTTCTCAGAGTTCTATATCAAAATACCTCGTGGCAGACGTTTTTTTATGACAACTCAATAGAGTCAATATAGCATGGTCACCTTGATTGCTACTCTCGACCTTTCCTTTACACTTAAGAAAAAGAAAGTGTGGGACCAATAAAATTGTTGCTATGAGATTATGTGGGAATTTTGTTGTAATTTCAGGTGTTAATGGCTCGACATTAGTTCACATGTAACCATTATGTCCCAAGGGTTAATGGCTCTACTTATGTGAGCATTTAATATCGACGTTAATTGTGGGTTAATGGCTCTACTAATGTGAGTATAACCGACATGACTCTTGAATTCATGTTCCTTCAATTTTCTGCAGTTATTTTCCCTCATCAATAAATAGACGTGTCTTCTTAGTTCTAACGAGAGATAGAAAAAGAACTCCTTGAAGTCCTCCTAAAGTGCCTTTTAAGTTTTCTCTTCAATAATATTCCTATAAGTATGCTGGTTTCGAGAAGAGTTTGACATAGTCCTATTCGTATAGTGCTGATACAAACAAGTTCGAGGCCTTGTACTTTGAGAGGCGTAGTTCATGAAGCTACTTGGTACCATTGGTAGGAACTGATTACCTTAAGGAGATTCGGATAGCTGTACCTCACCTCCTGTTTTATTTTATTATCACTTTCTCGAACTTATTCTGGTTACAACAAATAGCATTATGTATTTTCCTCTAATACATAATTTCTTCTTACTCATCTCCAACAATCTTAAGGCAATTAGCTTACTATTTGTTGTTCTAGCCAAATTCACAATGGTTGATAACATTGGAATACCTAATGATGCCCAAAATGTTTCTAGAAACGATCTTATGGTCGTTTCAACTTGTGAGGTTCAGACCTCATGGCCTGGTGTTGTGGCAACAAATACTATGAGCCTTCAGGCTGAAACCATCTATGATGGTATAGGTGCAAGACGTTTGACTGACATGCCTAGGACTATTCCAAATAGTATAGGCCAAATGGCATATGGTTCATTTTCTGGAGAGATGGTTCAATGGATTTGCCTAATTTGATGGTACCATCTCTAGGAACACCGAATGAGAAACTGGAGAAATTCGCCGATGTAGGCTTTAAGCAATGTTAGAAGAAGATGTTCTTTTATTTGACCACGCTGACTCTGGTCAAGTACTTGTCGGAGGTGTGCCCGATAATTAGTCCAAATGAGCAAGATGTTATGATGCTTGATGTGTTGGAGGCTTAGAAGCATGGGGACTTTTTATGCAGAAACTATGTCTTTAACTGTTTGGTAAATTCTCTATACAATGTTTATTGTAATGTTGAAACTGCTAAATAGATATGAGAGTCTTTAGAAAAGAAATACAAAACTAAGGACACGGGCACCCAGAAATTCGTGGTTGCCATAATGTGAGCATAACCAACATGACTCTCAACTTATAGCTATTAATTGTGGATTAATGGCTCTACTAATATGAGCATAACTAACATAACTCTTGAGTTCATGTCCCTTCATTTTTCTGCGGTTATTTCCCTCATCTATAAATAGACGTGTCTTCTTAGTTCTAACGAGAAATAGAAAAAGAACTTATCGAAGTACTCCTAGAGCGTCTCTTGAGTTTTCTCTTCAACAATATTCCTTTAAGTATGTCGGTTTGGAGAAGGGTTCGGCAAAGTCTTGTTTGTATATTGATGATACAAATAAGTTTGAGGTGTTGTATCTTGAGGGGCATAGCTTGTGAATCTGCTTGGCATCATTGGCAAGAACTAATTGTCTTAAGGAGATTCGGATAGCCGTACCTCATCTACTGTTTTATTTTTATTATCATTTTCTCAAACTTATTCTAGTTACAACAAACAGTGTTACGTATCTTCCTCTAATAAGTAATTTCTTCTTAGTCATCTCCAACAAATTTAAATAGAAGAAAGATGGGCTATGAAGTTTGACAAGGAAGTCATATTTATATGGATTATAATCTACGGGGTTAATTCAAACTTAGTTATTAGGTTTGCCAACTCGAGAACCCCTATTTTAAATTCTATTTTCGAAGTAGCTGCTGTTATTGGAGGTAAGAAATATTCTTAGATTGACTTTGAATGTAGACCTCGATAATCGATATCATCATATAGATTAATCTTATTTAGAGCATGTCACCCCCAAAATATTAACTTTGGACCTTCAGTAGCTAGCTTGTGAAAATTTATGGGAAGCATGTCCATGGAAAAACATGAACTTTTTTTTTGTCGGCCGCCAAAACGGCACCCGAATCAACATAGCTAGAATCTAGAATATAATAATGGAGAAAGAAAAGGTTTTGTCACATCCTGACCTAGAATCACGATCAATGCTTAATGACCGAACATGACTCAGACGAAACCGTGACTCACGAAAATGTACTAGTGTGTCCTGTTCATTTTAATCAACACGCACACAGAAGCAAATAGAAATAAACGAGATAATACGAGTAAGATAAGCAAACATTGTACATTATATTTACATTATAAATAGAAATAAACGAGATAACACGAGTAAGATAAGCAAACATTGCACGTTATATTTACATTATACGTGCTCATTTTGTCAAGCCCTTCTTTCGGGCCCTTACAAACCATGCTTATATTCTACATGCCCATTTCAAGGGTGATTCCGCAAAATGAGCCAACTATCGAACAACAAAACTTTGGCTTGGATTCCTATATTCACTACAGCTTCTCGCTTCTCACTTCTCTCGCTCCTCCTGCTCCTCGTCCATCCGACCATCTCACTCCCCACCCCTGGCTTGCCCCGGAGCTGGCCTTCCCATGGCGGTGAATGGACCATTGAACCCGTGTAGGGGTCTAACCCAATCTCCGTTAGCCAAACGGTACCAAGCCATGTGTGCATGAAGGACTAACTCCTCTTGACCCTCATCTACTATCACATACGTGGTGATCCTACGATAGGCTCGGCCTTCGCAGGCATCAATGACCATGAGCAGATCCGATCTCATCTCGATGGGGTTTCCGAATCGGGTCGGGGGAGACGCCATGCTACAAACCTAAAAATAGGAAAAACAACGAGAAGTGAGTCAGGAGACTCAATAAATGAAAACACTAATATTAAGTAAGAACGAGACAATCGTTGTTCACATAAGTCGGCTCTTATCGTACCGGCATTAATGGCAAATCAATAACAAAGTTCATGCTACGAAACAACAAAAGAACATCAAACATGATTGTCACACGTGAGTATCACTTGTCAAATAAGAACAAGCTATAATTGACCAAGAAATCAAAAAACGGGCCAAGCAAACCCTGTTACAACGTATCGCAATTTCCTTTTCCGATATTAGAGAATTCACTTACTCAGCAAAACACTAAAACACAAGATACTAAAGAAAGCACGTAGTTGTCGGCTTGTTCTTGAGCATGGAAAAGGCTTGAGTTAGGGAAAAACGGGACCTTGAGCGATTATTGGGTGTGACTTTTTAGTTGGCCGAACAAGCAAGAGGAAGAAGAAGGTTGGCTAGTGTGTGTTTGGGCGTGAACAAGGGAGTAAGAAGGCAAGAGGAGAAGATGATGGCTGGTTTTTTTTTTTAGGGACGCTTCTCACGTGAGCTTCTTGCTCATTTATAGCCAAGCTAGGCTTGAAGAAGAAGCCAAACCATGAATGCATTAATGCACTAAGGCCAAAAGATATGATGCATGGCAATTAAGACCCTTAAATGTGAATCCCTTGGTCTCTCTCTCTCTCTCTCTCTCTCTCTCTCTCTCTCTCTCTCTCTCTCTCACAGCTCCTTCCTTTTCCTTTGGTCAATTGTCTTTCTCAGTTTTCCTCTTCACTTGGTCGATTGTCCCTTGGTTTGTGCCCATAATTGGTGGCTATTGAGTCATCAAACTTTCTTTAATGCCATGCACAACTCAGCTAGTCAGAAATAATTGAAGGGGATTACCTAAGGGGGGTTCAATTATGGAGCCTTTGATCAAGTCAACAAATTTGTCTTCTTGTCCTCTTCAATTCTGAACCGTGAAGGACCTCCTAAGTATGTTGGTTCATTCCCAACTACTTGGGCCAATCGGTTTGCACAAAATCAACTAATTGACACTACCTTCATAACCCCGCATCATACTTGTTCGACTTATTTTCCAAGGGTTTTTCATGTTTAGTATACACATTCAACCCAAGGTTCGGTGCGAGAATGTCCTTAAATATCACATAACACAACCAAACCAAGGCTCAAGCAAAATGGAATAAACCCAAGCTAACCAGCTGATTGGGCGCGTGGCTGGGTCTGACTGGACGTGGGGCCTGGCGCATTGCCAGGCCATACAGGCACACAACTAAGCCACACGGGCATAAGGTAGGGCACATTGTCAAGCCGCACGTGCAACGTGTCAAGCACCATGCCAGCTGCACATGCAACGTGCCAAGCACCATGCCAGTCACATGAGCGATGTGCCGAGTATCATGCCTAGTCACACGAGCGACGTACCGAGCACTACACCACGAGCGACATGCTAAGCACCATGCCTGGTCACACGAGCAAGGGATCGGTTCACGGTCAAACACGCGCAATGGCTCATGAATGGCACGATGCACAGCTCATGGCCATATTTCTTAGCCATGGGACTATATAGGAATCAGATCTTACAGGCACAACACCTAGCACAAGGGTCAGGCATAATGACCGGCACACGATCGGGCATTTAGCCGGTCATGGCCTAGCTGACGGGCACAATGGCTAGTCACATCCGAGCACATGACCTGGCCAGCACGACTGACACATAGCCTAGTCCGCGACCAAGCCATTAGGCTCGTGGCCTAGTACATAGCTCGTCCATGGCCTGCCCGACTTGGTGCAATGATTCGTGGCCAATTCGCGACTGGTCCACATTTGAGTATCAACGACTCATGATCGACCATCGGTTATCATGTGACCTTGTAGAATCCAATACCCCGGAATTAACTCATGGTCATCCGTGACCGATGCATGGTCGTGCAGTATCACCCGTGATCGACACATGTCGATACCGGACTGATCCACAGTTATCCTAGACCGTTTCACTAACGGCCCTTATGGTCGAATGGTCAATCCACATTCATATTACTCTAATCATCTAGTGAAATCCGGGAGTCATTCTATTATCGATCCCTAGGCCAATTCATGAATAATCTTTCAATCGAATCATGACCAACCCTCAGTACACTCGTTCCGATCATATTATCCGTTTTATTACCGACCCTTGGCTCGACTTACCCACTCATTCATCGATCACTTGCCCTCGGTTCCTAGGCCTAAAATCGGGGTTATCATAGGTTTTGCGTACTTGATTTGGAATTCAACATTCTTGATGTGAAATTGCGACAATCCCAAGCACTTCTCCTCTATTGCCCTCTTTCACACTGGCTCAATGAAACTTCCCCTCATGCTCCTTATGTGAGATTATTTGTGTATCATCTAGATTAGAGAAAAGACTTGAACACTATTTATAGATTTTCGACCACATGCCATCTCATCACAGGTTGGGTTTTACTTGGCCCACACTAGTCAGCCTAATATTAGACTACTTAAAAATCTTTATATCTCACCTTATTAGTCCAAGCTCTTAAAATGGTAAATTACAATCTCAATTAATGTAACCCATATAAAAAAAACTCTTACATTTATTGGATCGCAATGAGGAAGAAAAAAAGAAGTCCAAATCATTACTTGAAGTAAATAATTAGACAGCGGAGAGAAATTTTCTTATTAAATCAGAGCTTGATCAATTCCAATGAGTGTGATTTCTTAGATGAGCTGCCAATAGTTGCCAGTTAGTTTTGAGCTTTGGTATTTCGGAATCTCATAATGAATTATGCAGGATACTTTGAGGGAGGGAGGGAAGCCATTGTTTGGCAAGTACCTCTCAACTTATAAATGTCTATCATAATTTACCATGTAGGCACCAATTTTAAGTAAGTTTCGTAAAAGAAGTTTCCTATTTTGAATCAAAATCATCTCTACATAAAAAGTGCGTCTTCTTCGTAAAGAGAATCCAAAAGGAACTTTTGGCAAAGACAATTAATTGTACAGTGTGTCTATGAATTACCTTTTGTAGAAATTACAAGTGTTTTGAAACAAATATATCTTGTCATAAGATTTGTGAATTCCTCCATGAAATTGAAATATTATTTCATGAGGAATTATGAGAGCCAAACATTGTTTGAGTTAGGGGTGTACAACCAAACTAGGTTTACCCGAGCACCAAATTGGCCCACCTGGAAAATAGGTCCGGGAATCGGTTCCTGTTTGAACCAGTCCAGAAACTGATTCTACTTTTTGGGAATCGATTATAACCGGTTCGGTTCCCAGTTCCAAGTAAAAACCCACTAGAAATTGAACCGGTTTTAGAACGATTTTAAGGTAATGTAAAAAAAAACCCTAGCAATTGTCTCTCTCAATCTTTCTCTTGAGTCTCTTTTAGTTCGCGAGTCCCCTCCCCTCTGACCCTTCTCAATCTGGTCACAACTTGCAAGAACTCGTCACAGTGGCTGATCACCACTCGTCGCGTAGCTGCTTGCCGCCTCAATTGCCGCAACCCAGCTTGTAGCATCTCGTTGCCATGGCTACTCCCTGTCTTAGTCGGTGCAACCCAACTCGTCGCCGCAGCAGCTTATCGTCGTGGATGCTCACTGCCTTAATCACTGCAACCCAACTCATTACATCTCGTCATCACTTGTTGCTGCCTTGGTTGCTGCTGTCACATCCTCAATTTCAATTCCTGGGAAATGGCTATGGTTTAAGTTTGGTGATTTTTCAATTGGAACTAAATTTTTACTCTTGTTTTGGAAAACCCAGTTCGGATCCCTTGTACCCCTTCGTTTTGTTATTTTTGGGGAGACTTTTGTGATCCGAATTTCCAAACACTTTCTTCTTGAAAGTTGTTCCAAACATCTTGAAGTTTTACATACTTTAATTTCAGAATTTTTGGAGTTGAGATGAGTGGTACGATGGCCTAATTTTTGGACCGTGTGAAACTGTCCAGAATGGATATTTCGGTGATGTTCACACTGTTTTTATTTTCTACAAGCTTTTCGGAGCCGATTTTGAAAAAGTTTCCTTTAGAAAAGTTATTGAGAACGTCCTTTTCTATAATATATATAAATTTGGGAATTTTTCAAGATCATTTGGATTCTGGACAGAGCTTAATTTTAGAAACCAGAATCCTATTCCAGCGAACTGTTTTTAGTCTGTTTTTGAGCTACTAAAACTTGTGTTTATAGAAAGATTCCGAATTTGTGTTCTTCATGAGAAATGTTTTTTAAGGTCTTGTTTATGACATATTTAAATTTGAGAATTTTCAGAATCCATTTACTATATTTTTAAGTCCGATTTCGTGAACAGTACAAAACTATCCGGTTTTATCAAATTTCAAAGATTCAGTATTTTCTATATGAGAACGTTGGAATTTGGACTTGGTGTCTTCTGATGACTTAAAGTACACGTTCTGAGTTTTCAAATGAGATATTTTGTGCTTTGATTGGAGGTCAAATGGAGGAGAAAAATATGAAAACGAAATTAGCCAAGTTAAGGGTTAAATCTTCTTGTGGAAGTCACATTTATTTGTCCAAATTTATCACCTTCATCATGGCTTTTGGCTTATGTTCTTAATGGTCATGTGAGGTAAGCAATGACCTCATGCTTCAAACGACCTAAGCCATGACCTCATGCTTCACATGACATATGCCATGACTTCATACCCCAAACTTTGGCCCCAAGTTTTGTCTCTCTATAAATAGAAGGAAAGGCCATTCGGCCAAGGGAGACAAGGAGAGAGAGAGAGAAGCCGAAAGGAAGAGAGAGAGAGAGAGAGAGAGAGAGAGAGGGCCAATGAAAAGAAGATAAGATTGGCCTCTTCATCATTGTAGGACATTAATGTCATTAATTACATGCCATCATGAGTCTTGACTTTGAGACTTTGTCATAATGGCCATCTATCTTCTTAGGTAAGCTTGGATTAGCAACTTGATAAGCAAGTTTGAAGTTCTATAAATAGACGAAGCCCCCCCTTTCTCTCATGCCATTCCCACGTCTCTCTCTCACGCCCAAAGAGGCCCAACCAACCTTCTTTCTTGCTTCCTTGCTTCTTGTTCATGCCTAGAAAGAGAGAAAGAGAGAAAAAGCTTACCATTTAGTCGTGTCTCTCTTGTGGTTTGATCGAACGAGGAAGCTGCGTCCGAGGCCTGAGTGTTCATGTTCAAGATCGAGAACCACCGAGAATTGTTCGAGAATTGCCGAGACTTGCGCCTCTCGCTTTTAATTCAAGTTTGGTTGGTTGAGTAAGTGAATTCCCTAATACCGGGAAAGGATGTTGAGATGCGTTGTGATGTGGTTGCTTGGACCGTTTCTTGGTCGTTTGGTTGATCATAGTTGGTTCATTTCCTTGGTTTGATCATATTTCATGTTTGATGTTGTTTTGAGATAGAATCAAGACTTGAATGGCAAGGTGCACATGCTATAGCCATGCTTGATGTTCTCTTGTTGAACTTTGCTATTAATTTGTCATTGATGCGGGTGCGGTAAGGGCCGACTTATGTTAACGACGATCGATATATCCTCGCCTGATATTAGTGTTTTCACTTGCTGAGTCTCCCTGACTCATCTCCCGTTTTTCCCTCTCAGGTCCATAGGATGGTCGAACGGACGGCGGCGACAGAGGGAATTTGAGCCATGTTAGAGTTTAGGGAAAGCGGGGAGCAAGAAGCAGTAGTGGGCTTAGGACACCCAAGCCATAATGTTTGTTGTGTGTAAATGGCTAAAATCGGCTAAGTTGGCTTGTAAAATATGTTTACATGTCCTGTAAATACAAGTTTTACTTATGATGCTGTTTGTCTTAATCCCATTATTTGTTTTAAATGTGATTGTCCCGAGATATGCTTCCGCTTGTGTATAATGAAATATATTAATGAACGGGATGTCATGTGAATGATCCCGAGGTTGGGGGCGTTACAACCGCAACCCAACTTGTTGCCACTTGTTGCTGCCTTACTCACCGCAACCCAACTCGTCGCATCTCATCGTTGCGGCTACTTGCCGCAACCCATCTTATCACATCTCATCACCATGGCTGGTTGCCACAACCCATCTCATCGCCACTCGTCATCGCGGCTGCCTGCCGCCTCAGTCGCCGCAACCCAGCTTGTCGCCTCTCGTCGCCATAGCCCGCAAGAATGCAACCCCTCTCATCGCATCTTGTCTTGTTGTCGCCGACTCCGACACAACTATTTAGGACAAGGTGAGTTCGAAATTGAATTTTTTGGTACTTTTGCTTTTTCGTTTTTGTCTTTCGCCTATGGTAGTGGTACCATCATGCTCGTCATTAGGTGATAAGGTTTTTGTTGTTTGCATCTCGTCCGAGTCGACGCAGGTCGATCGCATGGTCTGGTGTTGAGCACAGTTCTGATAATGGAATATGGCAGATTTGTGATATTGAGTCTGGTCTTGAGCACGATTCTAATAAGGGGCCCAAGAGTTTGTCAAAAAAATCTCTATGGAGAAATCATATATGTGTCTTGAGCGCGGTTCTATATGTGTTTACTAAGGGGCCCGAGAGGCTTTTGTTCTTAGCTCTCTATTTCTTGCCTGTTCTCGTCCGGCTTTAACATATTCTGATGCATGCCCTTTGATTTGGATAAATAAGAGCAATCCACTACAAAACAAGAATGAAGAGTTTGACTTTAGTTTGCTATGCTTGTGGTGTAAGCGTTAAATGTAATACTTTTATGCAAAAAAATTCTGATACTAGAATCTTAGATTTTCATGATTTTCACAATAAAATAGATGAAAACATATCTTTATTCATAGCGTTATCCTTGAAGATAATTGTTGCAGAAACAGGAGAAATGTAGAAATTTGATTTCTCTCCCTTCACCCACTTTCTCTTTAATGTATCTTATCTAATGGAGAATAAAATACAATGTTTGTTCATGCGCGGGTGAAGAGGGGGCCATACTCTATTTATATGGGCTATTAATAGGTGCCTTCCATCAAAGCACATCTTTTATTCTGTAAGAGTTGCACCTTTTCGTAGCCAACATGGTTATTATAGCATAATAATTACTAAACCATTAATTTAATAACATCATGTGGGCCACAATTATTCTTATATTCTCTCACTTGGCCCATATGATATTCCTTTCATGGTTTATAAAGACCATAATGTGCACAACAACATTATGCTAAAACCTTTCTTAAATTGGCTACCACATAATGATCACAATTAAATAAAGAGACTAATGCGAGTCATAGTGGTTGTATGTCATTAATCGACATAGTCCCTTTTATGTACTACAACTTTAGGTCTCTACTTAACATGATCCATAAATAAGAAGTATAGTAATGATCCAACTATAATATCTCTGTTAGAGAATTTCCTATTAAACATTCATCTATTTCCATCACGTATACAAATAGATAACAAGATATATCATAAACACATAATTGAGCTCAGAGTGTCAAATAAATAAACTTAATGCACTCATAATACAATCATTAATGATGTCCAATAATCCCCATCATTTCAACATGTTCATTAAATGTTTTGGGCGGCAGTCCTTTTGTTAAGGGATCTGCAATCATAAGGTTGATGCTAATATGCTCAATTGACACTCTTTGTTTCTGAATTTCTTCTTTAATGAACAAGTATTTAATCTTCATATGTTTAGCACCCTTGCAGTACTTGTCGTTCTTAGAGAAGAAAATTGATGCAGAGTTATCATAATAAATTTTCAGCAGTCTGGCAATACTATCAACAATCACAAGTCTTGAAATAAAGTTCTACAGCTACAATCCATGAATAGTGGCCTCAAAGCATGCCACAAACTCAGCCTCCATAGTAGATGTAGCAATAACTTACTGCTTTGTACTTTTCCATGAAATTGCACCTCTAGCCAAAAGATACAAGTAACCAAAAGTTGATTTTCTTGTATCGGTACATCCAGTTAAGTCTAATCTGAATATTCAATCAACTCAAGATGATCAAATCTTTTTATAAGTGAGCATGTGATTCTTTGTTTCTTACAAGTATCAGAGAACTTTCTTTGCAGCTATCCAATGATGTAATCATGGGTTACTTTGATACCTGCCTAGTATTCTGACTGCAAAACTGATGTCTGGTTTGGTGCAAGTTTAAGCATACATTAAGCTCTCAACAACAACTACATAAGGAATACTTTTCATTCGTTCTCATTCTAATTCACTTTTCGGGCATATCATAAGGTTAAATTTGTCACCTTTTTGAATTGGAGCTATTCTTGCTAAACATTTATCCATACTAAATCTCTCTAAAATTTTATCAATATAAGCTTTCTAAGACAACCCTAACAATCCTTGTGATTTATCATGGAATATTTCTATTCCTATCACATACGTTGCCTCTCCCTTATCTTTCATTTCAAAATTCTTAGAGAGAAATTTCTTGGTTTCATGTAACAAACTAAGATCATTAGTAGCAAGCAAAAGGTCATCAACATATAGAACTAGAAAAATAAATTTGCTCCCACTGACCTTCATGTATATACATCGATCAATAGTATTTTCCTTAAATTTGAAAGAAGTTATGGTATCATTAAACTTAAGATACCATTGTCAAGAAGCTTGTTTAAATCTATATATTGACTTTTTTAATTTACACATCATGTGTTCCTTTCCTTTAGTTGAAAAGCCCTCGGGTTAGTCTATATAAACCTCTTCCTCTAAATCCCCATTAAGAATGTCAATTTTGGCATCCATTTGGTGTAACTGTAAATCGTGATGAGCCACCAAAGCCATAATGATTTTAAGTGAGTCTTTTTTGGAGACAGGTGAAAATGTCTCCTTATAGATAATGCCTTCTTTCTGAGTAAAACCTTTAGCAACAAGTTCGGCCTTATATCGTTCAATATTACCTTTTGAGTCTTGCTTGGTCTTAAAGACCCATTTACACCCAACCTTTTGCATCCTTCAGGTAATTCAACGAGATTCCAAACTTGATTTTGATCCATAGTAACTCTTCTTTCATGGCATTGAACCATTCAGTAGAATCATCACATTCCATGGCTTCTAAACATGAATCTAGATCATTACCAATACCTGAGTCAATTTCTAACTCTTGTAGATAAACCACATAATCATTAGAAATAGCCGACCTCCTTTCTCTTTGAGATCTTCTTAATGTTATTTCTTGTAGCTCAACTACTGTAGATTCAATATTGACATTTTCATTATGGAGTGTTTGATCATTTATTTATTGATCTTGAATATTGTTGGGTTGAACTATAATATCATGAACAACTTTAGAAGTTTTGGATAGAGAAACTTCCACCCTAACTTCTTGAATGCAAACATCACGCATTCTTTTTTTTTTTGGTAAGGTAACATCACGCATTCTTTCACTCTTACTAATGTCAACATTTTCAATGAATGTAACATTTTTAGATTCAACAATTCTTGTACTATGATTAGGACAGTAAAATCTATATCATTTGGATTTCTCTGCATAATCAATGAAGTAACCACTGGTTATTCTTAAATCCAATTTCTTTTCATGTGGATTGTAAATTCTTACTTATGCTAGATAACCCCAAACATGTAGATGTCGTAAACTAAGTTTCCTTCCCATCCACAGTTCAAAGGGAGTCTTTGGAACTGCTTTACTATGAACCCTATTTAATAAATACATAGAAGTCTTTAATGCATACAACTACAATGATAAGGGTAGAGATGAATGACTCAGCATACTCCTAACAATTTCCATTAAAGTACGATTACGCCTTTCTATTACACCATTTTGTTGCGGTGTATCTAGTATTGTGTATTGAGTACGAATGCCATGTCTTTTAAGGAATTTAGCAAATGGACCTATACATTGTCCTAATTCATCATACTTTCCATAATATTCACTATCTCCATCCGACCTTACTACTTTCACTTTTTTATCTAATTGCCTTTCAACCTCTTTAATATACACCTCAAGTGCATTCATTGATTAAGATTTATCATGCAATAAATAAATATAACCATAACGTGTAAAATCATCAATAAAGGTGATAAAATAACTCTTTCCACCAAAAGATGAAATATCAAAAGGACCACATATATCGGTGTGTATAATTTCAAGAAACTATGTGCTTCTTGTGGCACCTTTCTTAGTATGTTTTGGTTGTTTTCCCTTAATACAATCAATACACACTCCAAAATCAATAAAATCCAAATTTGGAAAATTTTCATTCTTAACTAATCTTTGCATTCTTTCTTTGGACATGTAAACCAAACGTTTATGCCAAAAGTAAGCAGAATTCTCATCCACTAAACTGCGTTTAGTGCCAGCATTATGATGCAAGGTTATTAAGGTTTCAACAAAAGCATTATCAAGTTTAAACTTATAGAGACCATCACATAAAATTTCAATTCCAATAAGATTATTACTCTTATATAAACTAAAAGATCCATAACCAAACTTAAAAAAGAATCCCACTACATCAAGTTTTGGCAAAGAAACTAAATTGCGAGAAAATATAAGTTCATAAAGGATTCGAAACAAATCCAAATAATGCCTAGTATCTAAGATTAAACGATAAGTGTTAATGCCTTCAACTAGAGCTTTGTTTCTATTCTCCATGAGCAAATAATTCACATTTGGCTTTATGGTTTGGATCGAAAAAAATTTCTACATCGTATTTGAAATATGAGTGGTGGCACCAGGATCAATCCACCAAGTATTATGAGGAATTTCAATAAAGTTTGATTCAAAAAATACTAAAGCACAAGGCTTATCTTTCTTTTCAAATCAAGCTTTACGTTTAAAACAATCTTTCTTCAAGTGTCCAATTTTATTACAAAAGCGACACTTAATAAGATTGTGTTCCTTCTTGTGGATTTAAGAAACCTTAGAAGAGTCATTCAGATTGTGTAAACATTTCTTCTTGCTCATTTCACCTTTCCTCTTGAAATTCTTTTTAGCTTCTTGATAACTTAAGAGATGAACAGAATAGGCCTTTTGATTATTTATCCTTGTTTCCTCATGAACAAGCATATTGGCCTATTCATTTACATTCCACTTATTCTTTATAGTACTGTAATTCATTTGAAATGGCTCATATTGTTCATGAAGCAAGGAATTAAGTATGAATTGTACTAAAAAGTACTCATCCATGTTCATTCCCAAAGTCCTTAATTTTGCCGCTAATTTTGTCATCTCTAGTACATGTTCATGCATAGTACGTGAACCATCATATTTCATGATGGTCAAAGTACTCATCAATGTACCAACAAGTGACTTATCAGCAGTTTGAGAATGCTCTTTCACAAATTTCATAAATTCCTTAGCACTGTTAGTTTTGGGAAGAGTTGTCTTTAAGTTAATTGCAATTGTCATTCGCATAAACATTAAGTTTAATCTGTTTGATCTTTCCCAAGTTTTATGAAAAGACTTTTCATTATCGCTGCTCTCATCAGTAATAGTAGTCGATTTCTCAACTTGAAGTGCTAAATTAAGATCCAAGACACTTAGGTGAAATTGGACTTGTTCACTCCAATCAGGGAAAGTCATTCCATTGAACAAAAGAACAAATGAAGCATGCAAACAAAGAGAAATAGGTACAAATACTTCAAATATACAAGAATATACTCATGCATTAATGCTTTGAGAATATCACATTATCATATTCAAATTAAACAATACATGTATATCATAGTTCTCCTATGGGTGGTCCTATGATATACAAACATAAAATAAACCATAATGATGCTAGTAACTTTAATTTAGTAATTATAAACACACCTCATTAAAATTTATTTGATATCTTTGGATATACAAACAAATTTAACAAGACATATTAATTACCAACTATTATGTTCATAAATTATAGAAAATTGATTAACCTTTGGGTCAATCCCTAAATTCTTATAATAAATGAACTTCAATATACCCATGACACCAATAAGAATATGCAATATATCAATTTCTATCATAGCATCAATTAGTCATGGGTAATTGAATGAAATATTTATACAATTTCAAAAAATTCTATACATTATGGTTCGGGCACTTTAGTGATTAACAAACCACTCATAATTGAATTCTTGAAATTGTAAAACACAATAATTGTTTTATTCACAAACATTCACCAAATTGCACGTAAAGGCAAAACCGTAAATTAATCGTAAGAGCAAAACTGTAAAATCAGAATTTGATAGGGGGCAAAACCATAAATTCAACAGCCAATGGCAAAATGGTAAATAAATCGGTCAATGACAAAACAGTAAATAAAATGGTCAAGGGCAGAACTGTAAAATCATGCGGGGAAGGGTAGTGTCACACTCCGAACCCCAACGAGCTCGCGACATCCCTTTCTTCGGTCAAATTAGTGCGACGTCCCAGGAAATGTCACTGACCCAAACAATCCCATCAAAGTTAATTGCGGTGAAAGCAAACATATAATCCCGGACAAAAAAATTTTGGAGAACCAGGGAGAAATAAATCGCCAAACAACCAAACATAAAACTATACCTCGATATATATATATATATATATATATATATATATATATATATATATATAATGTCCATTTACAGTTTAAACTTATATCATAACCGTTATTTACAATCCACAAAACAAAATATGCACACCGAACTACTAAACTGCAAACCACCGATATACAACAAGATCAGTAGCCTGGGTAAGCCCTACACCAAAAATGGAACACTCTTAACTCTTCCCCAACCTCAAAAACTAACCTTTACTCCCTATAAATGGCGTCTACTCTGACTCGCTCTCCTTATCATCCTCATCTGAATCCTCGTCTGGCACGTGCTCATCCAATGTAACATCCTGAAATTTGACCTGTTATCGGGACCAATAAAGTGTATAGTAATTCTCGTTTGATTTCAGTAAGTCTCGCCCGGACTTGATCAATCACGGGATACTAACCAAATGGGAAAGGCTAAATAGGAACAAGTACGTGGACCGATGACCCGATCGCAATTGAGCGCCAAGTTCGAGAAATGCCGAGGAAATATTTTGAACCAATATAGGTCGATCTTAGGAAAACAATGGGTTGATATCGTCAGTAACGTACGATCGGATCGCGGGTGATTCCGCACGACCGAAAGTACGTCTGACCAATGAATCTCGATTTTAATCCAAACGATCGCGACCCCGGTGCTAGTGATAATTCCTCTCGTTCTCTCGAAACTTGAGGCCATCACGACTCGGACAATCTTAGGTCGATACGCGTAGCACCTAAACAGCCGCCCGTTAGTGAGAGGCCCTAAGACTTCAAAACGAGCTATTTTGATCGCGATATTGAGCCCGAACTTCAATATCAAAATTTCAAGGGTAATTACGACTATTTTGCAAGAAGGATGTCATTTTATAGTGGCCAAATAAGTTTGGGACAAGAACGGTTGAAAATAGAAATTTTGACGAAAATTTGGGGAAAATTACGGTTTTACCCCTATGGGCCCCGAGGTTGGATTTTGAGCCCGTTTGAGGTTATTTTTTTCAAAACCGATGTCATTTTAGGGCGGCCACATACATTTAGAGTGGTTTCGATCAAAAATTGGAATTTTGGCTCATGAGCGAAAAATAATATTATTTTATTCCCGAAACTTCGCAATTGATTTTCGAGGGCTTAAAAAGTGAGTTTCGCGAATCCGACGCCATATTATGTTGGCCACACACATATGGAATGCATATGTACAAAAATTGGAATTTCGGTCCGGGATTGGAAAATTACGAAAATGCCCCTAGGCCATTTTTTAATAATTCCGAAAATTGGACCAAATTTGGGGGTTAACCAAGGTTGGTTAGAGCTAAACCAGGTCTGGTCAGCTTGAGTTAGTGACAAATAACCATTTTACCCCTAAATTATTGGATAAGAAGGAAGGATAGCCCTTGGATCAAGGGCAAAAGTGTCAATTGGCCCAAGATTTGGACACTTGGACTCCACTAAAACAATGTTGACTCATTTTTGACCAGATCACCTCTCTCTTCCCAGACCATTCGGCCAATTCCCCGAAAATTCCTTCTTCTTTCCCGTTTTCTGTTCTGCAGTGCACGTTTCTGCACATCCTGGTACTGTTCACGCCGGAACAGTACCCGCCGGAGCTGCTGGCCGTCCCCAGCCACCATCCCGCACCACCAGCAACCATTTTCTCCCTTAAACAGCCACCCACAGTCCCATTTCCAGCCCCAAACAGAAGAAAACAGCAGCAACTCGCCGTTCCCATCGTCGCCGTGACCGCCGGCTTGCACCCGGAACGCTGCCGTCGATCCTTACCACGCGTCGGTGATCGACTGCCCGTTTCCATCGTCCCGAATCGTTAACAGGCGAGTATAAACCCCTAAACCCCTAATTAGTCTAATTGTGTTTCTTAGGGGGTAATTAGGGGTTAATTAAGTTCATTTAGGACCTAATGATGTTTATTTGAGTGTAGGATGATTAGGATAGGTCATCAGGTCTTAATGAGGTTGTTTAATGGAGGATTAAGGCCTAAACAGCCCCTTGTTCTGGTACTGTTCACAAAGTACCGAAAATGTGCAAATTTGTCTAAGTTTTGCACTAATTGAATTCAATGATTCAAGGCTTGGAATTAGACGATTCAAGTGTTAATTAGGCTCATTTGAGGCTTAATTATATGTATTTGGGGGTTGGATGTTTAGGGTAGGTGATTAGGCCTTAATGAGATGGATTAAGGTGGTTTAATGTCCAAATGGTGCTCTGGTCTGGTACTGTTCATACAGTACTGAATCTGTGTAATTTTGTCTAAGTGTTCCACTAATTGAGTTCAAGTGCTAATGACTTGGATTTGGACATTTTGGGGACTAATTAGGCTTATTTGAAGCTTAATTAAGTGTATTTGGTTGTTGGGTGATTAGGGTTTGAGATTAGAGCCTAATGAGGGTGTTTAATTATGGTTTAGTGGACAAAATGTGTCCTCCCCTGGTACTGTTCATTGAGTACCGAATTTGTGCAAATTGTCCAAATTGAATACTTAGTTGAGTCATTGGTTGATGGCAAAGAATTAGGCAATTTTTAGGGGTTATTTAGGACTTATATAAATCCTATCTAGTGACCCCGTACCAATGAGAATGAGGACTAAGTCTGATTGCCCAAGGTGGGCCTTAGGCGCATTGAATTACCTTGGAAAGGATTGCGCGGATTAAATGTGGAGTTCTTGGGCTAGAATGAAATTGCTTGGGAATGCCGGGAATGAGTGGCATAAGTCAAATTTGATCATAATTATGCTTGGTAAATTTGATATCAGTAATTGGCTTGAATTCCCGAGCATATGTTTTGCATATCAAGTGGTGATTGATTGAAATTGAGTGAAACGATGTACTTGCATGAGCTTTGTTCAAATGTAGCCTTCGGGTCGGGCCTACGGGTCGTTTTAATCACTTGTGACCTTCGGGTCGGGCCTACGGGTCGTTTTAATCACTTGTGACCTTCGGGTCGGGCCTACAGGTCGTTATATCAAACTGTTGGCCTTCGGGTCGGGTCTACGGGTCGTTATAATCAATTGTGAGCCTTCAGGTCGTTATAATTGTGCATGATTCATAATGAATTTAAATGCCTAACCTGCAGGGCTGAAACAATATATTAGGCTGTGAGCTCGGAGTGAAAATTTATGTTGTTTTACTGGTTTATTAATTGTGTGTTTTATTTACCCTTCTGGAGGTGCACATAAGCCTAGTTTAGGATTAGTGGTTTGTACTTGCTGAGATTCTCACGGTTGTGGTAAAACCGACATTTCATATCCCCGGCCATGAATTTTGAGGTTGAGCCCGAGACAGAGTTTGAGGCTATGAGTTCAGAGAAGGAGTCAGAGCAGTCCGAAAGTTCTTGCGAGATGTCTGGATCTGACCCTAATTGAATACCCTAGGGCAGACCTCAGTTTTAGGAGCGAGGGTCGATACTTTCGACTGTAGCCCTTCGGTTGTTAGTCCAATCCCCCCAAGCCACCTATCCCTTTTCGTTTTAGTGGCCCTTTTGTTGTATTTTGTTTATAGTGGATATTGTGTATAAGTGTTATAATGAATGTATATGTTGTTTTTTTTTATCGTTCAAAATTTGTTGGCTTGTGTTGCTCATGGTTGCTTTTAAATTGTCTTGGTGTATATATATATATTATATTATATATATACGTCATTTCCGCACGATGCGTGTTTTCTCTGATTTGAGGTTTACGGGTCGGTGACGTAACCTGGGAGCGTCGCACCATTTCGACATATACGCTGATGTTCATGCTTCGTGGGGTGTGGGGCGTGACATCCAAAGACTCCGAGTTAGCCTTAATCTCAATCGAGTTATCTTCATCTCTCGACTCTACCTAAACCTCATTCCTCTCCTCATCCTCGAACTCCTCCTCTGGCTCCTCCTCTGGCTTGTCCTTTGCTGCCTCATCCTCAACTGGCTCATCTCTGGGATCCTCCTCATACTCCTCCTCCGGCTCTACACTCGGGTCCACGTCCATCTGGTTATACCTAGCTTGTGACTCCTCCGACACTACTATTGTCGGCTCAGGACTACAGGAACGTGCTACCGTCCTAATTGAGCTAAACTAGTCTCCAAACTAGTCATCTCCCCGTCAGGATGAGGTATAACAGACGAATCCCAATCGCCGACTCCATAAAAAGGTACATCAAAATCACGGATGGGACCAAATTCGTCCATCCCACCCCTAAATATCCAAGCGGCATATGTATGAGCCTGCCAAAGGAGTAGCCCTATATTTACCCATACTACTGAAGTGTGCTTAACCCAAATATAATTGTCATCTACCGGGTATTCTATAACCTCATGGTCAATGTACATAGGAATCCCAAAACGCTGCAACGGTAGAGGCAAAAGGTTCATGGCTCAGGCGGGTGCTCTGAAATTGCTAGTTGAAATAACCATGAGACACTTCTCAATAAGTTCACAACCTAAGCCTCACCTAAGCTACCACGTATTCCAAACAAATTCAGACACGCAAACGAGCAATACACACAAACATCATCCACACAATCACACTTACCTGGACTCTTGGCATACCTAGCCTACACATTAGTTCACAATCACAACATTCAAACCTTACACACATTTCAATCCATTCTCACGCTAAAAAACATATATCGATCACACAACATTTCTGAACTCCACAATTCACACTCGTTCACTCACCACCACATCATTTTCATTAAACTTGCTATCGCGACCCACGTAAACACGCCTCAAGTCCGATCTCACTTTCACTTGCCACATCGTACCATCTCATGCTCAATCACTTTTCTCAACCCGCGTAAACACGCATCAAGCCTACATGATCGCAACCCGCGTAAACACGTCTCAAGTCCGATTCCATTCTCACTTTCTTTCCTCAGCCTACGTAAACACACCTCAGGCCTACATGATCGCGACTCGAGCATCACACGCCTCAGTCCGATCCCACTGTCATATCACGACCTGCATAAACACGCCTCACGCTAGTTCAATTCCCTGCGTAAACATGCCTTAGGGATTTTAGTGATCACATGAACATACCAACACACCGTATTTTATCTGTACCCCGCATAAACACGCATCAAGGCCTTTTAGTGATCACACGCACACTGCATGCCTCAATTCTTACACGTGCACACATTCAGGCATTAAATACGTGCACTCAAACGCGCCCGAATCAATCATTTCAATTTAGTCATATATTGTACATATAACCATCACACAACAAGTCATTTTTCACCACAAAATCACATCACAACAATCCCGGCACTACATGGCAAGTTCACGCAGTTAATCGCCGATTCAAATCACCTAATTTACGCGCCGAACAGAAAATCACAGTACACAAACCAGCCAATCACAGCCCATTTTTTGCCTCTAAATTTCCACCAAAACCTCCCAATTTCATCTCTAAGGTCCACTAATCAAATCAACCCCAAAAATCGCATCAATCCGTGTCTAAACGGGTCCGACAATACCCGATATACTAAGCGAGGGTTAGATTATGACTTACTTGGAAAATTCCAAGCAAAATCAACCTATCTGAGGTTGAATAGACGGCTGGAACACGGCGACTACGGCTGTGTTTAGCGGCGGCAACGATCGGCGACAGCAGCGGCGGCTTGGCTTAGGCCGACTCCTCATGACCAAGGGGAGGGAGAGAGTGAACCGAGAGGGAGAGGGAAACGGCGATGGCGGCATGAGGGCGGTGAGGCGAGGCTTGGAGGCGGGACGACGGTGGCGCGGCGGACGGCGGCAGTACGGCCAAGAGGGAGAGGCGGTCGGCGGTGAGGGAGAGGGGAGTTGTCGAGAGAGTGAGGGAGAGAAATGAGAGGGGGAGAAAGAGAATTGGGTTTTAATAATGGACACCAATAATTAGTGTCTAAGCCCCCATGGAAAAGACCATCTTGCCCTTCTCTCTATATTCCAATCGACGATCAAGATTTGTTCTTATCTAGAGATTGACAATCAAGATTGAATCTTTTTCAAAAATATCCCAGGGCAATTTGAGAATTTCATAAAATTCCAAGAGCAAAATTGTCCAAAAATTGTCATTTCTAAACTTAGGGTGAAATGACCAAAATACCCTTCCCTATTTACACTTAGCATTAACAAACTCCTAGGGGTAAAACAGTCATTTTCCATCCTTCGCCGAAATTCAATTTTTCTGAAGGATTGGGGAAAATCCAAGGCTGAACATTCCAATAACAACGTCGTCCAAATGTCCTGTTGTGGCTTCCTAATTTTCCAATGCCCAAATTGGTTTCTAATTAATAACTAAATTTTAAGTAATGTAACTTGAACGTGTCTCAAACTAACGGGCGGCTTTTGGAAAATTCGCATATTTAACCCGTGACTGACATTAAATCAAGTCACGTGCAAATTCATTCGGATCGTGACGACCTCGGTGGTCATGTAATCGTGAGGATCGATCGCTCGTCCCGTCCCATCGAGCACGATCGTTTGGTATAAGTTCTAGATCGTTCGTCAATTCGCCTCATAGTCAAACGGAATCACCCATGATCCACTCATATGATAGTGACGAATCGGCCGATAACTATCCTAAGATCGGCCTATATTGGCTTAAAATGTCACCTCGACAATTCTATGGTCAAAAGTCGGTTCATGATCGAATTTCTCTAGTCGTACGAATTTAAATCCCTAATTAACCTTTCTCTAATGGTTAGTATCCCAGGATTGATTAGTTCTGGGCGAGAACTAACTATAAGTACATTCATAAAACCATTCATTTCATAAATCTCAAATGGGCAAATTTCAGAATATCACAGGTAGAACCATAAATAACTGGCGGAGAGGGGTGCACGTGCCTCAACTGCCATGCGGGCATGTAGGACCTACACACTTATGCATGTGCAGGTGCATGCATAACATGCGCCTGTTCCTTCATCGCGCACGTCATGCACTTGCAACCGTAGGATGCGCATGCTTTCCACGCATCTTCTTCATTGCATCCATTCGTGCTTTTTTTTTTTCACCCCATTCGGCCGCGCCTTCCATCATCAGAATCTCCTCTAGCAACCCATCTCCAACCAAATTAACAAGTGGGTTTTGGAAACCATGCCTGCGCCATCACACAAGTCCAAGATTGGACAAAATGGATCGGAACAAAAAATCATTTCAACCAACAGGCAAATAACAAGAAAAGAGCAACATGAATCTTTATCCCGGAAACCATAATCGGAAAAACCATGAGATCATAAACCACGCTTTGATACCAACTATAAGCGTCAAACGTAATACTTTTATGCAGAAAAATTTTGAAATCCAAAATCTTAGATCTTCATGAATTTCACAATAAGAAAAATAAAGATATACCTTTTATCCATAGCATTGTCCTTGAAGATAATTGTTGCAGAAACAGAAGAAACCTAGAAATCTGATTTCTCTCTCTCACTTTTCTCTTTAACGTATCTTATATGATGAAGGATAAAATATAACGTTTGTTCACGTGCAAGTGGAGAGGGGACCAAACTCTAATTATAAAGGCTATCAATAGGTACCTTCCATCAAAGCACATATTTCATTTTTTAAGAGTCGCACCTCTCCGTAACCAATATGGTTATTATAGTATAATAATTATTAAACCATTAATTTAATAACATCATGTGGGCCACAATTATTCTTACATGTGGCTATAATTGTTGTTGCACAAATGAAGAGTTACAAACTTCTTATTCTATAATTGTTGGTCCTATATTGTTATAAAATTTGTTTTATGTATAAGTCTAACATTGTTGTATAATTTGATTTCAATTAATGGATCAAGACAAAGACATATCAATGGAAGTGGATGGATGTAATGAAATGAGTCCTCTCATGGAATTGCCATTCCATGGTGGTGTTGAAGTGTGCTCTACAGCCATAAGTGCGACAAACAAGGTGAGAGTACCTAACTTCCGTCCTCCTCTTGGTAAAAAGCGAGCTAATCAATAGAAGACCTGGTATAATTTTTCAAAAGTCATAAATAAGAACATAAGCAAAACAAAGGTAAAGTGCATTCACTATGGGACTGAGTATAAATACTCTGTTGATCATGGAACGTCTATTATGTGGAAGCACTTGAGAAGCTACAAAAAGTATCCTCATATCGATAAGAAGCAAATGTTATTTGCACCAAGTAACAAAAATGCGGTCAGTGAGGTTGGGCAAAATACTGGTGATGGTAGTGTCTTAACAACGTGGAAGTTTGATCAAGAACGTTGTAGGCTCATGCTTGCTAGGATGATCATTATTGATGAACAACCTTTTCCGCGATTGAGTGTGTCAGTTTTCATGATTTTGTCATTGAATTACAACCTCTCTTCCAACATTTATCATGGTTTATGGTGGCTAGAGATTGTATGAAGTTGTATTTGAGTGAAAGAACTTGTTTGAAAGCTTACTTTGGTAATCTTAATTCTGGGATTGCACTCACGACTAACATGTGGAATTCCATTCCAAACTTGAACTATTTACGTCTCACTACACGTTTTATTGATAAAAACTAGAAGTTGCATAAAAGAATCACCAATTTTGTGGTGATGCATAGTTATAAGGATAGGGAGATGGGGAAAACGGTGGAGAAGTGCATTCACGAGTGGAGAATAGAAAAGAAGGTGTTCATAATAACCGTGGATAATGTTAGTTTCAATGATGTGATCATTGGTTATTTGAAGGAAAAATTTTCAAGGGAAAGGTTTTTAATCTTGAATGGTGATGTTTTACATATAAGTGCACTACTCATTTATTAAACTTGATTGTAAAAGATGAATTAAATGAGGTGCGTGATTCTATTGCACATATCCGAAACATAATCAAGTATGTGGGGAGTTCTCCCATGAGAGCTTAAACATTTCAATCTTGTATTGAGAGTGAGAGGACTACATGCAAGGGTTTAGTTTGTCTCGATGTTGCCACTAGACAAAACTCCACTTACCTAATGTTAGATACTGTCATATAGTTTTAGAAAGCCTTTGAAAGGATAGAAGAAGATGATTTATCTTTCTTAAGGGAGATTGACAATGATTCTCCTCGAAATGAAAATTGAGAAAATGTCATCATTCTTTCTAAATTTCTGAAACAGTTTTATGATGCCACCAAACAGATGTCGGAGAGTTCAAATGTTACTTTAAATAATTATTTTGAGGATATAGCTTTTTTTGTATAAATATTTGAATCATGCGGCGAATTCTTTGGACCCTAAGTTTCAAGGTATGGGTTTAAAAATGAATGAGAAGTTTGACAAATATTATGGGAGTTTGAATAAAGTAAACCTGATGGTGTTGATTGCGGTTGCATTGGATCCTATAAAAAAGTTGAATTATGTAAAGTTCTGTTATGGAAAAATTTATAATGATGAAGCGAAAATTGATGAGATGCATGATAAGATAAAGCTTGCGTTGGAGCATTTGTATAAATTTTATGAGCAATCCTTTGTTGGTTCTAGTAAACAACATTTTGGTGGTTCAAGTGTAAGTACCAGTAGTAGTGGTTCAAATGCCAATACTGATAACAATGAAGATAACAATGAGGATGACATCCAAGCTTGGAGAAAAAGCTTTCTTCACGCGAAGAAAAGAGTGCTTAATGAAAACAAATCCAAGCTTGATCGGTATCTTGAAGCCAAAAGTGAAGATGTCATTAATCTTGACCTTTGGATGTGGTGGAAGAGTAGTGGATTAAAGTATAAAATCTTATCTTTGATGGCTCAAGATGTTTTGTACATTCCTGTGACTACAATTGCTTTGGAATCGACTTTTAGTACTTGGGATGTGTGCTTAACGGCTTTCGAAGTTCTTTGACTCCTACAATAGTGGAAAGTTTGATTTGCACTCAAGATTGATTGAGAGCCATTCATGTGCCGATTAATGTGTTGAAGAGTGCATTGAGAATGTAGAAAAGTTTGAATCGGGTAAGTAGTATATAGTTCTTTCTATCTTGTAATTCATTCACATATTTATCTATTGAGTGAATACTTTATTTAATCTCTATTTTGGTTTTTAGATTTGGATTGTCTTACCGAGAACATTATCATTGGTAAATAGACTTTCTTTTGTCGAAACTCCGATTTTGTGGTGAGTAAATAGACTTTATTAATCGGCATATTTGCATTTGTCTTTAGAACATAGTTTCTTGTTGATTTTTCTTTATGTATGAATGTTAGGTTTTTTACCATGCCCGTGATGGTTTTGGATGATCACAACATAAGAACTTTGTTGGGTCTTGCTGTTTCATCATTTTCATGGAGCCGTGGCTAAATTGGTCTCTTAGGATAGATCTTGTTATTGTCTTCTCCTAAGAGTAGCGGTGCTTTTCATCATTTTCATTTTGCTAAAGCACTGACTTTTCAATTGTAGAAGCAAATAGTTATTGGAGGGTTGGTTGAGTTTTCCATTTTGCTAGACCAAGTTTCGAAATTCAGAAACTTTAGATCCTCAAGTTGTCTTGTATGAAATCTATGTGTAGCACACTTTTAGCATGGTTAGTTCTTTTGGGTGTTGTCCATCCGCTGCAGGTGAATATTTAGTGAACTTTCTTTGCTTGAAACTAATTGATAGCACTGTGCATTAGCTGATATATTTTCATCATTTTCATTTTTATTGATTCTAGAAGCATAGAGCACTTGTGACCATGTCAAGTGGAGCATTTTAATTGCTAGACACAGTGCTTTTGGATTGTTTATTTCACTCTAAATTTCTAAAACCAGAAAAAAGAAAAAAAAAACAAGTTCTTGGATTATCATGCCCCGAACCCCATTGAGCTAGTGACATTCCCCTTAGGTTGAATTAGCGCAACGTCCCAGGAAACATTGCTAACTCAAACCATCATATCAGAGTTTGAACGCGGTGGAAACAAGAATATAAACCCTGACGGTAAAATCATGGGGTACTAGGGAGAGATAAATCACCAAGCCACCAAACATTACATTATACCTCGATATATATAATATCTATTCTCATCCAGAACATACAACAACTAGTCACTTCATAATACCCACCATAATCACCATAAACAATACGAACCATCACAACCATCAAACCTCCGCACTAACAACCGCCGATATCAAAAAGGGCTAGCGGCTTCAGGTAGACTATCACTATCACCAAAAAGAGCGCCTCTCAAAACTATTTAACCCTTAACTCCTACCTAACCCCTATTCACCCTATAGGGGGTCCACTCAAAATCAATCTCGTCATTGCCAGATCGTTCCTTTGAAGACTTGGGTTCAGTAGTGACCTCAATTGGATTGTCCTCCTCTCCCGACTCCATTGGAACTTCGATCGGCTATATGGTTTTAAATAAAACCATGAGAACACTTCTTAGTAAGCAAAATCCTAAATCCCACCTAAGCTAACACGTATCTCTAGGCATATTCGAGCACACAATCAATCAGTAATTGAAATGCTATAACGTTCATAAGCACACTGACCTTACCTCAGCACATGCGCCACCCTGCACGTTAGTCCAAGTGTTATAACAAAACAGTCGCCACAAAAACTCTCATCCTCATAACATGGCCAATATACGCACATGTATCATCAATAGACCAAACACTTTCCATTCTCACATTCGTCTAACAAACACAACATCATACGATTCCCATTTCACTCGAGCACACGCATCCAATTCATTTCTGACCCGCGTTACAGTACACACCTCAAGTCCACTTTCAATCCATGATCTTAGTACAACCATCTCAATTTCACAATACTCCTTAACCCGCGTTACAGTACACACCTCAGGCTTTGTCTCTTGCCAACGTTACGGCACACGCCTCAGGCTCAACATCTTCCACCTATGGCACAACCGTAATTACTGTCTCATTTTCACAACACTCCTTAGCTCGCGTTACAGTACACGCCTCAGGGATTATGTGATCATGCGAGCACGTCAACAAATCACATTTTATCTGGACCCTGCGTTACAGTACACATGTCAGGGTTTTTAATGATCACGTGCACGCCACATCACGTGCCAATTTCATACGATCAACTCACACATGACACTCAAAGTATTCAAATCACCTACAAGCCACATTAACCCACAAATTCATCAATTCCACTTGCACATGTTCAATTTAACACAATTTCCATAATCTAGGCCAATTTTCACCAATCAAGGGTGTTGCACTCACGCCACGAATCCCGATTCACCACATATAGTAATTCAAACATAAGCACGCTACAAATCAACTATAATAAGCACATCAACTCAACCACCACAGAAAAATCACTAAAATGCCACATTTAGGCTTGTTTTTTATGCAACAATCCCCGATAACAACTCATAATCATCCCGATCATCAACTTAATCAATTCTAACCTCAAATCCACCTCAAAAATTATCACAAATCCATCCAAACAACTCAGCCAACTCAGTCCACTAATTTCTCTTTGAATAAACCCCTAAAACTCACTAAAATGGCCCTGAACTAACCCGAAATTACCCGTTGTCCTTGGCAAAGTTTAGGATATCGCTTACTCGAGGTCCTACGCGAGCTCGAGCACTTAAAGATGGCTGAACAGTGGAGAAACAACAGCAGCGACGGCGTCGAGCAGTGAGGACCAACGGCTCACAGTGGCCACGGGCGGACGATAGCGAACGGCGATGAGCTACTGGCCTTCCTCAACTGGGCTGAGTCAAAATGAAGGCTGATGATGGTGTTTCGGTAAAGGGAAAAACAAGAGAGGGAAAGGGATGGTGGTGGCGGTGGTGTGGCAAGACGGAGGGGCAACCAGCGGCTTGACGAAACGGCGGCAGACGGACGCGTGGCGGCAGCCAAGGGCATGGCCAGCTGGCCACTTCTCTTGAGGGGGAGGAGGAAAGGGTGATTGGCCGAGAGAGGTAGAAAGGGAGAGGGGTGAGGCGTGAGAAAGAAAATGAGGGGAGAGAGAGAGAGACAAAAGAATAAATAGGAAGAGAAAAGGCTAGTCTAAGCCTCCCCTAGGTAAAATTACCATCTTGCCCCTCTCTCTACTTTTAATCCAATGGCCACGATTCGATCTTATTTAAAAATCGACGGCCTAGATTGAATCCCAACAAAAATATCCAAGGGCAAAGTTGGAATTTCACAAAAAGAGCAGGGGCAAAACCATCCAAAAATTTATATTTCTAAAGTGGGGCTGAAATGACCAAAATGCCCATCCACTTTTATACTTAGCTTTCACAAAATCCCAGAGGCAAAACGGTCATTTTTCACTTCTTGTCAAAATTGCAATTCTCTAACAAATTTGAGCAAATTCAAAACTGACCACAGTACTTCTGATGTCATCCAAATATTGTATCATGACTAATGACATTTTTCAATGCCCAAACTCGGTCTCTAGTTAATGGCCAAACTCAAATAAACACAACTTGAGCTTATTACAAACTAACATGTGGCTTTCGGGAAGATTCGTATATTCGACCCATGGTCGATACTAAATCGAGTCACATTTGAGTTCACTTGAGCCATGGTGATCTCGATTGTCATGTAATTGTGAGGATCAATTAGTAGTTCTAAAGTACACGATCGTTTGGAATAGGTTTGAGATCGTTTACAATTTCGTATTCTGGCGAGGCGGAATCACCTGCGATCCAATTATACGACATTCGCAAATCGATCCATGATCATCCTTAGATCAGTCTATATTAGCCCAAAATATCACCTCGACAATCCTTATGGTCGAAAGTCAGTCCATGGTCAAGTTCTATGGTCGCATGAATCTAGACCCCTAATCAGCCTTTCCCTAATAGTTAGTATCCCGAGAATAATCAAATTTAGGTGAAATTTGCTACAAGTGTGTCATTGAAATCATGCATTTCATAAATACCAAGTGGGTCGAAATTTGAAATGTCACATGAATAGATTATGAAACCGAACCGAAAAACAAGATAGGTTCCAAAACAGGGTCCAGAAAAAACAAGGTAAGTTCCAAATTCTAAAAATTGAAAGCCGGTTATAACAGGGTAGGTTCCAGGTTTTAGGACTAAGCGCTACCTACTCTGAAACCGATCACTCCTAATGTGAGTTATTGGGGATTGGAAAATATTAAAAGTGTTTGAGTAACTTTAGTGTAGTTATAATCTCTGTTCTATTACTTTTTATAGTAGAATCATTTGTTGCTCTTCATGTGGAGTAAGTCTTACCGACCAAACCATATATTCTGTTTATTTTATTGTTCAATCACTCGTTTTTCACAGTAATTGGTATCAAAGCTAAGCTTGGTTGAGTTAAAGTAAATTAACAAGGAAAGAAGAAGGAAAAATGAAAATTGATAAATTTGATAGGAATGATTTTAGTTTGTAATATGAAGATTGACAATTATTTATGCCATAGAAATTCGTACTTACCCCTGTGTAGGAACAAGTTGAGCAGGTGAAGCAACTTGATTAGCAATTGCTGGATAGGTAGGCATTGGGTATCATTTGGCTGATGTTGTCCCTTAACGCCATGTTTAACATTGTGAAATCAAAGACCATTGTTGGACTAATGAATACCCTATCAAACATGTATGAGAAGCCATCTGTGATCAACAATGTCTACTTGATGCGACATCTATTTCACTTAAAGATAGGTGAAGGTGCATGAGTTGCTAAACATATCAATAAATTCCATGTAATCGTTAGTCAATTAACTAGTTAAGATTGACTTAATGATAAGGTATGTCATTCATATTGCCTGATAATTAGAATATTACCTCTTTGATGTATGATTATGTTCGTGATTTGATTCTGAAGACATCCGTTGGTGAACCTATGACTGTTGTTTTAGTAGGTGAAATTAGATGAATAAATTGTACTCATGTCAGCAAAACTAGTGTGAAACTGAACAGACGAAATCAGTCTAGGATTGGTGGTGTTGTGTGTTAATTATGCCAAATGAGGCATGTTAGAAAGGATTAACTTAAGCTAAAGAACGAAAAGGGTAAGAAAATTAGAATTGGGTCTATAAATGATATTGTAGCTATTGCTCATAGTAATTCGGATAGTGCTGATTATGTTTTGGTTATACTAAAAGTTTTCGCATGGGTTATGAATTTTGGTTGTTCATTTCAATGTGTCATCGATAAGAAATCGGTACGCTACTTAAGTGCAGCTATGAATAAAATCGAGTGCAATGTTGTGGGTCTTGGGATGTCAAAATCAAAGTACATGATGATATCACTGAGAACATTGACCGCAACGGGGCCATGTTCCAAAATTGAACAGCACTCCTTTTCTGTGCACCCGGTCGAATTCACCTCTGAGCCCCACCCAAAAGCCAAAATCAACCAGGCTCAGTTGTTCGATTAACGAAGGAAGCCGATTCTAATTGAGCCTCACGACGGAAGTCCATCCACGCAAAATCTCACGAGAGGAGGACAATTCGGTCAATCCAGCCATCCAAAACCCACGAAACTGGGAGACAACAAATATAAAATAAACAAAAAAGCCATCGGAATTTCGGAGAGATTAAAGTGGAAACCTCTTTTCCATTTTAATGGCAATAATCCTAATGACCCTCTCCTTCTCCGAACTGCCCTCCCCAAAGATCCCACCTTTCTCCCCCTTCTCCCACTCTCGTGCCCTCCTCATCTCGTCGCACATCCGCAGGAGATCGTCCAACCGCGGCGCTCGGTCCCGGAGACGGGCTCGCCGGAGAAACCCGCCGGACCCGCCGGGTCGCGACATGTCCACCGCCGTCCAGATGCCGCCGGCGGCCGGCCGCCGGTGGGATGAGGATCATGACCGGTTGCTGAATTCCATGGGTAACTTCTATCGCGTCGGTCTTTTCTTCTCCGATGATCAGTTTCGCCAATTTACCCCAATCATGGACGCCGTTTGTCTTATCTTTGGGGAATTTGTGGTTTTGATTAAGCGTAGGTCGAGGATGATAGTTGAATTTGGGACGTTTGTTCGGTACCCAATCATGGGTTGCTTACTTGGGTTTGTGTTGCTCTGAAGAAATTGTGAGTCTGCTCGACGTGACAGTGGCAATGTAGGTGTTGTGGGTTTACTGGTCATGTGGTGATGGTTATAATTCAATTCATCCTGCGGCAGATTGGTGCTTTTGGCCGATCATCTTTGCTCATGCTCATCTCTGATTTAAGTTGAGCTGATCTGTCACCTGTCTAATCTAGTCGTAGTTGCACAAGTAGAGATGAGAGTGTTCTTCCAGCATTGTAAAATACTGTTTGAGTGAAGTGTAAAACCTGCTGCTTCTTGGTTGTGTGGAATAATTACAATTGCTATGTAAGCACATCGTGTTGACTGCTCAATCTTTTCGAACATGGAAAAAAGTGTCGACTTGTTAAGTGATGCTAGCTTCCCAACTTATGTCAAAAGTGGACTCCTCTGTGAAGGGTCACTGAGAAGTGGCCTTTCTCTTTGTTGTTCATTTTGGCAGCTGTCGGATACTACTCAGTAACGTGATTTAGCTTGTTGCAATCTTTCTCGGACATTTATCCGCAAACTTGATGCTGCCTTCCTTATGACACTACTGCTCTGATGCCGTTTTTTTCCTTATCTGTTTCCTTGGATAATTCAGGGGCTGGAAATGGGGATACGTTGACAGTAAAAACTGACAAAGAAACAAGCACTTCCAGTAAAAATGTTCTTCGCAAGAAAAACAGCTATACGAGTGCAATTAAGTTTTTTGGGGTCGACTTGTCCCCAGACAATATTGCAGTTGCGATGGTTTATTTTGTTCAAGGTGTCTTGGGCCTTGCAAGACTTGCCGTCAGTTTTTATTTGAAAGATGATTTGCATCTAGATCCTGCAGAGGTATGTCATTGTTTTTTGAGGATTCTTAACGAAAAATTAGATCTCCTCTGAGCACATTCAATTTGTATGTTCCAGTAGTATGAAGAGAGAAACTCATGGGCTTCCTCTGATAGTCTGTACCTCTGTACTTTCCTACTTAAGAAGATTTTCTTGTCTGTTGTTGCCTTGGTTAGTCTTGACTCGGCCAATTTATTAGCAAATCTATAAGTCTTTATGCATCTTAATAGCAAGGAATATCTTATTAAGCAGCTGATTAGCTTCCATTTCTTACGGGGACTAACACTCTGTTTGCGGTTGACTAGACAGCTGTTGTATCTGGTTTTTCTGCATTACCATGGCTTGTAAAACCTCTATATGGGTTTATCAGGTGCATTTTCTCTTTTAATCTCGTTATAACAGATTGCATTTGTTTCTCATAAGAATTGCATCTATTTTTTATTTTTAGGGAAATTATTTACAAACTAGATTGTTGTTGCAGTGACTCTGTCCCACTTTTTGGTTACCGAAGAAGATCATACTTGGTTTTATCAGGGCTTCTGGGAGCACTTTCATGGAGTTTAATGGCCACCTTTGTTGATAGCAAATACAGTGCAGCATTCTGCATACTTCTTGGATCTCTCTCTGTTGCCTTCTCTGATGTTGTATGTATCCACCCTTAATTTCATACTTCCATAGATATGAAATGTTTTTTGGCATCCAAAATGTTGCTTTAACTGCCGTATAGATGCCTATGATTTTCTATGACAGCTGAAAATGACAAATTAGCAAATGGAATGATTTAATGCCTGTGAAAGTAGAACTCTGGAAACTGGGTACCTCCGGAAATTGGTGGTTGAAATTCACGTGATTCAATGACAATCTAGTGATTGGTTTGTAGGATGCCTTCTTATACTTTACTTTTTCAGAGCATGACCGTGCTACATGGCTAATTTAAGATTTTCTTAGCTACTTGCACGAAGGGAAATTACATTACCTTGGAATTAGACAACGCACATTGCCAGCATGTACTCAACAACCGCTTTTGCATGCAAAACTAGAGTGGAGTTGAGTTGTAATGGAAATGAGCAAGTACACCGGGCTTGCATTGAACCTGCTTGTTCGTAAAAAAGGTCATGTCTCAACCAGCCTTCTCATAGCCTAACCTGTCAGAGTTGTTTCCATTTTCTTGTCGCTCTTAATATATGGGTTTTCCACCTGAACGTTCTCAATCAAATCATTCTAATAAAGATACTTAGCTTTAAGTTGAATATTTGCCATTGTTTTCTCTGGATACATACAAATCATGCCATACATTGAAGTATGCTGTAGGTTGTGGATTCCATGGTTGTGGAGAGGGCCCGTGGTGAATCACAAAGCATGTCTGGATCCCTTCAGTCCTTATGCTGGGGATCCTCAGCTTTTGGTGGAATTGTGAGCTCTTACTTTAGTGGGTCCCTTGTGGACGCATATGGAGTAAGGTGCTTATGGTGAATCTTTCATTTGTTGGCAAACTAATATTGAATCTTTGCTCTGGTTGCACTTTAAGCAACCTCTTCAACTTCTCAAAAACTGAATTTTCCCATGTCAATCTCGTTTCTCAGGTTTGTATTTGGTCTTACAGCCCTGCTACCTCTGATAACGTCTGCGGTGGCTGTTCTTGTTAAAGAGCAGCCAGTGGTTGGTTCAGTAAGAGCAATGAAACAGAATCTTCCTCTTGCCAATGCTGGCTTTGTGGCAAAGTCAAAAGAGGATATTATAAAGCTCTGGGGTGCAGTGAAGCAACCCAATGTACTTCTCCCCACATTATTCATCTTTCTTTGGCAGGCTACACCACAATCAGATTCGGCTATGTTTTACTTCACGTAAGTTCAGACATGATTGGTCTTTTTAATTGCGACAATTTCTTTCTAGACGATGGGGGATTCTCATCTCCTTGCATGATGGCAATTTTGATGACATTTTTGGGAATTCAGCACAAACAAACTTGGTTTCACCCCGGAGTTTCTTGGACGAGTCAAACTTGTTACTTCCGTTGCGTCACTTTTAGGTGTTGGACTCTATAACGGGTTTCTGAAAAAGGTTCCCCTACGGAAGATCTTTGTTGCAACGACGTTATTCGGATCAGTGCTGGGGATGACACAGGCAGGTGTCGTGCTTGTATGTAGTTAAAATTAAGCTGCCTTGATTCCCAGGCTTGTTTCATCACTTGCTTTCTTTCTTCATTAGGTTTTCCTTGTGAAAGGCTTAAACCGTCAATTCGGTATAAGCGATGAATGGTTTGCAATTGGAGACTCCTTAATATTGACCGTTCTGGGCCAGGTAATTAGTTTCTAACGCATTTGATTATACTGGTTTATCTTAATAATGTGCCATCCTCACAACCCGGTGCACCTAACACATTACTACTTGCGTGCTAGGTCAGTCAGACTAGAAATACTGGTGTCAACCACATGTTTTGTCCTTGGTACTGGTCTATTTCTCTAAAATGGGACTATGGTATAGGCTAATTAGTATAATTTTTTATATGAAGGTACTTGGACATGAACATTAGGAAATTATCATGATATTGATAATCTGCAGTTTTGGGATATTGTCTTTTCAGTGAAAAATAGAATTCATTAATTATTTTTCAAATTTTTATCATAAAAGTCATTGAGTTATGGGACCAAATACATTTCTTGAGATATCTAAGGCCAATATGTAGCATCTTGTGTCCACGTATCTCTCAAATCCATGTTATGTCATGTCAACATTAGAAGTGCCTCCAATAGAACACCTGGGTCATAAAATCACTTATTTGTACACATTTGTGCAGGGTAACCAGATTTTTGTGCCTAAAATGTCCTAATACGTAGCACAAATACTGTTGCCACTTGTATATCTTGTGCTGCTTCTGAGCTTTCTTTTCTATGTTAGATCATTGTATAACGTCCTAGTATGAATCTTCCAATGCTAGACTTCCATGTGATAGCATCAGCTATCGTGCTGCAACAGAAGGAACATGCATTAATTTTATTGCTTTCACACCAGTGCGTTATCGTCATCCTCTGGTACTGACTGCTGACTTAACGAACTAGTGATTTATCCTAGAGTTACTAGGAAAGAGGGCACACACTAAAATATGATAAACAGGAAAAGGAATTACTATTACGCGGAAGTGGGGGGAGAAATGACAAGTATTAGTAGATAATGATTTCTTTTGCTAACTCTACTAAAAGGGGATCTTTTACGGTAATAGCTAATCGAATAGATGTATCTAGGGAAATTTTGGTGATCTTTTTGTCGATGGAAGCTCCTATTGCACTCGTAGTTCTTGTGATAACGGTGAGGGAACATGTGGATTGAGTTATTTCAGGAATATATTTAAATTGTTGTAGGATAAGGAAGATTACTTAAATTTAGAATCTGTATAAAAGAGATTTCTTAGATAACACAACTAGTATGTTTACATTTTAAATCACTATTTTGTCCATTGTTTAGTAATATGTAATCATTGTTTGTTTCCTTAGAATGCATGGGTATTTTGTGGAATTTCTAGGAAAAAGTTTGAGGTTGAAGGTTCCTTTTGGTTGCTTTATTATATAGAGATTGGAGAGATTATTTAACCCCTCATATTTACGTTGTAGGCTTCTTTCATGCCTGTCCTTGTCCTGGCGGCAAGACTATGTCCAGAGGGAATGGAAGCTACACTTTTTGCTACCCTCATGTCCATATCCAATGGGGGGAGCGTGGTAGGTGGGCTTATCGGTGCTGGACTGACACAGCTCTTTGGTATCACCAAGGACAGGTTTGACAATTTGGCCTTTTTGATAGTGCTGTGCAATCTCAGCTCGTTGTTGCCCTTGCCTCTCCTCGGCCTCCTTCCACAGGATGATTCTGATGCCACCTTAGAGGATGAAGATATTGAGATGAAGTCCAACTGAGTGGTTTGCGCCACTAGGTTTTCCAAGTTCAGGTACATCCACCGTCGGATTGTTCACCTTACTGTAGAATATGCGCACGTGCACAGAGAGAGAGAGAGAGAGAGAGAGAGAGAGAGAATCACAATGATCCATGGTCAAGGGCAAGTTGGCCAGAACTACAGCTTCCGCTTATTCCAATCTGTAGTTGTGAAGCCACTCTTCCTCCGAATGCAGTGACTTTTTCAAAATCTGAGCCTTACTGTAGTTAGTGGATTCGAAGGTTCTATTATGCCCAAACTGTCATGGATTCAACTTCTCAGTAGGTGCTTGAAATAATATACTCGGTGAATTCACCTTATCCAATAAGAAAGTACGACTCTTTTCCCCTACAGATGTGTATGCTCCATTGATGCAGCTTTCAGATTTTCAACTTGCAAAATAAGCTGTTCAGTGCATACTCATGTATAATAGGAAATTTTCAGATTTTGGAAAAATTCGGTTTGCAATAAATTTTGTCAGATTGTAGTATGATATTGTCTCGATGCATATGCTTTTAACTGCTGAGTCCTCAAATGTATGCTTAACAGATAGAAGAGGTAATATATTACTGTCTTTCTTCTTGGGAATAAAGAGAACATGGAAACTATTTGTAGCTGTGGAAAAAGTGCAAACAGAAGCTTTTAGCTGCTGGAAAATCATGGCTTAAACTTCAAACAGAGTCGAACTCGTCTATGAACTAATGTGGTGGAACGCATTGAGCGGTCTGAGAGGTAAAAATCTCTCTTGATTTCAATCATCCATGGTAACATCAGATTCAAAGCCGGAGTCAGTTTCAAAATAAAATAAGGCATCGGTTCATCCTAGTAGAGCCGGAGAAATCTGTTCTCTTCAATGGAATAGAATCTATGTAAAGATAGGCCCAATTAATAAACGACATTATGAGTTGAAAGAGGGGATCCGATGCTTGAAACTATCTACCTGTGAGCTCACTGTGAATCGCGTAAACTCGCTATCAAGCGCAAAATAGTGATTCGACGTTGTTCCCTTGGGATGAGCAATAGGAAGAACACCAGTTTCTTCTCATTCTCTACCAACTGAAGTTGCCGGAGACACGTCGAGTAAACCTCATGCCGAAGTCGAACCTTGTGCGAATGTAATCTAAGTAAGGTACTCATTCATCATCTTCTCAACCTCAACCTGAGAGACATATGTAGGAGGTCTAACGATCCAAGGAAAACATGAAGTCGAAATGGTTGACATGTTCCCTTGAAGAGTTTAATGTCTCCCTTAATCACACGATCAATGGCTTTACAGAGCTTATAAATGCTGTTAGTCGCTATGGAAAGAACAAATGGGGAGATCATAGGAAGAATCTCAGTAATTCAAGCCCAAAAAAACTGAGAAAATTACTAAAAAAGTTATAAACTTATTGTTATTGTGCTAATTCAATCACTTTTTTTTACCAATTGAGTCGATTGGATTGGATTGACATAATTACAACAGGTTTATGACTTTTTTGGTAATTTTTCCTTATTTGTAATTGAATAGAGAGAGGAATAACGGGAGATGGAGGAGCGAACTTGAACGAATTATCTCATGGAAAATTCCTTTGAAAGCTGATGTGGAAATCTTATAAAATTTTGATATTATTTTTCCCAACAAATAGTGAGACAAGCTCATTTGCATTAGCATTAATTTAAGTTTTACATAAATATAATGTAAATGTAAGTTATAGATATATTAGCAGTCTAAAGCTAAAAAAAAAAAAAAAGATTTGACCGAGTCAACCTCTCTCCCCTTCCATGCATCCCCTTCTGCTTGATGAGGGACAAAAGAAGTTCATGTGAATATGCATCAGAATTGGTCACTGATGTGAATAATAATGTTATTGATGAATAGCAAAAAATAAATGATATGAAAAATATTTTCCTAAAAATTATTATTGTATAGCTTAAAATAATTGTTAATTGAAAATTTTTTCATTAAAAATAATTTATATCTAAACATTTCGTGAAGGGTGAAAATATTTTCCATTCATTCATTTTTGTAAACGATACAAAGAATCATTTTTTGAAATATATTTTTTTAAATTATTCATTTTCTTTGAAATAAATGGAGCCTTAAGTGAAGTTTATAGTTCCTGCAAAGTAAAGGCCCATTTCTGCAACATATTTGGGCCTTCATTTCGTTTTTCTTCCACGGCACTATGCAACTGGGTTCAGCCCGCATTTAGGTATGCCTCATGAGGGTAGTATCAACATGTTCAACTTTTCAAATTTCTACCAAGTTGATTAGGAATTTCCGCTTTGCCTCCTTTCTTTTTTAGTTTTATAAATTAGGGACATGAGCACTAGGCCTCGAAAAAGTGAACCCTAGCCCAATAAACCACCTTGGAAATAGTGTATTTTTTGTTTTTTTTTTTCCAGTGAAAGCCCGAGTTAACAATATTTGATATTGATTTGTAGTCCACAAACTCCATCTCTTGTGAGGATTATACTTTCAAAAAGAGTAGAGGAAAAATGTCTTAAATTTATTTTTAAGTGATATAGTTTATTTAACTCAATCGAATTCAACTAACTAAGAATGAAAGGAATGATATGATTCATCTAATTTAGCACAGCTTATCAATCTAGAATAACCTATATTCTAGATAATACAATTTCAGATGATCCTGCTTAATAATATGTGACAAACCAAAATACTCTTGATGCCGGGCTTATGATTTGATCACTTCGGTAAATTTGAGAGGAAATTAGTTAGTGATACTCCGAAGAAGATACATCAAATTAAATTGTGACATAAATTGGTTTGATTGCAAATCGGGAAAAATCGGCATCTACAAGAAGTTCTCTTTTCTACTTTTGTTGATGAGCAACAAAATCAATTGTACATCCAAAGAACAATCCACATATTGCCCACTCAGCAAGTCCATAAATGTGCAAAGCCAAGTCCATGGTGTTCACAAGCTCATAAGTCATTCTCAATAGCTTAAAATTGCAGGACACCTATCTCATTTGGATGATTCATTGGACAATCCCACATGGTGGGTCCTCCAACTTATCCATTGTATTGTCTTGTCCTCCTCTTCAATACCAACTTCTCTATATACCAAATTTGACTTTCGAAGGACTGAATTGGACATAACTTCAAAAACTTCAACATTTGATCCACTAGGAGGGCCTCACCAAAGGCCGAACCTCCTAGACTGGCATGTTCAAGCTTTCCTTACATACATATCTCATGTGCCAATGTGTTTTTGAGGTTCCCGCTCTGGCCATAGGTTCGTGCTTTGGTTATTTGTCCCATCTGTCTTCAATTTTCTTTTCTTGTTTTGTTTATGGAAGACCTGCTCATATAAATGTTAGGTAACTACAAGCCCTATCGGACAATAAATTATTAGGTGGTTTTAGTTCGCGCGTCTTCATCGTCTGTCTAATCAATTATCAAGCATTAGGAACCAAAAACAGTTCCTCGAGAGCTTGTAAAAGCACCCGTATTCTTATCAAGTATAATATGTTGGATGCAGTAATCACCATTTATATTGTAGTTGACCCTAATTAGCAGATGATTAAGGCTAGAGATACTGAGATTGGTATACTAAATGGGTTGATTAAGAAGTGGTCGAACAAACAGTACATGGTTATTTAAACTAGTGCGCCCATTTAAGCATCTAACAGTGTTTGCCGTATCATTTAGTAATCCAATTCTGTGCGTCGATCTTAATATCTCTAGCATTGTTCTTAGTACTTGAATAAATTTTTCTCATGCGAAAGACATGCGTTCATGCGTACGAATGATAGGCAATAATTGATTGGTTTTGCATGGAGAAGATCGCAGAGATACTGACCATTGCAGAAATTTTTCCATATTTTTCTTATATAGATCAGACCTATACTTCCAGGAATTCTCCAAATATTTTTTTATGAGTATTTCATGTAATATTAGCTATCTCACAAGATTTCACAATTGTAAAATGCTCCAAAGCTCACATGCAATGCTCTTACTTGCCATCATATTATAAATACACACTCCTCGTCTTTTGGTATTTCAGATTCTCTGATCTCTCTTCGCTCCTTTTTGTTTTTGATTTTTGCAGTGCATTCAACTCTCTTCACCAAAGGCCCTTCAATAGAGTTCGAACGATTATTTAAAACAATTCCATATTCAATCATAATATATAAATATATAGTACCCAAATATGCATGTAGCAAGTAATTTCGCGTTTAGGGTTTCATGGGTCAAGGCCAACATATCGCCCTTCCAAGAAGATTTAATATGGCGGGAGTTGGAAGTACAATGGGTGGTTGAGTTTCAAATGATTGAGCCAATTTTAATAACATAAAGTTCAAGACTAGAGAATTCAGTAACTTCCAAACCGGTCCACAGAATCACAGAAGTGGAATACATATACCGCTGTCCCAATGGGGTCCAATGGGAAGTAGGGTTTGGCCAAGAAAACATATGAGATTGATGGACGGCCAATTTGAAAAAGAGACGTAGTGTTCGTCTCATATTGGAATAGCCATTCAATTAGTTTAGGTTTAGACTAATATGGCAGCACATGGATCGGATTAAGGTTCAAGCAAAAGTAGTCAAATCTAGAGAAGATGGGTGATGATTTTCAAACCAATCAATACTTGTTTAACCACCTTCTCAAACAAATATATTGGAACAACGACACGTTAGACTCATCAGATTTTCCAACGTAATCAAATTCCGACGGTGGGTTAGCAATTGCCGATATCACTTTTGCCTCAAAACTGAGAGGCGATATCGATATGTTGCAGTTACTGGTACAAGGATCCAATCTCACTCAATGATAGATGAATTGTAAGTATGACATTATTTTTTGCAAATTGTACTTTGTAGATCTTTAGGGTTTTGAGTGAATAAATCATGATCTTAAAGTCAAGGTTTAATTGACATGGTTAATGGGACAGGCTTCAATTGCAATTGAGGCATCACCTTACGCTCGCGTTAAGTGAGTTGGGATGATGCTAATGATTTCTCAGGTTAAGGACAACATGGTAGTGACACATTGATAGCGGTCTTCGTCTTCTTCCTATCTGTAGCTAATACCCATATTAATGTACAACCTCTATTTCTAATTTCATTTATCAGTTTTTCCTTCTGAGGACGATGTTCATATCTTGTAAGAGCCAAGGTGGACATAAACGATAGTTGAGGGCAAGCTTTCATTTTCTTTTTTAATATAAGATATACAAACCTTTCAACTTGACTAATCTCCATAAATGCATACAGATCACTTCACTCACGTGCATCGCATAGGACTTTACACATAGGGCCAAGAATCACCTCTGAAATCACTCTTGAGTGGTAGAACATGATGATTCGAAAACAAAATTTGTTGCATCCGAACGAAACGCCGGATCACTCATCCAATCCTTGGATGGTTAGGGTTGAGCTTCCCATATTCAATTCGTGGCGGCTATAAATATCTAGAGCGTTGCTCATCCCCATGAACACAACACATTTTTATTCAACAAGATGCCAAGTGATTGATTGCAAGCAAGAGAAGATGTAGGAGGGGGAAGTAGTTAGATGAGTACAGAGGAAAATGCTTAAATGAGAGTCGTGACCAAGAGGCTGCATGTGGGAAGCCATGTGAGGGCTATAAATTATGATGACACCTCCAATCTTTTTTCTCTTTTTTCTTTTGGATTTTTCGTGTCCAATTCATTTAATAATTTTTTTAATTTTCTTGAATTATTATCGCAGGGTATCTCTCATCACTCGTTTGATCCATGTCTTTTACATTCATTCATATGATGACGGGAGAAACAGACAAGGCCCCATGTGGGATCATTGACCCTGTGCACAATCAGGGCATGGAGCCAATCCAATTGAGGATATGATATCATGGTTATCATGGTTGAAGAAAAAAGTATGTATTATATAGCAAATTCATTTGGATACATTCGCATTATATGTGCATATATACGTGCGGCTAACCAAACTTATAGAAGAATTCGATGAGATACCTGTGAATTATATGGAATAAATTATTTGATCCACATGGCTTGGCTGAAACTGCTCAGCCAAGTGCCCTTGTGGCTAGAAGCCACAAGATATACACTCAATGCAAGTGTGCATTTATGTTAAAGGTAACATTCTATTTTTGGTCCCCTACCTTTTCACATGTTTTTGAATCAAGTCCTTGAACTTGCATAACTCTAGTAATAAAATCCCTAAGGTTCCCGATTTGGTCAATTGGCACTAATGTGACCGTTGGAGCTAGCAAGAGTGGTGGGAAAGTTTGAGTACATTGCTTATGTTGAGAAATCTCATTGCTCAAGGTCTGGTGGAGATCTTCATATTTTAGGTTTTTAGCTCTACATGTTAATTTCAAGACATTTTGTTGAGTAATTAAGAATAAAACATGGAATTCACATTTCTTTATGCGTGAAATCACTCTCTCTTGACAAATTTTTTAGATTATTAACGACTTTTTTTTCTATATAATAACAGGAGAAAGGACTATATTATTCCATCCTCCAACCAAACGTTTGATTAATGGGTTATAAATACCAACATTTTCCACATGCAAACTTCATTACAAATAAGTGTGGGTGATACCCTTCCACCAATCAAAACTTCCTCCAACCAGGGATAAAGAAAAACATCACATTAGGATAATGTTATAATGTCGACTTGCCAATTATATAATACACACTTCCACCAGCAATTAATGACGGAATGACATATTAATTCAAGGAGGCAATTTTCTCTTGACAATTCTAGACTTAGCTCTTGAAGTACTTTGCCAAATTGAACAAATTACTAATAATGGACCGTAATCTTCATGAACTTGGATATTGATTGAATTAACTCTTTTGAGATCGTGACATGTCGCCACTTATTTGCTTTTTTGGGAGATAAAGTCCACTACATATTATGATATCATGTTTTTATATTGCACAATGAGTGAATTTTTCATCTGCTAACTAAAAAAGGTTGATATCCTTAACTTATCATATAAATTTTGTTGAGTGAATGGTCATGTTCTAATCATTAACCCAAGACAAGACTTTGCTCTACTTCATGTGGAGAAGATCTAAAACCAAATTGATGGAACTGCATAGGCTTTTGTATGAGTTTGAGTCTAGAGGGGCAGGGTTTGCTGTTGGTGAGCACAAAGAAACAGACATGAAATGCTCCCGTGGCCACGGGAAATGTGGGAGATCTACCGGACAAGCACTCACATGTAGGGAAATTGCCTTCTGATGATGACAATTACTCTTTCATAATAAAACATGGTGTGTGTTTGTGGGGTTTCTTCAAGTTGAACACTCAAAGAACCCACATGCTAGGGCACTTCTTGGTTTAGGTGGACCCTCTTGATGGTCAATCAATTCTTAACATTTGTAGCTGCTTGTTTGGTTTGGAGAAATCTGTGGGGGATGTAAGAAGTGAACAAAAAGAAAGAGTTCAAAGATTTTCATGTTAATTTAAAGAGAGGGAAAGAAAATCCATTTTCAACTATTATCAATGTGCAAGAGGAGGTGCATATAATTTAAAAGTCGAATAAGATGATAAAAGAAGAACTTTTCAGGAAGAAAATTCTGAAAAAGAAAAATATAAAGGAAGATAATTTTGTGTCGCATCACGAGGTATTGTCCAATTTAACTCGTGTGCCTCGCGATTTTGTCCTGGAAAGGGCATAGTGAAAGAAAAAGTGAGCCCCATAAGCCATAGCGATCGTTGATTCTCAATTAACGTGGGATTTGATTCTCTCAAGTCTTTTTTTAATTGCAATTTAGTCTTCTTGTTTAACTCGTAGAATTGGTTTCTTTTGTTACCTACTTTTGGTAACCATGATTAATTTTTTATTTAAAAAAATTATAAGATTTTGTGGGACTATTGCCAACTATTCTAAAAACTTAAACTGTTAGATGAAGGCGTGATTTAATATTTAAGTATTCTAACACTCCCAATTACGTTTAGTTTGGTCTTTTTTACCCTATATTAAGCATTGACGTATTTAATTGAGGAAGCAAATGAGGTTTGGAAAGACTTGAATTGAAAACTCTAGCTCTATATCATGTGAGATTTGATAGGACCACTGTCAACTATTCTAAAAATTTAAACTGCTAGATGAAGGCATGGTTTAATATTTAATTATTTTAACCGAAATTATTAAAAAAAAACTTCGATGTTGATGTGGCATGGAGCTTCCTAGACATAAAAAGTTTGAGTTTGGGGAAGGGAGTTCATCATAAAGTTGCTTACCCCGGGTTAATGTCAGGGTTGTGACCATTCCGTAACCACTGCTCGCGAGGACCAAATGACTCAAATGCATTAGTTCTAAGTCTTAGCTGGCAAGGATTGGCCATCACTTATTAACCATGGAGACGTAGGTTTTGTATACGTTCAATGCATGTGATCCCATTTCATCTCAATCATTAAATAGTCTCAATCTACCCATATGAAATCTACACAATCTAACAATTGAGATGCAATGAACTCACATGTATTGACTGCATGTGGGAACTTTTTGCCTTGGAGACGCTCCTTCTCTTTCTTCTCCTCCCACATTAGCAGTTCTACGGAAGCGAATCAATGAAGTTGTCACCGACAAGTCACGGAAGGATTCGATTGCGTAAATTAATGAGTCAAAAGACCTGATACCACAATGAAGGTTCAGAGGATCAAGTTGCTCAGATAATAACTGAGATTTCAAGCATTTAAACCGTATTTGATTAACCTTTTTTCTTTTTAAAGGAAGCACTAACCCTTAAAGGGAGAAAATCTCAGATAATCTATTAGTTTATGCATCAAACAAGCGGCAGTGATCCTTTTTTTCTTCTTCCACTTATTAATTCAAGTCTTATCTGTCGGGAGAATAGCGATGGCGTTTTGTCCAATCAATCTAAATCGCAAGTTAGGCTGTATTCGCTAGCAAACATGAGGTTGAAACAGGATTTTGGATCGTCTCACTATTCTTAACCGAAAACCCTAAAATCTAATGATATGTAAATTTCAGGTGCTATGACCTGAACCCGATCATATAGTTGTAAAATTCTATCGCATGAAAAGGCCTTGGATTTGTAGGCCTCCCACCTAGTTGAATAGAAGCCCCCTCATCAAAGGGAATTAACACAGGAAAATGAAAACTCATATTGAGTTACATTAAACTAGAAGGGATAATAGTATAAGGGCCTATGGAGACAAGGTCAAATTTGAAAAAAAGAAAAGAAAATATAGAGAAGGCCAGGACAAAGTGGGGGCTCTCTAGAAGGGACATGTCATGAGCTGCTTCTATGTTTTTAGTACTTATTTGTCGAGACAAAGTCACAAGAAAATAATAGTATGAGAGCTCATGGAGACTAGGTCAAATTCAAGTATGTTCAGATGTTCCGTGAATGCAGATAATAATGTGAAAAGCTTATTAGGACCAATATGAACACGAAAGGATCAGAAGGTGACCTTTCTTTTGGCTTTTTTCCTTTTTTTCTAATGATTTTGGGTAAGGATGAAAATGGGGCGGGGGGGGGCGGGGGGGGGGTGGTGGTGGTGTGGAGAAATGATTGGTTCTAATTGGTGAATGCAACTTGAGACCTCCAAGTGCTGAAACAAATAATATGCACATTGCATGCACATGAATAGTAAAGATGGGACCATCCTTAGATATGATAGTGACAGCATTATCAATTTGAATGCATGATTCTATGAACACCTACTTATAGACTCTTTTCGTGGATATCATTAAGAAAAAAAAAGTGTATTTATCATTGAAAAAAGTTTCACATAGAAGGTGTATTGTTCATTGGAATTGTCTGTACTAACTTCTTCAATGGACAAAAAAAAAAATCGTTTGTTTTTTCCTTTGCTTTTTTCATGCACATGCGTTTGCGTTCTTGCTATTCAATACAGAGATAACTTTGAGATCTTTACTGGAATCTCCTTGATTACTTGACTCCATTCTTTCAAAACACGCAATTATTCAATCATACGAGTCCTTTCTCCTTCATGTGGGTCTCTTGGATAAGGTTGAGCTAAAGCATATGAAGGTCAAGAGCAACATAATTTCTCATCTTTTGTTACTCCTTTTCTCAAGAAAAGACCAAGAGAATGCATAGTCCACATAATACCTAATGACTGCGCCCGATCATTGATCAGTCTTTTTGATTGGTGCTTACGTTGAAATCAATCTTGATGATTAGATTGTGGTGAGATCATGCGTGGTTGTGACATTCATGGAATGATTGCGATCCATGTATTGGTGTTTCAATCAAAATCTCCAATCAATAAGTGGACCATACACATATCTCTTGTGCGTGGTTCTCTTCTGATAAATACAAGGGTTTATAGGAAAGCAAAAGGCCACAGCTATACATGTAATAAAAATTTGGTCCATCAGGAGTCTTTTATTAGGAAAATTGTCTAAAAAGTCATAAACAAACTTATTGCACTTTTACCAATTCAGCGCTAAATCTTTCAATTTTTCTAATTAAATCCTAAACATTTTCACATTATGCCAATTGAGTCAATCCAGCCAACTTAGCTGGAAATTACTGACATGAATGCCAGCCGTCCTATATAGTATGACTAACACTAACATAAACAATTTTTAATAATATTTTTAATTTTTTAATTATTTTTTTCTTGTTTTTGTGTTTTTTGTTTTCTTCTTTTCTTCTTCCAAGTCTAGTGAGGGTCGTCAACCGACCCTCGCTAGTCATAAGTGCGGGCCAGCCACGATCCTTGCCTGCGTCCAACAAGGGTTTCGTGGCCCTCGCCAAATCTGGGTGAGGGCCGTGACCCTTGCCCATGACCGGCGAGGGCCTCACGGCCCTTGCTTAGTGGTCAACAAGGTTCGGCCAACCCTTGTTGCAGTTGGAAGAAGAAAAAGAAAAAGGAAAAAAAAAAAGAAAAATAAATAAATAAATTCAATTTTTTTAATAAAATTATCCATGTCAATACTAGCTATCCTATGTGGCACTACTGGCATCCACATTAGCGATTTCCAATTAAAATTGGCTGGATGAAATCAATTATCAAAACGTGAAAATATTTAGGACTCAATTGGTAAAATTAAAAAGTTTAAGATTGAATTGGCAAAAGTGAAATAAATTAACAACTTTTTGGACAATTTTGCTGTCCTTTATCACCTGTATTATCCCTAAAATCACTCTAAACCAGTTTACAAAAAAATAAAAGATAAAAATAAATCTACACGAAAGGGGTAGAAGAAAGAACAAAGAGAGTCTATGTTAAACCTATCATCATCGTCGTCGTCGTCATCATCAACATCATCATCGATGGAATGCCTGTTATCACCAATGTAATTCCAACGGCCAATAAAGAAGCATACCTTAACAAAATTCATTGGCAATTGAAGAACGCAGCCGAAAGAAAAATCCTAATATTGTAACCCGTATGTAGACTCGTGTTAGGTCTACTGATGGTGCAAAAATAATTTACTGTCAAAGTGCCCCATATCGCTTATTTATGGGATTTGTCTAGGCCGTATATAATGATCTCCATCCACTTAACAACTTAAATATTTCGAAAAAACTTTATACAGCGTATCAGAGCCAAGATTCAATTGTTTGCACTCTATTTAGTTAATAGTTCATTCAGATGTGATTCTGATTGCCTTATTCCCCGTTGTCAATACCATAGACTTAAGTACCAAACAAGCTTACTCATATGAACTATAGTTATCGGTCAAATCGAATAGGTATGGAACCCTAAGGGAACGTCTGAGTACAAATTTGGACGGACGAAAATCGCCAATGATGAAGAGCCATATCTCAAGTTCAAGAACACTCTTTTTGACAAAATTGTCAAGCAAACGATGACATGATGGAGAACTAAAGCGATGGAGAAAGCAACCCCAAGTTGCATGTGCGTTCAGTAGGCTCAAAGACCCTACTCGTAAAGCAACTCAACATGGGGCTGCAAAATTCGGGCATTGCATTCTCCATTTCCAGCAACCAATTCATTTCCCTTTACAATAATGATGCCAAAACAACGGAAGCATCGCGTCAAAAAGAAAGTGATGCGAGATGGTCTAACATGACCAAACGCATGAATATTCAATTTGTGTTGGAAAAGGTTTTACAAAGGAAGAAGGGTTTTACATGCGCAAGTCAATGGACAGGACAAGAGAAAATGGCGAAAGGAGGGATGTGAACAAATCGGGGGGGGGGGGGGAGGTGTGTGGTGTGTTGTGGAAGGTGGGTTAGCGAATTGGGCATGAAATGCCCTTATGTGCAAAAGGTGGACCAAACGATTCTGACTACAAATCAAAAGTCACATGAAGCAGTATATACCTTCTACATTGAAAAACAATCATTTGCCCAATACAAGACAGAAAGCAGGTGAATGAGAGGGTCATCAATTATTGTAGAATCGATACCCATTTTAGAATTACATTCAACCGTCCCAAGTGCACATCAACCTTGTTGGTTTTCTTTCCCCCTTGAGAAATCAGGATTTGGATATAAAGAATCACACGGAAAAAAAGTTATCGCATGTACTCGAGAAGGGCTTGCCCATCCTCAAGTCCCTTTAGGGGCCAATCACTTGAAAAATTAGTCTTCAGCAAATATGAAATTTCAAGCTCAGAAAAGGTTACTGGCTAGGCGAACTTTCTCATCCTTTTACTTGAGAAAGAAAATGTAATCTATGAATCATCCCCACGTAATGCATCATTTGTAAAACCTCAAGATACAATAAAAGATAGTTCAATATCGATCAAAAAGTAGGAACCGGTGTCCAATAAAACATTTTATTAGGACCATCGACAATGAATTTTTTGTTGGGAATATGCGCATAAAATTTGGGCATTATAAGCAACTTATCGTGTGCATGACGGACCAAACAAAAATTGAGTTCATTAAACCCCAAGAAAGAGCAAGAAAATAGAAACATGCGTCTGAGCCAGAAGCTGGAGCCATGGCTGGCTTGGTGGAGCGAAGCCAAGACAGAAGCCAATCAACGACCGGTTCAACCGAAAGTAACCGTCAATGGGGGCGAAAGAAAAGGTGAGAATAGGAATAGCCATGGAGTTTCCAACTGCCGATGCAGTAGCAAAATGACAAAGGAGAGAGGAGAAGAACATTTATTGTCAAATATGTTGCAGGGAGGCCCCCCCCCCCTGACCACCTTGCCTCATTTTCAACTGCTCATGTCCCTTAGAACATGGAGTAAATTATGGCTGCTTGCTCCACCACGCTTCTCTCTCTCTCTCTCTCTCTCTCTCTCTCTCTCTCTCAATTATTGTTTAACATGTTGCAGGCAAGACAGAATATCATTTAAAAAAAATTGTTTATCCTGCTCTAACTATGCTTTTACTTTGCCTTTCTTCGTAGCGAAAAAGTCGGACCTCATTTTTAAAACTAAACGACCCACTCTTATCCAATTTCCTCAACATCGGGCTGCGTGTCCAGTGGGTAATCTTAGAATTTAGCCGATACCATTTTAGAATTTCTTTCCCTATGTAATAAATGTTTGTACGAAATTTTTTTAGCATCCGAATAATCTCTAATGGATGTTCCATGTACACTGTGTGATAGCGGGAGCATACAAGTTTGTGCTCTTGATGAAGAAAAAAACTAATAGCATGCAAAGCATGTCGCGCGAATACAGATGTTGAGCAAGGAAGACAAGAATGGTTGCTAAAATCATATATTGCACCTATTCCTTAGCTATTTTACGCTTTGCGCAACTTTAGAAACTTTTGTTTTACCTTCAGAAAGCAATAATTAATTAAATGACATCTACTTTTCTCTTACATAGAAATAAACTAAAAAAAAGGATTTGCTAGGAAAATGATTCGAGAACTAATAAGAAGATGTAATTGAATTAATTCATTTCGATTAATCAGGTGACTTGTCAAACTCTTATGAGGTGATAATCAAGCATATCATCGTTTTGCTTGTGATTTCACTTCGGTAAATAGTAAACACCATTGCCCAGTGAACAATTTGACATTGAAAGACCAAGCTGCCGAAATTTTGACATTGTAATTTATAAACTACCTATATGGAATAGATTTTCGAAGTTTGAAGACAAAATATCAAGATCAAATATTTGAAGTTTGCAATGTAAAAGAACATATGGACAGGAGGTTTCCCTTAAAGGATAAAAGACTCTAATGAAAAGGTTATTAAGTCCAGGAATAAATGGTTTGGACAAGATAAATGAGTACTAGGCATCTTGTTCCATATAATCTGTACAAAATTCCTTATTCATGGTTTAGGATGTGGTGTAGAGGATTGTTGAAGGGCGTAAACCAATTCATATAAGATAAAAAATTTGGGAATCAGAACTCTCTTAGCTCTCTACAAGAATGAATATCTTAACTTGCTGTATTCAAGATTAAGAGAGAGTACATGATTCGGACAAATGTGTCAAGAGATGAAAATCAATGGTCGTTCATATAAGATTATGGAATAGTGAACAGTTAAAAAAATTATTCTACAGGGGAATCCTTATATTTTTGTTAGAATTTCAAAATCATCTTTTAATTATTATTAACAAGATGGTTAGATGTTCGTCCTTAGAGGAAGTTGATGATTGATTTTGCTAATATGATTTTAACGATATTAAATTTTTCTGACGTGAAAACTCTCTTTGAAAAAGTCTCTCTCTCTCTCTCTCTCTCTCTCTCTCTCTCTCTCTCTCTCTCCGTCCATACAGCAATGTGGTCACACCCCTCAAGTGGCAACGATCACCACCACCTTGAGGTGGTGCTATGTCTACGGTGATTGTTGTGGCCTCTATCTCTCTATCTCTCTATTGCTTTTTATTCATAATAGTTTATATTGGTGATGCGACCCTTACTTGGCATTATGGAAATTTGAGCGAATTGTAACGAGGTACATGCTTCCTGACTTCCAATTTAGTCTTCACGTTAATCAAATTAAACAAGTATATGGCTATGAGCTTTTTATAGAAGTATTACCGACCATTTTGATTATGGAAAGAAAGGTATAAGCGCAATTTGAAATCGTAAGAACAGAAATTATGAGTGACTTTATCCCTATTTTACACTGCCCTAGGCCAACTTCTTCAATTTATTTGTACACATGCTATAAAAATGTTCCCCTCCTCTTCAAGAGATTCAGAACTTCTCACCGCTTTGCAATTAGGACCCAAAAACAAATCTCATGTGATGAGGCACCAACTCAACAGGGTGTAGTGAAAAATGGAACATAAAAGAAAATGTAAAGAAATCATTCATTTCTCTCTCTCTCTCTCTCTCTCTCTCATTCGCACGAGCCAAGCCCAACTATAAAAGGGCATCCTCAATTTACGGCAGAGTCTCACAAATTGATCACTTTTTTAGCTCCCGAGTCATCAGAGACTCGTTGGAAAAAAAAGTTCTCGACTCTCCCAAACACAAACCCTCCAAAAAAAGAAGACCCAAAAGGTGACAAAAAAAAGAGAGAGACAAAGAGACAGGGAAGATCAAGAACAGAGTATGGAGATTGAAACGGAGAAGTGCGAGTGTTGTGGGTTGAAGGAGGACTGCACCCAAGACTACATAACCCAAGTGAAGTCCAAATTTGACGGCAAATGGCTCTGTGGGTTGTGCTCAGAGGCCGTGAGGGATGAAGCGAACAGAGCCAACAGCAACAACAAGAAGCCATTCGGGGTTGAAGAAGCCGTGAGAGCTCACATGTCCTTCTGCAGAAAGTACAAGTCAAGCCCTGCATTCAGGGTCGCTGATGGGATGAGGCAGATGCTGAGGAGGAGGTCTGGCGATCTGTCGTCTTCATCTTCTTCATCGTCGTCATCATCTTCCTCTTCTTCTTCATCTTCTAAGAAGTACTCAAGATCAGCCAGCACTTCACAAGTTGGTGATGAATCACCATACTCACTGTACTGATTGAGGGAAACAGATAGCCAGGGGAAAGGCTAGCTATTGCTGATCTTGGTTTGGCTTTCTTGAAAATCCAACCAAAAAGGGCTAAAAAAAAAAAAAAGAGACCACAAGAAAAAAATGGAGAAAGCTTTCATCTTTTGTCTTGTACAGGGGATGTTGAATTTAGTGGAGGCTTCTTCTGAGCCCTTGGAATTTTGGCTGCTTCTACACCCATGTGTTCATGGGATGTTATTGTTTCTAGTTTTCTCTCCTTTTCTTTTTCTTTTTTCCAAATAATTTCCAAAAAACCCTTTATTCTTTTTGTAATCTTTTTTCCAAATTTTCTAGCTCATTAGTTTCTTCAGATTTTTCCATTGACATTTTAGTTCTGCATCATATAATAAAAAATGGCAATCACTGGCACTCATGATGCATAATGGACTTAGTAAACCAAGAAATCACTCTATTTTCCCTCTTTTACTTGACATTTTTTTTTCTAAGACTTGGTAAGAATATAGGGATTACATATATCTATTCACAATTTTCATTTCTTTTAAGGTTGAGAATATCAAGGGTAAGTCTAGGAGCTTACAATAACATAAGTCAAATGTCCTTTCACTAAAGAAAGGACTGATTCAACATGATGACATGCGGTTCAATTATTAAAGCTGAAAATGTTTTTTTTTATCCCACTATGCCTAGGTTATCATGTTATATGTCGCAATCATTCGTGTTTGTCTTTGCGACGACTTAGCACGAGTTTTAACCATTGGGGTCCTGGTTTCAATCATGGATCTCACCGATCGAGATAGACCACCATCATATGCTAATGCTACACATGCTAAATCCATTATTGGAAGACCAAAACTCAATAATTTGGACTGGAAAATAATAATTTATTCCGCCAAGTCAAAGAATGTGAACTATAACATTGTGTCAATCACAATTTAGTCATAGTGCAATGACCCTCCCTAGAAAAATCCTGGTGAAAAATCACTCTAACCCTATGATTGTGAGACCCAGTAAAAAAATATAATATTATTACTAAATAATAATGTCAGTTTATTAAATTGATTTGAGATAATACTTTCTTAATTCTCGCCATGACAAGTGGACCCATGAATATTCTGTAGAACACGGTATCTTGTTTTAGTTGGAATCCTTATATAAAAATAATGTGATGAAGTTAGTCTACCTATTCACAATTTTCAAAAATGTAAAGAGTGCTTAATCTATTAGGTTTTGGGGTATATGATGATTGGTGTGTTCATATGCTAACGGCACGTAAATAATATTAATTGGGATTATGGATTATTATTGAAGTTTGAACCGTAATTTACGTGTTAATTTCAACCATTTTCATTTGTTACATTGTACTATTGTAGCCTCTACATATTTACGTTCATAGAACCATGATAGTTTTACCCCTTCAAGTTAGACTACCATCATGCATGCATGGAATGAGATACGAAATGATCCCTGCGCGCGCAATTGTTACGTAAAGCTTTAACACGTGCTAGCCAATACAAATTCAAACCCCTAAAAGCCTAGCCCCAATTTGTTGATGAGTTAGTTCTAACGTCACGTCCTGTCATCTCCGGATCTGTCTACGAACATCGCAGCGGCTCGCCTAACCCTTCGTGGCGGTCAATCTCGAAGGAAAATCACGGAGCGATAATCATAATTTTCAGTCGCTCTGATACGATGGATTCCTCACTATTAATATAGAGACTTTCGATCGCATCCAAAAAGCCAACATAGGGTACGAAGTCAGTAGGCCAAATTATAGGGATGTGGTTCCCCATATGATATGGCTTGAGATCTTTGCTCATGAGGGCCAATATAGACAAAGGCAGTGCAGCGAGACAGCAACGTTTGTGCGTGTAGGACATGATTCGACTGCATGGTCATATGGCCGCTGCCGTGTCCGGGCTTTGCACCGTTCAATTAAGCCGCGGCATCTCGAATTGGATTCCGGTTTGACACCGAAAAGCAACCGCAATGAAATGGGGGAAGGGGGAATTTCACTTCCTTTTGGGGACACGTCTCCCCGAATTTTCGGCTTCTATTTTTTCTTTCTTTTTCGGCCTCTACGTGGCCACGGGGTTGGACCGAGGGCGAGGCGAAACCGATGGTGATGATTCGTTATAGATGTGACCAGGAGAGCTGTCATGTGTCGCGAAATTAATACCACGGTTAGAGTTTTGAAAGACTCACTCGCTTTTTAACTATCGGGTCATTATTCCTTTAAGAGTGTCAACTAGAAAATCGAGATGACTTGACACTGGCTTTGTGTTAAGTGGATACGCATGGAATAAACCGTGAACTACATTAGTCTTATTTTGAACTTTCACAGCAACGTGCACGTTGCCAATGCTTCCTGTTCTTGTACCAATATGTCAACATGTTACAAATCGAAGTATGTTTTATCTATAGGCAAAAGCTCATCTGAGGACGAAGCAATAATAATGTTTATACACATTTAATTCTTTCACTACTAATTCTAGCAATCACCCACTATGCTTGCTTGTTTTGTTTTTTTGGGCCTGTACCCACTATGCTTTTCAATTCCCGGGTTTTCTACAATTTCTTCTTTTTTGTCGATAGATAAATTTATTTATTTTGCTAAGAAAGACAGAAGGGCCTGCAAAGTAGACTTCGGTACATAGGCTACGTTTGGTTCAATTTTAGGACAAGCTTTCGGAAATGCAAAGAATTTTAGCCTATAGTGTTTTCATGAAATATTATTTAGTAAACTGTAATCGAAAAAGACATTGAGAAGTAACTTTGAGAGAAATGGCATTTGGTGCAAAAATATCTAAAAAGTTCTTTGAGGTGATCAATTTAAACTTTTTAATTTTTAATTTGTTTAAAATTGGAAAAAGTAATGTACGAAACTTTTACAATTTAATGTCCAGAAAAGATATCGAGATTTATGAAAAGGCATTTCTTGTTTGGGCTTTCACAACCTAGTCTACTAAAACGTTGGCCTCTTTGAATTCGTCATCTATTTCTAGAATGGAGTATTTCCTGAAAATCAAATAGATTTATTTTCTATATTGTCTAAACATATGCAAGTAAGAAAATACGCATATAGAAAGTAGTTTATATATATATTAAAGGGAAAAAAAGAATTATTTCATTCACAGGTAGTGGATCTATATAAAAAGGAGCAAATGTATTTATTCGGGTAAATATCTCCCAAACTCAAAAGCACGAAAATAATTCTTAAAGCACGAGTTTTCAACCAACTATTTGAATTTAAAAACAAACGAGAATTCCAAAAAAAAAATTTAATCTTTTTTGAAGCACTAATTTGTGTTTGAGTTTCTTATGTCAGTTATAGAATAATTCGCACCTGAGATTAACATTGTCTTTTTATTTGCGAAGTAGTCATTTTTTTACCTGAAAATACTGCCGTTGCAACTCAAAAGCATACCTTAGCCTAGCTTGGCTGCCACTGCCGCCACCGATTGCCTTCACTATCTTCACATTGGTCACCGAAGACGACCACCGTGACGAGCAATAGCATGCCTCCCTCTCTGTTCATTTTAAAATTGAAGGGATAAATATACTAGGAATCCAATTTTACAACATTGTATCCATCATACGTAGGTGGGTTCCATACATCAAATCGACCCCGCTCTGGCATCAAGAGTTGGAAGTCCTATACACTACATAAGAAAGACAAGCTGAGAAATTTCTTCTCAAAGTAAGAACGGGGTCGAATTCAACATAAAAGATGTTGAAAAAGACATACGAGGAGATGGGCGTGCAACACTCTCCATTGACACTTCGGAAGGGTTGTTACAAGTCTTCAGGGCTCTATTGTTGGTTTTCAGCAAGGAGACAACTGCTTTGAGCACCAACAATCACCCGTTGTGCAATCAGTTGGTCCATTTCTATACATGATGTTGGTTGAATTGGCGAACAAGAAGGGTGATCGCTTCTTCAATGAAATAATATGGGCTATGACGGCGAAATTTCTCAAATATTACAAGGACATTCCGCTTGCTCTGTTTAGTGTCGATCATCTTGAATACAGAGTTTATATTAGAGGGACTCGAAACTCTCATTGTTTCATATTACAAAAAACTTGGCACTAGGTGAGGAGGTCCAAATGGAGGAGATATTGGCGGTGATGAGGAATCGGCTCTGAAATATCTATGTTGCATTTTCCGGTTGATTCAATACGATGTATTCCAACCTATGGACGAAGATTGTACCCTCATTGAATAGTGCCTTGAAATTTTTATGGTCTCTGGTTGGTAAGAAGAAGAATACTTGACAACCTTTCGCTGGCTCTTCGATTTCATCTACCAATTCGTTGGAGACGCAATTGGCAGCAAACTACTTCGAATACTTTTAAAGAGTTGGCGGAGATAACATCGACATTCTGAAATAGTGAAAGAGGAGAGCTGCCAGTATTCCGATGCTTTCCACCGTGGTTTGTGACATAGTGACCCCCACCGGCATCTACAGGACCATTGAAGTCCACATTCAATACTGGACAACAGATGATGGAAAACAATAAGTCCAGTTTGTCTATGAAAAATTTAGAAAAGACTGTGGTAAGGCGTGATTGGTGTTGACAAAAAATTTGACTCCAGCTGAACATGCTCAATGTATACAAGACGACAACGATTATTGTATCTTCCAAATCGTGGTAAGGGACACAACGCCGAACACATCAAACCTATTAGACATTCTCTTGGGTATGATTTGCAAGCAATCGTTATTAAGGCATTTGTACACGTGACTATTTTTTTCCAATTTATTTGAAAATTTACATCTACTTCACTCACGATTCATTGAATGAGTATTTTTTAATTCATTCCCTCAATTAAATTTTGTATTATTTGTAATATCAGAAAAAATTAGCTTAAGTTTTTTTTGAAAATTTTTAACTAAAAAAGAATGTAATTTAATTTTGCAAAAAAGCATATGATTTCTTAAACCCAACTTCTAAAGTGGAACTCGGGTCAGCCCGAGATTTTCCCCCAGACCCGACCCGCACGGACTCACCGACCCGACCGATTCTTGGCCCGATCAGTAGCGTCAGTTTGAGCTCGCAGATGACCGTTAGAAATTCAAATTTCGAAACCCCTTTGGCAAAATCTCGCGCCCACGAAAACGCACATGAACACGCCCAGCGAGAGATAGACAGAGAGAGAGAATCAAACAATTTGACAGACACATTTGATCCAACGCAGCCATGAAAGCACTCCTCTCAGATTCATCGTCCTCGTCCTCGTCGTCTTGGTCGGTCACTGCGAAGTCGGGGACCACCACCAACAACATGTCCTCGACTCCGGTTCGGGACGACGGGGCCGAGTCCAGAGACAGCTGCTACTTCCCCGGATGCCGGAAGGACGCCAACTGCGAGTGCGAGATCTGCCTGGCCAGCATCAGCGCGACCCTCGATCTCATGCCCGCCAGCGTCCAGAAGAGCTCCTTCACTAAGCTGTCCCCTTTGTCGCAGCTGACAGCGCCACGCCGCACCCCGGTGTCCTTCCACCCATCTGTTCTGTCCACTCCTGGGACGACTATCTCAAAGACAGTGGAAAGTCCGCCGAGCTTGAAATCAGCTGTGTTGCGTGAGGGGAAGGAGATGGGGAAGAAGAAGGCGAGTTTGCGGTCGGGGTCAGGGTCTCGGGGAGAGAGGAGGTTTCTGTGGTGGGCTTTGTGTTTCGTGTTGATATTCATGGCGGATTTGGGGCTTCGGTGGTTGGTCTCAGCTGCCGTAAGCCCCGAGCTATCGAGCGATGCAGTGAGGCAGATTGGCGAGGATTCTCGGAGAGTAAGCGATTTGATTTGGAAGATCAGGTTTTTGCAGAGAGAGATACAGGGTTTTGTTGAAGGCAGGGTGTCAAATTGCAGTGACCAGAATTCTGCGTGGAAGATCAGTCAGGTTTGAACAAAGTTCGAATTTTTTTTTTCTTTTACACCTCAATTTCTTTGCTATTGAATTTCTCAAGTGATACCTCTGGGGTTCTCTCATTTTTAAAAAGATGGCTCTGATTCAAGTAGTGATGAAGCACATGCGTGTCTTGTAGGGTGGTCTGCTATTGAGTTCTAGGTGCACACTGTACAAATCGATGACAGAAGAGGTGAGCATATGGGGATGGCCTTTGCAGACCGCAGGGCTTCTCACAACCGGCGCTTCTTCGAGATCGTTCACTATCATCAAAGGCAGAGTCACAGAGGTAAATTTCAGCACCATCCGAAATGGCTATAGTTGCAACCAAACCTGTTGAGAAGATTGTTGTTTTGTTACCATGCATGATAAGCTTGTATCTTTCCAGATTACCCAGTAAAACTTCTTGGCCTTATGTAACTAATTGAGGGTCAGAAATCTGTATGACTTTCAAAGTGCGTACGGGCCATTATATGTTTCATGTAATTGCTAGAAGCATTGCTTGCGGTTTTATTACCATCTTGTTGTAGCAACTAACTGAACTGCAATCTTTCAAAGGGCCGGTTTCTTTTCATTGCATGCCTTACTGATGAGGTGAAAACTTGAGAAAGACTTTTGAGTTTTGGCTTCATTTTCCATTTTCCATTTTGTCCATGTCATACCATTTGCTCGTGAGTTTATTATGTTTTCTTCCGTTTGACAGTGGAGCAACGGAAACGTGGGCTATATCATCCGAAAGGTAACTAGTTCTTGGGTGCACGGAAAATGGAGAGCATCTGTGGTGCAGCTTGATCCTGGTACTTTGATTCTGGAGTACAAAAGGAGCTCGATATTGGACGACTTGGGATTTCTAATGAAAGCACTGGAGTTCTTGAAGTACCAGATGACGGTAGTAATTGGACGAATGAATCAACGGTTTTGGTATTTCCCTGCTTTCGAGGACCATCCTGGGCAGATCAGAGCAAAATATAGCAGCAAAGTCCCAACTTGAGCCTGTGTGCTGCAGAATGCTTCAGTTCTCGATTCTCATCCCTTATGAGGAACTTTTTTTGGTTTTTCTGCGTAGCATGCACATGGTGAAATTGATAGCTCTTGATTTTGACTATTCTTTTGTTTTCTCACCCGTACTTTGAACAGCATTAGTTCGAACAAGTTTTAGACAACAACTGTACTTATTGGACACAGTAATTGCAAAGTTTTATTCGCTTTGTGGAGGTAAGTTCTGATTGCCATGTTGCCAGACGGAACTATAGCTGTAGTCGACCGTAAGTTTCAGAAATGTCCAAGATGCACAACTTTTACATTAACAAACATACACAGAAATCAAAGTTCGCTGAACATGCAATTGCCAACATTTCAGCTTAAAAGATATCTAATGATATCCGGTAGGTGGTCAACCTCAAGTGGAACTCCTACCAATTTAGTACGAAACAGAAGCCCAGTGGGCAGGGACAAGGCATATGCAAACTCCTTTTGCACCTCAAGAGTTTTGGAATTACAGAATAGCATTCTACATGAATGTTTTCTTTACACACAACAACTAGAGTGTAATTTACAATTTCAATTTAATATTGGAAGGAAGAGGTCGCAGAGTACAATCACCAATAGTCTCTACAAGAGCAAATGCCATCCTTGCAATGGTGAAACCTAGTCCTATCTCTGACAATGATTTCTCTTCCGTATTCCTTTGAGATAAGCTTCATGAAAGTATGACAGTCCTCGCATATCCTGAGGTTCTTTACTATGCGGATGCATGATCCTGTTCTCTGGGTCAACAAGCCGTAGCAAACTGCCAACTTCTCACTATGCCAAAGTACCACTTCTCTCTTATCTTCATCCTCTACGTCAACCAAAACACAATGGGCACTCGGAGCATAGCCAACAAGTTTCAACTCTCTAACCACCTCATCTAATTTCACATAGATTTGATCTGCTCGATTGTGATCCCGGTCAGCCATAGCAAACTGGTGTACCACGTTGTTTAATTCAATCCTACTCCATCCCCTCTCCTTGAATACACCCCTCTGTCTCATTAATTGCCTCAACTCACCAACATCTTGCCATCTTCTATGTTTTGCGTAGATATTCGATAAGACCACGTGAGCTCCATCATGATCAGGCTCCAGTTTGAGGAGCTGCTTGGCAGCAAATTCTCCTAGTTCGTCCTCACCATGAACCCGACAAGCGGCCATCAATGAACCCCATATGACAACATTAGGAGCCAGAGGCATCGTCTCTATAACCTCCAGAGCTTCTCTTAATAGACCAGCACGCCCAAAGAGGTCTACCATACAACCATAGTGCTCATATTTTGGCTTGAGATTGTATTCACTAACAATGGATGCGAAGATTTCCCGGCCCTTCTCAACCATCCCAGCATGGCTGCAAGCATAAAGCACACCAATAAATGTTATCTCGTTAGGCTCAACACTTTCTTCTTTCATTTGATAAAAGAACCTTAGTGCATTATTGGCATCCCCGTGCATGGCAAAAGAATTGATGATAGTGGTCCAAGAGATCACGTTTTTGCTTGAAATTTTCTCAAAAACTTTTCGCGCTCTCTCCAAGCTACCACATTTGGCATACATATCGACAAGGGAGTTCTTGACAGGCAGAGCTTCTCCAAAACCATTCTCATCAACGTACTTATGCATCCACCTGGCTTGATCTAATACACCAAGATGAGCACACGCAGATACAACACTCAGGATGGTGATTTGATCAGGTTTTATTCCCCACACTTGAATCTCCTTGAACAAAATGAGAGCTTCTTGAGGTTGATCACTCTCAGCATAGCCAGAGATCATTGCACTCCAACAGACCAAGTCTTTTTCATCCAGCTGGTCAAAAATTAATCGCGCATTCTCAATTTGTCCAACTTTGGAATACCACGATATCATGGCAGTTGAAACAACTAAATTCTTAGGAGACATTTTGTCAAAAAATTCTTGAGCCAAATCCATGCAACCAGAACTTGCATACATGCTGATGAGGGCACTCTGCATATGCGGATCCAGTATGACATTATTCTCGGTGATGTACTCATGGATCTTCTTTCCATAGGTTAAATTACTGGCCCTAGCACAAGCTGAAAGTATGCTAGAAAGAATCATCTTGTCTGGATCCACATTAGAACTCCGCATTTCTTCAAACAGAGACAAAGCTTCATCAAAGAGGCCATTCTGACAGAATCTGCAATGTCAGAAGATAACGCACATGAAATAAGATAGCTGGAAAGTGCATATCTATAGCTTGATGCATTTAAGAGACTACTGCATTTCGGCTTTTCAACTGTTAAAATATGTGTTACAAAAAGGTTTCCACAATCCGCAACAATCACCTTCAACTAGTTTAGGGTATAAACTCAAAAGGACACGGTATCAGGTGCATCTGTACGTGAAACAGCAAGGAAATCACCATACCCATCAATCATGATGCTCCAAGAAACGACATCTCGCTGCGACATTTTATCGAACAGCAAGTGCGCATCCATAATCCGCCCAGCTGCAGCAAACATACGGACCAAAGCAGTCTGCACAAAAGGATCACCACCGTACCCCAACTTAACAACCAACCCATGAATCTCCGACCCCTCAACTAATCCCGCCTCTTTCGAGCCCGCCTTGAGCAAGGGAGGGAAGCTGAACCTATCCAAAACAACACCCTCCCTCCACATTTCATCGAACACAACGAGGGCATCCCCGGGCCGGTCGCCGCGGGACAGCTCCCGCAGGAACTTGTTGAGGACTCTGGTTTTCGAGGAGCCGGGGACGTGGCGGAAGACGGAGAGCGCATAACCCAGGCTCGGGGAGGAGAGTAGGAGGTGGAGGAGGAGGGGGACGGCGGAGGGGTGGTTGAGGTTGGCGCGGCGGAGGATCTGGGCGTGGACTTGCTTGAGTTGGGCCGGGGTGGTAGCGGTGGTTAGGGCGGTGTGGAGTGTCGTGGTTGTGGCGGTTGCGGCGGCGGCGGAGGAGGGAGGAGGGAAGGATGTGGCGGGATGGAGCAGCGCTTGCATGGCGTGCGGACTGGAGCGTGGCGTGACGATGCAAATGGGTACCGGAACATGTGTTAAGTCGAAACTTAGACGGTCAAGTACGACGAGACGCATGATATCCACGTACGAACCAGATTTTCATATAAAGGTGCGTTTATTTCGCACAAAATAATTTTCAAAAAAATATTTTTTTCATTTTTCGATGTTTGATTTACTTAGGAAAATAAATCAATGAAAGATATTTTCCTAATCAATGAAAAATATTTTAATACCAAAGCTTAAATTCAGAAAAATGATATTCCATTTAAAAGAATTGAAAAACGTTTTTCGAAGTATGACTAGCTATCGACGTTTGAATTCGAAACTTTACGCTTAAGCACGAAAACCCCCACGTTGGTTCTCGAGTACCAACATTTAGGACCAAGTCCCGACGGTCGAGCTTGAAACCTCGGTGTCTAGAGCCTAGGCCCCGACACCCATGCTTGAGTCCATCAAGGCTGAGCTCGAACCCCTAGTGCCTGTACCCGATGCTTGTACCCATGCTTGGCCGAGGCCGACAAACTCACAGCTCGCCAAATCCAAGCTAGCCCGAGCTTTGTCGACCGGGCTCGGTCGAGGCTAGCGAGCTCGCGGCTCACTAGATCCAGGCGAGCCCGGGCTCAGCCGGGGCCAACAAGCTTGCAACTCGTGAGATCTAGGTGAGTCCGACGAGCTCGAGCTTGCCTATGGCCATCGCCAGGCGAGCCTCAAGCTTGCTGGTGGCAGTCGTCGGCCAGTCGCGGTGGAGAGAGGAGGAGGGAGGAGGAAAAAGAAAAAAAAAAAAGAAAATTAAAAATAATTAAAAATTCGATTTTAAAAAAAATAAAAAATATTAAAACGTCATTTTTTTCCTAAAATAGTGTCATGAGATTTAAATAATTTTCCAATGAAATCCGAATATCAGAAAATGATTTTCATTATAAATCACCAAATAAAGGAAAGCTATGCGTATTCTTGAAAAATGATTTTTCGGAAAATATTTGTCTTTATCGTTGAGTTTTTCGCGAAATAAACACAACCTAAGTCTAGTACATATATGGAATGATTACACGGATGCTTAGGGAGGGGCTTCAGCTAGGGTAGTTGGATCAGTAGTTGGTGGTAACCTCCTTTGCGTTTGCTAAATGAAGTTCTTGTCCCACCCAAAAAAATATTATTAGATTCAAAGTACTAATTCTATTATTAGTCCATGAACTTTGACCCAATACACAATATGATCCCTGAACTTTAAATTTGTTCAATACAATCCCTAAATTTTAGCCTAATGTGTTGTTATTAAACTTTTAATTTATTCAATATGATCCTTAGACTTTTTATACATGTTCAATGGTCTATGGACTTAGGGTACATATTCAATTTAGTCCATGAATTATCTGAAAATGTTCAATTTTGTCCTTCCTTTAATTCATATCCAGAGATAACATCGAACATTTTAATATAATCCAAAGATTAAAAACATATACTAAAAATTTAGGTTGAACAAATTAAAAATTCATGGACGATATTGAACATTAGGCTAAAATTCCTATATCGTATTGAACAAACTTAAAGTTTAGGTATCACATTAGACATTAGAGTAAAGTTTATGATCCATTTATTTATTTACCCTCTAATTTTCCAATGGCCACGTCAACTATCGTATTAATTTGTATGCACCTCACCTGGCTCCATTACAATTTAACAAAGAACGAGAAAGAAATTTGATGGGGTATGTAGCGGCTTTGCTCGTGGAAGACATCATTAACCTGGGACGATTCAACATGACACATATAAGATACTATTGACATCCCAAAATTTTCGGTCATTTGTTGAACGAGCGTACGTAATGGAACGTTACATGGGAATTAGAAGGATTGTCGACGAGCTATAGAAGAGTCAATTTCGGAAGACGTGGATGCTATTACGAGGCCACTATACCATCACCATGACAATCACCGCAAGACCATCCTACAATTATTTATCATTTCGTCCATTAACATTGTGTCACGGACTAACCGTCTTGACGATTAAATTTTGTTCCGCACCAATTTTGATTAAATCCTTTCACGCTATTCCCATGATTACACCTCCCCTCTTCCGCCCCTTGTATACCATTGGGAATATTGTGGTCACGCCCCACTTCTCACCGTCCACCAATGCAAGGCACCTCCCCCGTTGGCTTGCTGCACCACCAGCTGCTCTCACCCTCTCACCACCACTCGCCACCTCCTCCCCCCTCCTTGCCACACTAATTCTGCCTTTGCCATCTGTCAAACTAGCACCACCAGCCTCACTTCCCATCGCACGCAGAAGGTTGGGAAAAACCACTTCAGTCCCCAAAATTCTGACCGACCCTCCTGCATGCTGCTTCTTCAAATCTTCGGCTTCTGTTTTGGATAGCAACTCCTCGCCATTCTGCCCATCGCAACCACCGCTTGAAGTCTTCTCATGTCTACGACCCGCCCTCCTTATCCGTGAAACCGAAGGACAACCAGAGGGCCACAACCACTCGCCGGACCGCCATCTCCCACTGGAACCGTCTCTCGTCAAGCCAAATCGAGGCAAGTGAAATTCTGCCTCAGTATTTTGGATCAGAGTTGGTTGCATGTCGAATTGGTCATAAGTTCGAGTTATTGATGGAAATGGATGGTGTTGGTGGAAGTTAGCTTCTGGTTTTGGGTGTTTTTGAACACCAAACTCGTGGAGATCAAGTATTGAGTTGTTTTTGAACTTGGATTGTGATTTCCAGACTCGGTTTTTGCTGAACTGTCATTGTTTCCCAATTTTATATAGATTTTGTGGTCTGAATTTTGCAAAACTTCCTTCATGAAAGTTGTTCAAAACATCTGGGAATATAACATATTTTAATTTCAGAATTTTTGGAGTTTTTTTGGGTAGCATGAAGGCCTAATCTCCAACCCGTGCTAGACTGCCCGAGTGCACTGTTTCAGTGACCTTTTCACATTCTTATTTTTTATAAAATTTTCCAGAAAGATTCTGACCAAAATCCCCCGCAAAATTTCTTGGAGACTTCTTCCTCTACGATGTATTTAAATTTGAGAATTTTTTGAGATTATTTGAGTACTGAACTGAGCTCATCTTGAGAGGCAAGGATTTTGTTCTAATGAATAGTTTTTAGTCTGACTTTAAGTTCCTGAACAAGGTATTTACTAAAAGAATTAGACTTTGTGTTCCCATGAAAATTGTTTATCAAGGTGTCCTTTGTGACATATTCAAAATTTAGAATTTTTGGAGTTCATTTACTAATTATTTTAATCTGATTTAAAAAACGGTGCGAAACTGCCCAGTTTTACTTTTTTCAAATATCACTATTTTCTAGGTGAAAACGTGGCAATCTTGATTTGATGTTCTCTGGAGATAGAATCCAAACATTCTGAGCTTTAAAATGAGATATGATAGATCTTGATTTGATGTCAAATGACGGGGTAAGTGAAACCAAGTTCATAAATAAGCTTATAACTAGCAAGTGATACTAAAAATGATTGATTGTTGTGTTGTTGTCTGTGTGATATTGAAAAAGATTGATTACTGTTGGCGATTTGTGCACTACATGAATTGATTATATGGGTGACTTACTGGGTTATTGAATGCTGTCGATTTATAGACGAACAATGCCCCAAGGAGCTGAAGGGAAGACGGGATGCTTGGTTATGACAACTATATGCATAGGAGGATTCTGCCCTATATGTCTCGGGAGTGTGATCGGGATGCCGTAGTCTGTGGATCATGAAGCCTGCGTGGGCCGTTGAGAATTCCAACGTACACCACGGCGGATTGAGAGGCACCAACCCCCCCCCCCCCCCCCCGCCCCGCAGACAGGAGTTTTCCTCCTTGCGTGACCGGTGAGCTCACTAGGCATGTGACTTAGAGTGAGATAATAATACCCATGCAAGCGTGAAATTGTGTGTATGTGTTTGAATCATATGATCATGATTGCTGAGTTAAAGTGTCATTTGGGATAGTTACTAGTATGGAACCTCGAATATGTTTTAATTGGTTAATAAATCCAGATTAGAAGACTGTCATTCTTATGCCTATTGGTGTTCATGATGTTGCTTGTTTGGCATAGGGTGATAGACATTTTACTATGGAGCTATTGCTCACTGTTGTAGTGGCTAAACTTTTATAGACTAGTTGAGATGACGATCCTTCCTGCCTCTCCTTCTGTTAGCTATGGAGTCCCTATAGACTTTTTGGCCCATTTGACTAAGTTCTAGGATTCGGACTTTCCGCACGTGGTGTTTGTGAGATGCATCTTGATCTTGATTGTTGACATCGGGTCCCCGGTGGACCCTATACTCATGGGGTTCGTGGTGGTGTTTGCTCGAGTGGGCGGGTGGATGATAGGGCCGCTGCCCCACCTCGACGAGGATGGAGCTGATGACGGAGACAGCGAAGTGGAGTGATACAAAGAGGGAGGAGCAAGGAAGTACCATTTTTTAACACGACTCACATTTTTGGACAGTCGTGTAGAGGGTGATCCATTTTGACTGACGTAAGTGATGGGTACATGTAGTTAGACCGGGTGGGCATCAGCATTTATAACATGAATTATAAATAAATGAAGTCTACTACTGTAAAGGGCAACACTAGCACTAAACTTCAAAAACTTCATTATTTATTGACATGATGTGATACATAGTTGAGTTTGAGGGTTAACAGTAGGACTGCTCCCTACCCGGTCTATCTACATGTATCCATCACTCACGTCAGTCAAAATGGATCACCCTCCACATGACTCTGTCCAAAAATATTAGTCGTGTTAAAAAATGGTACTTCCCTACTCCTCCCTCTCTGTATCACTCCACTTCGATGTCTCCGTCATCAGCTCCATCCCCGTCGAGGTGGGGCAATGGCCCTATCATCTACCCGCCCACTCAGGCAAACACCACCACGAACCCCATGAGTATAGGGTCCACCGAGGACCCAATGTCAACAATCAAGACCAAGATGCATCTCACAAACACCATGTGCTGAAAGTCTGAATCCTAGAACTCAGTCAAATGGGCCAAAAAATCTATAGGGACTCCATAGCTAACAGAGGGAGAGGCAGGAAGGATCGTCATCTCAACTAGTATGTGTAGCCACTACAACAGTGAGCAATAGCTCATCAGTGAAATGTCTTTTGCCCTATGCTAAACAAGCAATAACATGCACATCAATAGGCATAAGAATGACAGTCTTCTAATCTAGACTTACTAGCCAATTAAAACATTCTTTAAGGTTCCATACTAGTAACTATCCCAAATGACACTTTAACTCAGCAATCATGATCAAAAGTACAATTCGAACAAGCATACGCAATTTCACGCTTGCATGGGTATCATTATCTCACTCCAAGTCATATACCCGATGCGCTTGCCGGTCACGCAAGAAGGAAAACTCTCATTTGGGGAGGTTTGGTGCGCACTTCAATCTGCCACGGTATACTCCGAAATTCTCAATGGCCCATGTAGGCTTCATGATCCACTGACCACGACATCCTGATCAAACTCCCCAGAGGCATCTAGAGCAGAATCCTCCTAGGCATCTGGTTCTCACAACCAGGCATCCCGCTTTCCCTTCGGCTCCTCGGGGCATCGTCGGTCCATCAACCAACGGTATTCAATAACCCATCAAGCCACACATATAATCAACTCATGCAGTGCATAGATCACCAACAAATATCAATCTCTTCAATGTCACACAGACAACAATACAACAATCAATCCTTTCTAGCATCGCTTGCTAGTTACAAGCTTGTTTATGAATTTGGCCTCACTTGCCCCATCATTTGACATCCAATTAAGGTCTATCATATTTCATTTGAAAGCTCAGAATGTTTAGATTCTATCTCCAAAAGACATTAAAGCGAGATTCTCACATTTTCACCTAGAAAATATTGAATCTTTGAAAAAAAAAAAAAAAAAGGTAAACTGGGCAGTTTTGCACCATTTTCGAAATCAGATTAAAATAATTAGTAAATGAACTTAAAAAATTCTAAATTTTGGATATGTCACTGAAGACACCTTTATAAACAATTTTCATGAAGAACTCAGAGTCTAAATCATTTTGTAAGTACCTCGTTCGGAAGCTTAAATTCAGACCACAAACTGTTCACTATAACAGAATCTTTGCCTCTCAAGATGAGCTCAGTTCAGTATCCAAATCATCTCCAAAATTTCTAAAGTTTAAATATGTTGTAGAGGAAGAAATCCCCAAGAAATTTTGTGAAGGAAGTTTGTTCGGAATTCTTCTAGAGAATTTAGAGAATTTTATAAAAAATCGAGAACGTGAAAAGGTCACTGAAACAGTGCACTCGAGCAGTCTAGCATGGGTTGGAGATTAGGCCTTCGTGCTATCTAAAAAAACTCCAAAAATTTTGAAATTAAAATATGTTATACTCCAAGATGTTTTTAACAACTTTTATGAAGAAAGTTTCCCCAAATTCGTTCCAAAGAAATCGCTACAAAAATGGAAAACGGTAAAGGTCCAGCAGTACCAGATCAAGGCAAAAGTTGCGGAAGTAACCCAAAACTTAACCATACGAATTTTTGTTCACGAAACTCCCAAACCAGAAGCTAACCTCCCCAAACACCCTCCATTTCCATCAATATCCTGCATCTATGACCAATTCGACATGCAATTAATTCCTAGTTTAGAATAGGGAGGCAGAATTCCACTGGCCTTAACGTCGGCTCGCAAGAAACTGTTGTCAGGGAAGATGGGAATGTCACCGCGCCTCTGGTTCTCTGGCCGCGCTCCTTGGTTCACAGTTCGACGTGAGCAGTTTCCCGGCGGTCCTGCGGCTGTGGGGTCGGACGGAACAGGCGAGACGCGGCTGTTTTTTGATGGCGAATTGGCCAAAGTGAGGCTGGTTCTTCGGGAAGGAAGACTGAGCAGCAAAAGAAAAGGAGATGAATTTGGTTGGGGAAGGAAACTGTGCAGGAAAAACAGAAGCAGCTTGGGGTCGGTCAATTCAAGAAATGGATTTATCTCTCCCCCCCTCCTCCTTGCATGTAACATTTAGAAAATTGGGGTGGTTGTTAGCATGGTGTCTGGACAAGTGGCAAGGGAGTCAACGTGGCATGAAAAAGGGCAGAGGAGTGGCAGATGGTGGATGTAATGGTGGAGATGGCTGATGGCGTGATATGAAGATGGAGGGCGAAGTGTCTTGCTTTGGATGATGGTGGGAAATGATGGCATGACTATAGCATTTCCGAATGGCACGTAAGCGGTGGAAATTGTGGATACCGTGAGAAAGGGGTTGCACAAAAATTGGCGTGGCAGGGGTTGATGTGAAAGAAAACTTAACTAAAATTGTAATGTAAATACGAGAAATTTTAATGTTAGAACGGGTAGTCAGTAAGACGACAGTAAAAGACAAATTGATGGGTGATCGTAGAATGGTCTTGCGGTGGTTGTCATAGTGATGGCATGGTGGCATCGTAATAATATCCGTGTCTTTCAAGATTGACGCTTCCGTAGCTTGTCGACCATTATTCAAATTCTCATGTAGCGTTCCGTTATGCATGTCTGTTGAATAACAGGCGAAATTTTGGGATGTCACAATTGGCACTTCAAATAACTTTGGCGACTATTCCCGATGGATCAACATTTTCGCAAGCCACAAGAAGGATTAGCGAAATCTATTGGAGTATAACATAACTTAGTTTCGAGAACCTCGGAATCCTTCTCCTGTTGAGACTTCCCTCGACGGATGCACAGACAAGATCTATTGGAATTGGGAAGATTATGGGGGAGGATTCTTGAAACCTTGGAGTTACTTTAAGCAGCTGCAATATCCAGTCCGGGTTCATGTTCATTTCGTCCCATTGAGTCTCATACTCTGTCCATTAGCTTAGCTCGGTAATCATGACGACGTGGATGCTCAGTGTTCGACAAGACAGAGAAATGACACGACTCCATTGAACAGCAACTATGCCATCGATATGTTACACAGGATACGAGTGATATAATGCAATACTAGACACACATACAAGATCGGCGATACAGCTGTTAACCAATGGCGATACAATGAGACATCATAATTCACCCACAAACGAAAAGACAATTACCACCGAGAAAGCATGCAGGCTAAAGACGAAACACAAATCAGCACAGGAAATCCGTATCTCACTAGTCTTCAGGACTTAACCTCAAGCCTTCATACTCCATTATAAATTTGCATCTTCAATTTACCACAATCTTTATCAAAGATACACAGGAAGCGAACGAACAATCAGTAAATGTTTTATAGTTCCTGAAGCTGAATGCGCACACGTGCACAGTTCATAATTCTTCAATCGATCACACACAACTGCCACCAGCCAAGCCATGCAGGCTAAAAGCAAGAAAAACCAGCACAGAAAACCCAAGGTGCTTAGTTTAGTTTTCAGGACTTCTAACCGGATGTTGTCCAACTCAATTACAACCTACATGTTGGCTATTCATTACCTCTATATGCAAACATGCACTGGAAGCAAACCAAACATCAGTAAATACACTCAAGTTTCAAATTCAGTGAGAAAAATGGCTGCTGCATAGTGTGTAGCTCTTACTAGCTGTGGCATGGGACATTGACATCACTTGTACCATTCGAAAGGACTCTTCTGTTGTGCATGCTGGGCTGACTCCCTAAGATTGCAATGAAAACATATGCTGGAAACTGATATGTGGCATTTACACAACCAGCTTTTTTATGATGAGTCCTGGAAAAGAGATGATGACATAACAAAACCAACATTGAAAATACTTGGCAATAGGAGCCAATGTCAGAGTACATCATGCACGAGAATGTGAAGGTGTGAAAGTGAATATAGTTGGCCAAACTCAAACAATAAGTTGGACATTAAAGAGGCACTAGACAGTCATGCAGTAGATCTATTGCAGAGTTGAAGACAGCACATTATCTTACCTTCATGCTACACCAAGGTTATGCAGCTTATTGCTATTAGGAGTTGGCATATTCTTATTCCATTGAGGTCTTTGCATTTCTATAAGACAGTAACGCCAAAGCATACTTTTATAATCCTTGATCACGTTGCCCTCAATGTTAGCTCGAGCAGGACTTCCCAGTGGATAATTATTATCGAATACCGATGATTGCACAAAAAATTCCACTCCATGTTTTTCAGTTGCCTTGGAGACCTAGTAAGTGTAATTCTTAAACGAGTACTCAGGCTCTGTAAAGGGCAGAGATGCGAACAGAACAATGATTAAGAATGGTAAAATTAGCAAAAGAACCATTAGGCTAAGTCCTCCTGCATCGGAGTCCTCTCTCCTGTTACCACCCGCGCCGCCCATCCTATTGTTGAAGAAAAAATACTGACGAATGTATTAGTTATTTTCTATTGTTACAATAAGTCTCTATTTATATACATTAGAAACCCAGTTAGAAATAAAGCCTATTTAATAGGTAGTTGGAAGCTAATAGATAGCTGATAATAGGATGACAACTAATACTAATCAATGGCTATGACAGCTAACTCTACGGCTAGTAAGTAACACATTCCAACACTCCCCCTCAAGCTGGCTTGAAGACATCTTCCATAGACAGCTTTCTCACTAGACAGACAAATTACCTTCTATGCAGTCCCATGGTCAGAATTTCAACAGCCTGTTCATCACTTGAAATTTATAGCATACAGATCAGCCTACTATTCAGTTTTTCTTTGATGAAGTGTTTATCAACTTCCACATGCTTTGTTCGTTCATGTAACACGGGATTATGAGCAATTGCGATTACTACCTTATTATCTCAATACACTTTCATTGGTGTGGAACTCGAGATCCATAGTTCATCCAAGATACCTTTAATCCACATAACTTCGCAAACACCATATGCTACTGATCGAAACTCAGCTTTAGTACTGCTTCCTACCACCACACTCTGCTTTTTACTCTTCCAAGTGACTAAGTTTCCACCAACAAATGTGCAGTAACCTGAAGTAGATCTCCTATCCATAATGCTTCCAACCCAATCTACATCGGTGAACACCTCAATTTCCAGATGTCCATGTTTCTCAAACATTAGACCCTTACCAAGACTTCCCTTCAGGTAGCGTAGAATTCTATATACTGCTTCAAAATGCCTTGGCCCTAGTGAGTGCATGAATTGGCTCACCATACTTACAGCAAACGGTATGTTAGGTCAAGTGTGAGATAAGTAATTAAGTCAACCGACAAGCCTTTGATACCTTTCTCAATCTATCACTTCTTCAACCTTGGCTTGTTCAAGTTTCAGATTTGGCTCCACGGGTATCTCCATCGCTTTACATCCTAATAAACCTGTCTCCTTGACCAGATCAAGCACATATTTGCATTGGTTTACAAATACGCCCTTCTTGGATCTCGCAAATTCTATTCCAAGGAAATATTTCAAGACACCGAAATCCTTAACCTCAAACTCCTCAACCAGCTTCTCTCACAAGCTTTCCAACTCAACTTTGTCATCACCAGTCAGTATTATATCATCAACATAGACAATTAGAATGGCACGCTTACCTTCCTTTGACTGTTTATAGAATAGAGTGTGATCCCCTTGACTTGGATGATAGCCGAACCTTTTAACCACCTTCCCAAACCGTTCAAACCACGCTCTTGGAGATTGCTTAAGTTTGTACAACGACTTTTTCAATCTGCAAACTTTGCCTTCATTTTCTCGAAAACCTAGTGGCAAACTCATAAACACTTCCTCCTCCAAGTCACCATTCAAGAACGCATTGTTCACGTCTAACTAGTGCAAGGGCCAATCAAAAATAGCAGCCAAAGATAGTAAAATCCAAACAAAATTTATCTCGGCAACTGGGGCAAAAGTCTCCTGAAAGTCAGTTCCATAAGTCTAAGTGAACCCCTTTGCCACTGGGCTTGCTTTATACCCCTTAATACTCCCATCAGGTTTACATTTTACAGTAAATACCCATATACAGCCAACAATCTTTTTTCCTTCTAGTGCATCAACCAATTCCCAGGTGTCATCCTTCATAAGTACTGGCATTTCATCCTCAACTACCATATGTGGATTGTAACACTTGTAACCTCTTTGGTTAGATGCATACCCTATAAACACACACTTTTTAGCCCAAGGATCTAATTTGGATCGACATTGACTTGGGAGGTGGACAAATGCAGTGCAACCAAACACCCTTAGAGGAATATCAGAAAAAATACGAGCTGTGGGGTACACTTGTTTGAAACAATCTAAGGGAGCAGTTGAGTTTAATACCCGAGTTGACATCCTATTAATTAGATAAGATGTTGTTAACACAACTTCCCCCCATAAGTATTTAGGTATATGCATTGAAAAACTGAGGGCACGGGATACTTCAAGGAGATGGCGATTTTTGCGTTCGGCAATGCCATTCTGTTGGGGTGTAATTCGGCAAGTTGACTCGTGAAGGATGCATTTTTCTCTCAAAAAACTCCCCAAAAAATTGGTTATAATATTTAGTACCGTTATCAGTACAAAGGATATTAATAGGAGTGTGGAACTGGGTCACAACCATTTAATAAAAAGTTTTGAACAGGGACTTGACTTTAGATTTGGCACTCATCAAGTATGTCAAACATATTTATACCAAAAAAAAAAAAGTATGTCAAACATAAACGGGTATGATCATCTATAAAGGTGACAAACCATCATTTCCCGATTTTTGTTGGCACGGGTGATGGACCCCAGATATCACTATGAATTAAATAAAATGGTGATGATGCATGATACTGTTTTGGACTATAATGAGTACGATGACTTTTAGAAAAAAGACAATTGTCACAGTGTAGTGAAGAAACATCCACACCTTTGAACAAATGAGCAAACAAATGTTTCAAGTATCCAAAGCTAGGATGGCCTAATCTATGGTGCCAAACCATTATTTTTCCTTGAACAAAGGAAGAACTGAAAGTTCCATACGCTTGAACTTTTTTATCAAAGACAAACTCTTCAAAATAGTGGAGACCATCCCTCATCCTAGCATTGCCAATCGTCTTCCCCAAGATCTGATCCTCAAACTCATAATGGGAAGCAAAAAAGACAACATGATGGTTAGACTCTTTAGAAAGTTTACTAACAGACAATAGGTTACAAGCCAACTTAGGAACATGCAGTACATTATGAAGTGTAATAGAATCAAAAAGTGGAACTGATCCTTTGCCTGCAATAGACGAAAAACTCCCATTGGCAATCCGAATTTTTTGGATGCCGGGACAAGGAACATAAGATGAGAACAATATAGAATATTAGCCATATGGTCAGATGCCCTTGAATCAATGATCCAAGGTATAAGTTGCAAACAACAGGAGAGGGTGTTTAGATTTCTACCTTGGTGGGCAATCGAAGTAGTAGGATTACCCGACACGAACCTAGCTTGAAGTAGCTACAGAAGATGGTCTAGTTGTTCTTTGCTGAAGGGGAAAGCAGTGGCCTCATTAGTTTTAGGAGGCACATGCTGAGATAGCTCATTATCACGGCTGAACGAAGCTAGTTGGCCGTGAATCCTCCAACAAGTGTCCTGTGTATGACGAGGTTTGTTATAGACATCACACCAAATGCGGGTTTCCCATCTAATCTTCGCAAGTTAGCAGGGATTCTACTTACATTTGCCTCAGAGACTATTGTTGCAGGAACATGGCTCGTCTTATCTTCGGAGGCACCTTCCAGTGATTCGTCCTTTCCGTCGGTAGCTGCCTTGCCCAGCATTATTCCCCGTCTACTTTCTTCTCTCCGAACCTCTGAGAAGACCTCTCCAATAGGTGGAAGAGGCTGCTTCCCAAGTATTCTACCACGTACCTCATCAAACTCATTTCGAAGCCTTGCCAGGAAAGCATAGATACGTTTTGCTTCTACAATTTTCCTGTACCGATTACCATCTTCAATACACGTTTACTCATGGTCATTGAATAAGTCCAATTCCTACCACAAATGTTTCAAAGAATGAAAGTATTTTGTGACAGTTTCCTCTCCTTGTCGCATCTTCCCCAATTTCAAGGTTAACTCATAGATTTGAGATTGATTACCCAAATTTGAATACATCCCACACACAGCATCCCAGAGTTCTTTGGCAATATGATAGCCCAAATAGTTTGCACCAATATCTTCTTCCATGGAGTTGGTGAGCCACGTCACAATCGTTGAATTCTCCACATCCCAGATAGCCCAAGTGGGGTCTTTTGTCTATGGTTATGCAATATCTCCAGTTAGACAGCCAATCTTTCCCCTGCCTTGTATATACATTCGAACGGATTGAGACCACCGAAGAAAGTTATCTCCATTCAGCTTTATGGAGGTGATATGAATAGAATGAGGTTCGGTGGACTTTGTGAGAAGTGATAGGGGGATAGACTAGAAGGTTGATGATTCATCTAACATAGTGATCGAACGATCAAAGGAAAAGACCAGAAAAAAAAAAAAATCACCCAAGGTAAATAGATAAAGGACCTTCAGGCTCTTATATCATGTTGAAGAAAAACTACTGACAAATGTATTAGTTATTTTCAATTGTTACAATAGGTCTCCATTTATATACATTAGAAACCCAATTAGAGATAAAACCTATTTAATAGATAGCTGGAAGCTAATAGATAGCTGATAATAGGATGACAACTAATACTAATTAATAGCTATGACAGCTAACTCTACAACTAGCAAGTAACACATTCCAACACCTATAAACATAAGATGTCGTAAAAGGGGTCCCCCTGACGGAAGAAGGATCTGAATATCTCATCCCGGTCAAAAAATCATCATCAAACAAGTCATTTCTAGTTCTCCTCCTTTGCCTCGCATTATGCCGCTTATTATACTCGAATTCCGGGAAAAGTGCCAAAAAAGTCCTAAACCATTTGCATTTATGTCAATTTAGTCCTAAACCTTTTTTTTTGTGCCAATTTAGTTCAAAACCTTTGCATTCGTGTCAATTTAGTCCTAAACCTTTTTGTGGTGCCAATTCAGTCCTAAACATTTTGCGTTTATATTAATTCAGTCGTAAACCTTTTGTCTTTGTGTCAATTCAGTCCTTCTGGCTAATTTTGGCTGGATTTTGCTAAAGTAGACGTCGACCGGCCAATGACCGGTCACTGGCACTGACGTGAACAACTTAAATAATATTTTAATATTTTTTGAATTTTTTTTCTTTTATTTTTTTTTCTCCCGCCCCTCCTCCAGCTAGTCACTAGACCGGCGATCGGCCAGAGGCCGGCATCGGCAAGATTGACCTCGCCGGCCACTGGCGAGGGCGACCTCGTGCTAGGCGAGGCACGACCTCACTGAATCCGGCAAGGTCAAGTGTCGCTAGCAGCTAGGCAAGGCTCGCCCTCGCTAGCGACGGCGAAGGCGAACTTCACCATAGCTGGGTGAGGCCCGACCTTGTCGGATTTGGCGAGGTCAAGCCTCTCCGGCAGCTGGGCGAGGCACGGCCTCACCAAATCTGGCAAGGTCTGGCCTCGCCCAACGTGAGGCCACCCTCGCCGGCGCCCGCCTCTGGCCAGTCGCCGGTCCGGCAACTAGTTGGAGGAGGGGAGGGGAAAAAAAAAGAAAAGATAAATAAAAATTCAAAAAAATATTAAAATATTATTAAAGTTGTCTACATCAGCGCCGGTGACCGGCCTTGGCCGGTCAACGTCCACGTCAACAAAATCTGGCCAAAATTGACCGAAATGATTGAATTAGCACAAAGACAAAAGGTTTAGGACTGAATTGGCACAAATGCAAAAGGTTTAAGACTGAATTTGCACTAAAAAAAGGTTTAAGACTAAATTGGTACAAATACAAAAGGTTAGGACTGAATTAGCACAAAAAAAAAGTTTAAAACTAAATTGGCACCAATACAAAAGGTTGTGGACTTTTTTGACCCCCTTGAATTCCTTGAACCGGTCTGATCATACCGTCTCCTCGACGCATCATCACTCAAGCACTTAAATGCCTTGGACACTTTCTCGAATGCCTCCTCCACACCCCGCGCCTTGTTCTTATCGGGATGCACTTTCGGCAACAATTTCCTATAAGCCTTCTTGATCACCTCGGAGGAGCAAGCTTTCTCTAACCCCAAAGTGCATAATAATCCCTCGTTCTCTTAATCTGCCCAATTAGTTGGACATGTTCTCACCATATTTCTTTTTCCCGGCATTTGAACCTTCATCGTCAGAACCGAAGGGTTGATCCAAGGAGACAGAAGGGAGAGCCATTTGGGGCAAAATTTGATGTATTTTCCGCAGGCAACTATTTTGCCAATGTAACACCAATCGACAACCGCGCACTCGACCTGATGGCATCAGAGGAGGTCGAGACGAGGCTCCAATTTGAATTCAGGTCTATTGAATAGAGACCTGCGAAGTTGACTTACCAAGAAACAATACTCGACCAAATCAAAATGCTTACAAAAAAATGACAATGAACACCATAAAATTGTTCTGGAATCGACTTGACCAGAATAAAGTATGACAAACTGTACATTGTAACCAAAGTTCACGGGCCAATTCTATAAACATTCCCGAAATGTGTAAATTGGCACTGTAAAATTGAAATTACACTTAGTACACCCTATGCATAATCCCACGCAACACCAGGAACATATCGACGCATCAAGAACTTGCTCATGGTACAGACCGCATAAGATTTCTAGACAATTACAATAGCTTTCATTTTCAGGTGAAGAAGAACAGTACATGATTCAATAGCGGGCTCTAACCTTCGTCATCAGAACTGAAGGGTTGCCTTTTAAAGATTCCAATACTTCTCTGGGACGATTGCTTGGAGCACCCCTACTACCCATCGCTCCATCACAAGACCTGACCTTGGGCAATTTGAGAGAACTAAGAGGCGTGGAAGTCGCTCTGTTTACTTCCCTGAGCACAGACCGCACTGTGGCCTTGGCTGCGGCATCTGCCAGAGCCTAAGCCACTCTAGAATTGCTCTGCAACTCATTAGAGGACTTGTTCTGGCGCGACACTCCACTGGGAGCGATTGAAGCCTGAGGAATATAATTATTCCCTGATTTTTTCCATTACAGCAACGGCCTCTGCAGCTTCTGATCTGGCCTTTACAGATTCGTGTTTCTGCATGTCATATAAGAGCTCCCTTTGGAGCTGCTTATCGGCAACCAATATGTCGTCTATCTCATTCTTGTAGTCCCTGAGGAGGAGACGGAGGCAATCCATAGGGGAACCCGTGAGGGGGTTGTTCTTGCTCTCAAGTAGTCTCTTCAGCTCTATGAATATGGGAATGGTATTTTGTATGAGGCTCTTTCTTACTGCTTGACTTATCACTGGTCCCTTAGCAGCTGCAGTGGATGTTCCACCAGAACCATTGCTTTCTTCATCCATTTCGGGAGACTCCAATGTGGAATTCTGGCTTGTCGGGAGGCGGATCTCCTTGCAAGCAAGAATCTGAAAAGCATCCTGTTCCCTCAGTTGAAGGTGCATAAATCCATGTAAAGATCAGTTTATGCAGGTCATAAGAAGAATTAGGATATTCATTAAGGATAAGCTTACAGGGTCAAAAACTAAAGTTTTATTAAACCAAAAGAACGGTGATTGGTGAGATATCTTCAACAACTGCTAAGTGCCAGTTCAATCACAGTTCATGGAGTCCAGCAAGCATTTCACAGAGAGACCACATTTTCCCTTCGATGGTAAAGCCAAGGGACAGTTTCCATGTTATTTTGGGCTTATGGAGATAGCATTTGCAATGCGTAATTCCAAACAGGAAACATATTCGTTTTTTTTTTTCCTGCATCATCTATTGAGATAAGGAGAAATACTTCCACGAGTATTACAGTCTATATCACATTCTCTGCAACTATCCATGCATTATTGTTGACCAATATTAATGTGCATAGCTAGTACCTGTAAAATTGACTGTCCAGTAGCATCTTCGATATTGAGCATACCATCAGATGCCGCTGCAAGAATCTCTGCGCAAATCTTGGCAAATGTGGCCAACGAGTGCTCAGGGGCCATTTGTTTCAGCAACCAAGTGCAGATGCCCATTCTCTTGGACCTTGAAATTTCATCAATGCCCCTGGAAATTTTAAGCCTGATGAACACTGTCTTTTGGTACCATATGACGTTTTCTCTTTGAATGAGATCTCAATTCCAGCAAACATTCTTAATTGAGATATATAATCCATACCTTATGGAAAACAGCCGGCTCTCAGACTGTGAACTCTGTGAACTACAATGTCCACCGTGCGCGTGACAATCATTCAGAACAAAAATTGCTTCCACAAAACTGTTATAAGCTAAAAGTGGTGCTTTGACTGCAAAAAGAGAAGAATGTATATTTAAAAGGACAGGATTTATAAGCAGCTCATTGAAGATCAACCTTTATAACTGTAAACTACCACTTAGAATATTCCCAAAGAGGAAATCAGCAAGTTCTCTGATCTTTTCAGATTCATCCACCAGAGACAAAAGAAATCGAAGAAAGAGCACTCCCCTCCATTTCACATAGTCCCTCTAAAGTAATTTATGCCAACCAATCAATGGATGAGTTCAGCTTCATCAACAAGCAAAGTTTTGTCTATAAATGACATTATAAATAGTGATACAGAAGCAAAAATAGACCTGGAGCAATCTTGACAGTAGTATAAAAGTCTGCCTCCTGACAAGTTCACACGGATCACCCAGACACCACGTGATCTATGCTATGTGACTGTATAGCAATAAGATATTAGTCATGCGGACAGTTTTCCAAGTTCAAGTGAATACTTATCACTTTCGCATGTGGGTCAAATATCACAACTAGTACAATTAGCACTCACCAATCAATTAAAGCAGTGTAACGAACACAAAAATCCGCCATCATCACAACAAGATTGTTCCTAAGAGTGGCGAATTCACTTTTCTCAAGCTCCTGCAACATTAGGAAACGGTTAACACAATAAACAAGAAAAAAATGGAGAAAGCCAAATAGAAGACAAGATCTTTTAGGGACACACTTTAATACCATAAAACATTATCAGGAACACAATATGTCGACCCAGAAGCAAATCTCGGAGTTCGAGGGGAAAGCCAGGAAGCATTTCCAGCAAAAGTTTCACATATTCATTTGAAATTTCAAGAACAAATTCGTTCTTTTTTATTGTTTATTTAATCTCTAATCCTCGAATCACCTAAATTCAAGTCCTGGCATGCATCAAACTGGTATTTCTCTAAGCAGTAACTTAAATAAATTTCAATATCTTGAGAACTAACTTTAAGCTGGGAGATTTAGTCTAGTTCAAACAATACTAGTAGAAAATACATAAGGCCAAAGCTTTCCTCAAACTTAAGATTTATATTATCATAACCCATTTAATTAAAAGACAATAACAAATGGAGCAGCACAGAAAAACGGTGTTTGCAGTTTGGGCCTTTCAATCTCTAAAGGAAAGTAATCTCACATCCTCAATGGGAATATTCAAGGCAATCTAGATAAAATCTCCACATATAAGCACTTTTTAATCTTGAAGTGACACTTGAATGGGCATCACAGCAAAGTGCAACTTTCCCAAACTACACTTTAGAAAAAAAGCTACTTAATGACATTAGGATAGTAATGTACTAAAAGGTGGAGTAAAATGCACCCAACTTGTTCCTTTCTAAACTAGAACATGAAACCACAAAAATTCTCAATAAAATACAAGCCGATTTATTATAAGGAACACATACTACCTGCACAAACAGGGGTATATAACGCTTTGCAATTTTGCCATCTACAAGGCAAATCTTTCCCATTGTTAACCACCCCTGTATATACAATGATACGGCTATCTGCTTCAGAGAAACTTGAGGAGCCGGCATAAACTTTGATTTTGGATGGAGATCTCCAGAAGTAATGATCTTGTGTAATAATGGGATCACTGTGCTCAAGTCTGCTGAAGGACAAACCATAGCTAAAGAACCAACTGTATAAGCTGCAATTGTTGCTTGTGACAGTAATTCAGATGTCTTCATAGATCTTCTACCTCTTCTATTCCCACTTCTTGGAGGAGTAAAGAAGCTGCCTTCTTCATTTGCTTGTGTGTTCTCAGAAATGTACTTTTCTATAACTTGGGTGGCTTTAGAGAGAAGTTGTCTTACCCATCTTAGAATAAGTGCGTCAGCCTCTCCTGCACTTGAAGCCTTCCACTTGCACACCGTTCTAAGGACTTTTACATGAGCACTAACCTGCAACAAGACAGTCTCATTAATAACATATGCACATGCATTCGTTAGTGAATATGAGTAATATTTCAGATAAATCTGCCTTCCCATTCATGAATTCATTAGGCGAGCTCCATGGTTCGTTTTGATAAACTTTCATTGCAAAACATCAATCATGCCATGTTAATGATGGCTGTTGGAAAATGTGGTCTCAAGAGGAGACATTCTTTCTAATCCCATGTGTCATTGGAAACAATGGTCAGTGGACAATTGGAAGTTACTTAAGGTACTTGGATTAGTATCAAGGCATTTCAAGGGCAAGGGATGACCTTGAAATTGATGTCTTTTGTAAGATGAAAAACATCGGTACCTAAAGACAGCCATCGAATCAAGAAAAAACCTATATAATTTATCTTATTCTACATGCTAAACGAGCCTCAAGCATGAGACCATATTTGTTCCATTACTTGAAGTTCCACAACATATGATTGACTCCTTAAGTTCATTATTGAGATTTATGAGTTCTTCATTCACTTGTCATAAGAAACAGATTTACCACATTTCCACAAGACTCGTTAAGTGCATGGCTGAGATTAACGAGTTCTTCATTCACTTGTCATATGAAACAGATTTACCGCAGTCCCAATTCTTAGGCCACATGGTAGAGAAAACAGCCAGCATGCAGAAAATCAAAGAGCGATTGACCTGAAATGTTGATGATGACAGCTTATGTACCTCTGTCAGGTGCATATCAAGTCCTTCAATTCGTTTCAGTAAATTGTGAGCCAAGTCTGCAGCAGGGTCAGGGGGCAGCTCAAGAGAAATATTAGACATTGTTTGCAAGAGGAAAACACGATCACCAGCCCAAGTGACAGAGTAGGGTTCCAGATCATCATTCTCTTCATGCCAATCTCCATGGGTAAGTGGAGTCTTTATCTCACATCCCAATCTAGTTTTATCAAGGAGTTGCCAGTGATGATGGAGAAATTCCCAGTCAACAGCATTCGGAAGGAATGCTGACACCTCTGATAGAAGAAACCACACACCCTGTGGAGCTGCCCACTTTTCAATGGGCAGCAACTGACTTAACCAGAGAGACTCGGATACTCTAATCATATTCTGAAGTGCTGTAGCTATTACAGGCCTAAGCCGATTTTTCTTGCCAAGACTTTTGCAGATCTTTTTTATCCAAGGCACTACTTCACCATTGCAAATCTCTTGCAGTAGACCCAATACTCCATCTGGATTTAGTAATTCAATCCGTCATTCAAAATCTTTTTCCTTGTCATGCAAATTATATGGAGCAAAGTAATTATGAGGTGAACCAGCTAATCCCGCTCTTGATATCTTTTCCAGAACCAGTTCTAGGAAAAGTTCTCACATTCCTCCTGGATGCTTGACTCATTGTCACTTATCAAGCAACGGACAGAATGCAACCACTCAGTTGCTACAATTCCATCTGGAAATTTCCTGAAGGCCTAGAAAGCAAAGGAAGAGATTCACATAAGATTATGTGCTGCAACAGAAACTCAGGAGCAGATGATGTGTATAAAATCAAAATGCTAACAGGCAAATAATATTTTAAGATTGTTAATTGCAAAAGCATGAGGTTCTATGAAAAATGCTATGCTAAATTTACAGTTTAATTGCCATAAAACAGAAGTATGCAAATTTGGTTATCCGTTCTTATGAAATGTCCATCGAATTATTCACATCAACGCAATCTAATAAAGATCCACAATTGGGGAGCTAAGAGTAGTCATGGAGGACTTTAAAGATTATTGCATGAGGCAGACATGCAATCATATTAATCACATGTCAGTTACTTGATCTTGCACCGAAACATATAAACCCCACATATTAGAGATTATTAGATTCTGACAAAGTATTTTGCCCTTATTGTTAGAGATATACAAAAGAATGTAAAAGCACTAACCACCAAAAAGAAACGATATGACGGAAAGTACAATCAAATGACCAGACCAACTAGCCACAATACATAAATGTTAATGGTCCATTTCCATCCTTCTCCCCTGCCAACAGAAAAGTAACCCATCGCTTCATTGATCTCTTGCAAGAATACTACAAGTAAATGGTCTCGTGCTCACCTGTTAGGAATGTAAAAGGAAATTGTTCAATCCAAGTAAGGCTTTTAATCAGACTAATGATGATATCTCACATTCAAGAAGTTCTGTGTATGTCAATAGTGAGCTTATGTATCAGAAATTGACCATTTTATGGGATTCTTAAATTGGGAGAAATGGAAATCAAGAATATCAAACTGCTTAAACCACATGTATTCACCAGTAAATATAATAACCCCAAAATAACTTGCTCAAAAATAAGTTTATGACAAAATATCACAAGGTAAGGCCACACAATCTGACCTCAGAGAGGGCTGAAACTGCTGCTTTCCTTATACTGACAAGCGGATCAGAACAAGCCATACCCATAGTCTTCAGCAAAACTCCATCAAAAGAACCACTGAAAAAATATGTCAACTTCGTGACCAGATGAAGTGCAGCCTTCCTCACTGCTGCTTTCTCATCCGAACACCGAATCTTCATAAGATTATTTATAGTGGCCTCTGTCTTCTGACTAATACCATCTCCAATCCCTAGTATTTCCTTCATAATCTTGCAAATCGTGTTATCATTTGCAAAAAACCCTACCAAATGAACTAAATTTGATAAAGCGCGTGCTCTAATCGCGGAGTTCGAATCAGAACAGAGCTTAATCAATGCCTGAAAACATCTCAGTCCCCACGAATCATTCACTTCATTTGCTTGAACACCAAGTGGATCTTTCAATGACATGACAACTGGGACAATAAGATCAACAGCCAAGAGCCTAAAAGTACCTTTTCCTTCTGTCATCTTCACCACATATTGCACAAAGCTGACCTGATCGCTATATTCCAGAGCTCTAAATATCTCCATTATTGACTCTGCTGCCATGGCACGAAGCTCAGACTTCTCTGGCGCCTTATTTCGGCAAATTTGCAACAGCTGTCTTTATGCTTTTGCACTCTTTCCCCGCATCCACCATACAATTTGTCACAAAATTCAAAGCAAACGATCTCACTTCTGATTTAGCCAATATATTCAATGGAGACAGAGATTTCAAAACCTCTGCAGCAGAATTAGCCTGATCTCCATGCTCAGGTCTCAATGCTGCTCTTAAGAGTTGCGAACAAAAGTTAGTTAGCTTGCGATAAACACTCGAGTCGCCGAAAAAATCGGGCACTATTGTTGGAAGTTCGGCTACAGTATGAACCAAAGACTTCAAACTATCCGGGAATCTATCCAGATGAATCAAATCCATCACCAAAACCAGCTTTTCCAACACGACAAAGAAAAGCCCCTCATCAATCTCACTCTCCTCAACATCCTCATTACCAACGTGGCGCAAATTCCTAGATCCCCGGCCACGCCTCCCTCCTTTCCTCATTACCAACGTGGCTCTCGCGCCACTTCCAGAACCATCCCCGAGAATTACCTGCCGAGACTTGACCGTCTTCCGGACAGAGTGCAAAAGAGAAACGAACGACATCGGAGCGAAGAGGCTCACGACCGGGGCATCCGGCGACAGGAGCAGAGACAGATAAACGTCCGACGCTAAGAGAGTGAGGCGAGCGCTGCAACCCGAGTCCATCGCCGAGCCGGCGCGCTGCGCCGGCGACGACAGAGGGAGGTTCCTCGATGCGAGATCCTCGAAGAACCGGCCGACGAGCTCCGAATCGCCCTCGGCGGCGCCGAGGAGGTGGTGCAGGTCCGACAGCGTCGATCCGGACATCGGCGGCGGCTGGGACAGAAGGAAAGAGGAGGAGGAGGCGGCGGCGGCGGCGGCAGACGGAGGCGCGTGGAGATCTTCCAAGTCGGCGACGATTCGCTAGAGGGTTTCTTCCATGGCGGGCTGTGGTCGTCGGAGCTCGGAGGATCGCCGGTCTCTCCCTTCTGATTTGGAGTTCGCGACGGTGGCCTCGGTCCTCGAAACTTTTCGACTTTCCCGCTCCAAAATCTTTTCACTCCGGACCGGTTGAGAAGCCGGCGTGGGTTCCATCTCGCGGGTCGACCGGTTCAACCGGGTTGAACCGCCGAGTCGGAAGTTGCGGATGAGTTTTATAATAGATATTATTAAAAGTGTGTTTTTTGACCAAAACAAAAAGTGCGTTTGTTTCGCGAAAAAATAATGATTTGGAAAATATTTATCTTAAAATTGATGACTTGTATCGTTTACAAAAATGAATAAACATAAATTAATTTTTTTGTTTATGAAAATATTTAGACATAAATTGTTGTTGATAATAAGCAAAATTTCATTAACTAATTATTTCAGACGGTACTAGTAATTATTTTTAGAAAAAAAAATTTTAAATCGTTCATTTTTCATAAAAGAAACGGAGCTCAAGTAGCACATTAACAATTAATACAGCAGATAAAGAATTTTTCGATGCAGAGGAGGTTAGGATTGATGGGGTAATTTAAACGTATCTTTAAATGGATGGGAAACACCAGACTATGGTCTGGCCTGAGTCCGAGAACCGGCCGGTTTGAGTTTAGGTTTGAAAACATGAGAATTTTCGCCCATGACTCTTTTTAACACTCCAAGTTTTCTTCCTCAATTCAGCATATCTATGTACTCTAGGTACGAGACCGCCACGGCCCTATACCATATTCCTTGCAGGCTTGCACCCGTCCGCATCCAAACCCTCGACCAACATAGCACAAGCCCTATAATCCCTTGCTCATGTGCCGCACCGCCGCCTCTCGCCGCTCTTCGTCCCCTCGGTCGGCCCTCTCTAACATCGTCACCAGGCGGCCAGACCCTGAGAATTGTCATTATGCTTCGTCGTCCTGCACAATTCCGCCTCTGTCTTGCACATGGAGGAGCTTCGTGCTTGGAGGTCCCGAGCTGGGGTTGCAAGAGCTGTAATGGCCACGAGAGAGAGAGATTGCAAAACGAGAGAGAGCGGGAAGTTGCAAATAAGAGGGGAAGATGATGAAATTTGACCTTGAGGGGAGGACGGAAGGAGAGAAATGGGGCCACGATGGCATCGGTCAGCTTCTGCCGGGCCGTTCGAGTCGATGGAGGGGGTGGCCGGTGGTGGGAGGAGATGGTGGCGCGCTTGGTTGAAAATTTGGGTGTGAGTTGAAGCCGGTATTTTCTAAACCTTCACACAAACGAGGATATTTTAGTCATTTCAGTTGGACGAAGGTATGTATCTTATAGTTTTAAGAATAAATGAATAATTTTTGTCATGAGATGAAATTTCGGGTATATTTTCGGTATTTCCCTTTTTTTACATTTCCATCAAAATTCTATAATATTAATCGAATTCTAAAAAACTATGGGATGTTGTATATGAATCAATGCGTCGATATTCATATTAAAATTTACGTGTCAACATTTATACATAACGAAATTTTCAGGTGCTTAAAATTTAAAAAAAAAAAAAAGAGTCAAATTAGGTGCGCCACAAGATGTGTAAAGAAAAGAAAAGTCCGAAAGTAAAAGTCACAATTTCTTATTTCGTCAAGGCCTTTTTTTTAGAAATGGGAGAAGTGAGAAAATGAAGGGTTGTCATAAAAAAATCAAGGGTGAATTGAAAGGGTTTTTTTTTTCAGAAGAAAAGAGAGGGATAATTCAAAATTATGTCTCCCTAACAAAATTTCTCCCTTCCGAACGTATAGGAATGGCGATACTACAGAATTGAAGATTTTAAAGCTGATTTATCGAAGAAAATTGGCATTACTCGAATTGAAAAATCCACAAAAAGTGATCTTAGCCTATAAAATTTGATCGTACCTCTACTTTTTCAATCGACCTGACCGAACCAAATTAAGATGTTAGAGACTCGAACAATCAATAATCGACGAAATGTTGAGAACTTAATCCACCAAATCGAAACGTAGAAGTCAAGAAGAGATTTTGCACTAATCCATGTCCGTCTATCCATGTGTAGATAACTTTGTATCACCGTAAAAACGACGGTACTTCCAACTCAACAAACAAAACAAATGTCTGTGTCGAGTTTTCATGAACCCATTTAATCTCAGTCACGCAGTCACGTAGGAACCACCGACTGAACTACTTTAAAAGGCTGACCTGGTCATCCTTGGCGGGTGGTACGGCTTCAGCTCAGACGACCGTGGCTTACAACAAGGGAACGCTTAGGGACGGCGCCAAGATCCATATCTCTAACATTCTCATGCTAATTCTTGGCAGATAAGATTGACCTAAAAGTTTAGGTTAATAATATAAATGGTTCGTGAATTTTAATTCAATGTGTAATGTATGCATAAATTTCAAATTTGTTCAATGATGTATATGAGTTTTAGCTCAATGTGCAATATCGTCTTTAAATTTTTAATTTATTCAATGTGGTTTCTGTATTTTTTAGACATGTTCAATTTAGTCTTTGAACTATATGAAAATATTCAATTGTCCTTGAAACTTTAATTAATGGAGAGACAAAATCGAACATTTTCATATTGTCCAGGGAGCAAATTGAACATATCCCATAGGTCCAAATACGACATTGAACAAATTAAAAGTACATGGGTGATATTGTACATTGAACTAAAGTTAGGAGAATACATTGAACTAATTTACAGTTTATGAATCACATTATACATTAGGTCAAAATTCATAGATCATTTGAGTCATCCGATGTATGTCATTCCTCGAATTCAATTTGTGCGACATCATTTAGTGCACTAAGTGATATTGCTCTCTGGTTTTTTAACGGGGGTTAAGGTCTATTAGGATGTGCTTAAACAATTACTTAATTAACGAGGGCCGATCATAACTTGACATATGATGTGAGGCAACGTTGTTCTTTGCAGGGCGCCACGTTGAAGCTGCCGGCGGACAGAGTGGCGGACCGGAAGGACGCGGAGTGGGTGGTGGACGCGGAGCTGAGGACGGGGGCCAAGACGGGCAGCCCACCGGGGCGGGGTGGCGGCGTCCGTGGCCGCTGCCGTGAGACTCAATGAGAGTATCACCAATCCGTGAAGAATGTAGTAGAACGCTCGTTTCCTCCGCTGGTGGCGTTTCTGTTTAGAATAAAGAGGTGTCCTATGTGCGTTTCGAGAAACGTCTCTTTTTGCCGTTGCTTTTTCCTTTTGGCTGTGCAATATCAAATATGGGCATGTACTTAGTGCAGCTTTTTCTCATGTAAAATAAAAACCAAAAAATAATATTAAGTTCAATGTCCTTTCTTTTAGGAATAATTTATGTAAGTGCTTGTACAAACCATTCGAATATTCAATTAGTTTTGCGAGCCGCTTTGACATCGTTGAGCTTGTGCTAATCGAGCTGCCGAATTTGATTAATGGAATAACTTTTAGATTGCCCTCCATCAACAATCCACACATAATGTTTAGTTGGGTCCTTACGTCGACAAGTTAGTGCTAGTCGGACTCGTCTCAAATTTGACGAGAAAGTCAAGAAATCGCGCGACAAAGCCGTCAAAATTTGAGCTTAAGTTGCTAGTTCGAGTCTCATTGCCTAATGTGACAGCGCTACTTAGTAAACACTATATATTGGCCACTGCTGGTGCTGATGATTGAAATAATCCTACGCATCAAAGAACTTGGAAAGTGGTTGTTTTGATTTGAGCTTTTTCAAATTGAGATGATGTCAAATTGCTGCATCATATATTGAAGGGGTTCGAATTCCACAAAAAAAAAAAAAAAAGCGAGGTGAACTACATACAAAATCTAAGAATTGTATAATGAGAAAAGAGTTATTTTTCAGTGGGGTCGAGTTTCTCGTGTGAGAACGGTGCTTTTGGGCGCTCTCGTCCTGTCCAGTCTCGCGCGCAAAACAAGCAGCTAGCAAAATGAAATTTTTTTGAAAGTGTCCCTAGGACCCTCAGCGGAGGTAACAAATCGTTTTTCCTTAGAAATATAAAATATTTCAATTCGAATCGTGCCAGTTTTTCTTGAAATATGTTATTTTCTCAAATTTCAAAATTGTGTCGGTTTTCTCTATAATATTAATTTTTAATTGCGTCGAACCGCCAGTGGCCCTTCGCGCACGCACTGATCATCCGTTCGTGGGAACAAGGTCAAGGCCCAGGCCCAGGACCAGGCCCAGGAAAAAGCGGAGGCCTAGGCCCATGGTCAACTCTATCCCCGGAAGACTCCCCTCTCACCTCACCCATCTCTCTCTCTCTCTCTCTCTCTCTCTCTCTCTCTTCCGAGTTCCGACTCTCCGGTGGCGCCGCTCCGCCGCGCACGGGCCGTGGAGGTACGCCGTTCACGCCTCGCGTCTGCAACGCACGCACGTAGCTTCCGCTTCTTGATTTCGCCGCCGTTTCTTGCTTTCTCGCCGCCGCCGCCGGTGGCTCCGGCTCTCGGGTCGAGTGCCGAGACGGCGGCGCTGGTGGCGCTGTCCCCGTTTGTCGCGTGCTGGTTCCTCTCTTGTTCCGTCCTGGGTTTGGGGTTCTCGGGTGCGTTCTAGATCGGGTTCCTTCGCTTGAAAATGCGATTCTTTCGCGATTGCGGTGGAGCCGCCACGGTAGTTGATGAGGATGTTTTGTTTTGACCCGCAATGCCCTTGAAGTGTTTGATCAAATTCCTATGCTAGTTCACGTTGCGTATTTCTGCCTTCTAGAACTGAAATGAGAAAGGTAGAATATAGAGCTTGCAAGACTCGGATGCGCCACGGCACTTGAACGGAGTTTCGGCGTTTTTCTAAATTAAGATAACAGTGTGAGGCAGAGGAGGGTAGGGTGGTGGGTGTGGCTTGATTTTGCTCATCGACCTGTTTCTACCCTCTTAGGAGTCATTGACACGAAGATGCCAGTCCAGGAAATTTTCGAACGAGCTGCTTCACAGGGGAACTTAGCACTGTGTCTAACAAAAAATAACATGATTTTTATTCTTAATGATGTGGGTCTGACTATGCTAGCAAACCGCTCAAGGAGAGAGGGGATGCACTTTATTTGGGGTTCCTGCTCTGACTACATGCTATATCGCGATGCCTATTTTATCAAGTTGGAATGTTACTAGTCAGCATAGAGTTAACATGAGAATACTGAAGTTTGCTGAAGCAGGAATGTAGTTTGGCTGCTTTAGTTTGGGCTATGATATTTAGCATTACATATGAAGCCAAACCTCTTGTGTAAAGGAAAGTGGCGGGCTTTGCCATCTTCTCGACTTGAGCGAAGCAAGCAAGGTCAGCATGACAGTGAAATACATGCACCCATGTGTGTGTTGTGTGTGTGTGTGTGTGAGAGAGAGAGAGAGAGAGAGAGATCTAGATCTTCTTCGGTACCATTCTCTTTTCCATTTGTTGGGTGGGAATGAACAGTTTTACTGTGCCTTTGCATCTTGAAGATGACCTGATAGTTATTATGGTTGTTAATAATGGACGGTGTTTTTTTTTTTCCCATTACCAGTTTTGGCATTGAAGCAGTGGATAATACCATATCAGGGATGGCTGTTGTTGCTGTAGGTGCGAACATGTGCCTTTCTGTTTCTTCCAGAGCCACAAAAACCAGCCAAATGGCCATTTCTACTCCTTTGCAATTTCCCTTTGCATCAACTCTTTGGGTAAGAGCAAAATTGCCATCCAGCTGTGCTTTGGCTGATTCCAGACCACCAATAGGCAGTGAAGGCTCTCTACTCTATGGCAATAGTCATAGGCAGTCCCACGTTGTTAGAGCTGTAGAAGAGAGCCAGGAAAGCACTGAAACGGATGTTCAAAACAGTGACACTGTTAAAGAGGTCGAATCGATTGACCAACAGCCAAGTGAGTCAACTGCAGAGTTGACCGAGCTGGGGGCCGAGATAAAGAAAGCATTGGAGGAGAGGAAGGAGAAAGCAGATGACAATTTGTTGAGTGGTGTGGTAGATGAGATTGGGGAGATTGAGTGGCCTGCATTTGGCAAGGTGTTGGGAACTACTGGTGTTGTCTTGGGCGTAATTGCTGGATCGAGCGTTGCCTTGCTCACTGTTAATGCAGTTTTGGCAGAGCTGTCCGACAAAGTTTTCGCAGGCAAGGGAATCCAGGATTTCTTTGGTTAGAGGTGGGAAAAAGGTACAGAGCGTGGAAGGGTTTGTGAGGCCGAGGAACCTTCCTCATGGGACAAGCTAAGGTGTTTTGCTCACCTCCTTGAGAGTTGAGATAAGCAGTATGTTGGTTGGGTGAGGCTTTCGTGTTCCACAGCACAGTGTACTAATCCTGTATTTCAGAAAGTCAAATGCATCTGTTCGTGGCCAGGCAAGCAGTTTTGTATCTATCCAAAGTCTTGTAGATGTAATGATAAAGCTGCCGAATGTATACTAGATCAATCCTCTATATTCTTATTCCATTGTAGATGCAGACTTCGGGCATGATTGAATCAAGAGAAGACTGTTGTTACACTGTCGTTCTTTCTCCACATATATTTAGCTAGCCAGCCAAGGTTAACAGAGCAACGCACTTGTTGGGGTGTGTATCTGTTCACTCGTAGAATGAAAAGAGAAGTAAATTGCAGCGATAATTTGGAGGGAATTAATCGTCCACAAAATGGAAAACAAAAGAGCTGCCGAACTGGATTCAGGCAAACTAGAAATAGTCGTAATCTGCTTCTGTATCTGTAGTAGAATGAATGACCTCTTTGATTGGTTTCAACCGTGCAAAGCCCTAGGATTCCATGTGAATAATTACCTGGTTTCAACCATGCTTTTGAAGTTTCGTGTCGTGAAATTTTAGTCCCTTTGGACTCTGTACAGCATTTCGATTGTTCAGAAGCTGATAACCTTGTACTGATAAGTAAAACAGATGGAAGAAAGATGAACAGCTTAGCCTGAAACATGAGCATGCTCAATTTACTAATTTCCAGAGGAGTATGCACCATATTTTGCTATATCAACTTACCAAGCCTCTTTCAAGAGATTTGGTGAAAAAACTGTGACTGAATGAGGTTAAAACCCTCGAAATTAAGCAACGGCAACGATAACCCGAATTTCGATTTAGTATGAAAATTTTTTGATGGGTATATGTCGTGTATTTGCCAGTTGGGATGTGTCTCATTCTCTCGCTCCATAAATCGAACAATCGATAAGTACCTTTAGCAGCAAACTAGAGGGTAATTCCTAATAGAATTTGCCGGAAAATAATTTTGTCCACAGCAAATCGAATATTTGGGGAATTCCACCTATGTAAACATAACAGTAGCGCCCGCTTCAACATGAGTGATGGCATTAGGTCGCGTTTTATAGGGGACACATTACATGCTGAATTCTAATAGGGATTGAACGTATTGTGGTTGCGGGATGGGTATGTGGGTTCATTTACGAAATCTATAAGATTTGGGACGAGGTTGAAATTTGTCTTGCGAGTACTCGAAACTTGAACTCCGCAGCCATTTTACTGGAGTGTTTATGCTCTTCTAAAAGAAATATCGTTACTTGCACTGTTCTTCTCCACGAGGCCGCTGCTGCAGTTGCTTGAAGGTTTTCTTCGAGGTGTCGTCCGATGAGGCCTCTTGGCAGGGGCTAGCTTCCGGCATTCGTCCCTACACTTCCTCTCAATCGTCGGTTCTTTGCGTCTCGTCGTCATCAAATCAGACTTATTGCGAGAGCAGAGTTGGCTCGTGTTCGCTGTTGTCGCAGAACTCACTAAACGAGTCTCGCGTCAATTGCACAATTAAGTCCAAATGGAGTTGGGATAAGTGGGCACGGTTGTTGTTATCCTCTTAGGACGCGTTTAATTTGTGATAAAAAGAAAGGAAATAAATAAATTGACAACGGCTTTAGAGAGCAAGAGCTTTTGTAAGTGATATGCAAGTGAAGATTGAGGAATGGTGAAAAATGTGAAAGGGCAGGGACCAATTTATAGAGGTCCAAAAAGTCTTCTTTTTTCCTTGTGCCAATGGTCATTGATCAAGTGATCCCAATGATCATATAATCACTGTAGTGGTTGGACCAACATGGCCGAATCCATTAAAATAAATTGTCGAGCCTTGACCGGTCCAATCCCAACACGACCACAGCCCAGGCATGACCCGCCACCCAACGGGCTGTGCCTGGGCACGACGTTGTCTGAAATGGGTTTGCACAACCCCGTGGCCGAGCCTACTTGTAAGCCAAAATTCATTGATCAAGCACCTGATTGGTACTTACGGATCTTAGTCGTTTCAATACCTTATGAAGCTTTTCACATCACTCTGCAATGTGATTTCTTACATGCATTTTACAAAGACAACCCTAGCCATCCAAGAAATCTTGTCCGTTCTTCGCCATCCAACAGAAAACGCCTTATCTCACCAAAGGGAAAGCATCCTCCTTTCTCACAGAACCAGCAACACCACAGCGACGTCATTTTTTATGGAGCCACCGTAGCGCCTACTCTGCGAGCTTTTGGGTAATGCTTTCATCCAAAGAACAATTAAGAGTCAAGTTCCGTTTTCTTTTTGGCATCTCTTTACCAATTCCGTATCATCAGAGCCTGTTTAGTTCCTCGGGACTTCTGACAGTCTGCTCGTTTCGTTTTTCTTTATGCTGACACTGGACTCTCGATGTCACGTTGCTACTTGAATCAAGAACTAGATAGGTGAAAGAAAATTGAGAATGGTCGCAAAGGGTGTCTCCAGATAGGCTCTTGTTTTGGGATAAGTGCTTTGTTTGATTAGCATGGTTTGGTTAAGAGATTTGGTGAGTGAAGACTAGGTTTTAATTGGGTTGTTCTCAAAAGTTGAACTTTACTGTGAATGTTACCTGGGCGTTTTTGAATCCTTGAGGATGTTCATTCAGGTTGCTCAAGTTATTGATCCAATTGTGCTCAACCCCTTTTTCCCCCTATCCTTATTTAATGGTTTTGGAGGAGGTCAGGATTGCAGAAGTGCAACTCTTCTCATATATTTTGGCAAAGCTGGTCCGCTATGCCGATATGGCTGCTTCGGTTTAATTCAGTGTAAGCATATATCTTTTGGAGTTTGATTGAGTGGATACCATTTTGTTTTTCCCCATCTCTTCCAGATTTGAATGTTGGCTGTTAACTTCACGTTGAGGATGGCTGTCATCATTGTTGCTGCAAAGTTATGTCCCTCGGCAATCTCTGGAGCCCCGGAGAGAACCTCGAATCTTGTCCGTGAATGTGAGTGGGAAATTCCAAATTTTTCGATTGCCATGTTCCTGAAAGTTCTGAATCAGCCATGCTGCTGATTACTATTGCCGTATCTCCAATAGTTATGTTCTTTGTCTTTTGAACCAACACCGCAGCTTTCAGTAGGAAGGCAGCAGAATTACATATCCCAGTAATGATTCTCTAACAGGAAGATTGATTTCCTTAAACTCAGAATTTTTGTGTCTTCCTGCTTTGACTGAGTTAAGAATTCTTTATCCCGGCGAATTTTTTTAGGCTGTGCACACATTTTCATGACTGTATTTCATAACAGACAAACTACAATCTAGGTATCAAGTTGTGCTGCCACTTGAGGGACCAACATTCAGTCGCCGAAATGCCATTATTTGCATCGGTTCTTCGCTGGCTTCTATTGTACCTGTGAGCTATGTCTTTGCCCCATTACCGGCACTAGCTGAGGAGAAGTTGACTTCAGAGGAAGATGAAGACAAAGGAGTCATTGGGGCAATGCAAACCCTGTTCGATCCAAATGAGAAGACAAAATTGGGCAAAGTATTGCCGAAGGCGTACTTGAAATCAGCGAGGGAGGTTGTGAAGACCCTGCGTGAATCATTGAAGGAAGACCCTAACGATAATGCGAAGTTCAGAAGGACGGCGGATTCAGCAAAGGAGTCGATTCGAGAATATCTGAGCAACTGGAAGGGACAGTCGAAAGTTGCAAATGAGGTGCTTGTTCTTAATGTTTTATGTTTGAAGCTTTTGAAGTCACATGTCTGCGAATTTCTCCCCTAACTTTGTTCTTCATGGCTTTTCTGCAGGAATCATATGTAATGCTCGAGAAGGCAATTAGGTCTTTGGCGAGTTTCTATTCGAAGGCGGGCCCATCTGCCCTGCTCCCAGAAGAGATCAAGTCTGAAATATTGGCCGATCTGAGTAAAGCTGATGAATTCTTGTGAAAAAAAAAAATAGCCCTTTACAGCTTTAGAACCATCATTGTTATTAGTTCACCGGCAGTGCCACTCGCAGATCTAAAGTGCGGGGCCTCAAACTACTATTTATTGTATTTAGATCATCAATGTTGCTATTTATATGAGCATACCAATCAGGAAAGCCTTGAGTAGTATTTTTTGCTGTAGCATGTGTTGACCTTGCCTTGATTGATAGTGGTTTCAGATCAACAGAGCCAAAACAATTCATTTGGAGTTGCAGGGCCATCTCTCAGTGAAATGCTCACCGTCTAGTCATTGAACATTCCAATCTCTACTTTTCTGCGAGTGAAAGCGGGTGAATCTGAGGTGAGTGATTACATTAAAGAAGCTGTAGTCTGTTATCGATGATGCAGTGTATGATCCTCTTTCAGTAATTTCTACATGTAACAGAGAATTATCATGATGACCGGAACGATCACACATTGTCGTCTCTTTGACACGAGCACCTCGAGTACACTGTTTCCTCTTCGACGACGAATGCATAGTGTGATTCCACCACTATATGTCGCTGCCTTTGCTTCTTTCTAAAGTATGAATTTGGCTCAAAGGGATTGAATGGCGAAAGCCAAGGGTATGGTTTTGAGATTGTTAGTCGCTCGAATTGGAATCATTTTGTTTTTGCAGTTCTCTTTTCTGCTATTTACATTTGCTTCTCCTTCATTGTAATATACCTAGATCATGGACTGAATAATCTGCCTCAAAGATCGACATGAAACCGTAAGCTTTACGCCTGACCAAATTTTATTTGGTCGATCTATGTCGCGACTCTTCTGGTATATAAATCCAGGTCAGTCGCAAGCATGGTTTTGTCTATATGATTGGACAAGAAGAAAGTGAGCGAAATTGTCGTATCACTGCATTAGCCCTAAATTCTGAAGAGTTTTGGCATGTTATTGTAGTAAATTCAAAGAAGAGAGTTGCAATATGCAACCAAAGAAAGAACCAAATAATTGAGTTTGTTAAAGAACACGAAAAGTTAAAAGGAGAGCGAAAAAACAATTCGCAGTCAAGAAAATTCGAAATCACGGACGTCGGTCTAATTCGAAATAATGCCTGGCCGACCACGTTTGCCGGGCACAATGTTCCTCCACTTGTTGAGCATTATGACTGCGATGCCCGCGATTCTGAACCTCCTCTGATCGACAGGAGCGAGCATCGTCGCTTCTTCATCGATAGGGAGCCTCCGAAACCCCCACCTTTGCTTGACATGATTGACCGCGCGACAGATGAGAGGGACGAGCCCTGAGTATGCGTCCAATGCCTCCCTCTGCATCGCAGAGATGAGCTATTCACGTATCAATAGCAGTTCTCATGCGCGGGCGTGTGATGAATTGGAAATCCTTGAGGGTACAAGTAGTTGGGGAGAGGGAGAGAGCAGAAAGACATGGCTGCACGTTAAAGGAGAGTGGCTAACCTCGACGATGGCGGGAGGGTTGTCAAACGAAATGGCGAGTGAAGCACCCAAACTAGTTTTAAATTGGACATCGTTTGCATTGACCATGATAAAATTAGGGACGAGTCCATCGAAAGTCCTGAAATTTATTACGAAAGTATAATTGAGTTCTAAAACTTAACTATCTAACTTAACCAATAGAAAATGCTGACATAGCTTTTTTAAATATTTTTCTCTCTTTTACGTGGCCATAACGTGAATAAATCATGAAATATAAGATTAAATTGATGTCGTTTTGATCAAAAATCTGATTTTTAATATAAATTGCATTTAAATTAAATTTAAAAAAAGGAGAAGGGTTGAGATTCAGGCTCATCACCAGCGAGCCCCATCTAGTGGCTGGCGAGCCTCGCCAACCGCAAGCGAGGTCCTATAGGTCCTCGCTCAATCTGGGGTGGGGTTATCTCCCACCCTTGTTGGCCCTTGCTCACGATGGTGGAGTAGTAGCCCTCAGTTCTCAATCCTTCTCCTCTTTTTTTTTTTAAGCTTATTTTTAAATTTAATTCAAATAAAATTTGTATTAGAAATCAGATTTGGACTAAATCGAACATCATTGCCATAACAGAGAGAAAATGTTTAAAAAATTCGCATTAGCATTTTCCGTCAACCAAGTTGGGCACCAATTAAATTAGACAGAATTGATAAAATAATTCGATTACATTAATTTGATAAGTTTTAAAATTCGATTGCACTTTCGTAACAAATTTTAAAACTTTCAATACACTTACCTCGTAAAATTAAATAAACATTTTTTTTTTATTGATGCGAATCGCCACTCTTGATCTAGCCTAAAAACTTCTACAGAAGTACATAATTTCCTCACCTTAAATCCTTCATGATTTCTTTATAGTTGTATCCAGAAACTTAAAAGTCGCCCAAACCTTACCATTTATAGTTTCCTTGATACAGAATTGCGCCTCCACATACATGTGATACTATTTTCACTTTATCCTAATTAATGATTAGAGACAAACTTATTGCTACCCACCAAACTTGTAGGTAAGTAATTCTGAAGACTTTCTACAGGAACAGTCCAATGTTTTTCATTCTTAACTCTCGAGAGTCGATGGTACCACCGACGTCTAAAGCCTTTCCGTTGCGTCACGGACCTTTTCTTTTGATAAAAGTTCACAAAATGCGCAAATGTGACTGCTACACGTACCTCATTATTACTTTAGTTGCAATCTCAAAACTCTCTTAAAAGGCATACAAAATCAAAACCCAGAGGCAACATATGCAATTCGCACTGAGAACGTAAAAGCAACTTTTTACTCAGAACCACATATGGCGAGATTTCAAGACTATCAATTATTGCCTACAAAGGAGACTAGCAGCTACAATCAAAGAACCATTTCAAGGTATACAAACGGATCAGAATCAAAACCAGCTACCAAAAAACTGAGAGTGGAAGACAAACCTAACCCACGTGACGAGTAAAAAATAAACTGTTTTACAGTCTACACAAATGGGTCACTTATATCATCCAATCAAGCAACCTCACAATTAGATTCCTGCGCTAACGCGTATTCTGAATCCTGATTGCAGAGTCAAATCTATATGCACTAAAAATTGCAAAGAGAAACTTGACCTTTGCTGTGGGAGTTAACATCACTCGAATCCAATGTAGTTGCACTCCGCAGAACAGATGAATACCATGAACTTGTCTTTCTTGCCGAATCAGTAATCATGATTACGCTAGACTGAGATGAACCCACAGCACCAAATGCACAGGCAACTGCAGCAGCTCTGATTGCAAAAATTATGTAGGAAATGCTGGGTAACAAGGGTCGTATTGAATCATCACTAGTAAGACAATAATACAGGAAAAAAGCAGCTAAAAGATTAGGATATATACACCATGCGGAAGCAAGACCACATATCCTATATGTCTACTGAAAACACTGTGCCTTTCCAATCCCAGTCCATCAATCTTATCGTTTTACTGCAACGGCTAATTTCCTTATGGCAGAGATGATTCTGCCTGAACAGTCACTAGCATGAACAATAGAACGGCTGTATTGACCAGCAAACCAAACCTTTAAAGCTACTTTGTCATATTAGCATCCCAGACAAAATCGCCTTCATTGATGAAACATCCAGAACCAGTGACAGAAACGTACCGAGAGCCTAGCAAGAATTTGCAATGGTGCAGAATGTTCTCATGATGTAAGCACCATGAATCTCTCCAAATCCAGGGTGCTATTTCCGAATTGCACTGACGCCGTAGGCCAGTTAGTCAATGTCAATAACATCCAGTATCAGAAGCAAAATAACGATTGGCTCAGACTAGCCCGTCTAGTCAATCAACTTGACTTAAACAGATTAACTTGAATTGTGCGCAGTCACCTCCATGGATATTCGACTAAAGAAGCAAATCCAGCATGTAGTGTGATGATCAACCCTCGAATATCTTAAGGATAGCAGCCTCTGAATCAGATTTGAGATTAAATCAAAGAGGATCCAGTTCCCAACTGCAGAACATTGTTGCTTCAATCACAAGGAAAAATAACTTCTACTAAGCTGCATCAGGTGCTAAATGGTTTCAACTGATTTGTTCTCCTCTCCCTCTGTAGTTGGACAATTTGATTCAGAGTTGATCTGCACTGAATTCACATCAGATACAGAAGCATCTTGACAATTCTTCCCCACAGTTATATCATCTTTCCTTAAGTCCTCTGCTTCCTCTGATGCTTGAATTGAGACCGCAATAGAGACAGGAATATCTTTGGTATTCTCCTCCTTCCAGATTTCCATGGTCTCCTGCCTTTCCTCTGAAGTTGCAATAGGCTCAACTAGTGTAACCCTAATATCTGCATCAGCATTGTCATACCGACTGCTCCCACCGCAAGAATCCCAGTCAGTCTCATTCAAAGACTCACCTTTAGATGGAAAACTCAACAGTGAATTGTTTTCTACTTCCACATCCGCATGAGAAAGTAACTCCTCATCATTATCAAACTTGATCACGTTTTCCTTTCGATAACTGATTTGGTCATCTGCACTTGAATTTACCAATATCAGATTTTCCTCAGACTGGAGAATACTAGGAGCATCTCTTGATTTGCCATCTGCACCCTCAGTTACATTCTCTGCTAAAATATCCCCTTTTTCCTCGTTGGCGTTGGTTAGATAACCTGAATACTGAAAATCACAGGCAACACAGGAATCCGACATCGACTTGTCATCCATCCCAGATTTGTTATGGCTGACATCAGAAAGCAGGGGACGCATCTGACTTCCATTTATGGCACAAGAATCACAAATAGAAGCAGCATCTGGAGTTCCATTGATCCCCACGAGAATCTTTGCAGGCTTTACTTCTGAACTACTAGCGTAATTCTTACATGCAACACCAGCTTCAGCTTCTGGGGAATCATCTATATAACCATCTTTGGTAGTGGATTGAACACCAACTTGAAATGGCAAAGCTGGAATTGATTTGTCTTCCACCTTACAAGCTTCTACCTCAGCTTTACACGGAGCAGAACTTATATGATCTACATCAGATTCAGCAGACTTGTCAGCCAAATCAGGGTCAGCACCTTTAAGCCTTTCACTGGAAACTTGAAGTTCCATATCATCTGAAGCATCATGAGATGAGCCATTCCCTGTTGAAGCATCACCCGGGGAAACATCCTGAGACTTTGGATCGCAGTCCATGATATCTGCTTTATCACCCTCACCAGAATGCTCGCCACGATCGTCATGCTGACAAATATCGTCAGGTTCAGGGGAAGTAACTTGCGTGTCCATTTCCAGTTCCATGGTCTTGGCTTCTGTTAGAAACCACATAAACAGTAAGATGCATATGCTGAGAATAACAGAAGATGTTAACAAAATTTTCAGACTTGAACCAGAGCCCGAACCTCTTGAGCCTGCGACAGTATCTTGTTCAAAAAGCATCTTCTGCAACATGTCTAAACCGGGGAATACTAACATATTCAAGGATCTCATGTACTGCTTCAATGACTCCTTAAGAGGAGAGAAACCAAAGGCAACAGTCCATGTGTGCATAAGTTCGGATATAGCAGGGATAATCAGCATCTCAACTTTGAGTGAGCGCAGAGCCTGAAGTGGAACAAATAACTATTGAATAATGGTAATTTGGTTAATCGTCATAATAAAATATTCAAGGCGGTCCAACAAATGCATGTATGGATAATCTCATCTACACAATGCTTGAGGTCACCATTCACGACTATTGTTGCTTACCGACTCAATGGCAAAAAATAGTCTACGGCACATCCCCTGACGCCTATAAATATGTCGCGTCCCAATGAATGGCATCTCTGCTAGCTGGGTACCATGAAACCTATCCAGAGAAAAGAGAGAGGTTGAACTATGAATATGACCTGCCATGCCCGTACCAAGCTAGAAGATAAAGACAGACATCTTGCTTGCATTCACACGCAAGCAAATGCATCTATATTGACATGGCATTTATGTAGAACACTTAATCCCCCAGTAAACTAGGCGATAGAGAAATAGATAACAAAAAACAAAAAAACACAGTAAATCATTCAAGTTCAAGTTAAAGAATGACAGAAAGATGGACGTTAGCTTGTCAACAGAGATAAAGAAAACCATAAAAAAGGAAATGCGCCGGAAAGCATTTTTGCCTTGAAAGCACAAATCAGAATGGGAAAACAGAAAACACAGAAAGGAAGTTAATCAGAAGTACCATCACAGCAGCCAAAGATAATGCTTCTATCAAGGTTCAAGCATGTCTAACATAATTTCTCATGGCATATCCATTTTCAAGCTGCTACACAGTGCTTTCCTCACTCCTTTTTAATTAAGTTCTTAAAAGGCACAGGAACCATGTCAATCTTTATAGAATGTAACAAACAACACCAAAAACTCAACTAGATAAACAGATTTCATTTCTTCAAGCCTCTCCTCACTCCTCTAGCCCTTCTCCTCTCTGTGTTTTTCTTTTTTTCTTTTACTCTCTCTAAGGTAGACAAACTACAATAATAATAAAACAGAGCCAACCAGAAACAAGGAGAAAACGCACCTGAGTGATGCTGCAGAGATAATTTCGTCACCCCTCTCCAATATAGCAGTGTAAAACCCACTATAGTTAATCCTATTGAAGTTTGATCTGTGCAAAGGAATAAAAAGAAAAAATTATCTGTCAGGGGGGAAGACAACAGTATCACATCAATAAAATGAGTAATCAGACTCCTAGGACATAAGATTGGTTGTGGAGCAAAACATAGCCTCAACTTTCAGAACCAGACAACATAACCAGTTGACAGCTAAGAAATCCGCTTAATTGCAAAAGAACGTTACTGAGAATATTTCGACAGCTAATTAATCTCATGTCGAGCATCTTTCACTCTTAAAGATGGATGCGGGACCAACTAGAAGACTGTCGCATTCATCTAACTGTCCCACTGATCTCAAAAGTTCTGTGAAAAGTAGACACATGCGAGGCAGGTATCTTAACGAGATACATACTATAATAAACTGCACAAACACAACAAGGCATTGCAGTAAATTTGAGCCTGAATTCTTGACAGCTTTATGATCAAGAATTAATCATGTTTACTAAGAACTATATCAGACAATCACTCCTCATTCTCACTTATGTTCGTTCCAGATTGCTCAAATACTTGGAAAAGAGAATAAAGCAGTCATAAAATTAACAAACAAGTGGCAAAAGTTGTTTTGCTTGTCACTATATGGCAATAAATTACCAGATAAGATCACAAAAATGCCCACAATATATTTATCCATGACAATGGAAACCCAAGGCAAATTTTAGTATTAGCCATCTCGTACCTGCAATTCTTTCAGTGTAACAAATCAAGGCAATTTTCAAAATAATCATTTCTTCATGAAATAGGTGCATCGACATGTCAAATTTTTCTTTTAATGTATCAGCGTAACAAATCAAAGAACTTCCCAAAATAATCATTACTTAATGAAAAAGGTGCATCAACATGTCACAATTTTCTTTCACTAATTAGCTATTGATAGGTAAAGGATCAAAAGTAGAGCTTACCCACAGTTATAGAGAACATTGTGAATCATATTTATACCACTTCTCCGGTCAACAATGGGTAAAAAACATTCATCCATAATTGTAAGCGCCACTGCAAGCTTGGAGTTGCATTCTACCCTCTGAGGAAGTGCTCGAAGAGACATATCTGACTCGGCATCTGTCCTGCGAATGAGAGACCATGAAAATCCACCTTCTACTTCGTGTTTGACCCCGAGATACTTCTGAAGATGTTCAAAGAGCTGCAAAATTAACAAAGCTTGAGTGACCAATACAAACTCTGCATAGATAATGTAACTCTACCCGAAGAGGAGGAACAATATGGCTAACTAAACACAATATAAGCAACGCAACTAAAAAGCATTATCCTTTAAGAAAAAATCTTCAAACTTCAAATTTGTTAACGTAAACATAAACAGAACGAAAGCTGAAATCAACAAGACCAGTAAAGCAGCAAATCACCATTACTTTGCCGATATCTGAGATAATATTTTGCCTGGGAAAGAAAAATCAGTTATCTATTCGCCATCTCTATTTCATTATCCAGTTGCCTAAACCAAATCCCATGCTCACCACAACATATCCGAAATAGATATCATTATCAGCCTTATGAAACATGCAGTCCAAGCTTGGATGTTGCATGCCCATTATAAGATGCTCCATGCCAAATGCAACCCGTTAGAAGGCATGGAAACAAATGCCAACTGTTCATAATTGCTAAACACAGATGCTCCTCAAGGCAATGACTTAGTTTGATAAACATCAGCAACTGCTTGACTTGAATATAACAGTGACTTTACCTTGCCCAACTAGAATAGGCACTACAAGTAGGTCTCCATATGATGAATTGCTATGCCAATTGGAAGCACAATTTGGAACTATAAAATTGCATCCAGTTCTAGGTATAAAGAAAAGCCACAAATTTAGATTGGCAAGATTAAATGCTAAAAGACGTTAACTCGACAACACCAAGAATAAAAAATTATTAAAAAAATCCCACAACAGAATAATGAACCAGTTACTACTATAAAAAAATCACCTAGATGGGCCACAAAATCAATTTCAGATCCTATGCTGCTAAGATGTGGATCAGTATTCAGTACGACCTTATCTGAGCTGTTTTGGTTGCAAAGAGAGAACCCAAAAAGAAGATTACCTCTCCACATTTCTGACCGCAAAAAGAATGACCTTTGCTATCGAAGTCCAAAGGAAAAGTATCTGTTTCCTCAAAACATGATTTGTGATCTGCAATGACAAAATCAAACTGCTGAGTGAATGTAGAGAGCATGTGCCGACCATCACATCAAGTTCTACCGGAAATAAAAAAGACTTACATTTTTTCTCACACAGGTCACATGCAAAGATTTCACCGACGGTTGCATTATCAAAATGCGAAGTACATTCACTCGCTACTCCACAATATTTGCATGTGCAGTTAGGGCAATGCCAGTCCCCAGGAGGAAGCTTCTGCAGTCAAACAAGATTACATTAAAACTAAAATCAGTCAAAAGGCAAATAACTGGGGCTGACCAGTCGGCTGAATCGAATGACCAAACACAGATGTCCATATCTATGAATGTAGACAAATAATTTACATACATATACACATTTATGTCTCTCATACTATCATGATCAGCAACGGTAATATGACAAAGAGTTGTATATGAGAGCAAGGTTATCAACTACTAAACAAAGAACATCGAAGAAAGGACACTAATAATTTCTTTGCCCCTAATACGGCAGATGAAAACCATGCCACTGCAATTAACAGATACAGCCATGCTGCACTGAGACGATGCGACTCAGCCAGTCAAACAACAATCACAAAAATCTAGAATCCATTTGACTATTGCAAGTTTCTCCACAAAACTAATCAGATGTCAGTAATTTCGTAAAATCAATTCAAATAACCATTGGAATTGCAAACTACAGTTATAATTAATCTTACAAGTTTTCGGGCAGTTGGTTCAATTTCGTTGCACAGCACGGTCACAAATTCAGAGGACCTCCAAAATTATCAGGGAAGAAGAGAATTATGACTTTTATGAATTCTTCCATTAGACTACCTCCAAGTTCCAGTATGTCAAAATCTATTGAATTGCCATATCCTCTCACTGAAAATCACTTCAAGGAGCAATTATATTCTAACTAGGGAAAGGCTTCAGTTGCTAGTGAAAAGCTACAAGAATGAAGCAGAATTTCAATAAAGCAGTTGAAATAAAGATAAGATTTTTGAAGTAGCAAAAAGGACCACAAGGCATGAGCCATGTATGTCAAGACGACCTGGATGTTCAAGCAGCTCTGATGAAAGGTCGATGGACAACCATCACAACATATCAAATCTCCACCATCTCCACAAAGGCCGCAAGTATCATCATTTGGATCATCTCCATCAGCATCCACAGAATGGAACCCCTCACGTTGAGACTCCTCTTGTCTATTCCATGCATCAATCTGGCACTGCAAAAGGGAGACACCAGAATCCAGATATATGTTCTGAAATGGCTGGCGGAGTTTGCTGCCTGCATGGATCTCAAACTTTGACAAAGTGAGGATTTTGCTGCAGCAACCACAATGGATGCCATCTCTTGTAACCCATCCCTCCAATAGCACTCGTGTTTTTCGACGGTTCATATACTGCACTTTCTGGCTCAGCTCCACAACCCCAGAATCAATCAGCCATGAAAGCAGGGTTCTTTTACCAGTATAAGGAACAAAACCATCACTCTCTGAGTTCAGCCCCTTGTCAGAACTGCGGACCAGTAAAGTACATCTGCCTAGTTTTCTGCCTTTTCTTCCGTGTACTTGGTGAAAATTGGAGTCAGAGGTGCCTTTCTCAACACTGCTGTGCATAGGATGAACAGGACCTTTCTTTGATGACTTACCCCCCTGCTTTATGAAGGAGCTTAGTTTTTCTTCCTCGCTATCACTGTCCATGCTCTCTTCTTCATGCTTTGGCTTTGAGTTTCTCCTAATAGAAGCTTGTCTTGCATTGGCACTTCCAGTGCCTTCTCTTTCTTTAATCCTCATTTCTTTCTCCATCTTCTTCTGGGTTTTCCTTGTTAGTTGGCCAAGAGTCTCATCTGATATAACAAAAGCAGACCGCTCCTCACTTGCTTTTCCCTCATCATTGTCATCGTCGAGTTGCTTTTGAAGTGCATCATATGCTTTGATAATAGACCAGTAAGCTGTCCCGGCAGGGTTAATATAGACAGCATCTAAATAGTCTCTATTCCTTCTAGGTCTGTAATCAATTGTCCACCCCGCATTCAGTAGCATCTCTCTTATACGTTCTCTGAGTTTTTGCTTCTCCGTGCCACTGCCACGCTTCACTTTTCCTTCTTTGGGTCCGCTTGTAACAGGTGTTTCAGGTGACTTGGCCCGTGCAACAATTTTAGACTGTGGGGATTTTTCTTTTTCACGGCTCATTTTAGCTTGTCGGGGTTTTCCCTTTCCGCGGCCAATTTTCAATTGTGGAGATTTCTCTCTGTCACGGCCTATTTTAGATTGTGGGGATTTTTCTTTCTCACAGCTGACTCTCGTAACTGAGTCTCGTCTATCTGCATGCCTCCGTGACCGTGTTGGAGATATATCACTGCCCCCTGATTCCCAGTCATCAGGCTTATTGATCTTGGCAGACACGGGTTTCTGAACATTCAGCTTATTTTTCTCTATCTTCATCATCGGATTCCGCACCTCATTCCTTCTAATCTCAGCAAATGCAGTAGGACGGGATGTGACATTATGGGTAGTATCTTCAGAGATAGAACCTTTCCTGCCTTCCCCTACAGAAACTTTCCGACGTTCATCCCACTGATCAAGATTTCTCACAGGCCCACCAACTTTTTTCTTCGGGTTAACCAGCACCTTCAAAACACCATTTTTACCCTGAACCCTGATGGCCTCGTCTGGACGACCACCATATTTTTCTCTCAGCATTTGTATAGGAATTCGACCGCCTTCCCGCTTCATCTGAAACCTATTTTTACCTCCACCATCTTCCCTACCAAAACTACTCGTCTCATCAATATACATATTCTTTCTCCTCTCCATAACAGTCTGCCTATTTGAAGTACCAGCGAAGTCCCTATTACCGCTGCTTCGAGCCACGGGAGGCGAGCCCATGAACTTCCTTCCCAAGGGCTCGACCCCACCATCATCAAACCGTCTGCGCCCCATCCCCTCCCCATCAATCCCATCATATTCATCGAACTCAAACACATCTAGCCTACTCCTCTTCCCCTCCCCATTCCGGCCAACCCCATCACTCACTTCAGAGACGCCCTTCCTCGGAACAGTCAAACCATTACACACCCGAATCGTCTCCGCGCCCACCGGCACCCTGCGGGGCCGCGCCAGGGAGAGCTCGTCGCTCGACCCCGAATCGCTCATGGCCAACCTGGCCTTCTTCCTCCGCGAGGGACCAGCGCCGCCACCAACCCCACCCGCCCCACCATCCCCTTTCTTCCTCACGATCAAGCAGCCCGAGGAGCTCCTCTTCTTCAACACTATCCCCGACCGCTCCACAGATCTTCTGCTACTCTCCTCCATGAGGCTCGGCCGCTCTCGCACACCACCCCACCAAACCCGAGCCCTAAATCTCGAAACCCATCACCACCACCCCGAAACCTCAAAACGAAAGAATACGAAGAATAAGAAGAAGAACCCACGATTCCTCTCTCTCTCTCTCTCTCTCTCGCCCACGAACAGCAGCACGAGAAAACAAAAGAATCAAAGCATCAGCAGATCTGAAGCCGAACCATCAAGGAAGCTCCCGAAACCTCGACGGCGACCCAAGTGCGAGATTGCTTCGGGCCGACGTTACCTCCGCCGCGTGTGCGCCCGATTCGGCCGGCCGCCCGGCCGGGATCAGCAGTAACTTCGCAGCTGCCGGCCGCGCCGACGGAAGCAAATTCAAGAACCGAAGAGAGAGAGAGAGAGAGAGAGAGAAGAGAGAAGAGAGAGAGAGATTGCGATTTTCCTCTAGATGCCAAGCCTTGTCAGCGCCCGCATGAAAATGTGGATCGGGCGATGGCTACCTCCTTCGCATGTTCCCCTGCGCGCACGTGCACCGGGTTCCCCCTCCCGGACCCTGCCCCGAGCCCTCACGAACCCGCCACGTGTCCCACCTTGCCCCCCGCCGGCCACGCGTCCAGGGATCATTGGGTGGAGCATTTTTCGGGGCCGTGCGCTCGCGCGTCGCGGTGCGGTGCTCTCTCGGCTGAGCGAGGGAGCGCGATCGACACGCGCCGAGGAAGCGCGCGTGGGGGGGGAGGACCGTGGGGGGGCTTCTTTTGTCCCCTGTAGTGTCATCATGCTTTTTTAGATGATGGGGATTTTTTAACTGGTGTGGTAAGAACTGAGGCTGTCTGCATTTACTTTTTCCAAGATTGCAACTGTTTTCTTACGTAGTAGGAAAGAGGCAGTTAAGGATTTCCTTTTGAAGTATATAGGAAAAGTGGAGGTGGTCGTTTTAGTCAGTTCGTGATGGAAACCTTTTTTAGGCCGGAGAATAGAGCATCCTTTCGCTTTCTAAGGAGATGCTAGGGACGACCGGTGAATGGCGGGATCTGTCTAGGCTGGGCACTCCCCGAGCCTCTGTATTCGGGAATCGCCGGTCGCTGATTTGCTCAGCGACAGCATTGTTGGCTTTTTATATAATCAGTTATCCCGAGACTTGATTTTTCGGGCCAATGCATCTATTGGAAAAAATAGAGATGGTTGTGGATTTGGATTTCAACGACAACATTGTTGGCTTTCTCTATAATCAGTTATCCCGAGACTTGATTTCTTGGGCCAGTGCATCTATTGGAAAAAATGGAGATGGTTGTGGACTTAGAATTTGTGGGAAAATTTCGGCATATTTGGAAGTGTATACTCTCTTCTACTCCTAAGGTTTGGCCTGGTAAAATACACGGGGGAAACACAGTGCAATTTTAACTCCTTCAATTGTGTGGCAGTGGTTCGGTTTTAAGGTGTGAAGATAGTAGTTTATGTCATTTTCTTCTATCGCGTATATAATTTTTTTGAACTTTTCATTAATTATACGACAATGATGGTTTATGTTGCTTTATATTTGTTAATTCTTTTGAATTTCTGTGCTATTTTGTTACTACGGACTTAAAAGGATTGGAATTCGAGAAAAGAATGAAGGTTCCATTGAGTTTGTTTGATAATGAGGTCACGGGCCTGTCTGAAATGACTTTCATTTTTTTGATCGATCTAAATCTTGTAACTCTACACATCGACTCTTTTTAAATCCCGAACTCTAGAATCTTTCACAATATACTCAACGTTGACATGTAGATTCACATATAATTTTTCATAAATTTGCTGAAATTTGAATAGTATTTGAAATTTTAGCATATTTTTTTTACTTTTGTTTAAGTGTAAACAAATAACGTTCTCGTCCTTGTCACGGCTCGATTAAAAACCTGAAAAGCAAGTAAAGATGAATGAATGAGCAACCATAATCAATGAGTAGTACATCTTTTTTGAGCAAATCTATGCACAGTTATAAAAACAATATCAAAACTCATTTATCTCAATCTAGTGTATAACACTCATATAAGATCAAACGAGTTATATCACTTTAACCTAATAATTTACATATTAGAAATGTTCCTTTATTTAATAAATATCATAACAAAACATCAATGGTCATATCCATTGATCAATCTCAATCAAATCAAATGTCAATAATCCATTTTATCGACTAATCTAATGCTCAAAATTTGACTATGGTAACGCTTAATTCCTGTGACAATGGCAATCGACTTTCCCATATAACACTCCGAAACATTACATGCGGCACGTGTCTTTTCCGATTTTATATCGTAATTATTATTAGTGTACGGAAACGCAATGAAATATACACATCATCCCACACAATAAATCTCACAAGCTTAAATAAAGTACATATGCATCTTTGTTAGAATAACATAAGTAGATATTATCTTATAATGTCTAAGCAAAACATAAATTACAAAAGTCCTAGGAAGGGTCAGGATCACTTATCACCAATACCCAAAAAACCTACTTCTACAAAAGTCAAGCCATGCACTATGGATCGTCTTGAAGGTTTCAAACACATCACTTTTTCTTTCAAAAAGTAAACCCAAACCTTCCTGGAATAATCATCAATAAACGTCACAAAGTAAAGAGCACCACCTTTAGATGGAACCTTTGCTGGTCCCCATAAATCGAAATGGATATAGTCGAGTGTGCTCTTTGTCGAATGCGTCCCCGTACTAAATCTGACTCTGCATTGCTTGCTAAGAACAAAATGCTCATAGAAATCTAGCGAGGTCGTCTGCTCCCCACAAAGCAAAACCACATTTACTCAAAACTGTCATGCCACGCTCACTCATGTGGCCCAAACGCATATGCCACAATTTTGTTCCATCATTGTCAGAAACGGAATTGCATGTGCCAATTGAAGGACCCATAACTGTGCTGTCCTACAGATGATGCAAGTGATTCACCTTACTTCATTTCATCACAACCAAATTGCTTTTTGAAACTTTGAGAACTCCACCTCCACCTGAGTACACACACCTAATGGAATCCAAACTGCTCAAAGAGATAAGGTTTCTCTTTAAGTCTGGTATATGTCTTACTTCAGTTAAAGTTCTTACTGCTTTGTCATGGCACTTAATCCGAACAGTACCAATACCCACAACTTTGCATACAGCATCATTCCCCATCAAGACTGATCCACCATTCAATGGCTCGTATGTGGTGAACCATTCTCTATTTGGGCACATGTGATATGATGCTTCCGAATCCATTATCCAAACATCATTGGACAAATTAACAACAGAGCATGCCGTAAGAACACTATCTGATGCATTAGACTCAGTTTTGTTTGTAACATTCGCCGAATCTTGTCTTTGACCATGCTGCTTATCCTTTTTCTTGAGCGAAGGATAATCTGACTTGTAATGTCCCTTTTTGTGATAATAGTAGCACTTGACATTCATCTTATCTCCAGGTGGCTTAGATTTTGAACGACCAACAGATTTCCCACGGAAAGCTTTATCCCCTGCTCTTGGTCCTGCCTTTTACAAATAAACCATCTGCTTTGTTTTCACTGGTATTCCCATTCAATTTTGTTCTCAGTTCTGCAAAATTCAATAATGCTTTAACATCCTCCAAAGTTATGGATTCACGTCCATAAAGCATCGAGTTCACAAAATTTTCGTATGAGGCAGGCAGTGAACATAACACGATCAAAGCTTGATCTTCATCCTCGAGTTTAATATCTAGATTTTTCACATCTAGAACAATTTTATTAAACTCATCCAAGTGTTCTTGAACAGACGTACCTTCACGCATCTTTAGGGTATAAAGACACTGCTTCAAATAAAGTCTCGATGTTAAAGATTTCTTCATATAGAGACTTTCCAATTTCTTCCAGAGACCAGCCGCTGTTTCCTCATCGGTGACTTCTCGCAAAACCTTGTCATCTAGAGACAACTGGATCGCGCTATATGCCTTCTCGTCCATCTCTTCGATTTCAACCGAGGTCACATTGTTTGGATATTTTCTGTCCAGCGCCCCAATTGTACCCTCTCGCCTCAATAAAGCTTTTATCTTTATTCTCCATAATCCGAAGTTGTTCTGTCTGTCAAAAGATGAGATCTGAAACTTCAAAGATGCCATCTCAAAGAACCCTAGAATCGAATTAGGCTCTGATACCACTTTGTTGGAAACAAATGCGGAAAAACAAATACAAAACACAGGATTTACGTGGTTCGATCACAAAGTAATCTACGTCCACGGGGGAGGCAAATCAAGATTCCATTATAATCAAAGAGAGTACAATTTTCAGAAGTCGAAACAACGACTTGACAAAACCTCATGGCTTACCAAAATTTCAGAAAACAAAATTCTTTCTTTATTTAATGAGAAAATTCGTAGCAAGCGAACAAATCTCAATGGCAGTCTGCCTGAGCTAGAGTAACCAAAAGAATGTCTTGGGGGGTTCGGGGGTGTAGCCCCCGAGAAAATTTTTTGGAAAACCCTATTTATACCGCGGTTGGGTTTTCTCTTTAAATAAAGAGAGAATTTTGTTTTCTGAGGTTTTGGTGAGTCGTGAGGTTCTGTCAAGTCGTTGTTTCGACTTCTGAAAATTGTACTCTATTTGATTATAGTGGAATCTTGATTTGCCTCGCCCGTGGACATAGATCACCTTGTGATCGAACCACGTAAATCCTGTGTTATGTATTTGTTTTTCCGCATTTGTTTCCAACAGATCGACAATCTCACTCATTGGCACCAAGCAACAAAACCTCTTAACAGTCCCACTAGCTCATTATTGATATTCCAATACCAAGCAACAAATCGATGGGAAATCCACTCTTGAAGCCCTATGTTGACTCATACTATGGAGCTACATTTAGTATATACTACAATTGATTCAGGCACAAGCACATCTTGCTATTCATAATCAAAATACATGAGAGCTCCAAAAAGTAGTGGCGGTGAGGGATCTGCACTTATGAAAAAAATATAAAAATGAGTCAAAACCCAATAAATAAAATTTCTTCCATAGAAGATCTTCTTATCACTCAATCTGGTGCTAATAATAACGTGAATTTAAGACAAGTACAAGATAACCATGTATGACAAATGTAGAAGTAATTGTACTATCTAATCTATCATGATATGTTGATAAAAACTATTAACAATATTATCCACTCAGATGCAAGTAGATAACATGTTATTCGATAACGTGCATATATCACATAGTGGCTCACCACTATACATAGGGAATATGTATTCTCTACTCATCATGAAGTTCACCGATATACGCAAAGGGACTTCATACTTGTCACAGGCCAAGACCATCACGAGACATGCGAACACTTATGGGGCATCACGACATACGTGATGTCATTACCACCAACTCTTGGGGGATGGAAGTATAAATACCTATTTGCCATGCTACACAACCCAATCATCATGGGGTCCTCTACATCAGCGAGGATAAATATGCCACTATACAACTGCATGATGATGGTTAACACAGGATATACAAGTCAACTCAGTTACACAAGCCCACTCAGGCTACACTAGCCAACCCATAACGTGTATAAATTATATGACTTTCCTGTCCCTTCAACCTTGTAGAGGCCTGTCTCTAGACGGCAGAACATTTGGTTAACTTAAGAGTCTTTCACACATATTCATACTAGGGAATCGACCATGGTAAAAGGTCTTCCTCACTTGGCACCATTCATATGCACTTTATAACAATGTAACAATTGCCATGTACATCACAACAATTTGTCATTTGTCATGCAATTAATGATAAACAATTAATTACATACACTTCAATGCATATATCCTTATTCTTTCCATGCTAAGTCATCATTATTTAATCGGAAGTCACATATAGGTCATTTGAAATTTAGGAACAAATGCTCATAAATTGATAATGTGAACATCAATGACACAAACAATCGACAACATGAACATCGACAACTTAAAAAATCGACCACGTCAACATCGACAATTCAATTGATTGACATCATAACAATCGACAACTCAAATAATCAACCACATGATTAATCGGCAACACTTAGCTAGTAAATCATTAACTTAGTTCAATTACAAAATTATTATTTTCAGCTTTAATTTCATCATTACTGCTTTTTATACTACCGAATCTTATGGATATCGATTAATCACAAACTCGGCATGTAGAGACTCATCAATTCAAATCAAACGATCAAAACAATTCAACGCACAATCACATTAAATATCAAACTAAAATTAACAACCATCAAACAACCAAGTCAAGAGTACTAATCCCTAGAATTTCACTAACTTGAAAAATGACTTGAGAAAATAAAATTTTAAATACCTTCAAAGCAAAATAATCAAGAACATAAATTAACAACTTTCAATCTTTGTAAGCAACAAAACTAGTTTGATAAGATGAAAAGGAAATACAATAATTCACCTTGTGAACACTTGAAAAGATGAAATTAGAAGCTTCAACAACACAAGAGTGGAACCCTTGCTTTTACTCGGATTATTGGAAAGTGAAAATTGAGAGAGAGGAGTGGAAGACTCGAAACATTTCTTAATGGAGTTACATGACAAAAGGGGATGTATTTAGAAGACCCCCATGAGTTACAAAGGGATAAGATTGCTTAACCAAGGTTAAAAACAATGATAATATTAGGTTTAAAACACCAAGTTGAAATTGAATGAGATGTGGTCAAATTAATAGGTGAAAAATGACCCAACTTTATGGTTCTAAAGTAGATATTTTGATAAAATTAACAAGATATCTAATAAATTAGTACATAAACAAAGAAATTTGTGTCCATTATAAATACTGATAATTCAAAATAATATTTTGAACAATTAAGAAGTTCAGCGAAAGTTACCAGACACTAGGAGAATCACAACTCGGTAAATTTCTAACTTACCACTCATCAAGATACAAAAACTCAGAACGTATTAGTCTCCATTAACAACCATTTTGGTAATACATGTTTCATTGCCATACTAAATAATCGACTTAAGAACAAATATTCATTAATTAAATCGTAATTGAATCACTTTCCAAAACTACGGACACAAAAAATAAAATTTGGACCTTCCACTATGCCATGTTAATAATCCGACTAGAATTTCCACCTATGACATTTATCGTATTCATTTCCTACATACATTTATTGGATGTGAGAATTTTTGGATGTTCCATCTCTCTTGACTAGGTCTCCACCTATATCAGCCGGTGGTAGTCATGACCACGGGTTGGTTTTGGCTCAGAACCGGCCCAATCAAACCCCGGCCCAGCCTGTTGACCAGGCCCAGGCCGTTGATCGGGCCTGCGGTTCAGAATCGGAACCGGCCCGTGGCCTACGAGCCCGATTCTAGTTCCAACAATTTTGGAACTTGCCAGGAATCGCCGTTTCCGGTTCCGATTCCAAATTATTTTAAAAAAATAATAATAATGAAATTTTAAAAAAAATTCATTATTTAATTTTTTTTTATAAAACAATTTGAACTCTAATTGCCATGCATTGTAAGTGCATTGATCTCTAATCACAATACTTGACTTGGGTATATTGAACTCTAATTACAAGGCTTGGCTTGGATTTTATACACAATGATTCTAATGTCTCTTCGTTCCCATTCGATATGGGACTCTCGACTTGTCTTGAACACCTTCAATGTGAGACTCTTGCCTTATCTTCATGCAAATGCCAAGAGTCTCACATCGAATGGGAATAAAGAGACCATTAAAGGGGTTGTGTATAAAACCCAAGCCATGCCATGAGCTTGTGAAGTTGTATGCCTTTTGTTGCTACAATCCTTTGTTAGTTAAGAGCAAAGGGTTCCATTGGACTGCTTAGAACCGGACTGGGCCAATGGTCCGATTCCCGGTTCTATGATTTGCTGGTCCGATTCCTAGTTCTAATATTAAAGGATTGGTCTTACTGGTTCGGTTCCTGATTCCGAGCGGAACCGGACCGAACCGAAAACCAATCACCCTTCCAATTTACATTTTGATTACAATTTATATTAAATAATTCATTATTTCATAATTTTGTAATTCATTATTTTTTTATTTCATAATTTATTTTTAAAATTTTTAAATTATGAACCGGAAGCGGCTGGTTCAGAACCGGAACCGAAACTGGCTGATTTCGAATCGGAACCGGAACCGCTAAGGGCGGTTCCGAACCATGGCCATGCCTAGCCGGTGTTTCATTCCAAAAGGACGTCTTACCCCCTCAATGAATTCTAGTCATGGCGATATGAGTATAATCCACTAATATCATTCTCCAATACCCACAAAAAAAATCCATAATCCATCTAATAAACCGATTTCATAATCCAAATTATATAATATTTCTCAATTCCATTTATCAAATTAGAATGCATTTCATGAAGCATTTCATAAATCAATACACATAACTTTTGGCAATTCCTTTTACAAAGTATTTAATCAAGACATTCACAAATGATCATTTCAAACTATTTCAAATAATATCATCCAATGCCTTGTCAAGATGAAATTGAATAATTATCAAAAAAATTAATTTAAGATATACTATTCACTTCTTATTTATGTAAAAATTGCATTTCTTACACTACCTAATGCTATCAGTCAATTACCAAATATTTTTCTAAAATATTAATTCATTAACTAATAATAAACAAATTATGTTAATTATTGGCATGAAGCTATAATTATTTACACTATAATTTCCTAACAAATTAGATATAACATTCACAAGTACAATTTCATAACCATAATATAATTTCTTGTCAATTCATATTGGGAAAAGGGTAAGTATGTAACATTTAGCTAACTTTTCCATTTTTACTGAAATAATTTTTATTTTTCAAATTATATATTTATTAACTGCAATTATCTTTTATTTTATGCAATAAGCTATCTTTATATAATAATCTAATTATATTAATTTCTTCAACTATAAGTTATACAGAATTTACTTTTTTTTGTACTTTCCAATTCTTATTTACTTCATCACTATTAAATCATTGATATATATATTTTAAATAGGAAATAAGACTAAAAATTTAGGATTAATTGTGACATCCGGAATTTTCTAATCATATTTCTAGGACATTCGAAAATTTTCATATCCGGTAATGATACTTAAATTTTAAAGCTAAGTATTATTTAGCTTAGAATTTGAGTGGACATGTATAAATCTTAATTGAATTGTAAATTTTGTGAGTTATGGGGAACGTCAAGGATGTTTTCGCAAACGCAATCATTTCAAGTTAGATGTGTTGAAAATTGAAATTTGTAAAAGTTGATGTATACGTTAATAGTAGAGCACTGTTAATTAATTTACCATCATCTTAGTAGTTGATGGGTGATATTATTGGTTAAACTTTAGCTAATTAGTGATAATAATTAATTATTTACAATATGGTATTAAAGGAAGAAGAATTTATATTTTCATTATGATTTCTCACTAAAACTCCTCTTAAGACACATAAAACCTCACTTGCCATTTGGAGATTACATGCATGGCCACATGCCACTCTTAGACTCAAACTCTTGCACTAATTTGATACAGCCATCATCACTTTTGGTTATTAGTCATCCATATTTTATCCTAACTTCTTACATTTGGCCATCAATTGAGTGAGATGTTGTCACATATGATAACATGTATTCTTCCATATAAAATCTACTTCTATTCATCACTTTAACCCTAGTAACATCGGTAGAAATTTTTCATCTTGGTCGTAACTCTTCTTCACCTTCAAATTTTTAAAGAAAAATACTCTATTTTCACCACTTTTTGGTCCAAGACCTACAAAGTGATTTGAACTTTGGGTCGTTAAGATATCTCAGTGAAAACTCTACACGTTATGTTAGGTCAATCTACTTAACACTTTTAACTTGGTTGGTTGAGATGTGCAGGCAACGGCGACATTGTCACGAGCACCAATTAGGTCTATTCTTCTTCTTGGCTATATAATGGGAAGGTTCTACCCATATTGCATGTGGATTGCTCGTGCATTGCACATGGATTGCAAGTGTATAGCACGTGCATTGCACATGCATTGCTCATGTGTTACTTAATTTCGCATGTCATCTATTTTTTTGCCTTTTTTAAGCCAAGCTAGTTAATTTTGGATGGTGTCCATCACAATTATTATTTCTCATCATTATTATCTCATAATCATATATATTTGGAAATAATTTCGCAGAAAAAGGGAGGAAAATAGGGCACTGAATTTTTTTTATATATTCAATTTCTTATATATAGTTACGATTTATGTGTGAACGTTGTGATGATAAATAAGATTTTTTTATTAATTTTTTCTTATGAATTTTGGCATACCTGAGGGGTTCAATGACGAGGTTGTCATGAGCACAAACCATAACACCAATGTATGGTGGAATCTCCTGCACCCAACTCGATCCCTTTGGCATATGCTCATGTGTGCTATTGGAATCCAGATTGTCCAAAAAACTTGTGGCATGGACACCGTAGTACTCTTTAGCCCTAAAGTTTTTGAGAGGGTCTACATCACCATATCCCATGTAAGACTACTCATTAATATGGTAATTGACTTGGTGAAGACATTGGTCGTCCTCTTTGCCACATTCCTCATTGATCGGGTTGGGTGGTGGCCATTCTTGTTGAGCAACATGGGCAAGGTGTTCTTTTCACTCATCTCCCTAGAGTTTGCCTCGACTTCATCAACCACAGCCGCACGAAGCTCTCGTGGGCGGTAGCATGGCCATCACCTTGGTGATTTCCTATGGGATCTTCTTCTTGATCGAGCTAAGGCCGATGACCAATGTGTACTACATGGAGATCTTCCCATTGAGCATAGGGTTATCACTGATGTACATATGGATGTTCAAAGCAATCACCCTTGGTGGGGCCGCCTTATTGTTTCGATGATCGCAATTGTCGAGTGTCTGGTATTCTATCCCTTGATGCCTGAGACAAAGGGGAAAACGTTGGAAGAGATGGGATAGTTGTTCAGTACATTCAGGAGGTCTGTGACAAATGATTTGGAGATGCAGAGGATTAAAGCCACGGTGACAAGTGAATAATGAGGCTTTACGAACCAATTAGATGGAGATGTAGGTATATATAGAATCAGGCCTTGAACTTATTCAATATATTTTCTTAAGATGGGCAATTCGAAGCGCTTACTCACCAAGATCTCTAGGTTCGTAAAGAAAGTTGTGCTTCGGCTTGCCACTATCAAGAAGGTTGCCGACAAACAAGTGCAACATGAATACCAGTTAGGGCATATGTTTCTTTTCCCATATTGCATGTAGATTGCACAAGTGTAGCGTATGGATTGCATAGGGATTGCACGTGCTTACTTAATTTCGAATATCATCTATTTTTTTCTCTTTTTTTCAGCCAAGCTAGTTAATTTCGGATAGTGTCCATCGCATTTATTATTTCTCATCATTGTTATCTCATAATCATATATATTTGGAAAATAATTTCGTGGAAAAAGGGAGGAAAATAGGGCACGGATTTTTTGTTATGTTTTCAATTTCTTATATATGGTAAGATTTAGATGCGAGCATTGTAATGATAAATACGATTTTCCAAATTAATTTTTTTTATGAATTTTGGCATACCTGAGGAGTGCATTGACGAGGTCGTCACGAATGCTAACAAGATAACGGGTATATGACGAGATCACCTCCTCCAGACTCAATCCCTCTATAGCATATGCTCATGTGTACTGTTGGAATCCAGATTGTCCAACAGGCCTGTGGTATGACAACTTAGTACTCTTTAGCCCTAAAGTTTTTGAGAGGGTTCGCATCACCACATCTTGCGGAAAATTACTCTTGAACATAATAATTGACTTGGTGAAGACATCGGTCATCCTTTTTGCCACACTCCTCATTAATCGGGTTAGGCAGTGGCCATTGTTGTTGAGCAACATGGGCAAGGTGTTTTTCTCACTCATCTCCCTTAGGATTTGCCTTGGCTTCATCAACCATAGCCGCACGAGGCTCTCATGGGCGGTAGACATGGCCATCACCTCGGTGATTTCCTATGTGATCTTCTCAATCGAGCTAGGGCCGATCATGGATGTGTACTACATGGAGATCTTCCCACCGAGCATAGGGTTATCACTGACATACATATGGATGCTCAAAGCGATCACCCTCGGTGGGGCCGCCTTATTGTTCTGGTGATCGCAATCGACGGGTGTTTGGTATTATATCCCTTGATGATCGAGACAAAGGGGAAAACGTTGGAAGAGATCGGAAAGTTGTTCAGTACATTTAAAAGATCCGCAACAAATGATTTGGAGATGCAAAGGATTGAGGCCGTTGTGACGAGTGAATAATGAGGCTTTACGAACCAATTAGATGGATTGGAGTTGTAGATTTATATAGAACCATATGTTTTCTTAAGATGGGTAATCTAAAGTGCTTGCTCACCAAGACCTCCAGGTTCATGGAGGAGGTCGTACTTCAACTTGCCACTAACAAGAATACTGCCGGCATACGAGTGCAACATGAACACCAATTAGGTCATATGTTTCTTTTCCCATATTGCATGTGGATTGCCCAAGTATAGCACTTGCATTGCATGAGTATAGCACATGCATTGCGTGTTACTTAATTTTGTACATCATCTAGTTTTTTCCTTTTTTAGCCAAGCTAGTTAATTTTGGATGGTGTCCGTTGCACTTATTATTTCTCATTATTATTATCTCATAATCATATCTATTTGAAAAATAATTTTGCAGAAAAAGGGAGGAAAATAAGGCACGATTTTTTTTTGATGTTTTCAGTTTCTTATATATTGTTAAGATTTAGGTGTGAGCATTGTAATGATAAATAAGAATTTTCAAATTAATTTTTTTATGAATTTTGACATACCCGATGAGTGCATCGACGAGGTGATCATGAACACCGACCAAAACATGGGTGTATGGCGAGATCTCCTCCACCTGACCCGATCCCTCTAGCATATGCTCATGAGTGCTATTGGAATCCAGATTGTCCATTAGGCCTGTGGCATGGATAACCTAGTACTCTTGTGACATCTCCGAATTTGGGACCAAGATGGCCTAAGGTGAATGGTGATGGATTGGGTGAGTAGTCTGATCCAAGGATCGGTAATAGGACAAACAGTATGATCGGAACAAGTGTATTGAGGGTTGGTCATGGTTCAATTGAAATATTGTCCATGGATTGACCATGAGATCGACAATGTAATGACTCCCTGATCACACAAGTTGATTAGATCAATATGACTATGAATTGAACCTTCGACCATAAGGGCCGTTAGTGGGATGGTCCGGGATAGTTATGGATCAGTGCCAAGTCGGCATGTATCGGTTACGGGTGATTTTGCATGACCATAGGTTGATTCCGGGGTACTAGATTGTCACTCCCCAAACCCCACGAACATGCAATATCCTGCATCAGTTGTTAAGTATGCCACATTTCAGGACTTGTCACCGACCCAAATGAATCTCTAACGATAAACACAAGCGGAAGCAAACTCGAACTCTCCATACGGCATATAAATAAATGGGATAGTAGAAAGACATTTGATACACATCAATAAACCCCTTTTATAAACACATGGTTAAATACAAATATACAATTACAAGCCTTACTAGAGGCCACTATACAAAAACAACGCACAACAAAAAGGATCAATGATTGGTTATCCTAGCTTCTCTACCAAAAAAGGGTACTCTAAAAGATGGGGCAACTAAACCTATCTTCAATCACCGTGATACCCAGGCAGCGTCCCCGGATCTTCCATATTGTCATAAGGCTCGGGATCCGACTTCTTAGGATTGGTATCGGGATTGATAACTTCTCTGTCAGGGGAATCAATCTCCATGGGATCCCACTCCATTACTTCATCACCGCCATGATGAGGGCCATGAAACCCTCAGATTGGGCCGATCACCTCGTCTCCATCACGATAAAACCAGGCCAAAATGGTATGGGACCTCCAGTGATCTAAGCCCTTATCTACCTATATCATTGTATAATGCCTATTATACACCTTATCCTCACTAACCGGGTATTCCGTTTCCATATGGTCCACATCCATGGGTAGCCCAAAACATCGAGGAGGACTAGTCATGATCGGGGGTCTAAAATGGTTATAATTCAACAATGAGAATAAATCTCAATAAGTAAACTCCCTATGCCATGCTTATGATAACACGTACGTCTGGAAAATTTTAAACATGCAATCCTAACAACCAATGTGCCGTAAACAAACACAGGCGCCCTTATCTTGCCTTGACACATACATAAGCCCTGCACACTAAAAATTTGCCACAACATGGAAATTGCTCCTTGAGCACATACATTACAATCCAAGGCATAATCATACCTAATATGACTAGTAATCCAGACTTGCTCCACAACAATCTCAGGCACAAAGCATTCCCCAATGCATAACACACATCATAGATATCCCGATTATTAACAGCCTCTCAGGCCTACGAACCCTCGCCGGTCTTCTAGTGTAACCAGGCATCGTTTTGCTACATCGGCGACGGCAACGCATGGGATCGAACACCTCTTAGCAAGCTGGGTACCAGACAACATTCCACTTAGAAGTATCGATCCGACCTCCACCACGATCAACAACATCTAGAACATCCGCCTAGACGACATTCGAACTCCCACCGGGCATTGTCTAGAACTCTCACCTAAATGAAACATGTCGTGATCATGTACACACCTCAACAATCATTATCAATTCTTATCTTTGCGAATTAGCCGAATGCAAACCAAATCCGCACTCGTCCAACAAAGTGTCACGCCTTTCGTATGTAACAATATCATGGGATAATCATATCAGAGAGAGAAAACCGAGTATACATAAATCGGGGCAATTCTGGGCAGATACACAACAATCGGATACCTTTTGAAATAAATAGTAAAACAACTCCAAAAATTCTGAATTTTTGATATGTCATAGAAAATATCTCAATAAACATTTCTTATGTAGAACACAAAACCTAGTTCAAACTTTAAACATGTCTTTTGTCACTAGAATTCAAACCGAAATCAGGTCACTAGAACAGACCACTCGGCCCTAAAAACGCGTCTCATTCGGTACCCAAATCTCTTTAGAAAGCTTCGAAATTTTTATATGTCATAGAAAGACATGTTCTTAACAATGTTTGTGAAGGAAGTTTATTGAAAAGATATCTGGAAAATTTATAAAAATTTGGAAAGACAAGAAGGTCAGTGAATAGAAATCCAGGACAGTTTAAATCCGATCTAAAGATGGACTTCCGAATGACCCCAAATGACCTCCAAAAATTCCAGATTTAAAATATGCCATACTTCAAGATGTAAGGAATAACTTTCATGGAGAACACCACTTCAGATTCGGCCCACCAAAGTCTCCAAAAAAATAGTAAATCGAAGAGGCATAGCGGTAATAAATCCGAGAATCAACCAACATGAACCATTAAGCAAACTAAGTTCATTCAACAACTAAGCCACCTATCAACAACCCTTAATCAACTTCTACTTCACCTGTAAACAACCCATAAACATGCCATTAGTAATCCATTATCCTAACCAAGGTTTGGGGAGCCATTTACTAGGGGCCTAGCCTAAGCAAGAAACAAAGCAAGAAGGGTAGCACAAGTCATGGCTAAATAGCAGCAGCTTCGTTGAAGTAACAACGGTCTCGGTGGACGGTGAGCAAGGCGGACAGATGGCTGTAACGGTGGTATCTTGGTTGGGGTGGTGTCATCCGAAAGAGAAAGGGAAAGAGGGAGATAGGGGATGGTGGTGGTGGCATGAGGCGCCGAGAAGTAGCGGTTCACGGCTAAGCAATGGCTAGTCAACAATGTTGGTGGTGAGCTTCGGCCGAAGAAGAGGAGAGTGAGGGTGAGAGTGAAGTGAACTTGATCAAATAGTAAGAGAGAGAGAAGAGTGAGAGGATGGTGTCTACTAACCCCACTCAAACCCCATCAACCACCCCACTAGGATTTAATAGTCAAAATTCCTTATTCTTCTCCAAGCCAAGATCTTAGGGCTCACAATTAATCTCCCAAAATAATTCACCTAAATAACTAATGGCAAATAAATAAATAAACAAGGAGGATAAGGGCAAAGTGGTCAATGTAGTTTGGCCAAGAGGGGACTGCCACAAAGTCCAAATCACCCTTCAATGCAACAAATGAATTCAAATATCTCAGGGGTAAAATGGTCTTTTTCAACTTCCGGTCCAAATTTCACTTTTTTGATAATTTCCTAGCGAACCAACATATGACCAAACTTAATATGACAGCATCCAATAAATTAGTCATGGAGTCTTGAAAGTTCGATACCCAATTTCAGACTCTAATTCGTAGCTAAAACCAATCAATTGTGACTTTAGTGTATCTCAAACCAACGGGCGATTTTTAAGAGTTACGCGTATCGACCTATGGTTGACTCAATTATCAAACCATATTTAAGTTTACTCAAGTCATGGCGACCTCGGTTGTTATGTAATTACGATGATCAATCACTAATTCTGATGGACACAATTGTTCAAAATAGGTTTAGGATCGTTCGAAATTCATATAATTGACAAGCAAAATCACCCGCGATCCAATTGTACAATAATGGCGAGTCGTTCCATAACCATCCTCGGATCGGCTTATAATGACCCAAAATATTCCCTCATCAATTCTTATGGTCGAGGTGCCAATCCATGGTCAAATTCTTAGGTCCATGTACTTAGTTCCTAGCTAGCAATTCTCTAACGGTTAATCTGCTTAAAAGTGATCAATTCCGAGTGAGATTTAACTAAAAATGCATTGAAGATATATTCATTTCATGAATCCCAAAAATGGGTCGAATTTCAGAATGTCACATGGATTCTACGAAGCTACATGACAACCGAGGATCAACCATGGGTTGTTGATATTCTAACGTGGACCGATTGCAAATCGGCAGCAGATCGTTGTGTCAAGTCGAGTAGGCCATAGACGAGTCATATGCCAGGCCACGAGCCTAATGGTTTGACTGCAAACCAGGCTCTTTACCAACAGTACCGGCCCAGACATTACTGGCCATTATGCCTGTTAGCTAAGCCACGGACTAGCTATGTGTCCGGTTGTATGCTAGTCACTATGCTTGATCCTTGTACTAGGCGTTGTGCTCGTCAGATCCGATTCCGACTTAGTTTCATGCCCAAGAGACTTTGCCATGAGCCATACATTATGCCCATACGTGAGCCAATGTGTGTGTTTGGCCCATGAATTGACCCCTTACTCGTACAACCCTGTATTGTGCTTGGCACATTACTCGTATAGCTCGGCACAATGCCCGTATGGCTCGACCATGTACCTGGCCATGTACCTAGCCCCGTACCTATATAGCCCGGTCGTGTGCCCAAGTGGCCTGGTAGTGCACCAGGCCTTGTACCTGGTTAGACTCGGTTGCATAGGCCACGCGCTTAGTCAGCCCAATTGGTATAAACTTATTCCATTCAACTTGAACTTTGACTTGATTGTATTTGGTGATATTTGAGGGTATTTCTACACCGAACTTCCGATTGAATGGGATTAATGAGAGTAATTTATTGCAGAAAAGCCCTTGGAAAACAAGTTGAATGAATATGATGTGGGGTTAAGAGTTAAGTGTCGATTGGTCGATTTTGTGTAGCCCAATTGATCCAAGTTATTTGTGAGTAGAACCAGCAATTGTAGAGGACTAGACTTAGGCCTCACGCTTTAGAAGATGGAAGAGACTAAAAGACAAAATTGACTCAAGTCAAATCTTCATGTTCAAGCCACAATAATTAGAGCCAAGCTTAGGTGTCCCCTTCCATTAATGGTCACAAGCTGAGTTATCCACCTTCATAATTGAAGCTTGGTGACTCATTGTCACCAATAATGAGTTAGAGACAAGAGAGTAAGTTGGCTAAGGAGAAGCCGAGAGTGTGATGTCACATCCTCAATTTCAGTCCCTGGAAAATGGCTATAGTTTAAATTTGGTGGTTTTCCAATCAGAACTAAATTTTTTTACTCTTGTTTTGGAAAACCCAATTTCGAATTCTTTGTACCCCTTTATTTTATTATTTTTGGGGAGACTTTTGTGATCCGAATTTTCAAATACTTTCTTCTTGAAAGTTTCTCCAAATATCTTGAAGTTTCACATACTTTAATTTAAGAATTTTTGGAGTTGATATGAGTGGTACAATGGTTTGATTTTCGGGCCATGCAAAACTGCCCAGAATTGGTATTCGGTGATGTTCCCACATTCTTAATTTTCTACAAGCTTGTTTGAGCCGATTTTGGAAAAGTTTCCTTCACAAATTGTTGAGAACGTCCTTTTCTATAACTTACATAAATTTGAGAATTTTTCGAGATGATTTGGATTTTGGACAGAGTTTAATTTGAGAAATAAGAATCCTGTTCAAGCGAACTGTTTTCAGTCTGTCTTTGAGCTACTAAAAATGGCATTTACAGAGAGATTCAGATTTTGTGTTCTACATGAAAAACGTTTGCTAAGGTCTTACTTGTGACATATTCAAATTTGAGAATTTTCGGAGTGCATTTACTATATTTTCAAGTCCGATTTCGTAAACAGTGCAAAGTTGTCCGGTTTTATCAGATTTCAAAGATTTATCAATTTCTATATGAGAACGTTGGAATCTCAACTTGATGTCTTTTGGTTTTTTTGAGGACATTCCTGCGCCAAAACTTGGGTTTGATGGAATTATTATGCGTGTTTATTACGGAAAACCCTTAAAAAACCTTGTGATTAAGTTCGGCGCGGGTTGTGATTTTTGTGCCAATTAATTTATTTCGTGTGACCCAATTGGCCTGAGTCTTTCGCGTGAAAATTTAGTAAATCCAGAAGGTTCTAGGGAGTACATGGTCTGGAAATTGGTAGAAAACCCTAGAAAGTTTGACCAAGTCAAACCTTATCCACTTCATCATTGCCTTCATTAATGTTTGGCCTAGAAGTCTTCTTTTGTCAACTAAGCCATTATGAAGCCATTTATTGAAGCCTTAGTCGTTAAGTTTTGACCCGAAAGAGAGAGAGAGGAGTCACGGCCAAGTGGGGGAGAGAGAGAGAAAGAATTATAGGCCATCATCATGATTTTAACCTATGCTATTAATGGTGTGATGACACGTGCGCTTACCTCACACTTCGATAACATGTGTGCTTACCTCACCTCCATGATGACACGAGCGCTTACTTCATGATCCAATGACACGTGCGCTTACTTCATCAAACTCAAGTCTTTCTCCTCTATAAATAGAGGACATTAAGAGAGATTGGCACACCTTTTTCACACACACAAACCAGCCAAGAACAGAGAAAGGGAGAGAGAGAAAACCGAGAGAGAAAGAGAGAGAAAACTAAGAGAGAGAAAGCCAAGGGAAAGAAAAGAAAGGGGTCAACACAATGAGTTGGCCGAGATCCCGAGGTCGTCGTCTTTCCCGTCCATTTTCTACTCTCTAGTTCTGGTTTCGTTTAGTGTAAGTAAACTTCCTAATATTGAGAAAGGAAGTTGTGATATGTTATGACACGGTTTACTTGGACCGTTTCTCGGTCGTTTGGTTGGTTGTAGTTGGTTCATTTCGCGATTTAATCATGTTTCGTGTTTGACGTTTGTTTTGGAGATAAAATCGAGACTTGAATGGCAAGGTGCACATATTATAGCCATGCTTGATGTTCTCTTATATGAACTTTGCTATTGATCTGCCATCGATGCAGGTGCGGTAAGGGCCGACAGGTGCGGTAAGGGCCGACTTGTGCTAACGGCGGTCCCCTCGTTCTTGCTTGATATTAGTAGGTTTACTTGCTGAGTCTTTTCGACTCATCCTCCGTTTTTCCCTTTCAGGTCCATAGGATAGCATCTCTCCCAGCCCGTATTAGCAATCCCGTGGAGCAGAGAGCCGAAGTGCTTACCGTGACGAATGCCAGAGAAGGCCGCGTTTACTGCCGAATCATGATACTTGTGATGTTCGATGAGGGTCTGACGGACTTGGTGCATCATCTGTACGTGGCGTGGTATCGCTATGCGGACGGAGAATAGGTTGATCCTTATGTGGGTTCAACGGTGCTTTGGCGGTGCAGGTGGGCCGACTCCGGGATAAAGCCACGGGTGAGATGTGAGATGGCTAGGTGGACAGGACCAGGGTGGAGATGAAGAAGCAAGAAGCGAGAAGCCGTAGTGGGTATATGATAACCCAAGTCAAGTTTTACTATTCACAGTGCGTGTGAAATATGTGTTGTTTGCCATGGCCCGAAGGGTTTGTTAAAACATATTTGCATGCACTGTAATATAAGGTTTGCACTGTAATATAAGGTTTGCTCATGATCCTCAAGATCTTTGTCTTTTAGGGGCACTTCATGATGACTTTGTCTTTTCTTCATAATAGCTTGGGGAGGACCACTATAAATAGGAGAGGTCCCACTTGAATTAGGAGGCCATGCACCAACCACCTCTCTCTTTTTCTTGTTCACGCCTAAGTGCTCATCGTCCATCCCCTTCTCTCTCCTCCTTGTTCACATGCTCGAGCCATATGCCTTTTGTTACTCACGTGTTCTAGTTTTAGTGTTTGAGTAAGTGAATTCCCTAGTATCAAAAAAGGAAGATGAGATACGTTGTGACGTGATTTGCTTGGATCGTATTCAGTCGTTTTGGTTGATTGTGGTTGCTTCTTTCATGGCTTGCTTACATTTCATATTTGCTATTCACGTTCATATCTCGAGATAGAAACTGGAACTTAGCTAGCGATGTTCACGTGTATAGCTATGCTTGAGGTTCTCTGGATAATTGTTTGCATGGATTTTGCTATTGATTTGCCATCGATACCGATGCGGTAAGAGTCGATTCATGTTAACGACGATCCTTTCATCCTCGCATGACATTAGTGAGTTCATTTATTGAGTCTCCTCGACTCAACCCAAGCTGTTTTCCCTTTTTAGGTTTGTAGGATGGCATCACCCTCACCCCCAGCTCGTTTTGATAACCCTGTGGAGATACAAGTTGAGGTGCTCACAATGATTGATGCCCATGAACATCACGCATATCGCCGGGTCACGACCCATGTTATGGTGGACGATGGCCTCGAGAGCTTGGTCCTCCACACTTATGTGGTGTGGTATCGCTGGTCGAATGGAGACCTGATCGGTCCCCCGTTCGGGTTCAATGACCCCTTTGCGGAAACGGCAAGTAGGCTTTGGGGTATGCTGCAGGTGGGGCATAGGATGGCCAGGCGGACGAGTCACGGGGAGGAGGCGAGCTAGTGAACGGATTTTGAAGTGCGAGAAGATGAAGTAGTGCGAGTAGGATCACCTAAGCCGAAATTTTGTTTGTCTATAGTCGGCTTGTGTGCGGAATAGTCTTTGGGATAGGCATGTAAAATATGTATGCCATTTGCAAGCGCCCGAGAGACGGGCTTGTTAAAAATAAGCACGATCATGTAAATACAACGTGCAATGATTTGCTCTTGTTGTTCTTGTGATAGTTCGTTTAGAATTGCTTTTGCTTGTGCATTTGAATAAAATGAATGGGACGTATTAACTCATTTTTGCAAGTCACGAGCTCATTCGGATTATGGTCAATCACTAAGCATTGATGGTAGGGGCATGACAACTCTTTAGCCCTAAAGTTTTTGAGAAGGTCCGCATCACCACATCCTACAGAAAATTACTCATGAACATGGTAATTGACTTGGTGAAGACATCGGTCATCCTCTTTGCCACATTCCTCATTAATCAGGTTGGGCGGTGGCCATTGTCAATGAGCAGCATGGGTGGGGTGTTCTTCTTGCTCGTCTCCCTTGGGGTGTGCCTCGGCTTCATCGATCACAACCACACGAAGCTCTGGTGGGCGGTAGACATGGTCACTTACTATTAATCTCCTTGTTAGTGTTTGGGGGAAAAATGTCATGATTTATGTTTTGGCCACCTTTTTCTAATCAAAAGGCAACTCAAATTGCCTAAGGTATCTAGATTATGTGGTATCAAGGTGGTATGGGATACCACTGCAGGCATGAGAATTCTTTGCTTGGAACTAATCAAAAGATATGATAATAGGGAGGCTTGTATGCTTAGTAGACCACATTCCAAAGTGAAAAGCTAATTAACAGTCAATGCGTGTGATTAGAGACACATTTTCTAGTGTCAAGATTATCAGTGTTGCTATTCGGAGACTTTCCTATTTTCGGCTCCATCATTTGAAAACTTCAAGCGGCATTTTTCATATCACTATTCACATTAGGCCTTCCTCACAGCTTCATATGCTCATCTCACGTCTCATAGAAGACTGAGCTTGAGAGTCTAGGGCTAGGGCCAGTGCTGGTGGTGGTGTTGGCATCTCCTACAATTGGAACACAGAGCCCCTAACGCATACACCGCCTTACGGCGTCGGCTGTAGGTCGAAATTTTAAAAAACAAGTTAGTCATTAAGTCATTAATTACCAATTAAAAGATGCTAAAGACGGATTGTTGAGAGAAAGATACCTCCACAAACAATCTTTGTTCTAGCAAAGTGTCATACACCCCGGTGAAAGTCACCACAATAGTTTGGGTGGCAGGGTTCATCTCTGTAATGGGGATTGCAAACACATTGTGGACACATGGACTCATTGCATTGTACAAAGCATCGACCCCCTCACGCCGATGACAACATGATCATTGAAAGAGACTATATTCTCCTAATATTATGGATATGATGATTGTTGGATTCATTTTGCTGGTATTGTACATGTTCATAAGGTGTGTGATCGGTTTTCCTAATGTGCGGTATAAATGGTAAGTGAAAATGATGAAAATGAACTTGGAAGTATAACCCCTGAAATTTCCGACTCAATTGTTGTTAGTAATATCCGCCTTATACTGTCTAGCAAGATGCATTTTCTATGCATGAGTCTTAAGTATATTTACTTTATGAAATCGAGAATATTTACTTTTTAGTAGATTTACTTTCTGAATCCAAATATATATATTTTTTGAACTTGGATATATTTACTTTATGAACCTGAGTAGATTTACTTTCTGAACCCGAATATATTTACTTTATGAACTTGAGTAGATTTATTTTCTGAACCTTGAATATATGTCCATTCTATTTCACAGCTCCCGATTATATCCATAACTCACATAATGTTTAGCCTCATAATTCCTTGTGAAATAACCTCTTAAATGTGGTTGTAATCTTACCACAAGATTTATTGGTTTCAACACTTAACTGCTTCATGGTGTAATTCACAAGAAATCACCTCTTCAACACTTCTTGTATATATAGAAAGGAACATAATCCAAAAGAGGAAATCTCTTTTGGGAAACCTTCTCCAACTAAAAAATCTATTCTCTTTTGAACTCAAACTCAATACATATTTTCAACAGTCCATCTCCTACTCCAAGAAAACTTCGTAGATAGATCTAGCCTCATAGTCTAAATTTTCAAGTTCCTACTCGTCTATAGGTTTGTGGGTGGATTCATCATAGAGACTTTCATCTTCCATAAATATTCTCGGTAGATTTTCTTTTCCCATATACTTTTATGGACGAGCATGCACCTTGAGGGTTTTCGATTCAAAAACCCATCAACAGTTAAAGCTGCTCATGGGTTTACCTTAAGGACAATGAGGTTCTCTTTCATGCTTTATTTTAAAAGCTTTGATTCTCTTCTACATCTACCCAGAACATATTCTATGTGAGAGCAACAACTCATGTTCACAAAGGAAGCTTTTTGGCTAGTCCTTCACTTGGAGTTCAATGCATGCTTTTCTGATTAAAGGTGAGCGATTCCAGATTCTATACAAGTTCTACCTGGAACTTGAAATCTATTGATAGAAATAAGTGTTTCATTTTTTGGAACTTGAAACCTATCATACATACCTTAGAACCCGAAACTTACACTATCACAAGTTGTAGGGTTTACTCAAATTCCACTTATTGACTGACTACAATTTATATTAAGAAATGTGAAGAATATGAAATATTAACAAGTCATAAAATGAAAGCTTAGACTAATGGTTTCATATTATACACTCATTATTTAACGTTATGAAAAACCGTAAGATCATGTGAAGACATGGACCATGAAAAAAAAATAAAATAAGCTTGTTTAAGGTTTTCGATTCTAGATTCTACCTATATAGAACCTGGAGCCTATCTTGCATACTTTAGAACTTAGAACCTACAAGTTTCCATCAGTTAGGCTCTTAGGTTCCAAATCCTATCCTATAATCATACTCACCCCTACTTTTGATGGCATATTTTGCCACCTAAAAGCATCTAGGATCTTTGCTTCTTAAATGAGCATATCTTAAGCCTTCTCGGTGACCTCTGGCCATGGCTCCAGAAGTTTAGCAAAGAAAGGCTTTGATAGTAACTGATGAGCAACTCTATATGAGTGATAAAAATGTTTGATGAAATTCATAAGTATAGTTGTCGAAATAGTGCTTATCATAAAATTTGTAATTTTGTCGGCACATTTAAGGGCCTATTTGGCAAGTCGCCAAACAGTAAAAATTTTTGTTCTTTTATTTCTAGAATTAGTTTGGGAACAGAAAATCCATTTGTTTAATTTTTTATTTCCGAGCATAAATTTGCAAAAAATTGTTCTCGGAATCAGTTTTGAAATAGAATTAAGAAGAAAAAAATGGCTTTTTTTATTTTGAGAACAATTTTTCCATTTTTGATTCTTCTTGGTTTGTTGTTCTTCTTCTTCTTGGCTTGTCGCCGGTCGACTGCCGGCGATCGGCCACAGGCTAGGGCTAGCAAGGGCGGCTTATGGCCGTGACGGCGAGACCTTGCCCAGCCATGGCGAGGCCAACCTCGTCGTCACGACCCAAGCGAGAGAAATGGGTTACAACACCCTCGCCGGCCCTGGCCTATGGCCGGTTGCCGGCGTTGACAATAGGCCATGGCCAAGGAAGGGAAGGGAAAGAAAGAAAAAATAAAGAAATTAATAAAAATAAAGAAATATTAAAAATTTCAAAATATTATTAATAAAAAGAAATTTTGTGTATTTATCAAATGCATGTCTATTCTTTTTCTATTTTAAGAATAAAAATTTTGTGCAGTTACTAATTAACTTCAAATGCTTAGAAATTGTTCCCGAGTATGGAATAAAAATGAATAATTTCTTAGCAGAATTTGTTCCTGGACATATAATCGTTGCCATGCGCACCCTAAAAGATTGCATTCTTTTCACTGTTTCCATAGGATGTGAGAAATCAAGGAATTCTCTCTTTAGAATATTTGCTACAATGACCAACATCCCATCTATAGTAAGCTCTTCGTCTATCTATTTTTTTTAGATGATGTCTACCTTATTTATTAGGTCGATTCTTCGTCTTCCCCAATCAATCCTAAACCTATAATATAAATGTCATTTTAGTTATAAATTTTTTAATTTTTTCAATTTAATATTAAATCTTTGCGCGAAATTTCACCATAGCCATTTCAGTCAATTTTCGCTTGGAAGTTACAGTCCATTTATCACTGACCATCCTACGTGGCACATCATCACGTTAGTGATTATGATGAAAATTGACCAAAAAGATTATATTGAAATTTCCCGCAAAGATTGAAATGGAAAGCAGCAAAATTAGAAAGTTTAAGATAAAATTGATATCTGTACAATGAGTTTAAGATTGATTGGATAATTTCCCTGATTAAGAAGTGCATCGCGACTAACTACTGGCCTTAATGGATTATCCTCCGGAACAAACCGATTTTGTTCCACATGGATAATCCAACTTATATAAAACCTTTTTCGTTGTTAAAAGCTCATTAAATGATCTAATCCTCAATATGTATTGGAGCTTTTAGATTGCCTAAGATCCTGGGCTAGCTTACTAGTTTCGCCACCATTAAGATTTTGACTTCTTGCCTAGCGAGAGACTTGAGTTGAAGCTTTTCCCCCAAGGCTTCTTTACATTCTTCTCGTTTTCAATAACATCAAGCTTTTTATCGACTAAAATGGCCATCTCTCTTGCGAGAGCATCTATACCTTCTTTTATATTCCCAGTCATTTTCTCGAGCAAAAAAAATTGTCGGGAGAGTTTTTCCTCCATAAGATAATCGATTGTACTCGAATATTCGAAGCTACGAAGGGCCCCAAAAAACTAGAGTTAATACCATAAAAAATCTCAAATTGATTCTCATGAGTATTCATCTTGAACTAATTCTCGCCTCACGAAAAATTTCAAATCGGTACCCTAGACCAAAATTTTTCCTCCACTTGGATTTTGTACGTCGGATCTGTCATTATTCACGTCAGATCCATCATGCAATCTTCTGATAAGTGCGTTAACACAACAAAAAGTATAAAAAAAAAAGTCATAATCAAGCACTAATTCAGGTTTAAACTTTTCAATTATACTAATTTTGTTATAAACCTTTTCAATTCAATTTGTTTGGCCAATTTAGGTCGAAAATCACTCATGTGCATGCTGGCCGTTTTACGTGGCACAGCCAGCAAACATCGATCATTAACGTAGACATTTTTAATAATATTTTAATAAAATTTGAATTTTTTCCTTCTCTTCCCTTTGCCTTGTGGTCGGTACTTGGCCATGACCAGCAGTTGACTACAAGTGCGGGCTGGTGAGGGTGGTCCTTCCCTAGGCTGTGAGGGTCGAGCCCTCTCTAGAGAGGGCGACTTTCACTTGTGGTACGCCCTTGCCTGTGGCTGGTTGCTGGTCATGGCTAAGTGCTAGCCACAGGCAAAGGGAATAGAAGGAAACATAAAAAGGAAAAAAAAGAAAAAAGGAAATGTTTTTAAAAAATTATTAAAAAATATAAAATATTATTAAAAATATCCACGTCAGCATTAGCTGTTCGCTAGTTGTCTGCTGGCTATGTCTTGTAGGATGGCCAACGTTTACGTCAATAATTTTTAGTTTAAATTGACCAGATCGACTGAATCGATATCAATGAAAAATGATTTATGATTAAATTAGTTCAATTGAAAAATTTATGACTTAATTAGTAACAATGTAATATGTTTAAGACTTTTTTTGTTACTTTTCTCGTTAACGAATGTGCATTTTAGTGAGATATTGGACGAAATGCGGTTTGGGGTTATTTGGTTTTGCCTTTTCACACGAAAGTTAGTTTGGGTGAAATGCCTCGTGGAATAACAGTTTGAGATTTTTTTGTGAGATGAAAATTAATTTGGGATAAATGTACCGGTACGATAATTTTTTAAAGCATTAATGAAAAGAAGAAATGAAAAAAAAAAATCAACTTTTTTGACCGGAACCATATTCATTCCAATGGCTCGAATCCGATCCGCGTTCAAGTGGCGCTATAAGTGTTGGTACCTCCTAAGAATTTATACTGCCCGCGAAGCTCGAATTTGCGCTTCGCTCGCCTTCGCTCCGAGCTTGCACCTTACGCATTTCTCTCTCTCTCTCTCCCTCTCCGCTGCGATGGACGGCGTCGTTGGCCGGAGCTCCGATCAGCGGCCAACGATCCTGGTCACCAACGACGACGGCATCGACGCTCCCGGCTTGCGCGCCCTGGTTCGCGCCCTCGTCTCCGCCGGCAGATACCACGTCCGAGTCTGCGCTCCCGATTCGTAAGTTTTCAGTGATCGCACAGGGCTTTGACCTGTGCGTCTCGAATAGGTAGTGCGTGAAGGTCCTCCTGTTCGATTTAAGCTGTGAGTTGTGTGCGTGTGTGTGTGAGAGAGAGAGAGAGAGAGAGAGAGAGAGAGAGAGAGAGAGAGAGCCAACCTGCTGTCAGTGAATGCGCCTTCACTGTTGGGTAATTTGGTGAGGACCTAAGGTAATCTACAAATGGTCAATGTTAGTTTCTCTCAAGTCTTGATTTTGAAGCTTTGGTAGTTGTCTGTTTCTGATGAAAGGTTCTCTTTCGCTCTGTCAATGCAGGCATTGGGTCCTAGTGTTTTTATTTTTATTTTTGGAACAGAGATCCTAGTTGACATACTGGTTAAAATCTAGAGCAGCCCATTTTTCATTCATTGGATGGTAGAGGGGTGTTGGGGTTGGGGGGACGGTGTTGTTAATTTTTTGGAATATGCATTCCTTTGCTTGCAAGCTTCCTAACCCCACAGGAAATTCTTTTTATTGGCATGATTTCTATTCTTCATTTGCAGTCCCTTTGAAATTCAAATGATTCATGGATTTAATGGAATGGAATTCTTTTCTCATCCTGAGTTGCACTGTTGGCAGGGAAAAGTCTGCTGTCAGTCATAGCATCACATGGCGTCATCCTATAGCTGTTAAGCGAGTAGATATCGATGGAGCAGAAGCCTTTGCGGTCTCTGGTTGGATACCATCACCATTCAGTGGATATTTCATTTCTAACTTTTCTTATTGCCTTGTTCAAGCTTCTATCCCTTGACCTATGTTATTGGATGGAACAGCATTTCCACTTTTGGTGATTTTCTAATATTCTTAAGACGCTTGAGGAACTTACAGAAACAGAGAAAAAGAAAAGAGAACATCACTTGTGAAGTAGATGTCCATATGGTCATCCTTAAGTCAACACCAGACTGTCTTTTATCTCAAAAGATTGGTCAGGGTCTGGCAGATAATCCACTTCTGAATCCTCTTGTGTTTGCCACCCACGATCGAACTCTCTAAAGCCAAGATAGTTTTGTATTAAACTCTTAACATTATTTGTCATTTTGGAGGTGACTCTTGAAAATGTCAATGGAAGATATGTTGTGTGAACTGACCTCTGATTATAGAGATATATATCTTGCAGTCCAAATGGACCATTCCATCTACCTGAATGTCAGTATAATAGAAGCTTTTTATACCTTTCTTCGGGAGGAACCTATCATCTTTTCATCATTGTTTTCCTCCTCAAAAATCGTGTCTAAATTTTTGGGCTGAGTTGCATTGCAGAAGGAAGGAATATAGACGAGACTCGAAGATCTATACCTCTTTATCAGGATGTTATCTAAACTTTCTAGAATTTGTTCTCATAGTTAAAATTGCCTTTTCTGTTGAAGTGTCCTGTTGGTTCTTCAATGACCATTGAAATATTTATTTTTCTTCATTTTCTTTTATGAGTTGCTAACCGTAACTTCTTTGTCTAGTTAATTTTTCGGGCTAATCATGAGCCGACTAATTGCTCTCCATATGCTAAAGCACATGCATTGGGATTTGCCACAATTGTCAAGCAGGATGTTGGTTTTGTCGTGACAGTGTAAAGAAGTGCTGTGCTTTGTTATCTTAGCCAATTCACATCTCTCATGTACTTTGCAGGAACTCCAGCAGATTGTACTTCTTTGGGAATCTCTAATGCAATCTTTTCTTCAGTTCCTGACCTGGTATATCTGGCTTCTAGGCAATCAACAGAATAGATGATTATCATCTTTTGAGGATTTATTTGGAGACACAAACTGTTTGCTCTCCTTCTGTCACCCCGTTATTTTCAAAGTGTCAAAGTCCAACTCTTCTATGCTAGGACTATGCAATAGCTAGCTATGAGCCCTCTATGGGACTTTATCTATGTTAGTCTGTCAGAACATTTTACACGTGTTAATTCAAAATGTGCGGAGCCCTTCTTTCTGTCCTTTCTGTGCAGTTTTATTCCTATATACAGGTAGAGTTTTTGCTTTCTGATTTCTTAACCACTTCTTGCATGCACAGGTACTCAGTGGTATTAACAAGGGCAGCAACTGTGGTTATCACACGTCAGTAAACCACTTCCTTCGGTCTATTCATGGAGTATGCTTTCCATATTTTTTGGTATCTCAACTGCGTATAGAGCCTCAACATCCACTAAATACTCAATCAGCCACCAATATTTAAAATTATTTTATTTCATATTAGATCTCTCCCACATCCCATGTTTTGGAAAAATTGTGTGACACTCTTTGTATTTTAAACACTGTAGGAACACTCCTTGTAAAGAGCTGTTGGATCCACCAAATAAATTCCATGAGCTTAGATAACTTTAATTTGCATTTTTGTACAAGTGGACTGAAAAGATGATTGCCAAGGCATCTATTTGCCTGGAACAATAAAAATGCACATGAAGTCGCACTGTTTATGGATTTGGTGGAATGGTTTGGCAAAAGCACAGGTGGTGCTCCCACAAGTTGGTCAAAATAGGGGAGTTGGAACAATTTACTCTCTGTATATTGGGGAACACAAATTGAGACTTAAACATTTTTACTTTTCCATAAGAAGAAAATTCATCTGCTTGATATGTCCATTGAATATATAGTTTTTACAATAAATGGCGGAAAGTTCAAGCGAGCATATTTAGATTTCTTGTCACAGTAGATTAATGAGGGATCTTGACTTATAAGTGGTTATACTTTCGTTGTGCCTTGTCTTGGGTGGGGGGTGGAAGAAAAGACTCTTTTCAATGTGGACCTATTCAGTTTAAGTCAGACATTTTCATTGTTTTTGTTTCCTAATGCTAAGTCTGACATTTTATCATTAGATTGTGACCAGTTCAGGCATACATTAAAACTCAAGAAAATTATTCTTAAAGTAAAGGAAAGATAATACAATTTTGATTTGAGTTTCAAAATAGATGCAAGCATAGTATTAATTCTGCTGTACTGTGACTTCTGTGATTTTGTAGCTAGTGCCTTTGTAGTCAAGATGTAATACTGTGAAATATGCTATTGCCTGCTGCAATAAATGTATACCTACTTGTTACATTACAGAGTTTACTCTGGAACTGTAGCTGGCGCTCGTGAGGCCTTCTTTAATGGTGTTCCTTCTGTCTCAATGTCATATGACTGGTATGGGCCACTAACCATTCTCCACATGCTATGTTACTCAATTGACAGCTTGGTTCATAGAGAAAACCCAAGACTTTGTTATAATCCTTTCTCATGGCCGTCTCAATTTTTTCCTTATGACTAGCTTATCGATTTACATTGTTCAATAATCTCTTTTTGGCCATTGAGAGATTCATCTTGTTTATAATACAATGAAAATAGTTCTTCCTGCTGATTAATTTTTAGCTTTGCAAGTTCTTGATGTTTTTCACATCTGCTTCTAACCACATTATTCTTCTTGCCACATGAGCTGCATTAAGATGAAATGTTTTGCAAGCATAAACTGGTATTAAAATCTTTAAATTTTATCTATAAAGAGAAGTCAAGTATAGCTGCATTGTATTGGAAATTTACCTCATCTTTACTGGGTGTTGATCATGGGCTTAGTTTCAAATATTGTTCTGCTAATATTTCCTCTCTAGCATGTAGTTAGCAACCTCCATCTCCCATCCTAATGTCTGTTAGCATGACCAGCATGAGCATGCAATCTTCCATCCTCTCTCTCACTTACCTGTGTCCTTGCATGTCAAAGCTCATGCTAGAATGTGTACTAGAGATCATGAGAGGCTACTTTATTCGATTGGTTAAACTGGGCCACCAACCATTCCAAGCCTGTTCAACCCTTAAGAGGAGGCATGGCTAGAATCCATTTGACTTAGCCGAATCATGTTATCTAGATGAACCAGTTGAATCGGTTTAGAGTTTGTTTATCGAAAAAAAGAAATAACGATCAGAAACAAAATAAAAAGAAAAAATTGATATATAAAGGTAAAATCTACACTTGCAAATTGAGAAAGTGACATCTTATAGGTTCGTTACAAGCTTAAGTAACAATTCAGTCAAATTTATACTAGTTTCCAGTTATTCATGTTATACAATGATCAAGTAGGAGAAATAGTCACTTCTGATTCATTTCCTTGTTTTTTTCACCCTCATTTATGTTTACTTACATTTGATTTTGTAAAATAGGAGTATGCGGCTGACATCTGTAGGGTTGGACCAGTGTCCAACTTGTAACATCGACCTGTCTATGTCTTGGTTCTCTAACTGAGGCGAACTTTAAAGACTCATAATATGAATGAATGCGTATGCACCAATCTGCCATATAAGTTCAGTCTCCAGCAATCTACTATGATGAACTTGTTGAACAAATGTGAATTGCCAAGATGGTTTTCTACGCACACTTTGAAAATGTCTCCAGTTCACTTGAATATATCATGTTTCCAGCATGAGGTTCTCATGGTTTGGAGTTTGGACCCAACATGTCAAATTGAAAAATAGGATGCAGTCCAAATTTTTAAAGGATTGTACCAGAGACACTGCAGGAAACATATTGCTAAGATTTTGACCAAGGGTACTGTTGGAATACTCTAATATTCATTTATAGATGTCATCAAAATGTTTTATTGTGATTGATTTCTAATGGCTAGGTAGGAAGTGCACATTTGTGCAGAATACATGGACAACCTTTCATATAATCACCACAGAGTTGTTATCTCCAAAACTTACCCTTATTGCTTAGGCCTGATTTCAGTATTGCCTTTCAGGGTTGGAGGTAAAAGCAAGGTTGATGACTACACACTTGCTGCTGAGGCTTGTCTAGCTATAATTGGTGCAATACTCGATAGGATCAGAAACCACAGTTATCCAAATGGTTGTTTCCTGAATGTAGATCTACCAACAGATATTGCAAACCACAAGGTAAATTTCACAAATTGCTCTTTGAAAGGCTGGTAATATGGCATAGTTAGGTTAATAATCTAGACAGTCACTATCACTACAAACATATGTATATATTTCACGTAGGTGTCTCCTCAAGGCATACTTTCAACATCTCCTATTTGCCATTGGCGATGTACCTTTCATACACTGAAGTGTTTTCTGACCAAAAAAAAAACAAAAAAAACACTGAAGTGTTTGTTGGTCCCTGATAAAGAGAGCTTTATTTGGTCGAAGTTTTTTTGTTTTCACACAGACGTGCACGTGAATCCATCCACATGCATTCTGATCTCTTCCCTCTTTACTGTTCATACTTTCAGCTTGTCAGACTCCCTTGTCCGTTTGGTATATCCTGTATTTTAGTTATTTGGGGGAATCCTAGAACATAAATACTGAGGGAACTGGTCTCAGTTTAGAAGAAGATGCTATTGCTCATTTATAACTTGAAATTTAGGAATCAGATTGCAAAGTAATTGATTCTATCTGTTTGGATAATTTGATAACCAGAGATTTTTTAGAGTGGACAGACAGGTCAAGCTGTCTTATGACATGTGCTTTACTGGAATCAGTTGAAGCACCTCAGAGTCTTCACAAGCCAATTTTGACCTGTTCTTTTTAGGGCATTACTATTACTATTGATTATGGGATGATTCCTGCCATATTCAAATGATCATGTGCTGTTATACTTCGCCGCTTTCTTAGGCTGTGACCAGATTGAACTCTTATAGATGTACCAGTGGAAGGGTTGTGATATGTGTTCCTCCAAAAGTGCCCCTGCCTTTTTATGTTTTGCGTCTCTTCTAACCAGCTGTTAGGGCCTCATGCCAGCATGCCAGCACTCGTTGGGGAGAGCATGGATAATAGATTAGCTTAACAAAGATTACAAATCAGCCCGTTGAAATCCAACCTCCTTGACTGACATGGGATGTAGTCATTTTCATTTCATGAGATTTCAGATGAATGACCTTATAATACCCAATGAGCTCCAAAGCATGTCATCCATGAATACTGAGTAGAGAATGCTTGCAACTTTACATCTATTGGAATCTGGAACTTTTTCTTTTTGACTTTGACCATTATTGGAATTTGAAACTTGATGTTGGGGTCCTAACTATCTATAGAGCAACTACTCTGGAATATCTAACTGGAGTTTTGTTGCAGTCAGGAGGATGTAATGATGTTTTACTAGCTCTTTTATTTCCTTGAAAGGGCTATAAGCTGACCGAGCAGGGCAGAAGTATTTTCGTGATGGGTTGGAGACTGGTGTCCTCAGAAACACAAGGTGGACAAATGTTATCAACAATGACTATGGATAAAGATGCAGCAGAATTGCCTGATATGGATGCATCAACTATTTCAGCAGAACATCGTATGTTCAAGAGAGAAGTGGGTTTCCTTGTCAATCTGTCCTGTTGAGTCCTAGTTATTGTATCTTCCACTAGTTGTGGTTAATGATTTCTTGCTGAATCTTGTCCTTTTATGTGTTTGATTATATAATTCTCAGCTTGCTTCTTGGAGAAACTTTTGTTGTCAAAAAACTGTTCTTGCACTTGTCATTTTGATCTTTGACAGCAACTCCACATTGCTAAGTTAAATGCATTCTGATTAACTAAATTTTTCACCAGTCTCCAAAAGGTTCTAGCTTTTTCATGAACTGAAATTTGTCATGCAAAGCTTGTCATGCACAGAATATAGGGGCTCTTCTAATTAGCTGCATATATTTTATCAGCAGGAAAAATTGGGGAAAAAATATGGTAGTATTTAGGGGATTGCATTATCAAGATGTCTGAAACATTTTCCTGTAAGAAGATATGCCATCAAAGTTCCTACTTTTAATGTTTCTCGAAATGATATTGAGGAGCGAAATTATGGGGTTTTTTGTGATTGAGTGTGATTGTAGATTGTTTCTCTCTTCTAACTATAATTTGAACATTATTAGGTAAGGAAATCTCAAGTTGATGACAGCGATATGGAACAGCATTCTCTTCAAGAAGGATATGTATGTGTTTCTGCTAACGTATTGGCATAATTAATATGAGTTGATGCCAAAGGTGTAACTTATTACACTTCATTTATTTTCAGATTACCGTCACTCCTCTGGGTGGCCTTTCTCCTTCTGAGAAAGAATTTCAGGCCTTCTTTAAAGATTGGCTGCCTAGTTTGTCTGAACGCCCCTGTTCATCATCCTTATAGTTCTCCAATTTCCATGTGAGTTGCTATGTTACTAATTATATGCGAGTTGGAAGCATCAGCTTTTGAATAGGGGCAAAAAACTTTTATCTTAACTAGTAAAGTTAATTTCAACCAAAAAAAGAAAAAACTCTTTAAGTTTATATTCAATTAGAAGTGATTTTGAATTTTTCTATATTGATAAACCTGATAGAGTGTCTCTGCTGTCTTTGGAATCTATGTCATACAATAATCTGTGAATTGTCATCGCTAGTTAATTATTAGTACAAACACTATAGCTGCAACGGCGGACCTTTAGGTCCAAAAAATTCTTATATTTCTATGTTAATGTATTTTTGGAAAGAGTTTACATTTATGGTATTTAAGTAGTAATTTTTGCCTTGTTCCCCTACCCTCAATTTCCCGGTCTGCGATTTTGTATCTGTGTAATGAGAATGAATATAACAGAGGGTACTTTATATTCTGATGCCCTCTTTTTTGTTTCGGCAGATATTGCTGATTTTCTCCTCGAAGTAAATTATATTCCTAAAAATGGATTGTTGCTGGTAGGTTCGGTGGTTTCCATTGAAAGCATCCTGAAGCTCTGTAATCATCTTATTCTGCTTCATCTCGTTATCATCCCTCATATACTGAGGGATTCTGAGGGTGCAATTAGTTTCTGGGAGAACAATAATCAAGAATGTCTGCCTAAAATGTTATTCAGAGCACTATCATTATGCAACCATATGATGTGTGTGGATGATACTAATCAGTGTAATGGCTACCTTTTTATTTGGAATAATGTAATAGCTACCATTCCCCAAAATTGACTCATCTTATGTGGTTGCTTCTCCAACTTTTGCCTGTGAAATGGGATTGGCTGCTTTAACGCCTCAGTAATCACCTCGAATCACGATGCTAATTCTGCTATTCTTCATGGTTGGCCCATCTACATCACATACACAGAAGTGCTTATTCCACTTAAACTGCACGCGCTTGTATATATAATCGATTGCTGAAGGACATGTTAGTGAGGATAGAACATCTGTTTCATCTTTTCCCGTATAGATTATCCACTTAAACTGCATGCATTGTGATATAACTTTCCTAACCGAGCAAGTTCACGGAGAAGCTTCATTCCTTAACTTGAGAAAAGGACCCGGTACATAATGGATCGAGACAATCATAACTATTGATTGTGCGAGTTCCATAGAAATCCATTGTCTGTGATTGTATTTGATCCATGGATCCTGGTATAGGGCAAGAACCTCCCCCAAACTAGTTAGCAACTTTTGAAGCCTTTTCACCTTCTTTAATTGCACCTATTGCAAAGACTAGTAGGCCGCCCGGTTTACTGTCGTGATGGTTGTGGTGATGCAAGATCGTGATAGTACTCAGGAGACATGGGGTATAATGTTCATCTTATCGAATTATGCTACCACAGTTTTCTAACTTGTATAAAGCATGAAATTTGCACGATCGTCCCAAATTATGCAACGACTTTACGTTCTGTCATGCCAATTATTTTCTTCTATTTGTTTTATCTCGTGGCACTTGTCTGTGTTAATCTTACTTTAGGGTTCTTAAATTGCTTTCCGGAGCCATTGTCAAAAGTGAAATCACTGTTGAGATTATGAATGATTGTGTGAAAAGCATAGAAACCGCGTCTAGTTGTCCCCTGCATTAGCTTCCCTTTAGTTCTCCCCACTTTAATATATAAGAGAGAGAGAGAGAGAGAGAGTAACTGCCACCTTCAACTTCGACTGCTGATGCAGACAAAACAGCAATCTCCACCCTCTCTTAAATTAGTTTCATGTGCATCTTTACAGTGGCTGCATAGCTTGAAGCTCAATTGAAAAGGAAAGGGAAAGTTGAGAACTTGAAGATCAAGGGGTGGGAAAGAAAGGGCAAAAGAAGAAAGAAAATATGAGACATTATAAATATTATGTGTGCATTATGTAATTAATCTCTCGAACAACTCCCAGAGCTGCTGTTGCCTTCTTCATCAGCCTTCTGATGGTAGTGCCGAATGTGACTCTACAAGGATGGACCAGAGGACGTGAACATCCTCGTACGGGCACGATTTAACGTCATCGTACAGAATGTATATCCCTCTTCTTTCTGGGAAAGATAAGATCGAAACAATTGCTTGGAATTAGTCACTACCTGTTTTTTTTCATAGGAAAATGTTCAAATCGTGGGGGACATACGCAGAGCTAATAGTAAAAACTGGTCTGAAATGGGGCATGGTTACGTGCGCGCAGGCGTGCGCACGTGTGCATGGGTAAATTGATTCCCGTAACATGCTTTCAGTGACAAGATGGTTTTATACTAGCAAGCAAGCGCTCTGAAGTTCGCGTTGTTTCCTGATAGGGAGTTTATGGTGCAACCAGAGATTGGAAGAAGAGAAGGATACACCAAGTTGAAAAAGATTTTAAACTGAGCATGATATATTAGCATTGATGAATTGAGTTATGAGACATGCAGTTGCAGAAAATGTGCTGAATCTTGGTTTCAAACAAAAATTGCAGATGCAAGATAGGCTATAAATGAGAGAATGAACAATAAACTGCATACAAATGCAGATTAAGCTTTATCGAATTGCAGGACGTACTCTTCTTCGTAGCCGAATGCAGACGCGACCATAGCTTCTTCAACGGAGTGAGGAGGGACCGATACCACCTCATCTGGAGCTGCATCCACGGCCGCTCATGTAACCAAGGCAGCAACCGAGGAGGGAAAACAAAGGGTGTTGAGAGCCAAGACAGGTTGTGGGTTTGCTCAGGCAATTTAAACATTCCATTGCAGGGCTAGTTTATGCACACCGGATTTGATCTTTGGTGAGATGTCACTGTCCAAAAAGAGAAGCCACCCCCCAAAAATATATTTTAGAACTTATTTTCCACATTCAGTGCAAGTCACAAGACATGCCTTGCTTTTCAAGCCTCACTGTAAGTTCTTCTTTTCTCCTCTTTTGGCAAGTACAAGAGCGCCACTAGGTCTACTCATTCTTTCCCAGTTTTGGATCACCCCTTGTCTTCTAAGAAAGTACCAAGTTTCGTTCTAACACAGAGGAGTCCTCTACAAGACTCTGCCTCCCATACGTCCATCTGTCCCTTGTAGTGCCTTTAAAGCGTGTCACCCTTATTATATGCAGATTTGGTGTTACAAAGTGTGCTTTCTGCAAATGTTGTCTTTTCGTTGCCATGGCCTTTTTGTGAGGGCGTAATCATCATGCTATGATGCTTCAAGAACTTTCTCACTGTGGAGAACGCCACCTCCTCAAGCGAAACAAGTCGTAGCATCATCAAGAAATGGAAAATTTTCAGAACCTTGTTGAACATAGGCGGTCTTGTGTGATTTAGGAAGTTGTGGTTGCACATCTTAATTGTTCGGCATGATTCGGTACGTCATACTTATGGCATAATCTTGCTATCTAGGGTTAGCATGAAATGTCCAAAAGCATTGTGGATCCATTTCAGTGCCATTGTAGCACTTTGAACGAGTTTTCCGAATTGTTTCAAGAGAATCGTCCCTCCGATTAATATGAGCGAGCACCCGACTTGATACACCTCTGAATATTGAGTCACCCTGTCGCTAAGCATGCAGTATTTTGATTTTTCAACAATGAAAATGTATAATTAACAACTGCTAACAAACATTTAATACAGTGCTCACATTAATGACAGATAAATACATCAAGAAGCAAAGTACTCAGAACCCAAGTAAATTATTTCTCCGACTCACAAATCATATGGTTGCTTTCCGGTGAACTTGACCTCAATGGGGCTCACGTTCTTCCCGATCGACCTGAAATTCAGGCCGACCCCTTGACGGCCCGGGTTCACCTTCTCTGGGTAGACACCGTCCTTGGGGTGCAAGTACTGGACTTCACCATTAGGGAAGACCCGGTAGAATTGGTAAGTGATCTTGTACTTCGACCTCAGTCGGGTTCCGAGCGCCAAGCACTGCTCCTTCCTAGCTAGCTTGAGCAAGTTCGGGCCTTGCCTCATGATGGCCGCTCCTCCAGTCGGCATCTCGAAGATCTGCTCCTTCGGCGAGTCCCAGGTGATCACGTAGAACTCTTCGACCTGACATACCCAATGTGTCCTATCATTTTTGAATAACCGGCACAACAGACTCAATTCATCAACAACTCCAAAAAAAATTGTACATAAATCCTCGGTCTGTCCAAGTCTACCTTATATGATGCCCTGAAGAGACGGACAACACACGATGGGTTTGTGAATAGTACTTGGTATAGTTAAAACGTTATTATTTATGTTGAACTGTCAGCATCATGATTAATAAAATGGACATTTAAGTATAAATTTAATTGGTTCAATGATTAATTAGTCTATAAATATAATATCATACTAGTCTAGAATCAAGTCGTGCCCCTATATCAATGTCCATAAAAAAAAATATCTGGCGGCTGCTATTGTTACCTGAGCCTTGCGCAGTAGCCCGCCGGTGCTGCCGCCGAAGATCGGGGATGGGGTGTTGGGGTCCAACTCGGGCGGTGTGAACCCGACGGGTGCCACCTTGGCCGGGGCCTCGGCCTTGCCCTCCGCGGCCGCTGCCCTGATGGCGGTCCTTGGCATGGACTTGGCAGCCGCCTTGGGAGTGGCGGCGAAGGCCAGGGAGGGCGCCGATTGCTTCCAGGGCGCGACCACGTGGTTGGCGCTGGACTTCGGGGTGACAAGGGCCGGGGTGAAGAGGGAAGCTTGAGTTGCCATGGCCATGGAGGACTAAACACAAAAAATAATAGCAAGGCCTTGAAGTTAAGGAGAGGAAGAGAGAGATGAAGAGTCGAGTGATTTTTATGGAATTTGTGGGAGGGAGAATGAGATCAGGGTTGGGGGCTTATGTGGAAGGATAGATGGTGTGCGGAACTGGATGTGGATAAGGTGGAGATATGTGTTGGGCCAATGAGGAGAGGTGATTTTGATACGTTCCGGTCCCGCGACACTTCACAAACTTTTCTTTTCTTCCATTTTTTCCCCCTCTCAAGAAAGATTTATATATAATATATAATATAATCTACAACGTTAAGATTTTTTTAAAATTAATATTACAAAAAATTTCAAATTGATAAATTTATGATAAATTTACCATTAAACTAATATCCCAAACTGATACACTTACGATAAACTTACCCATTGTTAGATTTTACTGTCAAATTTCCAAATAAAATAATACGTGACAGTTGACATATGTACCGTTTATGGTTTTGCTCTCCGTTTGTCATATATGTTTTAGTTTGTGGTTTTCTTTGCATTTGTCCAATTTAACGAGAGTAATTTTGTCAAAAATGCATCGGTTTAGGGTTTTTGGTGATTAAAAAATTAGTTTGAGATAAATTTGTCATAGGTGTACCAGTTTGGGGTTTTTGGTGGTCTAAAAATTAGTTTGAAGTAAATTTGTCACAGGTGCATAAGTTTTGAGTTTTTCATGATATTAACTTTTTTTTTCCTTTGGGTAAAGAGAAATTTAAGGACAGCCAAATTATGACAAATAATCAGTGAATTTAAATATGTCTAGGTCACAAAAAATGATGGATTGCACGTGAATCTCCCCGGATTTTATGATTAAGACATATTACAATCCATTTATTAGATTTATTTAATATCTTTCCCACGAAGCTGTCGTTGTAGTTGTACTATCCTAATTAAATCATGCTATAGAATCTTTTGGGAAAATTACCTAAAAAGTCCTAAACCTTTTGTAATTGTACCATTTTAGTCATAAACCTTTTTTTTTTACCAATTCAGTCCTAAATCTTTTGTACTTGTGCCAATTCAGTCCATTCGGCCACTTTTGATCGGCCGGCGCCGTCAGTGTCGGCAACGTAGCAATATTTTAATATTTTATTTATTTTTTTCAATTATTTATTTATTTTTTTTCCTTTCTTCCTCCTAGTTGGTCCGGTGATGTAACCTCACCGGCCACTGGGGAGGCTCGCCCAACTTTGGCGAGGGCAGAGCTCGCCATGGCTGGGTGAGTTCGACCTCGCCAGATTTGGGCGAGCTCGAGCTCGCCTAGCCATGGCGAGCCACCCTCGCCGCTGTTGGGCGAGCTCGACCTCGCCAGATTTGGGCGACGTCCAGCTCGCCCAGTGGTGGTGAAGGTGGCTCGCCATGGATGGGCAAGCTCGAGCTTGCACAGATCTGGCGAAATCGTGCCCGTCCAGCCGTGGCGAGCTCTGCCCTTGCCGTAGCTAGGCAAGGCTTGCCCTCACCAGTGTCGGTGAGGGCGAGCCTCCCCAGTGGCCTACGAGGTCATCTCACTGGCGAGCCTCCCCTTGGTCGTTTCGGCTAGGGAGAAGAAGGAAAAGAAAAAAAAAGAGAAAGGAAAAAAATAAAAAAATTCTACAAAATAATATTAAAATATTGCCACGTCGTCGGCTGGTGGCCTCGTCAGTGTTGGCCGGCGGCCTCGTCAGTGCTGGCCGGCATCCAAGTTAGCGTCGCCTAGCCAAAGTGGCCGAATGGACTGAATTTACACTATTGCAAAAGGTTTAAGACTGAATTGGTAACAAAGAAAAGTTTTATGACTGAATTAGCACAATTACAAAAGGTTTAGGACTTTTTGGGTAATTTTCCCAAATTTTTTATTTGGCCCAAAAGAATAAAATGCTTTTACAGCCTATGTATTGGCTATGCTATAATTGTGGATGACCCGTATATTTCCTTAACCTTAAGTATAGATATGTGCAATTTTAACCTACGTTTTTAACATGCATGAATTATTAAACTGATGGCATGTGACGTGGATGACCTACTAATTTTAACGACAGGCAATATTATGGACTAACCTAGCATGGCATGCAATCTAATTTATATGAATCTAAATATGAAATCACTGAATGACATGGGAACTATAATGTGAAAATATGATGACATGAAAATAATGACGCGCAAATGACAATGATGTGGTAACGATAACATGGCAATGATAACGCGGCAAGTGATGACATGGTCATAAGGACATAGAATCAATACAACTAATTCTATATGATATATGCACGTTATTTTTGTGATTTTTTTATTAAGATTAAAAATAGGAAACGACCTAGAATACGAGATTACCTAATTTAAATTAGGAAATAATTTGAATTAAGAGGGGGTGCTTTTTCCACGCTTGTTTTCGCTTATCCACGCTTTGTGATAGTGTGTTGACCATATTGCCCCTTCTTCCGTGGTTAAGGATTACATTGAACATGTAGTTTAGAGACTACATTGAGCATGTCAAAAGTTTAGAGTCACATTGAACATTGAGTGCGGATTGCAGAGTTGTACACCCTGTATGCCTTGCGCGCCGTGTCCATAAGCTATGAGATTGAGAAAAAAGAAAGAGATAAAAGAAAGGGTTAATACCACGAAAAACCTCAAACTGGTATACCTGTGATAATTTTATCAAAAACTAATTTTTTGACCATCATAAATCCCAAACTGGCACACCTATGACAATTTTACCCTATGTTAGTTTCCATTAAATTTTACTGTTAAATTGCTTTGTTAAATTTTATTATGTGAAATTTTGTGGGATCACTGCCAACTTTTCTAAAAATTTAAGCTATTAGATGAATGTGTGGTTTAATATTTAAATATTTTATCTCTCCTCCTCATACTTAGTTTGGTCTTTGTGCTTAGTGCTAGGCGTGCACATATTTAATTGGGAAGGCAAATGGAATAAGGAAATATTTGAATTCAGGACCTCTTACTTTGGTATCATGTTTTATTTGTAATCACACACAAACACGAAGAAAGAGAAAAAGATTTAACGTGCTTCGGTGAACCAAGAAGACGACCCTTGGAAGCCTACGTCCACGATGGGAAACTCTAATTTAGCATATCACCTTGGGGGATTTCATTTTCTTTAAATAAGAAAGATTGCATCTCTTGGGGTAAACATGAATACCTATTGGAAAGGTAAATACATATTTTATTTCCTTATTTGTCGATTTGAGCTAGATCTTTTACTAAATTTAGACTCTGCTGACTAGTCGTCCTTATTTTTCTAGCATAGTCAAGACAAAATCCTACGAATGGGGATACCATAAATGTTCATGATGGACAGAGAATGTTCATTATAAATTACATCAAAAGGTTCTACACCAAACATCACTAATTATCATAACATTTCATAGCAATGAAATCCCTAAGTCAATTCACGCTTGTCCTTTTCCTGTTCCTTTCCGTCATATCCTCTCTTCCGCCCTCACAGGCCATCAAGTTTACCAACTTCATAGGTGACATATACGACAAGCGCGATATGTTCATCGTCAATGACTTGCCTAGTGACTTCGTTCTCCATTGCGTATCTTCGGATGAAGATCTTGGGGCCCAGACCCTACACCCGACTCAGAGGCAAAAGATCAGTTTTTGTGATATTCCGAAATTTTCACTAAGTTGAATTTATTTAATAATTGAGTTTTATGAGATGTGCTCATAGTAAGTTCTCGTCCGGAACTGATCATTCCTGGGAATGCTAACCATTAGGGAAAAGCTAATAGGAGAAATTAAATTCGTGCGGCTAAAGGAAATTCGATCGTGAATGGATTTCGATCATTAAATCGCGTAAGTGATATTTTGAGCCATTGTTGGCCGATCCAAGGATAGTTAGGGGTCAGTTTGCCACTGTCTTAGTAGTGGATCGCGGGTGATTTCGTTGGACCACGAAACGATTTGACGAATGATTTTGAAATTATTCCGAACAATCGTACCCCTCGGATCAAGTGATTGATTTTCGCGATTTTAATGACAACCGGGGTCGTCACGTGCCGAACGGACTTGCATGTGACTCGATTTAGTATCAGTCACGAGTTGATTCTGTGAAATTCCCCAGGAAGCCGCCCGTTAGCTCGAGAAACGCTCAAGTTGTGTTTAATAGAATTTAATTATTGGATTTTTACCCAAATTGAACATTAGAAAATTAGAAAGTCACGACGGAACGCTAGGACGACGTCGTACGTGACACGTGTGAATTTTTGATGCGCTCAAATCCTTAGGAAAAATTCGATTTGGGCAAAAAACAGAGAAAGTGACCAAAATACCCCTACAGATTATTAAAGGGTATGCTTTAAGGATAAAGGGCATTTTGATAATTTTGCCCCAAAATTTTGATTGGACAATTTTACCCTTGGGTTTTTGGAAAATTACAAGTATGCCCTTGGATATTTTTGTGCGAGAATCAATCTCGGCCGTCGGATCAAGATAAGATCAAATCTGGGCCATTGGATTAAAATTGTGAGTAAAGGCCATTTTAGTCATTCACTCTTTGGTCAATATAAATAATTGGAGTCAAATTTGTCTTCTCTCCCCCTTCTCTTCTCCATTTTCATGATCACCCCTCCCCCTTTCATTTTTTTTTCTTTTTGGCCGTGGGTTTCCCTTGGCCATGAGCTACACTGCCGGCGCTGCCGCTCACTGCCACTTGCCACACCGCCTGACCGCCACCTTGTCGTCGCCGTGCCGCCCTCCAACCTCACCGTTCCCCTCTCCTTTCCCCTCTCTTTCTCTCTCTCTCCCGTGACCCATTTCTCGGCCGTGCAAGACCATGCCGCCACCGGACCGCCGCCGTGCAAGTCGGAAACCACTGTGAGTCGTTTGCCTTCGCCGTAGAGCGCCGCCGCTTTTCATTCTAGCCGTTTTAGTCTAGAACGCGGTAAGTCGCTTCCTAATCCCGATTTAGGATTTTGGGTATCGCCGAATAATTTGATTTTGGGAGAAATTGGATTTGTGCGGGTGCGAAATGTTGGGGCTTTAGACCAGGAATGTATGGCGGGCCTTAAGGAATTAATTCGGAATTTTTGGAGGACGATTTGAGGGAATTTCAAGCTAAGAATCACTGTTCACGAGCTGTGATTCACTGTTTACGAGGCTGTGATGCTCGGTTCAGGATGCAAGTTGGATTTTTAGAACCGATATTTAATGGCGAGAAAGTCCCGTGAAGGATTGGAATTAATCCGACGCTATTTGGTTGGAGAAAAATGGCAATTATCGTATTTGAGGCGTGTTTGATTTATTTATAAATTGTGGTGATTTAACTGAGAGTGTTGTTGTGCAATTGAGTGACTAATTATGCTTGTTGAGTACACACGTGAGTTGATTAAATTAATTGTTGAGATTGCTCATGTGAATTGTTGAGTGCGCTCAGTCTGCGTGTGACTCAATGCGTGCACGGATCGCATGTGGTGGGCTAGTCGCGTGTGGTAAATACATATCGAGCATGTGCATGAGTAAGGAGAAGTGTGGTGTGACAAGTGATTATGGGAAAGTATGTGAAGGTGTGATAGAACGAGAATGAGATCGGCCGAGTATCGTAAACTCGGGCAGCGATCAGGTAGGTCTATTGCATTTGGCACAGGTTGAGACTTGAAAAAGCATGTATGAGAATCGGTCTGAGGCACGATCAGCTCGGGTGAGACCGGGATTGGACCAAGGCATTATAAGCTCGGGTTCCAATCATGTAGGCTTATTGCATTTGGCGTGAGCTGAGTTGGATTCTAATCACGTAGGCCTGCCGCATTTGGCGTAGGCTGAGTTGGGTTTCAATCATGTAGACTTGTCGCATTCGGTGCGGGCTAAGTTGGGATCGGGCTTGGGGCGTATGATGCTCAGGTCGCGATCGGAGCCTGAGGCGTGAATGAGCACGCGGGCTGGAAGTGATGTGATGAATGATCGTAGTGTGCCTGAGGCGTATACTTCAACGCGGGTCACTGGCGAGGATTGAGAAAGTGGAAAATGAGAATGGAAGGAAGAGTGGGATGAGAATTGGCACATACGTGTGTTGCATACGATGTGATCGTAACTGAGTGCGAATGTGTACATTATTGAGCCTGACAGTCTTAATTGATGTGCCTGTTTTGTGATATGGGTGTTCGTGAATGTGTGTGAATGTGTAATTATTTGGAGGTACGTGATAGCCTAGGTTGGGTTTAGGGGTGTACTTGCTGAGATTTATTCTCATGGTTGTGTAAACCAAATAATTTTCAGAACCCAGACCCGATCGATGAATCCTCCACTGCCACCACCCCCAGTTCGTTTTGGAGTTCCAGTGTATACAGAGTAGGAGGTAGCAGAGTTTCAAATGAGAGATGGAATGACGTGGAGTTAGATTTTGAGTGGACGCCAAGCAAGGGGTGTTAAAGGTTGTTACGGGTTGGATGGCAGGTCATCGGTTTTTGTTCTTACTTTTGAAGGGTTAGTAATGTGTGTATTGGTAAACTAAGGTTTGTATTTTGTAAATATTGTGGTATAAGTTTGAGCGAGTAATGGAAATATATATATTCTCTCGTTGTTTTCCCCAGTTTAATTTTGTCCGGGTGTTTTAAGGTTTCCGTGTGAGCAATTAAATCTCTAATGTTTAGATGAGGTCAGCGACAACGTGGGACGTCGCAACTGATCGATCGGAGGCGGGATGTCGCGGGCTTGACGGGAGCTCGGGCGTGACAGTTTTCAAATTCATTGGTTCAAGCAGACCATCTTCGCCTGCTCTGCCCAGTGGCAGGGGCGGTTGAAGGAGTTCGTCGCGTTCAGGACGGATCGGGATAGAGACCATTGTAATTCCTTTTGCTTTTGGTCTGTGCGGGAGGACGGGTTTTATGTTAGATCAAGGGGCCAAAGCACGTATGAGCGTTATTATACGTGGTAATAAACCATGCCATCATGTGTGATCGAAAATTGTATTGGCCGCACAAAATATTTTGGAATAAAGCGGACATGGCTCTTTTATGTTTTTGGTCTTTCGCTCTTGCTTTCCATTAATGGTGTTGTCATTGTGATGACCCCGTTTTCTGATTGTGGAGCGCTCCCATATTACAATCAAATCCCGGACTGTATTCACCGGAAAGGAAAATCAAGGACTGGGTTCACTGAGGTCTAATTAGATTTGTCGAGAAGCCAAACATAAGACACTAAATAAAGTCGCAAATAATTTTTTTATGTACCTTCAGAGTAATATTTCCTGGTGCCTCAAGTCATTAAAAAATCAACAACTCGTCTTGATGGTTTTTTTTTTCCGAAATTGATAATTATGATTACACTTGAAATACAAAAGAATGTTATTTAAAGATTATTCGATACTTGTTCACAATGTTAAGGACAAAAGTCGAAGGCGCTTTCATGTCATGCCACTGGAGTAGAGTTCTTGTTTCTTCTCTAAGCTATCTGTTACGAAAAGACTAGTGCGACCACATGTCATCATGTACGACGAATTTCTTCTCTCCTCTTTGTGTAATTAAATACGTACAATAAACACTACAACAATATAACAATCAATCGAGCAATGCAGAATATAGAAGGGATTTAAGGTGGAAGCCCAAGCTAGGAAAATACCACGGACCAAACTCTCTAAAAGCTTCCACTCCGCAAAATGGAATTACAATAGGTCTTCCCTACTCCCACCAAAGGTTATCCAATATGTTATATGTTGGATATTTCTATGGTTTTTAATTATTCAAAGCAATTGTTTTGTAACGATTTTAATGGAAAGTATGGCTGCAATCAATTTGTAACGGATTTATAATGCTTGATTTGATTTATTTCTTTATTAACCATCTTCTTTATTTGTCTATAAAGAGAATCTCCAAATCATAATAAAAACATACCAAAAACAAGAAATTCTCTTTGTTCTTTTCATTTATTTGTTGGGTTTTACATATAAAGATGTTGTTTCTATTCCCTCTATTATTCTATGTGGAGTAAAGAGGAAGATATGTTGTATATGTTGGATATATGTCCTAAAGCGACCATGTAATAGTTGCATGACAGGGATTTTAGTTGTACTATTTAATGGCAAAAACGTATTTATTCATTGACCATTATATATATGAATGATTCTATAAGGTCAATTGTGACTGGACCTATTCTTAAGATGTTAAGAATATGTGTGGTAGGTTTACATGTAGACTGAATTTTAAAACAGTTCCCACTCGATGAGTCATTGATTGGATATTGATGATCACGTTGCGATTGGTGTGTTCTTAACTTCATTACTAAGTATTGCATACCAAGGGAATGATGAGTCACAAGTCATTGGGTATTGTCATACCCAAGTTATAACACTGGTGCTTGTATTAGACAAGTTTACTAAATGTGACACGCACAAAACGATTAGCAACATTGAAGCTTTTAGTATGGTCAATGTCTAATTGTTCATACTCTTGTTTTGTGTAAAAAATCATTAGACCTGAGGTATAGTGTTGACTTGTGTGTTGGATAGCTATGGTTTACAAGTGCGCATATTGACGCTTCTTTGAACAGTCTCTGTACTTGATGGTCATAGTTTGTTCACATACAGAGGCACACATGCACAATATGGAATCTATTTTCTTGTTATATACAAAGTACAATAATGATGTCTAATGCAATCTAATTGTGACACTGTATTGTAATCCTTGGCTGTGGTTGTAACCGAGAATGAAGAGTTCTTGCCTTATTAAGAACACATGTCAATTAGGTTTGTGCATATGGTAGAATAGGCGGCTTGACAAGAAATTTCCATGGTCTTTGTTTGATCGGGACATGGTAAGATAGAAGGATTGAACAACATGGTAGCCAAAGCTGATGGGTTCATTATGTTCTTAAAATATTCACACTATCTTAGTAGTTATGACATATTGCTAGATATCACTTATGGTTTGTAGGATCTGGAGTTGACATCTGATTTTTAGCTATTTTTTTAATTTTTCTAAAAAAATCACAAAATTAGGATTAGGAACCTTGGCCAAGCTTAGGAACCTATTTCTAAACCAAAAATAATTTTTTATAATTTTTTAGAAATTTTCCTTAATTTCTTTAAGCCAAAATAAGAGAGAAAATCAAGAAAAATAGCAAATGAAATCCAAAAATTCCACAAAAATATCCATTAGTCTTATTTTAAATACAATTTCATCAATACCACATAAATTTTATAAAATTTCAATTGGGAATGTGTTTTTCCCAAAATTGGGTAAAATCAAGCTTAAATTGAATAAAACATTTAATTGAACCATTTCTAGTCATTTCTAGGCTATAGTGTCCTCACAACAAATGATTCTGGGACCTTGAATTACATATTGGGCAGTCCAATTGTACAATTTGTCAAAGGAATTAAAAAGCCCCAAAAATCAATTAAAAATTAGGGATTTTAAGCCCAAATTGGGAATCTTGTTCAATTTGAAATTGTCAAATCAAGAGAGCACCATCCCAAGGGTTAATCAGTCATGGGCTATCCAATTTTGGCATCAATTTTTCCCAATCGGGTCATCTAGATATAGAATTGAACATAAATCCCAATAATCCGAATTTAAAATTAGGGAATTTTGGGTTTAATTGTGATAAAAATTAGGACAAATCTCATAATTGGGTGCAAGATGTGTTGAGGAATCTAATTTTGGGGTTAAAATTGAAAAATAGGGTTAAAATCGAGTCAAATTTGCAAATTCAGACCAACCCGGGTCTGCTGGGTTGGTCGGATCGACTCGACCCGACCTAGGTCAGTCTCCTTCTTTACTCGACTCCCCTAGAACGCACAAAACCGAGAAAATATCTTCTCGGCCCACCTCTTCATTGCCTTACTGAGGCCAAATGAGCATGTGAAAATCAATTTTACTAGTTAGAGAATTTCCAGTTGGCATCGGAGAATCGTTATAACCGACTTGGAGGTTGGTGGTAACGATTTTTGGGCAATAAATCGGGCTAGAAAAGATAGAAAAAACATTATCTTGTGCATAGAAAGTGTTCGAGAGAATTCCAGAAAGAGAGAGAAAAACCAGAGCAAGGAAGAGAGAGATTAAGCGTAAGTGTGAGTAAAGACTCCCAGGGCCAAGTGATCGGCGCTTTTTCGATGGGAATTGGTCCCGATGGTGAGTTTTCTCACCGGAGAACCTGCTACAAGGTTGATTATCAAGGCTTGAAAACGAGTTTCGGCCAAGCAATTCGGGACTTCTCCGACGAAGCAGCGATCGTGAACTTGAGGAATATACGTTAGGGAATCATCCTACGATTGTAGTTTGGTTCAAAATTTCAGAATCGATCATCAACGAGACAGGTAAAGTTGGCTCATGATCACAGTTTCATAAAATTCCAGAACATGTGTTTTGAGTTTAATCTTGTGTGATTTCCTCCATGATTTTGAGTTTATTGATATTCAAAACATGTTTCTGATCATGATATTGGTTGTTTGTTGCATTTTGGGCCATTAAATCTGCATAAACCACCTCGGTCGCCATTGTTAAACCTTGCCGGGGCTTCTCTGATCTCGTCGGAGCGTCCCTGTGGCCATAGGCCGTCCAAGTTAGCTTTTCCTAACCTTGTTTGATGGTTTTGTATTCATTTTGAGCAATTTAGATGGCTAGGGCGATCATAACAGGAGTTTAAATCTTAGAAAAGTTGAATAGGTTAGTTTTGACTTGGTGTTTTTGGGTTCAGTTTTTGCTGGCCGGCAGAGGTCCAATGATGCATTAGTTAGGCTAAGATGATAGGGGATGATAAGGTCTCAACACTGAACCAATTGAAAGGTATAAAAGGTCGCCAGAGACTCATCGATTACTTGTTCAAATCGGCGGCCTCGAGAACTTTAATACACGATTTGTGCCCACTAGGTATTCGGAGAAATGCCCCAATGAAAAAATAGCGAAAACGACGCCGATATGGCGTTATGTTCGCCGGACCGCCAGCTGACGCCGGTGTTGGCCAGTCCGACTTAGTTGGATCGATCTGAATCGGCCGATTCGGCTTACTTTCTTGGCGAGAAATTTTTTTAAAAATAATAAATAAAAAGTATATAAAAATCAATAAAAAAATACAAAAAAATATTAGAAAAATTAGAAAAATTAAAAAATTCGAAAATTCAATAAAAATTTCAGAAAATCCAAAATTTTCAGAAATTCAGAAAATTAAAAGAAAAAATTGTAAAATTTTTGAAAATTTCATAAAGATCTAAAAAACTGAGAAAAATCAAATAAAAAATGTGAAAAATTCATAAAAATACAAAAAATATTGAAAAATCTCAAAATCCCATAAAAATTTCAAAAATTTCAAAGAAATTTTTAGAAAATCAAGAAAATTAGTTCTCAGGAAAAGAAATTCTCAAAAAAAATTTTCCAAAAAAAATATAAAAATTTAAAAAATTCACATAATGATTCAGAAACATTGTGGCCAACATTTACAAGTGAAATTAGAATTTTTCGAAGTGCCTAAATGGCATTTTTAGGAAATCCTCAGTTTAGGGATTAAAAGGGGTTTCAACCCCTAAAAAACCTTAAAGCCTTAAAACAATATAAATCATGGAGTGAACAAGCCTTTAGGGCTTTACTAGGGATTGGGTGTTTTGGATTGGCTTCCTTTTAGAGACAAATTAGGATTGCTTTGATTGATTACAATTGATTGTCCAATTATTGATTGATTTTCCATGATTAGAATGGTTATAATTAATGGATAGACCTCGGAAACTCGTGTGACATGTTAGACACATTGTATTGTTTTGGGTACCGAAAAGGGCGTTGAAGATATCAATTTAGGATCATTAGCGTAATCAAGTCCTCTTATTCAGAATCTCTGGTTTGTAGAATCGAGATATTTCTCATGTATCTCAATTAGGTTTCTAGTTAACTTACCAATAATGATTAGTGGCGACTCTAAATCAAAAATTTAGATTGAATAGGAAGACAAAAATTACAACACGCTGTCACGTGAGTTATGGTCTGGGAGAGACCCCTGTTTGTCTAGTGATGAGATGTTTATGGGACATTTGGGCGAAATATCCGTATTGGACCCTAGTAGTCCATTTGAGGACAGTTCCCCCATTCGTGACAAATAGAAGTACCTCCTTAGCATGCCAAAAAGCGCGGCGCGACACCTGGAGACTAATTAGGACAATTAATTCTCTTTGGAATGCTAATGTGTTGGTAAAGGTCCCATTGCCAGCTCAATGATGAATTTAGGGAGGTCACACACCATAACACCATAACCAATTCAGAATGATAATTGAACAGGAGAGACAATATTGCAAATGTGTTTGCAATTATGGTAATCAGATTGAGTAGGGTTGAAGTTAAATTAAATGAAGTTTCATTTAATTGTTTTGGGTCATGGCCATGCGTGTAGGTGATGCACACACATAGCACAAAATTAGCACTAGTTGTGCCTAAGAACTACTCCGAAACGGGTTTAGAGTCAATGGCTAGATTAATGCTCTTAAACGGTTTAGAGTGAATGGCCAGATTAATCCTTTAAAATGGTTTTAGAGTCAATGACTAGATTAATGCTCTAAAAAAATTTCAGATTCAATGCCTAGATTAATCCTCTGAAATGGTTTTAGAGTTAATGGCTAGATATGTTACGTCCCTAACCCCACGGTACGCGGCATCCCAACTGAGGTTGAACTCGTGCGACGCCCCAAGAAGTATCGCTGACCCAAAACCCAAACAGAGCACAAGTAACATGCGGAAGCTTTGAAACACCAGTACAAAATAAACAACAAGACCAAGGGTAGAGAATACTACAACTAGAAAATTAACTAAACACTTGGCATTAACACAGGAAGCATATACAACATTCATATATAACAACGACTCAATCCCAAAAATGAGGCGATGGCCACTACTGACAAAAAGGGGTAAGTGGGTTGGGTCAGGAATACTATCTAAGGTGGGCTTTGGTCAAAAAGTCACTAGCCCGACCTAGCTAAACTGAGGCTGACCTAAGGGGCCCAGTCTGGGTCAGATCTCGATGACTCTAAAGAGCTATCGGATAGCTCGATCACTAAGTTGAGGGAATCTGACTCGGACTCGGTCTTAGCTGGCTCCTTCTCAGAATCCATCTGCTCTGACTCACCCTCCGGATCCACATCCTCCTCCATGGGCTTTGGCTCGTCCTCCGCCTCATCTATTGGCTTTGGTCCAGTGTAAAAAACCACTGGATCCTCGGCCATCGCATTAGGCTTCTTCACCTCCCATGGGGTAGGTTTGTTGTCCGAGCTCGAGCTGTCCTCGGTCGAGGCATCCACAATGTCTCTATTTGGACACTGCGGATCGGCCTGGCCTTGCCCGCTGAAAGGGACATCAAAAGACCGGAGAGGTCCATACTTTCCATTGCGATCTCAATACTTCCAGGCTACGTACTCATGGGTCTCATAATAGGTCGCTCCTATATCTATCCAAACTATAGTGTAATGTCTAACGAACGCATTCCCGTTCCCTATGGGGTGCACTGTCACCACACGCTCCACCTGGTGCGAGATCTCAAAATGAACTGGCACCTCAGGCATCGTCAAGGCCAGGGGTCTGAAAGGTTGGGTTATACAACAATGAGAACAAGTCTCAGGGAGTAAAACCCCATAAACCTAAACTAAGCTAACATGCACCTCCTAACAGACAACAACCACACAAAACTAATATCACAATCTAATAACCTAAGCCCTTTGGCCCAGATCAAACACGTAGATAACTCTGTAGGTTAGGCATATAACATCACTAGAATAGCATACTCACAAACATGTATAGTCACACGTACGCCATGCTCACGCTTGCCTACTGGCCCATGCATTCATGCACATGTATGTCATCAGTATGCCTATGCTCATGATCCGACTCAATAATGCACACTGCTGTTTTCTCATTAAGAATTGACCCGCGTAAAACGTATCAAGCGCAATATTGACCTCCATATACGAGCCAAAACCCGCGTTAAATGCATCAGGTTGGTTGTCTTCCGGTAATCCGGGCATCATCCCACGTAAAACGCATCAGGACGGGTTTAATACCCTGCGTAATACGCATTAGGGCTTTATGTGATCACACGTACACACTGCCAATTTTTATTTGGACCTCGCATAACACCCATCAGGGTAATTAGGTGATCACAAACTCATGTCAGGCATACACCCTTGTATAATGCATGTATCAAGCCAATGCTGAGCACATGAAATGCGTAGTCAGGCAGTCCAGCACTCGGGCAATCACATGATCCATGATGAGCATCCAACTTCAACATAGGCACAAAATCACATTATTCCAAGGCGTGCTCATACAATGTCACTAAGTGCTCAAGTAAATAATGCCATGCTCAAATAGTAGTACAACAGGCCCTCTTGACCAATTAAATTTCACTCGGCATAACGTACAATTGGCATTCACAATCATGTATTGAATCTATAAAATTCATGCCAATCCTTGGCCAATCACACCTTGCATTGTCCGACCACACAAACACCCGATATGGCATAATCAATTCAGCCACAAATGAGCACAATTCAGCCATCAATTGGATAATACGAGCATTTACAACAATATCATGATTAAACTCAACTTAGTCCGACATAACCCAATTGATCTACAATAATTCCAGCCACTAAACAGCCATTCAAGGGTACTAATCCATGCTAAAATTTAACACATTAAACTCTCAAATCCCGCATGATCAGCCCCTAAAGTCCGGTTCACTAACTAACCCCTAAATTACCCTAATTAACCCCTAAAGTACTCTAATTCCATCTAGAAATGCTAATTAACTTAATTAGGGTTTAGGGTTAATTACTCACCAAGCCTTAAACTCCTATTTAGCGGTTGAACCGGCGGAAAAATGAGTGACTGAATGGCGGCTCACGGCAACGCTCCAGCGTTCCTCGCGGTGGCGTTCGAGGTGGGGGTGACCGGCGGTCCTCATAGCGGTCACGGCGGCGAAGGGAAGAGGGTGCTGGTCAGTGGTGGTGGATGGGGTGAGGGAGAGAGAATGGCAGTTGGTGGTGGCGACGAAGGCGAGACGAGTGGTTGGCGGCGACGGTTGGCGCGCATGGCGGCGGCAATCACGGCTCCGGCGTGGCTGATCCCCACGCGACCGAGAGGAAGAATGGAGGGAGAGGGGGAGAATGAGGTGAGATGGTGGCGGTGGTGAGGAGGCGGAGTAGCTCGAGCGGCGACAGCACCGGCGGCGTGCGGTGGGCGGTCTTCCGGCGGGCGGCGGTGACGGTCGGGAAAGAGAGAGTGGCTGGCTTGAAGAGAAAGAAAAATGAGAAGAGAGAGAGTGAGTGGAAAGTGTTTTGTTTGGGTAGTTAGTGGAGTCTAAGTGTTACAATCTCCCAATCTTGACCAAAATGCCCCTTTAATCCAAGGGTTGTGATTCAACTTAGTCCAATAATTGATGGGCATTCATGTACATTGCTAAGCTGAATTATTGGGCTTAAATTATTCACCAATTAATTCCCAAAATGTCTCCAAAATTCGGAATACACAAAATGGGCCTAGGGGCAAAAGGGTAATTTTCCCGTTCCAGGCCGAAATTCCATTTTTCGACCATACCAACCCCATATATATTTGGCCACACTAAAATGACATCGTTCTTGCCAAATAACCACGTACGTCCACGAAAATCATCATCTAAGTTCAGATCGAATTTCACGATCAAAATTGCCCAATTAGAATTTTAGGGTCTCTCACTAACGGACGGCTGTTTAGGGGTTACGCGTATCGACCTAGGGTTACTCGAGTCATGATTGTCTCGATTGCCTGGAAAGCGTGAGAATTTATTACTAGTTCCAGAGGTCACGATTATTCGGCTTAAGTTTGGGATTTATTCGCCACGTGTACTCTCGGTCGTGCGGAATCACCCACGATTCAATCGTACCGCACTGGCCAAATCAAATCCATCACCTTTCTATGATCGGCCCACATTGGTCTAAAATATTTTCTCGACGTTTCTCGGAATCGGAGCTCGATTTGCGATCGGGTCCCTGGTCCACGCACCGTTTTCCTAGTTAGCCATTCCTCATCGGTTAGTATCTCGAGAATGATCAATTTCGGGAGAAACTTACTAAAACTAAATAAGAAATAAAGTCAATTTCATTGATTTCGGAAATGAGTTGAAATTCGGGATGTTACAAGATAAATGCCCTAAAATGGTTTTAGAGTCAATGACCAGATTATTGCTCTAAAATGGTTTCAGAGTTAATGATCGAATTAATGCTTTGGAAAGATTTTAGAGTTAATGGCCAGATTAATTTTAAATATATTGGAGTAGAGTCTAATGAGAAAAAATGAGATGAGTTCAATCAAATTTTTGAACAATTACTAGCACAATTGAAGCGGTGAACTCTCTTGAAATCTCTCCACCGTTTGATATGTGATTTGTGCTGTGTCTGAAATATAGGTCTGGCATTTGTGGGAAGGAATTGAAGAACATTTTAACCAAATTGGCTTAGGCATGCTACAAGGAACTTCTTGACCAAATTGCTTTGGGCATGCAATAAGGGTATTCCAATCAGCCCTCTTTTTATTTTATTCTTCCATTTCTATGGATTTCTAATTAAACTACATGAACAAAGCTTGGGAGATACATGTACGGGTTTTTTCTTTTACTGTAATTTGATTTATTTTACCTATGAAAGTTTCATGAAATCCCAATAGTGGTATCAGAGCCAATCCTTAGGCTTTTTCATGTGTTTAATTAATTTTGTTTCATGTTTATTTTTACAATCTAATGGCCAATTCTTTTTTGTTAAGAGAATTGTTTTAAAGTGGACTACATATGTTAGCTTGATAGGTATATTAAAATATTTAATATGCAAGGTGAGACCATTGATAACGATGCAAACCTCTTTATTTATAATATTATGTAAAAATGGGTTTTCAATTTGTGGCCTTCCATCGTCGTGGTTTGATCCAATATTCTAGTGGTTGATTGATCTGCTATGGACACAAATGGGTCAATTGCCATTTAGACCATATGACCACTCCATTATACATTTGTGTTCTAAATACTTGTATGAGATGATGAGTTGGACTTAACTATGATCATGAGGTTGATAACTATTAGGTGGGACTTTCATGATTTGGAGGCCGAAGATAAGATTGGAACTCGCATACGATGTGTTGGATAAGTTGATCTGCTCACTAAGTTTATAAAACACCAATAACTATCAGGTGAGGTGGGCTATGCATTGGTGGGACTCCAATCCCACTAGTAATCTTAACCCAACGAAGATTGTCGTCTCCCATCTTAAGGAGTATAGGATCCGAATAAATGTAGTGGGAGGATCTATTTCTTTCAAAAGCCAAAATGAAGTAGTTGTTGAAAGACAATGACTAACAATTTATTTTTCCGCACAGACATATTATTACTTCGAAAAATGGTAACTACGAACCCACTTGCTTCCATACTTGACAAGAACTGTTGGACGGGACCCAATTTCACTAACTGGGTGAGGAATTTGAGAATTGTTCTCAATTATGAGAAAATCGAGTATGTGCTTGATCAAAACTTGCCAAATTCCTTTTATGTCACGTCTCGAACTCCAACAGGAGCGTGACACCTCGAAGGTCGAATTAGTGCAACGTCGCAAGAAACATCGCCGACCCAACCCAAAAACATCATAATCAAATGCAGCGGAAACGATTACACAAATCCCTAACGATATAACCATGGGTAATAGAGAGAGACAAATTACCAAACCATCAAACTTTTTATTACACCGGCAATATATATATATATATAGACACACACACACACACACACACACACACATACACGCACACAATATCCATTATAAGCTAGCATACCAGTAAACTTCCAAAACTAACGACCGCCAATAACAAAAAGGGACTAGTGGCCCGGTAGACTAACCCTTTGTCAAAAAGGCTCCTCACCAAAAATAGGTCCAACCCCTAAAACTCCTAACTAACTCCTAACCGCTCTAGAGGGGGGGTCCACTTAAAGTCAGATTCATCGAAGTCAGTTTGATTCCCCGAAGACTCCGAAGACTTAGTAGGCTAAGAATCAGCTTCGATCACAATATGGTCATCTATATCTCTCGATTCCCACGGGACCTCAACCAGTTCCTCATCCTCAAGCTCCACTTCTTTAGGCTCTTCCTCTTGTTCTGCTTTGGGCTTTTCTTCTTCGGGTTCCTACTCTAGATTCTCCACTAGCTCCCTCTCTATGGGTTCATCGTCTGAGCCGAGATCCATTGGAATCGGTCTTTGGTAAGATATCTCGGGCTCGGGTTGTGGTTCAGCCACTATAGATGCGGACTCAATGGGGGTAATCAAAGGGGCCGACTGCACAGTGCCAGGGCCGGTACTAGTCAACTCACCATCAAGGGGAGGAATGGTAAAAGGATTCCAGTCCCCAAATGCATCATAGGGAGCATAAAAACCTCTAATAGGCCCAAATTCCTCTGCCCCATCCTGGAAAGTCTAGGTTGTATAAGTGCGAGTCTGCCACTCTGGGACACCTACGTCTACTTGAATCTCACTGGTGTGCTTAATCCAAGTATACTGTTCATCTACTTGGAACTCGACTGTTGAGTGGTCAAAAAGCATTGGTATTCCAAAACGGTGAGGCGGCTAATTATCCATTATCCAGGTCTACGGTTTGAAATGGTTTTAAGTAAAACCATGAGATCACATCTCAGCAAATAACATCCTAAACCCGACCTAGGCTAACACGTATCTTTGGTCACATTCAAGCACACTAATCATACAATCAGTAAACCAGAACAATTGTAGGCACCAACATCTCAACTTGATACACACGAAACTTCACATGCTAAATCAAGCGTTACCATTAACAACCAATAACATGTCATGCTCAAAGATGCCATTCAAACCAAAACCACACCAATATTCGCATAATAGACACAACATCATATTTTCATCATTTCACTTAGGCATATGCATCCAATTCATTTTTGACCCACGTAAACACGCTTCAGGTCCAAAGACTAGCCATTGATCTCGAACCACGTAATTACACCTTAGATTCAACAATTCTTCTATAGCCAGTGTAAACGAACACGCCTTGGGCTTAGTGTCTCTAGCCCATGTAAACGAACACGCCTTAGGCGCAACACCGATCTCCCTTTTTATAACACAACCCGCGTAACACGCATCAGGTTGGACAACACTTTCATAGCCCGTGTCAAAACGCTTCAGGCTTAGTGTCTCTAGCCCATGTAACACGCCTCAGGCATAACACCGATCTCTTTTTTATGACACAAACCGCGTAAAACGCATTAGGTTGGCGGTCTTCCGGTAAAACCGGGCATCGTCCTGCGTAACACGCCTCAGGATGGGTTCAATTCCCCGTGTTAACATGCATCAGGGATTATGTTATCACACGTGCACACATTTTCCAATATTACTTGGACCCCGCGTGAAAACGTTTTAGGGTATTTAATGGCCATGTAGCACATCGACACCCAATCTCATGCCAATTTCATACGACTAATTCATACACGCCATCCAACATATACAGGCTATCAGTAAGCCATGCGAACTCACAATTTTACCAATTCAATTTGCACGTGCACAATTTAACGCGAATTTTTGCATTTTAAGCCAAATTTCACTACTTACGAGCATCGTACTCCTACCAACAACCCCCAAACCAACACGCACTTTGTCTCAAACACCAATATGCATCAATTCAGCCATAGAATGAACAGTGATTTGGCCATCACAGAAAAATCACTATAACGGCACATTTAGGCCTGTTTTTCACGTAATAAGTCACAATAATCTCTCGTAATTATTCCAATCACAAAATCAATCAATTCTAACCTCTAATCCACCTCAAAAATCATCACAATTTCATCCAAACAGCTCAGCCAAAGCAGTCCAACCATCTCTCTACGAATAACCCCTAAAACTTGCTTAAACGGGCCTGAACTAACCCGAAATTACATGTTATCCTAGACGAGGGCTAGGGTATCACTTACTTGTGATTCCATGCAAAATCAAGCCCTCAAAGGTGGCTGGACAGAGAGCAAACAGCAGCGGTGGCGACGTCCCATGAAAAGGGGTACTGGCGTCCACGAGCGGCGGCGATTGACAGTGATGGCTTGCTGGTTTCTCGGCTATTCTTGGTTGAAAAGGGGTGGCTGGTGATGGTGTTGCACGGTGGGAAACGAGAGAGAGAGAGACGGTGGTTGCGGTAGTAGTGCGATATGACGAAAGGGAGAGCGACGGTTCGACGAAACGGCCATGAACAAACGGCGATTGGCTAGTTGTGTAGCCAACTCACATGAAGGAGAGGAGGCTGAGGAACTCATGGCCAGAGAAGGAGGAGAGGGAGAGAGTGATCGTGAAAAATGAGGGAAGAGAGAGAGGAAAGAAAGAAAAGAAAAGAAAAAAAAACCTAGTCTACCCCCTAGGCAAAATTACCATCCTACCCCTTTTTCTACTTTTAATCCGACGGCCACGATTCAATCTTATTTAAAAATCGATGGCCCAAATCAAATCCCATAAAAAATATCCAAGGGCAAAGTTGAAATTTTACAAAAAGTGCGGGGCCAAAACTGTCCAAAATTTTTTATCTCTAAAGTTAGTGGGAAATGACCAAAATGCCCCTCTCATTTATACTTGGCCTTCGTAAAATTTCAAGGGCAAAACGGTCATTTTCCATTTTCTTTCAAAATTCCAATTTTCTAACGAATTTGAGTAAATTCAAAACTGACTACGGTACTTCTGATGTCGTCCAAATATTATATCATGACTATCGAAATTTTAATTCCCAAACTTGGTCTCTATTTAATAGCCAAACTCAAATAAATACAGCTTGAGCTTATCTCAAACTAACGAGCAGCTTTCGGGAAAATTCGTGTATTCGACCCATGGTCAATACTAAATCGAACCACGTTTAAACTCATTTGAGTCATGGCAACCTCGATTGTCATATAATTGCGAGGATCAATCACTAGTTCTAAAGATCATGATCATTTGGAACAGGTTTGGGATCGTTCGTAATTTCATATCCTGATGAGACGGAATCACCTGTGATCTAGTTATATGGCATTCGCAAATCGATCCATGACCAACCTTAGATCGATCTATATTATCCCAAAATATTACCTCGACAGTCCTTATGGTCGAAAGTCAGCCCGTGATCAAGTTCTATGGCCACGTGAATTAAATTCCCTAATTAGCCTTTCCCTACTGGTTAGTATTCCAAGAGTGATCAAGTTTGGGTGAGATTTGCTACAAGTGCGTTATTAAAATCATGCATTTCATAAATACCAAGTGGGTCGAAATTTGGAATATCACAACTCTTCCCCCCTTATAAAAATTTCGTACTCGAAATTTACAATTAAAATCCAAACTATTTAAACAATTGGGTGTAATGAGGTCTCATCAGCTCCTCACTTTCCCAAGTAGAGCCTTTGGTCCCGTGATGTTCCCAAATCACCTTAATCAGTGGGATTGTTTTGGTCCTTAAGACTTGTTCCTTCCTATCCTCGATCCATACCGATCTTTCCACATATGATACTCTGTCGTCCACTTCTATCTCCTCATAATTCAGTACATGAGCTGGATCCGGTTTATATTTCCTCAACATTGACACGTGGAATACATTGTGCACCTGAGACAAATTTAGCGGCAAGGCTAGTCGATACGCTAAATCTCTAATCTTTTCTAACACCTCAAAATGTTCCACAAACCGTGGACTTAACTTCCCTTTCTTACCAAATCGGGTCAATCCTTTCATTGGCGACTCTTTGAGGAATATGTGATCTCTTACTTGAAATTCCAAAGGTCTTTGTCTCATGTCTGCATAACTCTTTCGACGGCTTTGCGCTGTTTTTAATCTTTCACGAATGATCTTAACTGTTTCGACTGACTGTTGAACTAATTCTGGCCCGGTTATGCTCCTTTCTCCAACTTCGTCCCAATATACGGGCATCCTACAAGCTTTGCCATACAGCACTTCAAATGGCGCCATCCCGATACATTGTTGGAAACTATTATTGTACGCGAATTCCACTAAGGGCAATTATTCTTCTCACTTGCCTTGAAAATCTAATACACATACTTGAAGCATATCCTCTATAGTCTGAATCGTCCTCTCAGACTGGTCATCTGTTTGCGGATGATAAGCTGTACTAAACTCAAGCTTTGATCCCAATGCCGTCTGTAAACGTCTTCAAAAGTTGGCAATAAACTTGGGATCACAATCTGAAATAATCGTCATTGGCACCCCATGCAAACGAACTATCTGTTGTACGTATAATTCGGCATATCGATCCAATGCGAAGTCTTTCTGCATTGCTAAAAAGTGTGTTGATTTTGTCAATCTATCCACAATCACCCAAATGGAATCATGGCCCTTTTGGCTCCTTAGTAATCCCATTACAAAATCCATAGTCATGTGCTCCCATTTCCATTATGGAATTTCTAAAGGTCACAGCAATCCTTCGGGCTTACAATGTTGCGATTTCACTTGCCCACAAGTTAAACATTTAGCCACATGCTTGGCTATATCCATCTTCATTCCATTCCACTAATAATACTGTCTCAAGTTCTAATACATTTTCGTACTCTCCGGATGGATACTATAATTACTACGATACGCTTCTGACAAAATTTCTTCCTTAAGTTCCGCATCTCAGGCATGCACAACTATCCACGGAACTTCAAGATTCCATCCTCAGATAGTTGGAAGTTCGACTTTCTTTTGGCAGCGTCCATTTCTAGAATTTTTTGAACCTCTTGGTCCGTAGATTGTAAGGCCTTGATGTTAGTTTGAATTTCCGGTTCAATCCTTAGTGCAGCGAGTAAACTCGAAACTTGACTTACTTCAAACTTAAACTCCGAGTCTCGCACTCCTTCCAATAGTGTCCATTCCTTGACCATTATGTGCGTGATGCTCGACTTCCGACTCAATACATCCGCTACCCGGTTAACCTTTCCGGGGTGATACAAAATATCACAATCATAATCTTTCAGCAATTCCATCCAACAACGCAGCCTTATATTTAACTCCTTTTGAGAAAACACATACTTTAGGCTCTGATGATCGTATAAATTTGAAATCTTTCCCCACACAAATAATGTCTCCAAATCTTAAGGGCGAAAATGATTGCAACTAATTCCAATTCATGCGTCAGATAATTAAATTCATGCGGCCTCAACTGCCTTGATGCATAGGCTACTACTCGCCCATGTTGCATCAGCACGCATTCTAATCCTTTCAACAATGCATCACTATAGATTTTGAAACCTCCAGATCCTAACGGAGTAGTCAATACCGATGCCGTCATCAATCTATGTTTTAATTCCTGGAAACTTCTTTTACACTTGTTAGTCCACTCAAACTTCGTTTCTTTCTTTAACAGATGTGTCAACGACATTGTTATAGCCGAAAATCCTTCCGCAAAACATCTATAGTATCCTATCAGACTCAAGAAACTTCGAACATTGGTTACCATCGTCAGTCTCGGCCACTTTATCACGGCTTCAATCTTTGCCGGATCTACTGAAATTCCATCCCCTGAGATCACATGTCCAAGAAATGCTACTCGACTGAGACAGAATTCGTACTTACTAAACTTGGCGTACGGTTCGTGTTCCCTTAAAGTCTATAGAACTTTACTCAAATGGAACTCGTGCTCTTCTGAGCTCTTCAAGTATACCAATAAATTGTCTATAGAGACTAACAAACTAATCCAAGAACTCCTTAAACACATGATTCATCAAGTCCATAAAGGCAGCAGGGGCATTAGTCAAACAAAACAGCATTACTATAAACTCATAGTACCTATACCTCATCCTGAACGCCGTCTTCGGTATATCCTCTTTCCTAATCCATAACTGATAATATCCCAACCTTAAATCAATCTTAGAAAATACCGAAGTCCCTTGCAATTGATCAAACAAATCATCTATCCTTGACAGGGGATATTTATTCTTGATAGTCATTTGGTTCAATTGCCTATAATCGATACGCAATCTCAACGACCCATTTTTCTTCCTTACAAATAACACTGGCGCTCCCCATGAAGACGCACTTGGACGAATAAAACCTTTGTCCAACAACTCTTGCATATGAACTTTCAATTCTTTCAATTCCAATAACGACATCCTATAGGGTGCTTTTGAGATCGGCTTTGTCCCAGGGGCCAACTCGATTACAAACTCTATTTCTCTTTCTGGTGGCAATCCAGGCAATTCCTGAGGAAAGACATCGGGAAAGCCACGCACCACGGCTATATCCTCTAGCCTTGGCTCCTCAATCATCGAATCAACTACTGACGCTAGGAATCCTTAGCACCTTTCGTCTAACAACTTAGTCACTTCCAGTGACGAAATCCAATGAATCGAGGTTCCTCCTTGACTTCCTACAAATTCAAATCTAGGATGTCCAATTGGATTAAATTGGAGCACCCTGCTACTATAATCCATTATGGCCCTCTGTTTGGTCAATTAATCCACACCCACAATCACATCAAAATCAAACATAGGTAGAATAACTAAATTTATTCTTTCTTCTACATCACCAATCATAATTTTGCAATCCAAATAGCCTACCGAAATTAGCACTTTATCATTCAATAGAGTAGCAACAAACAACACAACATCAATTTTCATCTGTACTGGCTAGTTGTATCTTACTAGCATGTTAGTATGCACTTGACGCTTCTCTTGTAGCTGCAACACCTTTATACCTGTCGGGACATTTCTGTCTCCTTAGGTATGAGGTTTTTGTGTTAAGCTTTCTTCTAATCCGTGCGTTGAAAAGTAATACCACTTACCTTACCAAAAAAAAAAAAAAAAAAACAACACAACATCAAGCAGTTTTGGTTCTATTCCAATCAATCTAATGAATTGTTTAGACACGAACAAATGTGACGCCTTCGGATCAAACAAAGCATACGCAGCATGATCACAGAAAGAAACAGTACCTGTGACCACGCCTGGCATGTCCTCAACTTCCCATCTCGCCATTGCATATACCCGTCCTTGTGCTGCCGGCCTATTCTGATTAGTTGAAGAGGCATCTCCAACTTGATTTCCTTACCGGGGCGGTTGTGACTGCACAGGCGGTCCAGTCTGCCTAATGTTGGGGCAATTTCTTATATGATGGCCCATTCCGTCACACCCAAACAAGCTCCACCTCTATTTGGGCAAGATCCATTACCATGCCTTTGTCCACACAAGTGACATGGCCCATTCTGAAAATGATTCGGTTTCTCAATATTCTTCCTAGCGGGAGGAACAAAACGTTGATTCCCCGATATCGGCCTTTTCCTAAAACGACGGTTATCCCTAGACGGAGCATATCTCAATCCAGAATTGGCGGCTTTATCCGTTAAGTCACACTCAATCGTTGGGGCTCACTCATAAATTTCATTATAGTCCCTCAAATTCAGCGATACCATCTAACTACAAAGTTCTGATTTCAACCCATCTCGGAACCTTCGGGTCTTATCCCACGAATCTTCCACCGTTTTCAAGGCAAATTTAGATAATCTAGAAAATTCTACCTCGTACTAATTCACTAACATCTGCCCCTGATAAAGCCTCATAAACTCAGCTAAGTTCCTTTCTCGAGCACTCTCTGAAAAATATTTGCCATTAAAGGCTTCCACAATTACAACCCATGTATGAGCGACATCCGCGGGGAACACCCAACCCCTGGTGGCTCTCCACCAATTACTTGCATTTTCTTGCAATTAATACACCACTAAAGTCACTTTTTCTTCCTTCGTACACCCCAAAACCTCAAAAGCCTTTTCTAGTTCTTCTACCCAAAGCGATGTAGCCTCGGGATCACCTTTACCATTGAACTTTGGGGGTTTCAACTTCAAGAATTGCTCAACTAACTGGTGCATCTACCTATTCGCATTCACTTGTCCCTGATCTTGACCCTGATTCCCATTATTGGCAACAGCAGCAGTTGCAGCGACCTCAGCAGCCTGCGCGATATTGGCAGCTCGCTCTTGAGTCTGCCTATCCACTAAAGTCCCAACCTCCTCAAGTGCTTTTAAAATTCCATCAACTCTGGGGTCTTCTACAGCTCTAGCTCGAGCACCACCTTGACCTCTTACTCCCCTTTCTACACCCCTTCCTGCACCTCTTCCTTGGCTGTTCATTCTCACAATTTCCATCACTCACATACCTGCTATAATTCCATTCAGGAATTAGAGACCTAGGCCAACTATTCCAGTCTAGACTTAGGCAGTGAATCATGACGATAATTCACTTAGCAAGGAACCAACCACTATAACATGATATCACAATCAATAAGTTTCGTGTACTTACCTTGAGTCCAGACGCACTTGCACTTCAACCATTAGAGCACTCAATTCACCCCTCAAGCATAACAAACAAACCAGAGATACGTGTAGCGCTAGATACACCTACGGTTCACTGTGGTCTCCCTAAATGATTACCCCAGGGTCTCCGCTCCTTATCACTCCAGGCTTCGACCAACTTAGATCGAGTTGACCTTGCTCTAATACTAAGTTGTACCTGGATGTCACGTCCCGAACTCCAACGAGAGTGTGACACCCCTCGGAGGTCGAATTAGTGCGACGTCCCAAGAAAGATCGCCGACCCAACCCAAAAACATTAGAATCAAATGCAGCGGAAACGATTATATAAATCCCTGACGATATAACCATGGGATAAAAGGGAGAGACAAATCACCAAAGCATCAAACTTTTTATTACACCCGCAATATATATATATATATATAGTTATACTAGCACACCAGTAAACTTTCGAAACTAACGATCGTCAATAACAAAAAAGGACTAGCGGCCCAGTAGACTAACCCTTTGTCAAAAAGGCTCCTCACCAAAAATAGGTCCAACCCTAAAACTCCTAACTAACCCCTGGCCGCTCTGGAGGGGGTGTCTACTCAGAGTCAGATTCATCGAAGTCAGTCTGATTCCCCGAAGACTTTGAAGACTCAGCAGGTTCAGAATCAGCTTCGATAATAATGGGGTCATCTATATCTCCTGATCCCCATGGGATCTCAACCGGTTCCTCATCCTCAAGCTCTACTTCTTTAGGCTCTTCCTCCTGTTCTGCTTCGGGCTCTTCTTCTTCAGGTTCCTCCTCTGGATACTCCACTGGCTCCCTCTCTACGGGTTCATCGTCTAAGCCTAGATCCATTGGAATCGGTCCATGGTAAGGTACCTCGGGCTCGGGTTGTGGTTCAACCACCATAGGTGCGGACTCAGCAAGGGTAATCAAAGGGGCCAACTGCGTAGGGCTAGGGCCGGTACTAGTCAACTCACCATCAAGGAGAGGAATGGTAAAAGAATCCCAGTCCCCAAATGCATTGTAGGGAGCATCAAAACCTCTAACATGCCCAAAGTCCCCTGCCCCATCTTGGAAATCCAGGTTGTATAAGTGTGAGTCTGCCACTCTAGGACACCTACGTCTACCTGAATCTCACTGGTGTGCTTAATCCAAGTATACTGTTCATCTACATGGAACTCTACTGTTGGGTGGTCAAAAAGCAGGGTAAGTACAGCGCAAGTGCTATAACTTTTGTACAGAGGACACTTAAGTGCCATAACTTTTTTTTGGCTCACTTGAGTGCCATAACTTCCAAAAAAAAAAGATCACTTAAATGCCACTTACGAGCTGGTCGTAAGAGCTCAAAACCGCGGTTTTTCTGGCCGAACGGTGACCTTCCTAGCGAGGTGAGCACCACCAGCTTGAAGAGGGGGGTGTTGGTGAATCATTCCATGGCCTCCATTCGTCTCGAAATTTTTGTTTCAGCCTCCGTTGACGAAGGTAAAAATGCTTCGTAGTCACACAATTTATCGAGCCGATTTGTGTGACAATGAAACATTTTTACCTTCGTCAACGGAGCCTAAAATGGAAATTTCGAGGTGAATAGAGACCATGGAATGATTCACCGACACCCCCTCTTCAAGCTGGTGGTGCTAATCTCGCCGGGAAGGTCACCATTCGACCGAAAAAGCTGTGATTTTAGGCCCTCACGACTAGCTTGTTAGAGGGTTTGGTCGTGAGGGCCCGAAACCACGGCTTTTCCAACCAAACGGTGACCTTCCCGGTGAGGCGAGCACCACCAACTTGAAGAGGGGATGTCGATGAATCATTCCATAGCCTTCATTCGTCTCGAAATTTCCATTTTAGCCTCTATTGATGAAGGTAAAAATGCTTCGTAATCACACAAATCGGCTCGATAAATGTGTGATTGCAAAGCATTTTTACCTTTGTCAACAGAGGTTAAAACAAAAATTTCGAGACGAACAGAGGCTATGGAATGATTTATCGACACCTCCTCTTTAAGTTGGTAGTGCTCGCCTCGCCGGGAAAGTTAATGTTTAGCTGGAAAAGCCGCGGTTTCGAGCCCTCACGACCAACCCCTTTGACAAGCTAGTCGTGAGGGCCTCAAACCGTGGCTTTTTCGGTCGAACGGTGACCTTCCCAGCGAGGCGAGCACCACTAGCTTGAAGAGGGGGTGTCGGTGAATCATTCCATGGCCTCTGTTCGTCTCGAAATTTCCGTTTTAGCTTTTGTTGATGAAGGTAAAAATGCTTTGTAGTCACACAAATCGGCTCGATAAATATGTGACTACGAAGCATTTTTACCTTCGTTAACAGAGGCTAAAATGGAAATTTTGAGACGAATGGAGGCCATGGAATGATTCACCAACACTCCCTCTTCAAACTGGTGGTGTTCACCTCATCGAGAAGGTCACCGTTTGGCTGGAAAATCGCGGTTTCACGCCTTCACGATCAACCCCTCCGACAAGCTAGCCGTGAAGCCTGAAACCGCGGCTTTTCCAGTCGAATGGTGACCTTTCCGGTGAGGCGAGCACCACCAGCTTGAAGAGAGGGTGTTGGTGAATCATTCCATGGCCTTCGTTTGTCTCGAAATTTTCGTTTTAGTCTCCGTTGACAAAGGTAAAAATGCTTCGTAGTCACACAAATCGGCTCGATAAATTGTGACTACAAAGCATTTTTACCTTTGTCAACGGAGGCTAAAACATAAATTTCGAGATGAATGGAGGCCATGGAATAATTCACTGACACCCCCTCTTCAAGCTGGTAGTGCTCGTCTCATCGGGAAGGTCACTGTTCAGCTGGAAAAGCCGCGGTTTTGTGCCCTCATGACCAGCTCGTGAGTGGCACTTAAGTGATTTTTTTTTGGAAGTTATAGCACTCAAGTGAGCCAAAAAAAGTTATGACACTTAAGTATCCTCCGTACAAAAGTTATGGTACTTGCGTTGTACTTACCCCTTAAAAAGCATTGGTATTCCAAAACGGTGATGTGGCTGATTATCCATTATCCAGATCTAGGGACTGAAATAGTTTTAAGTAAAATCATGAGATTACATCTCAGCAAGTAACACCCTAAACCCAACTAGGCTAACACGTATCTCTGATCACATTCAAGCACGCCAATCATACAATCAGTAAACTAGAACAATTGCAGGCACCAACATCTCAACTTGATACACATGAAATTTCACATGCTAAATCAAGTGTTACCATTAACAACCGATAACATGCCACACTCAAAGATGCCAGTCAAACCAAAACCACACCAATATTCGCATAATAGACACAATATCATACTTTCATCATTTCACTCAGGCACATGCATCCAATTCATTTCTGACCCGCGTAAACACGCCTCAGGTCTAAAAACTAGCCATCGATCTTGAACCACGTAATCACGCCTTAGATTCAACAACACTTCTACAGCCTGCGTAAATGAACATGCCTCAGGCTCAGTGTCTCTAGCTTGCATAAACGAACACGTCTTAGGCGCAACACCGATCTCCCTTTTTATAACACAACTCGCATAACACGCATCAGGTTGAACAACACTTCTGTAGCCCGCGTCAAAACGCTTCAGGCTCAGTGTCTCTAGCCCGCGTAACACGCTTCAGGCACAATACCGATCTCCTTTTTACGACACAAAATGCGTAAAACGCATTAGGTTGGTGGTCTTCCTATAAAACCAGGCATTGTCCCGCGTAACACTCCTCAAGATGGGTTCAATTCCCCGTGTCAACATGCATAAGAGATTATGTTATCACACGTGCACACATTTTCCAATTATTATCTAGATCCAGCATAAAAACGCTTTAGGGTATTTAATGGCCATGTAACACATCAACATCCAATCTCATGCTAATTTCATACGACTAATACAGGCTACCAGTAAGCCATGCCAACTCACAATTTTACCAATTCAACTCACACGTGCACAATTTAACGTGAATTTTTGCATTTTAAGCCAAATTTCACCACTTACGGGCGTCGTACTCCTATCAACAACCCCCAAACCAACACGCGCTATGTCTCAAACACCAATATGCATCAATTCAGCCAAAAAATGAATAGTGATTCGGCCACCACAGAAAAATCACTATAACGGCACATTTAGGCCCGTTTTTCACGCAATAAGTTACAATAATCACTCGTAATTATTACAATCACAAAATCAATCAATTCTAACCTCCAACCCATCTCAAAAATCATCACAATTTCATCCAAACAGCTTAGCCAAAGCAGTCCAACCATCTCTCTACGAATAACCACTAAAACTTGCTAAAACAGGCTCGGACTAACCCGAAATTACCTGTTATCCTAGGTGAGGGTTAGGATATAACTTACTTGTGATTCCACGCAAAATCAAGCCCTCAAAGGTGGCTAGACAGAGAGCAAGCAACATTGGCGGCGGCGTCCCACGAAAAGGGGTACCGGCGTCCACGAGCAGCGGCGATCGGCAGGGATGGCCTACTGGTTTCTCGGCTGTTCTCGGCTGAAAGGGGGTGGCTAGTGATGGTGTTGCATGGTGGGAAACGAGAGAGAGAGAGAGTGAGAGAGAGAGAGAGAGAGAGAGAGAGAGAGAGATGGTAGTTCCGATAGTAGTTCGACACGACGAAAGGGCGAGCAACGGTTCGACGAAACGGTGACGAACAGACGACGATTGGTTGGCCGGTTGGCTAACTCACATGAAGGAGAGGGGCCTGAGGAACTCACGGCTAGAGAGGGAGGAGAGGGAGAGAGTGATCGTGAAAAATGAGGGAAGAGAGAGAGAAAAGAAAGAAAAAAAAAGAAAAGAAAACCTGGTCTACCCCCTAGTCAAAATTACCATCCTACCCCTTTTTCTACTTTTAATCCGACGGTGATGATTTGATCTTATCTAAAAATCGACGGCCCAAATCGAATCCCATAAAAAATATCCAAGGGTAAAGTTGGAATTTCATAAAAAGTGCGGGGGCAAAACCGTCCAAAAATTTTTATCTCTAAAGTTGGTGTGAAATGACCAAAATGCCCCTCTCATTTATACTTGGCCTTCATTAAATTTCAAGGGCAAAATGGTCATTTTCCATTTTCTTTCAAAATTCCAATTTTTTGACAAATTCGAGTGAATTCAAAACTGACCACGATACTTCTGACGTCGTCCAAATATTGTATCATGACTATCGAAATTTTTGATGCGCAAACTCATTCTCTATTTAATAGCCAAACTCAAATAAACACAACTTGAGCATATTTCAAATTAACAGGCGGCTTCTAGGAAACTTCGTGAATCGACCGGTGGTCAATACTAAATCGAACCACGTTTAAGCTCACTTGAGTCATGGCGACCTCAATTGTCATATAATTGTGATGATCAATTACTAGTTCTAAAGATCACGATCATTTGGAATAGGTTTGGGATCGTTTGTAATTTCATATCTTGGCGAGATGGAATCACCCGTGATCCAGTTATATGGCGTTCGCAAATCGATTCATGACCAACCTTAGATCTTTTATATTAGCCCAAAATATCATCTCGACAATCCTTATGGTTGAAAGTCAGTCTATGATCAAGTTTTATGGTTGCACGAATTAAATTTCCTAATTAGCCTTTCCGTATTGGTTAGTATCCCGAGAGTGATCAAGTCTGGGTGGGATTTGCTACAAGTGCATTATTGAAATCATGCATTTCATAAATACCAAGTGGGTTGAAATTTGGAATGTCACTTTTATATGGGCGGGACCTAAGAGGAGCACGAAAGTTATGATAAGTGGCACGAAGATGACTTAAAAGATAGGTCAAACATGCTTGCTTCGATGAATAATGAATTCTTGGAGTAGTATGAGACTAAGGAAAGTGCTTGGTCGATCATTATGCACTTACAATGATTTTTTAATGAGAATGGTTGAACCTCTAAATTTGAGATATCTAAGAGATTGTACCGTATGAGGATGGCAGAAGGATCATTAGTAAATGATCATGTTTTGAAATGTATAAATGATTTAGCACATTGAGTAGTTGGCAAGGCTAAACCTTACTATGGATAACGAATTAGCTGTGCATATGATACTCCAAGTTCTGCCTTATTCCTTCTTTGGACTTGTCCAAAACTTCTACATGCATAAGATGGAGAAAACTCTAGCTGAGTTCTACAATATGCTGGTAGTTTATGAAAAGGAGATGCACAATACAAAGCCCACTGTAGTCGCTATGGTTGACGCCTTTTCTTGAAAGAGTAAGACTAATTTGAAAAAAACAAATGGAAGAGGACTGTAAAATCTGCTATACATGAAAAGCCAAAAACCGAAAAAGGGAAATGTAATTATTGTGGTGTCAAGGGGAACTAGAGGAGGAACTATAAGAAGTACCTTGATAGCTTGAAGGTCAAGTCGAAGAACAACCTTGTGCTGAATCCAACTTATGAGTTTTAGATTATGCTGCAACTTCACATATTTATATGTCTTCGCAAAATTTAGAAATAAGCAGGATCTTGGGGTGAAATGAGATCGTTTTGACATTTGCAAAGGGAGCAAGAGTTGCTAAATCAGCCATGGGTACTTTTCATTTATCTTTGCCCTATGGATATATATTGGTTTTAAATAATTGCTTGCATTATAAGAATGTGGTTCGGAACCTTATCTCTATATCTCGTTTGAGCAAAGAGATTTATGAATTTTCTTTTGGCGATGATGTGTGTTCTATTTATCATGATAAAATATGTGTTGGTTATGTGATTACTAGTGTCGATAAGCAAAATAATATATATGTCATGGCTAATAAACGACCTCAAAATAGTCCAAACCCGAAGAATGTTTGGCTTCTCTTATTAGGTAATATAAGAGAAGATACAATCACTAAGTTAAGTAATGATGGATATATTGATCCATTCGGCTTTGAGCCGCACTCAACTTGTGAGTCATGTTTTCTAGGAAAAATGACAAAAGGGCCCTTTGAAGGACATAGTACGCAAGCTGCTAATGTACTAGGATTGATACATCAGATGTATATGGACCACTTGACGAATTAGCTAGAGGTGGTTATTCTTACTTCATTATATTTACCGATGATTTATCACGCTATGGTTACTTGTACTTAATGAGATATAAATCTAAATTCTTTGAAAAGTTCAAGGAATTCAGGATAGAAGTTGAGAAACAAACGGGAAAAAGTATTAAAGCTCTTCAATTTGATCGAGGAGGTGAATACTTTAAACACCATGAATTTTATCACAGTGGACACCTCCTAGAACTCCATACACAATGGCGTGTTGGAGAGAAGAAATCACACTTTACTAGATATGGTGCGATCTATTATTAGTTACACCGATTTGCCTTTGAGATAACTACATATTTACTGAATAGAATCTCGCCCAAGTCTGTGCCAACAATGCCTTATAAGGTATGACACAATAGAAAACCGAGCCTTAATCATATTAAGGTCTCCATTGGGCACTTGAGAAATTCTTAGTTGGCTTAGGCCCATTGTTTTGCAAGGAGGTGTAGGGATAAATGTTTATTTTCACAAATATTGAAGCATTGTTTCATATAACTTGTTGTGCATGATCTTACGTTTATGCTACACAACACACACAACTTGCAGCCGAAACTAGGCCGCATAGGTTATAAGGATGGTATTGAGACCATGGACACTTTGACTACGCCTACATAGTACAAGCCACCCTTCTCAGTCCCGAAATTTCATCTTGGTGTCATAGAGTTACCATCCTGATCTGCCACTACGTGATACGAGTCGGCTCTTTGATGAAGCCAGAGTCATGGGGAACCCTTGCCAAACCGCGACCATGTCGGTTCAGTCCGATAATCTTGATGTGATTGCCATAGAGTATAAATCGAATCTCACATCTCATGCATATGTCTATGTGATTGCCATAGTTCTACTGGGTGAAGTAAGTCTTCTAAACTTTGCTTTGCAATTAACTTACTTTTCCTTTTCTTTTGGTTGATCCATGACATTAGGTTGATCGTAAGTCTTGGTCTATATGCAATGGTAGGAGTCAACATTCGAATTAATACTGCTCCTAAAGATGAGCTGTGCATATGGTGGACTAGACTCGATTTGATTCACAATATTTTCGTGAAGTCCAAAATAGGATGGCTGCTTCCTCTATTCAAAATGAAGGTCTGTCTTGGCCTCATTTAATCATCGATGCAATTCTGATGTTCGGAGACATCCACCTTTATATTTGATGAGCATGAACTAACTCCTACTTTGGAAGAATATAGCATTGTCATTGGGAAATCTTTGGACTCGGAATTAGTTAGTTCACCTATAGGAATAGACCCCACATTGATTTTATCTGAGTTTTTAAGTGTCAAACAAGATGAGATCAGAAAAGTTTTGAAAGCAAACCATGGGACATGTCCTTTCTCATTTCTGGGTGAATGTTTTAACAATGCCACATCATTTCAAAAGGGTAGGATCTTCTTGCTAGCGTCCTTTGAATTTGTAGTTTTTCCTCATTGCAAAAATGCTTTTAGCCCGTCTATTGCATGGTTAGTTCAACAAGTTTTTCTTGAAAAAAAATTTGTCAATACCATTTTGGACGAAATTTTCATTTCCCTTACTAAGTACAAGCAAAATGGTGAGAAAACTTTCCATGCTCCTCTAGAACTTTTGCTAATTTGGTTGCTTTCTCATATAAAAAGGTGTTGTGGCCTATTGACAATACCTAAAGTTGATGATTCTAATCGCCCCAAAGCAAAATAACAACCCGGATTATCACTATTTTGTATGGTTAGTTTTTATTGAGAATCTGAATTCCAGAGGTTTCCAATGGCATGCTAATTGGTTCCATGTATAAGGGAAACGATTCATTGGTAATGGTGTCGAACCGGTCCCTCTGTTAGGCTTCAATGGTATAATCGAGTGCTACAATTCCTATCACGCCCCGAGCTTCCTCGAGCTTGTGACATACCTCTATGGTCGAATATTGCGACGTCCTAGGAAGTCGCTAACCCAAATCAGCACATCAGAGATATAAAGCACCAGCGAAAGTCACAAACACCTAGACAATAATTGGTTAGGGGTAAAATGGAGAATAGACATCCACTAACGATTCAAACTTATACAACATCCGCCATTTATAATCCATAATATACATGCACACCGAACTTCTAAACTATATACCAGCGATATCAGAAAGGATCAGTAACCTGGGTATGCCCTACTCCAAAAATGGGACACTTCCAAACCCTTACTCAACCCCTAAAACCAACCCCTATGTCCCTGGATGGCGTCCACTCCGAGTCCGATTCCTCAGAACCCGAGTTTGAATACCCCTGAACCATCTGCTCCTCGGAGAGTTCTGAATCAGCCTCGATCTCAATTGGGTTATTCTCATCACCCGACTCCAACGGACCTCAATTCGCTCCTCCTCATCAGCCTCCTCTTCTAGCTCTTCTTTTGGCTCGTCCTCAGGTTCCACCTCCGGGTCTTCTTTGGGCTTGTCTTTGGGTTCTTCTTTAGGTGCCTCTTCAGGCTCTTCTTTGGGCTCTTCCTCTCCGGGTTCCTCCTCGGGCATTACGTCGAGATCCACCTCCATTGGATCATACCCTGCCTAGGATTCTTCCGGCTTTGGATCTAGTTCGGTCACTGAAGGTTCAGGTGCTATAGGTGCAGGCTGATGTCCGGACTGTGCTAGACTAGCTTCTAGGCTAGTCATCTCACTATCAGGAGGGGGTATAACTGACGGATCCTAGTCCCTTACTCTGTCAAACGGAACATCAAAACCACGGACGGGGCCAAACTCATCTATCCCGTCCCTAAACATCCAGGCGGTATAGGTATGGACCTGCCAAAGAGGTTGCCCTATGTCTACCTAAACTACGGAAGTATGCTTGATCCAAGTCAAATTATCGTTTATCGGGTACTCTACAATATTATGGTCGGTGTGCATCAGAATTCCAAAACGCTGCAGCGGCGACAGTGGAAGGTTCATTGCTCAGACCGAGATTTTGAAATTGATTAGTTGAAATAACCATGAGAACACGTCTCAGTAAGAACACACTCTAAACCCCACTTAGGCTAACACGTATCTTTAGACCAGTTCAAACACCATAACACTCAATTAAGCACATCACAGGCACACAATTACATGTACTTGGGCTCTTGATACGCGCAATCTGCAAATTAGTCTCAAATATACAATTTCCAACCACATGCACATTCTAAATTAATTTCATGCTCGAAACACAAATCGAATACATGTCCTTTTCAGTTCCACATTCCACACACTCGTTCATGCCTCATTACACTATTTTCACTCGACTCGCTAGTGTCCTGCTTAATAGTATCGCTTAGGTTCACTGTAATCATCTTACACTCGACTCACCAGTGACCTGCATAATAGTACCGCCTCAGGTCCACTGTGACTATCTTGCACTCAACTCGCCAGTGACCCGCATAATAGTACCGCCTCAAGTCTACTGCGATCATCTTACACTCGACTCGCTAGTGACCCGCGTAATAGTACCGCCTCAGGTCTACAGTGACTATCTTGCACTGACTCGCCAGTGACCTGCGTAATAGTACTGCCTCAGGTCCACTGCGACTATCTTATATTCACAACACTTAGCCTACGTAATGGTATTGCCTCAGGCTATGTATCTTGCCTGCGTAATTGTACCGCCTCAGGCTCAACATCTACCACCTACTGCACAACCCACGTAATGGTACTGCCTTAGGTTAGCAGTTTTTTGGTAATACCAGGTATCGTCCCGCGTAAAAGTACCGCCACATGACAGCACAATTCCCCGTGTAAAAGTACCGCCTCAAGGATTTTCATGACCGCACGCATGACATTTCACACAATTCCTCATTCATTCACTCGCTCGAACTTCTTGCAAACGTGCTCGATTTACACACCAACATGCCTAATTGTTAACCGATCTAATTCAGCTCATGCACACATCAATCCTCACACATTTCACATACTCAAATAACACCTAATCATGGTCAATTGCCAGTCAATTCAATTCAGCCCAACATTATACATTCAACCATCACGTAACATGCCATTTTCACCACAAAACCATAACACAACAATCCCAGTACTACACGACAATTTCACACTATAAATTTGCCGAATCAAATCATCCAATCTACGCGCCGAACAGAAAATTACAGCATTCAAACCAGCCATTCATGGCCCTTAATTGGCCTCTAAATTTCCACTAAAGTGCCACAAATTCATCCCTAAGGCCCCTCATCCAATTCAGCCCCTAAAATCGAACTAAACCGCGTCTAAACGAGTCCGATAATACCCGATAGCCTAAATAGAGTTTAGGGCGCCACTTACTTGTAAACCTAAGCTAGCTTGGGCAAACTGGGAGGGGCGGCAGCCGGCGGCCACACAGCGGTGGGCGGTGACAGCAAGTGGCTAAACGGCGGCGGTGGCTTGGTGTGGCCGATCATGGCCACGGGAGAGAGGGAGAGAGGGCTTGGCCGAGAGGGAGGGGGAGAGGGATGATGGTGTGAGGGTGGCGATGGTGCAGCTCGGCTTGATGACGGGACGGGCGGCAATCACGCGGGCGGTGGCCAAAGCAGCAGTGGCGCGGCCAAGGGGGAGAGGGGGTGGTCGGTCGGTGAAGGAGGGGAGAGAGAGAGAGAGTTGGCCGTGAGAGGGAGAGAAATGAGGAGAGAGAGAGAATTTGGCTTAAATCTCCAATAATTGAACCCGCTTTGTATGAAATGACCATCTTGCCCCTCTCTCTACTTTTCAATCGACGGCCGAGATTTACTCTTATCCCTAGATTGACGGCCGAGATCAAATCTTATTCAAAAATATCCAAGGGTAAAATGGGAATTTTACAAAAATCCAGGGGCAAAATTGTCCAAAAATTGTCATTTCTAAAGTTAGGGTGAAATGACCAAAATGCCCTTCCCCATTTATATTTGGCCTTAACAAAATCTCAGGGGTAAAATGGTCATTTTCCATTTCTAGCCAAAATTCAATTTTTCTGAAGGATTCAGGCAATTCTAAGGCTGCTTAGGCTAATAACAACGTCGTCCAACTATTCTGTCGTGACATTCATAATTTCCTCGGCCCAAACTTGGTTTCTAATTAACGATTAAATTTTAAATAATGTAATTTGAGTATGTCTCATACTAACGGGTGGCTTTTGGGAAATTCACATATTCAACACGTGGTCAATACTAAATCAAGCCACGTTCAAGCTCACTCGGATCGTGACGACCTCGGTTGTCATATAATCGCGAGAATCGATCGCTAGTTCCAATGGCGCGATTGTTTGGTATAGGTTCAAGGTCATTCACCAATTCATCTCGTAGTCAAATGGAATCACCTGTGATCCACTCGTGTGACAGTAAGGAATCAATCCCTAACCATCATTGGATCGGCCTATATTGGCTCAAAATGTCACATCGACAATTTTTATGGTCGAAAGTCAGTTCACGATCGAGTTACTTTGGTCGCACGAATTTAAGTTCCTAATTAGTCTTTCCTTAACGGTTAGTTTCCTAGAAATGATTAGTTCCAGGCGAGATCTAACTACAAGCATGTTCATAAAATAATCCATTTCATAAATCCCAAGTGGGTGAAATTTCAGAATGTCATAATTTCAAAATAACTCATCAGTATCAAGTTGTGCAAGAGCTCTTGCCGACACTACGACTAGAGCTAATCCTAGTAGATTTCACTGATGAAGATGGCAACCATGAATGGACCGTTAGCTTAATCAAGTTGATGTGGGACATGTGCTAATTGTTGAAACTAGTACGTCCCAAAAAGGAGTTGAAGGGGAAGCAGAAGATCTACTAAGCAACAATTGAATATATCCAATCGCACAAGATCCTAAAGAAGTTACTCCCGAAAATACCCAAAGTGCCTATAAAGTCTACCAATTGTGCAAGGAACAATCTTCTCAAGAGGAAGGGTGAGGAATATCGAAAATGTGCCTCGAAGCTAGCTTGAGCATACAAGTAGTTACAAGAGGAACTCCCCTCCCATGTGTATATAGATCAAGCCAAATAAAAATGCTTGAATCTATCTTGCTTTTTCATTTCTAGATTTGTTGTTTAGGAAGTTGAGTCATTTATTTTCTAGCATATTTGTTTAGGGACGATAAGTTGTTACTTTCATAATTATTGTTCAAGAGTTCTATTTGAGTAAAGAGTTATTTCATTAATGAACAAAGCAAAGAAATTAGACCTTTGTCATGGAGTGGCATGTTTTTTTTATTCTATGCTTATGTGTGCTCATGCTGCAAATTAGGTGATTATGGAGCGACCTATCCATATGAGGTCAAGAACAAGAATGGCCGATCAAATTGAATTGCATGAACGCTTTGCCAATATTGAAGATCAATTGAAACAATTTCTCACTGCTATGCAAAAGATGACGGCCGAATTTAGGGCTTTCTAGATAAGCCCAGCTCAAGTAACCGTACATTGTAAAGCCTCGACATCAAAGCAGAAAGATGATAAACACCCCGTTGCCGAGTCTTATGATGATATGCCCACTCTAGAGTATGATTCTCTTACGATCGTCTAAGGGAAAACAAAGGCTGATGATGTGTTTAAAACTGGGCACGACAAACGTTTCGAGAAAATCGAGGAGAGGCAGAAACAACTGCAAGGCCTCCAAGATTCGACTCCAACAAACCTCTTCGTCTATGTCAAAGTTAAAGTGCCGAAACAATTCAAAATGCTTGAGTTTGAAAAGTACAATGGCACAACTTGTTCGAAAGCCCAACCGTAGATGTACTTAGTACGAGTACTTAGTACGAATGACTCAGTATGTCAACCATGCACCTTTGATGAGTTAGTAGTTCCAAGCAAGTTTGACAGGCCCTGCCTTGAGATGGTATATCACAAAGAATATAAACGTCCTCGAAATCTAGGATGAAGTGAGCAAGGCATTCCACAAGCAATTAAGTTCATAATGGACATTACCCCTTCCTGCAAGGATCTTGAACGTACCGAGAAGAAAAAAACTGAGTCATTTAAGCTATCCGGTGGAGGAATCTAGCCACCGAGGTCACTGTTGAGCCAACATATAAGGAATTGAGGAAGATGTTTATCAAGACTCTCCCATATGAATATCGCACCTTAACGGTAACCACGACCGTGGAAACATTCAATCAACTCATTCCAATGGGGGAATAGATTGAGATAGAGTTGAGAGACGGGTGATTTAACGAGCCGACCTCTACGAGCGGAAGGTTTAGTGCAAAGAAAGAGAAAGAATTCACTATGGATGTGAACGTAGCCTACAGCCAGCCAAACCAATTTAGAGAGACATACACAGGAGCTCTCTTTCGACACAATTGATAGAGCGCCCACAAAACACAAAGAGAACTCACGTTGAGTAGTGAAAGAAGAGAGAGAAAGGGAGTCTTCACTTTCAAAGGTCAAAAAGGGGCCACACATATTGTTACACGGCCACAATGTAGTGAGCCACAATGGAGAGGAGAGGGTGATAGATGGAGAGAGGCGAGTAGCACTGAACATATTGAGATTGAGAGAGACACCACCATTAGAAATTAAACCAAATTCATAAACGTTAAGACTATTGATGAACTGTCGCATTGCCGATATTATCGGTTACCTCGTTGCCGATATTCCAGAATTGATGTTGATGACTGTTCGGTGTATGAGTTAAATAGATTCCTTATTATAGTGTTGTTTTCCAAAGAATCTGTTCGTATTTCTATGTTTTGGCTGTTCATGTTTCTAGGTCTTGTTAATGTTGTGTAAATTCCTAGGAACCTATTTCCTTGGAATGGGAGAGTACATTTATGAGTCATCTAAGAGTTAGTCCAAGAGTCATTTACAAGCCTATGTAAAGGCAAGTCTTGTAATTGTGTGAGATATGGGATATAAGGTGAAATTGATAAGGTGATACTGATAACATGAAACCGATATGGTGGTACCGATAAAAGCCTGTTTGTCTCCATCTCTTGAGTTGTGTGAATTGTGAGTGTTTTCACCTTCGAATTTATCCCATCAAATTGGTATCAGAGCTTACGGTTTGTGATCATGGCCTAAACAAATAATTAACTTCCTCTTCAATACCCTCGTTTTACCAAATAAAATTATGATAATTGGGCAGCTAGAATGAAAGCCCTACTCGGTGCCTATAATGCGTGGGAGATTTTCAACACCAGCTATAATGAACTAGAGGATGATGCCACGTTGAATCAAAACTAGAGGAATTTCTTGGAGAAACTTTGAGCAAAAGATCAATATGTCCTATCAATCATCTATCAAGCTTTAGATGATTCGACGTTCGAGAAGGTGTCGAACGATACTACTTCTAAGGAAGCATGGGAGATTCTTTCAAGCACACACCAAGGAGTGCAAAAGTTCAAAAGATTCGCCTTTAAACTTTGAGAGGTGAATTCAAGGCAATTCGTATGAAAAAACTTGAATCGATTGCCGATTATTTCACAAGAGTGTTGGCAATTGTTAACCAAATGAAAAGAAATGGAGAAGATGTTGAAGATGTTCGTGTTGTCGAGAAGATTCTTCGATTCTTAGACAAAAAGTTTGACCATATTAGCGTTGCGATTGAAGAGTCCAAAGACCTTAATGCCATGACAATCGATGAGCTCATGGGATTGCAAGCACATGAAGAAAGATTCAGAAGAAACAAGAATGAGCCAGTGGAGGAAGTACTCCAAACTCGGTTGACCATCCAAGATGAGAAGGAGCAAAGTAGAGATCCTATGAAAACTCATGGGTCTCATCAAGATCAAGGTCAAGGCTGAGGTTGCTTTCAAGGAAGAGGTTTTGGATGAAGCATAGGAGATATTGCTCAAAATGATAGAAGATACTAAAATCAGAGAGGTGCTTGGGGAAGAGGACAGAACTCGAGAGGGCAATGGTATGATAAATCTAAAATTTGATGTTATCATTGCAATAAACTTGGTCATTATGCTTCTGACTGCTGGAACAAAGAGAGTAGCGGAGCAGACGAAAAGGCATACTTTGTGAATGATGCCAAGCAAGTTCTTTTATTGGTATTCAAAGAAGATGAAGGAAGACAAAATGATATGTGGTACTTGGATACCGGTGCAAGCAACCACATGTGTGGGCGAAAGGAAATGTTTACCGAGTTAGATGAGATAGTCAAACGAAAAGTCTCATTCGATGATAATTCTAAAATTCTTGTCAAAGGCAATAGTACAATTCTGATTTGTTTGAAGAATGGTGCATATTGTGACATTCCAAATTTCGACCTACTTGGTATTTATGAAATATATGATTTCAATAATGCACTTGTAGCAAATCTTGCCCAGACTTAATCACTTTCAGTATACTAACCAATAGGGAAAGGCTACTTAGGGAATTTAATTCGCGTGGCCATAGAACTTGATCATAGACTGACTTTTGACCATAAGGATTGTCAATATGATATTTTGGGCTAATATATATCATTTTAAGGTTGGTCATGGATCGATTTGCGAATGCCATACAACTGGATCACGGGTGATTCTATCTCGCTAGGATATGAAATTGCGAATGATCCCAAACCTGTTCCAAATGATCGTGATTTTTAGAACTAGTTATTGATTCTCGCAATTATATGACAAATGAGGTCGCCATGACTCAAGTGAGCTTAAACGTGGTTCGATTTAGTATCGACCACGGGTTGAATACACGAATTTTCCCGGAAGCCACCCATTAGTTTGAGATAAACTCAAGTTGTGTTTATTTGAGTTTGGCTATTAAATAGAGACCAAGTTTGAGCATCGAAAATTTTGATAGTCACGATACAATATTTGGACAACGTCAGAAGTACTATGGTTAGTTTTGAATTTACTCGAATTTGTCAGAAAATTAGAATTTTGGAAGAAAATGGAAAATGACCGTTTTGCCCTTGAGATTTTATGAAGGCCAAGTATAAATGAGAGGGGCATTTTGGTCATTTCATACCAACTTTAGAGATAAAAATTTTTGGACGGTTTTGTCCATGCACTTTTTGTGGAATTCCAACTTTACCCTTGGATATTTTTTATGGGATTTGATCTAAGCTGTCGATTTTTAGATAAGATGGAATCGTGGCCATCGGATTAAAATTAGAAAAAAGGGGTAGGATGGTAATTTTGCCTAGGGGGTAGACTAGGTTTTCTTTTCTTTTCTCTTCCCTCATTTTTCATGATCACTCTCTCCCTCTCCTCCCTCTTTGGGCAGGAGTTCCTCAGCCCCCTCTCCTTCATGTGAGTTGGCCAACCAGCTAGCCAATTGTCGTCCGTTCGTTGCTGTTTCGTCGAACCGTCGCTTGCCCTTTTGTCGTGTCGCACTACTACGACAACCACCGTCTCTCTCTCTCTTTTCCCACCGTGCAACACCATCACCAACCACCCCTTTTCAACCAAGAATAGCCAAGAAACCAGCAGGCCATCGCCGCCACTCGTGGACGTCGGTGAGTCACCGATACCCCTTTTTGTGGGCCGCCGCTGTTTGCTCTCTGTCCAGCCACCTTTGAGGGCTTGATTTTGTGTGGAATCATAAGTAAGTGATACCCTAACCCTCGCCTAGGATAACGGGTAATTTCGAGCTAGTCCGGGCCCGTTTTAGCAAGTTTTAGGGGTTATTCGTAGAGAGATGGTTGGACTGCTTTGGCTAAGCTAATTGGATGAAATTGTGATGATTTTTGAGGTGGGTTGGAGGTTAGAATTGATTAATTTTGTGATTGGAATAATTACGAGTGATTACTATGACTTATTGCGTGAAAAACGGGCCTAAATGTGCCGTTATAGTGATTTTTTTGTGGTGGCCGAATCACTGTTCATTATGTGGCTAAATTGATGCATATTGGTGTTTGAGACATAGTGCGTGTTAATTTTGGGGTTGTCGGTAGGAGTACGATGCCCTACGCTCGTGAGCGGTGAAATTTGGCTTAAAATGCAAAAATTCACGTTAAATTGTGCACGTGCGAATTGAATTGGTAAAATTGTGCGTTGGCATGGCTTACTGGTAGCCTGTATATGTTGGATGGCGTATACGAATGAGTCATATGAAATTGACATGAGATTGGGTGCCAATGTGTTACATGACCATTAAATATCCTAAAGCGTTTTTATGCAGGGTCCAGATAATAATTGAAAAATATGTGCACGTGTGACAACATAATCCCTAAGGCATGTTAACGCGGTGAATTAAACCCGTCCTGAGGCATGTTACACGGGATGATGCCCGGTTTTATCGGACGATCGCCAACCTGATGCGTTTTACGCGGGTTGTGTCACGCCTCGAACCTCATTGAGCTCGCAACACCCCTTTTCGGTCGAATTAGTGTGACATCCTAGGGAACATCGCTGATCCAAACGAAACACATCTGAGTTTGTACACGGCGGAAGTAAGAACAAAAACCCTAATAGTAAAATCATGGGGTAATAGGGAGAGATAATTCACCAATCCACCAAACATTATATTACACCTCGATATATATACAATATCCATTCTCATCCATTACACAACAACTATTCACTTCGTGCACTCACCAAATTTACATCAAACTACAATACACACACAAACTGTTTTCTACATATCACACCATTAACCTCAAAACGATTAGTAGTCTAGGTATACTTTAGCTCCAAAAATGGGACACTTCAAAAAAGTACATTTACCCATAAACTTGCCCCTACGCCCTGCAAACGGCGTCCACTCCGATTCGGTCTCCCTAGAATCCGAATCTGAATTCCCTTGAGACACGTGCTCCTCTGAAGACTCTGAGTCTGCCTCGATCTCGATCGGGTTATCTTTGTCCCCCGACTCTAATGGAAACCCAATCTGTTCCTTTGGTTCAGACTCCTCCTCCAAATTTTCCCCCGGTTCTTCTCCTAATTCCTCCTCTATCCCTTCTTATGGTTCCTCCTCCGGTGCCTCTTCATAATCTTCTTCGGGCTGCTCTTCTACAGGTTCCTCTTTTGGCTCTACACCTAAGTTCACATCCAGCGGGTCCTACTCAGCCTGCGACTCTTCTGGCTCCGGATTTGGCTCCGCCACTATAGGCTCGGGCACTGCAGGAACATGCTGACGTCTTGACTGTACTAGACCAGTGTCTATGCTAGTCATCTTGCCATCAAGAGGAGGTATAGCTGACAGGTTCCAGTCTCCAACTCCATCAAAGGAGACATCAAAACCTCGAACATGGCCAAACTCATCAAACCTATCCCGGAAACACCAGGCGGTATAAGCGTGGACTTGCCAAAGGGGTTGCCTTATGTCTACCCAAACTACGGTTGAATGTTTGATCCAAGTCATATTGTCGTCTACCGGATATTCTACAACTGAATGTTCGATGTGCATCGGTATACCAAAATGTTGGGGCGGTGGTGGTGAAAGATTCATGGTTTAGGCCAGGGTTCTGAAATGATTTGGTTAAACAACCATGGGACGAATCTTAATAAGTTGATTGCCTAAACCCCACTTAAGCTACCACGTATCTCCAGACAAGTCCAAACACAATATTATTCAATACACACATGACAAGCACACAAATGCACTTACCTGGGCTCTCCGTACACACAATCTGCACATTAGTCTCAAATTCACCAATTTTAAACCACATACACTTTCCAAACTATTCACATGCCGAAGAGCAAACGTCGAACGTATAACATTTCCGAACTCCGCATTTCACACTCAGCATGCGCTACCGCACCATTTTTATTTAACTTGACAATGACTTGCGTAAACACGCCCTAAGTCTGATCTCTCTCTTTCTTGCCACATCACACACCTCATTCTCATTCTCTTTCCACAGTTCGCGTAAACACACCTCAAGCGACACATTCCTATCGCGACCCGTGTAAACACGCCTCAGGCCCGATCTCACTTTCACTTGCCACACCACACATCTCATTCTCAATCACTTTCCACAGCCTACGTAAACATGTCTCATGCTCCATATTCGTATCACGACCCACGTAAACACACCTTAAGCCAGTTCAATTCCCCGCGTAAAATACGGCTCAGGGATTAAATAATCACACGAACATGTCAACACGCCATATTTTATCTGTATCCCGCATAAACATGCCTCAGGGCTTTTTAGTGATCACACGCATATCGCACACCTCAAATCTCACACGTTCACATACTCGGGCATTAATCAAATGCATTCAAATGCACTCAAATGCACCCAATCCGACCATCACAATTCAGCCCATATGTTAAACATACAACCATCATACAACATGCCATTTTCCATCACAAAAATCATGGCACTACACCATGACTTCACGTAATTACGAGCCGAATCAAACTATCCATTCCACGCGCCAAACAAAATTTTTCAGCATTCAAACCAATCAATCTCAGCCCTTATTCGGCCTCTAATTTATCAACCAAAACATTCCGATTTCGCCCCTAAGGCTCTTCATCCAAAATAGCCCCTAAACTACTCTAAACCGTGTCTAAATGAGTCCGTTAATACCCGATATCCTAAATAGGGTTTAGGGTGTAACTTACTTGGAATCCTAGGCGCGTCCAAGTAAGAGAGAGAGAGGGTGGTGAGCCGGCGGTCCTGCAGTGGCTACGGCGGCGACCGAACGGCGATGATCGGTGACCGCGGCGGCGGTTTGCTTGGCCGGCTAGTTGTGGCCACGGGAGGAGAGAGAGAGAGAGATCGTCGAGAGGGAGAGAGAGACGGCGGTAGCATGAGGGTGGTGGTACGGTTCCGGCGAGACGGCGAAAAGGCTGATAGTGGCCGGGCGATGGTCGTGCGGCAAGGGGGAGAGGGGCGGTCGGCCGATAGAGGAAGGGAGAGGGAGAGAGAGATTGCCGAGAGAGAGGGAGAGAGAGAATGAGAGGGTGAGAGAGAGAGAGAGAGAAAGGACTAAATATACCAATAATTATCCCCCTTTTTGCAAAATAACCATCTTGCCCCTCTCTCTATTTTCCAATCGACGGCCACGATTCATTCTTATCTTGAGATCAACGGCCGAGATTGAATCTTTTCCAAAAATATCCAAGGGCAAAATGGGAATTTCACAAAAAGTCCAATGGCAAAATTGTCCAAAAATTGTCATTTCTAAAGTGAGGGTGAAATGACCCCGTCTCCCATTATACTTGGCCTTAACAAAGTCCCAAGGGTAAAACGGTCATTTTCCATTTCTTGCCGAAATTCGATTTTTTTGAAGAATTCGGACAATTCTAAGGCTGATCACGCTAATAATAACGTCGTCCAAATATCCTGTCGTGACCTTCTAAATTTTCAATGCCCAACTTGATCTCTAATTAACGACTAAATTTTAAATAACGTAACTTGAGCGTTTCTCAGACTAACAGGTGGCTTTTGGGGAAATTTGCATATTCAACCCGTGACCGATACTAAATCAAGCCATGTTTAAGCTTAGATCGTGACGACCTCGGTTGTCATGTAATCGCGAGGATTGATTGCTAGTTTCGACGGGTGCTATCGTTTGGTATAGGTTTAGGGTCATTCATCAGTTCATCTCATGGTTAAATGGAATCACCCGTGATCCACTCATATGACAGCGGTGAATTGATCCCTAACTATCTTTAGAACGGCCTGCATTGACTCAAAATGTCACATCGACAATTTCTATGGTTGAAAGTCGGTTCACTATCGAGTTTCTTTGGTCTTGCAAATTTAAATCCCTAATTAGCCTTTCCCTGACGGTTAGTATCTCGGGAGTGATTAGTTCCGAGCGAGATCTAACTACAAGTACGTTTATAAAATCATTCATTTCATAAATCTCAAGTGAGTCAAATTTCAGAATGTCATAGGTTGTGCCGTAAAAAGGAGATTGGTGTTGCAACTGAGGTGCGTTACATGGGCTGGAGACATTGAGCCTAAGGCGTTTTGATGTAGGCTATAAAAGTGTCGTTCGACCTGATGCATGTTACGCGGGGTGTGTTATAAAAAGGAAGGTCGGTGTTGTGCCTGAGGCGTGTTCGTTTACGCCGGCTAGAGACACTGAGCTTGAGGCGTGTTTGTTTACACGAGTTGTAGAAGTGTTGTTGAATTTGAGGCATGATTACGTGGTTCGAGATCGATAGCTAGTTTTTGCACTTGAGGCGTGTTTACAAGGATCAGAAATGAATTAGATGTGTGTGCCTGAGTGAAATGATGAAAGTATAATGTTGTGTCTATTATGTGAATATTGGTGTGGTTTTGGTTTGAATGGCATCTTTGAGTGTGGAATGTTATCGGTTGTTAATGGTAACGCTTGATTTAGCATGTGAAGTTTCGTGTGTATCAAGTTGAGATGTTGGTGCCTGTAATTGTTCTGGTTTACTGATTGTATGATTGGCGTGCTTGAATGTGATTAGAGATACATGTTAGCTTTGGTTGGGTTTAGGATGTTACTTGCTGAGATGTGATCTTATGGTTTTACTTAAAACCATTTCAGACTCCAAACCTGGATAATGGACAATTAGCCGCCTCATCGTTTTGGAATACCAGTGCGTTTTGACCACTCAACAGTAGAGTTCCATATAGATGAATAGTATACTTGGATTAAGCACACCAGTGAGATTCAGGTAGACGTAGGTGTCCTAGAGTGGTAGACTCACACTTATATAGCTTGGACTTTCCGGGATGGGGCAGAGGAATTTGGGCCTATTAGAGGTTTTGATGCTCCCTACGATGCATTTGGAGACTGAGATCCTTTTACCATTCCTCCCCTTGATGGTGAGTTGACTAGTACTGGCCCTAGCCTTGCACAATCGCCCCCTTCAATTACCCCCGCTGAGTCCGTACCTGTGGTAGCTTAACCACAACCCGAGCCCGAGGTACCTTACCAAGGACCGATTCCAATGGATCTAGGCTCAGACGATGAACCCGTAGAGAGGGAGCCAGTGGAGAATCCAGAGGTGGAGCTCGAGGAAGAGCCTGAGGAGGAACCCGAAGAAGAAGAGCCCGAAGCGGAACAGGAGGAAGAGCCTAAAGAAGTGGAGCTTGAGGATGAGGAACCAGTTTAGGTCCCATGGGAATTAGGAGATATAGATGACCCCATTGTAATCGAAGCTGATTCTGAGCCTGCTGAGTCTTCGGAGTCTTCGGGGAATCAGACTGACTTCGATGAATTTGACTCTGAGCGGACCTCCCTCTAGAGTGGCTAAGGGTTAGTTAGGAGTTTTAGGGGCTGGACCTGTTTTTGGTGAGGAGCCTTCTTAACAAAGGGTTAGTCTACCAGGCCGCTAGTCCCTTTTTGTTATTGGCGGTCGTTAGTTTCTAAAGTTTGCTGGTGTGCTAGCTTGTAATGGATATTGTGTGTGTGTGTGTCTTGGGGGTGTAATAAAAATTTTGATGGTTAGGTGATTTGTCTCTTCCTATTACTCCATGGTTATATCGTCAGGGATTTGGGTAATTGTTTCCGCTACATTTGATTTTGATGTTTTTGGGTTGGGTCAACGATGTTTCCTGGAACATCGCACTAATTCGACCTCCAAGGGGTGTCACGCTCTCGTTGGAGTTTGAGACGTGACACATATCAGTTTGTTACTAATGTTTATTGTGTACCAAAGATGTCAAGCAATATATTGAGTTTGGGACAGCTTCTAGAGAAAGATTACACTGTCCACATGAAAAATTTTATCCTTGTGCTAAGAGATAATAATAAACTAATTGCACATGTGAAAATGTTGAAGAACAGGATTTTTACTCTCAATATAAAGAATGACATGTCTCGATACTTAAAGGCATGTATGGATGATCCTTCGTGGTTGTGGCATTTGAGGTTCGGCCAGCTCAATTTTAATGGACTCAATTTGCTTTCCCGCAATAAGATGGTTTATGGCTTACCACATATTGATCATTCCGATCAATTATGTGAAGGGTGTGTTATTGGGAAGCACTCCAGAACTAGCTTTCCAAAGGAAGCATCTTATCAAGCAAAGAAGCCACTTGAATTGATTCATTCTGATGTGTGCGGTCCAATCACTCCTCAAACATATGATAATTATTGATATTTTGTCACTTTTATTGATTATTTTACTTGAAAAACTTGGGTATATTTCTTGAAGGAAAAGTCAGAAGTGTTTGATACTTTCAAACAATTCAAGAGCTTAGTTGAAAAAGAGAATGGCTATTTTGTCAAAGCCATAAGAACTAATCGAGGAGGAGAATTCACTTCAGCCATATTCAACAAATTCTATAAGAATCATGGTATTTGGCGATTCTTGACGGCTCCATATTCTCCTCAACAAAATGGCGTGGTTGAATGAAAAAATGGAACCATTTTGGATATGGTTCATAGCATGTTGAAAGCACAAATTTGCCGAAGGAACTTTGTGGTGAAGCTGTTATGTGTGCATTTTATCTTCAAAATAAATGTCCCACATATGGACTTGAAGGCATAACTCCACAAGAGGCATGGAGCGGAAGAACACCAAGTGTTTCTCACTTGAGAATTTTCGGGAGCATTGCCTACGCTCATATCCCAAACTGAAAAAGATCAAAATTGGAAGGCGAGCAAAAACCTCTTTTTTGTTAGGTATGATTCTTCATCCAAAGCCTATCGATTATTTGATCTTAACACTTTAAAAGTGTGTATAAGCAGAGATGTCAAGTTTGATGAAGAAAGCATGTGGCAAGACAATCCTGAAGACAAAGCAAATGCTCGTGATGATTCAAGCCAAATGGAGATGAAGGATCTCTCTTCATCTTCTTCTCTGATATCTTCTTCAAGTTCATCACCATCAACCTCTTCAAATGGTGTCGATGAACCGCTAGTGCCAAGATTGAGGAGATTGTCTGAAATTTATGAAGCTACGGATGAACTTCACCTTGTATGCCTTCTTGTAGATTGTGAGCCTCTTGTCTATGATAATGCTGCCAAAGAAGAAAAATGCAGAGAAGCCATGAATGAAGAAATTGAAGCCATCGAGAAGAATCAAACATGGGAGCTTGCTTATCTTCCGAAGGACAAGAAACCGATTGGTGTAAAATGGGTCTACAAGGCTAAAAAGAACGAGAAAGGAGAAGTGACACGGTACATGGCTAGATTAGTCGCGAAGGAGTACAAACAAAAGGCCGGAATTGACTATGATGAGGTTTTTGCCCCTGTTATTCGCATGGAAACAATTAAATTAATCATTTCTATTGCAGCTCAAAATAATTGGCAAATTTATCAAATGGATGTCAAATCAACATTTTTAAATGGCATCCTTGATGAAGAAATTTATGTCGAGCAACCCGAGTGGTTTATTATGAAAGGTCATGAAGACAAAGTGCGGAGGTTGAAAAAAGCTATATATGGGTTTAAACAAGCACCAAGAGCATGGAATTCCAAAATCAATGCCTATTTCAAGGCAAATGGCTTCTCTCAATGTCCATATGAACATGCACTTTATTTGAAGTAAGAAAAAATTGATGTTCTATTGGCTTGTTTATATGTCGATGACCTTATTTTTATAGGAAATAATTCAGCAATGATCGATGGTGAAGGAATTTGAGATGATGGATAATAGTCTCATGAATTATTTTCTTGGCATCGAAGTGAAGCAAAGTGCAGGTGGGATTTTTATTTCCCAAAGAGGATATGGAGAAAATATCCTTGAAAAATCCAACATGAAGAATTATATGCCTGTCAAGACACCGATGGAGTGTGGAACCAAGCTTTCAAAGTTTGATGAAGGTATGGATGTTGATCCAACGTACCATAGAAGCTTGATTGGAAGCTTGAGATATTTGAAGTGTATGAGACTAGATATCATGTATAGTGTTGGAATTGTGAGTCGATACATGGAGAAACTGAAATCATCTCATCTTAAAGAGGCAAAGAAAATACTTCGGTACATCAATGGTACTATTTCTCATGGCTTACACTACTCTCAGTCTACATCCTTTTAGCTTAGAGGTTATTCAAATAGTAATTATGGTGGAGATATCGATTATCGAAAAAACACTACAGGTTTTGTGTTTTTCTTATGTGACATTGCTTTCACATGGTCATTAAAAAAGCAATCAAGTGTTCCTCTTTCGACATGTGAAGCTGAATATGTAGCGGCATCTTCATGTGTTTGTCATGCAATGTGGTTGAGAAAACTTCTGAAAGAAATTCATATAGAGCAATTGAAATCTAAATAAATTTAGTCGATAATGTCTCTGCTATTGCTTTGGCGAAAAATCCAACTTTTCATGAATGAAGCAAACATATCGATGTTCGATATCACTTTATTCGAGAACAAGTGAACGAGAAGGAAATTGAAGTGTCACATGTGAAGACCGGAGATCAAGTTGTAGATAGTTTTACAAAACCTCTAAAGATTGATGCTTTTTGGAAGTTGAAGAGTTTGCTTGGAATGATTGATGGAAGAGAATTTGGTTTAAGGGGGAGTGTTAGAAATTAAACCAAATTCATAAACGTTGAGACTATTGATGAATTGCCGCATTGCCGATATTATCGGTTACCTCGTTGCCGATATTCCAGAATTGATGTTGATGACTGTTCATTGTATGAGTTAAATAGAGTCTTTATTGTAGTGTTGTTTTCCAAAGAGTCTGTTCGTATTTCTTTGTCTTGACTGTTCGTGTTTCTAGGTCTTGTTAATGTTGTGTAAATTCCTAGGAACCTATCTCCTTGGAATGGTAGAGTACATTGATGAGTCATCTAAGAGTCAGTCCAAGAGTCATCTATGTAAAGGCAAGTCTTGTAATTGTGTGAGATATGGGATCTAAGGTGAAACTGATAAGGTGATATTGATAAGGTGGTACCAAAAGCCCGTTTGTCTCCTTCTCTTGAGTTGTGTGAATTGTGAGTATTTTCACCTTTGATTTTATCCCATCAACCGCGTCCACGCGTGACTTGCTTAGGTCTCGCTTGACTACACATTCACACCATCCTCGGTCGTGAAGACTTGGTGCAAACTCCACGCTGCAACTTGGCTCCTCACCAGGAGCGAGCTCGACCCCAACCAGTCCAAGCTTCATCGCTGCGGCTCCAGACCACTGCCGTATGTCTGTCACTGGGTTTTGGTCGCTGTCCACATTGTTGGAAGTCCTGCAAGTTTTGTTGCTATTCACTGAGGCAATCTCCTTCCGTCGCTGTTGTAGTGGCGGTCTGCACTCCACACCAACATTTTCGATTTCTAATGAGCCAAGCAGCTTCGGCATCGGCCCCCGTTGTATCCAGTCTCGGACAACGAATCATAGCAGCAAAAGATCACCGGTCGTCGTCCTTGTCATGCTTGAATTACTCCGTTTTGCAGGTTCCTCGGCGTGCCCTATCTTGTAAAAATCCAACTTTGCTGTGAGCGAGAAAAAGGGGCTGATCTTTGGTCAAGGTCATAAGTCCAAGTGGTGGATTGGTTTTCTCTCGGATATTTGCCCAGATTTGACAATAATGTTGCGGGTCTTTGTGATTTTACTTCATGCATGCATAAGAATATTCTTTTTGATGAGGAGACCGTGAGGAGTTGTGGACATGTGGCAGCGTGCAAACCCTTCAGAAGAATAATGGACAACGTCGAGCTTGGTGATTTGTCCTTGCAGTTCCCGATGCCCACATCCTCAAGTCGCGAGCTTCACCGCTTCAAGTCACGAGCCCCACTGAGACCATTGCTGGCCTTGAACCGAGAATCCTTGGCTGAGACAGCATCATGGTCAGTCATCCTATACCTCAGATGACCACTGAGAAGCCACCCCGAGCATCCACTGCCGAGGACCACCACCGCCGGTCATTGAGCTCGAGCTTTTCGCCGTTCAAATTCAGAAACATCATCCATATAATATTTCGAATTAGGTGATACGTTATCCGATTCAATTTTGACATGTCAAGTTCTCTAATTTGAGTTTATTGTGATCTCAATTATATGTTGTATCAATATTGTCATATATTCAAAAATCCTTTCAAAATCCGTGAATTATGATATTTTCCTAATTTCACAACGTGCATATGATTGCTAGTTCGATTTCATGCCCAAAATACCACTCACAATTGCATGGAAAAATGTTTATCCAATCTCCTACCCGAGATATGATTTGCAATTGCACGGAAAATTGGTCGTAAATCCGATCTCATGCCCAAGATACAATTCGTCTTTGCACGGAAAATTAGCCAATCCGATCCTCATGCTTGGGACATGATTTGTCGATTTATTTTTCAAATTTAAGTGGATATGGATAATATCTTGAGTGATTGGATACTATTATTGATTTTGGTTTGATTTGATTTGATTCTATGTTTCCAAAAAAAAATCCCAAAAGGATTAGATAGGATTAAGGTAACCTTTAATAGATAATATTGCATGTTTAAATAGATTTTAGATAATCTTTCAAAACAAATTAGAATACAGGTTAGAATCTTTCCTTTCAAGATAGATCGCATTCTAGGTTAGGGTTTATTTAGTCAAGTTAACATTCCAATTTAAATTAGGGTTTGCCCTAGTTTAATTCCTAAAATGAATTGGATAATATCTTAATCTAGATAATTTATTTTCATTATTTTCAAATTACGAATTTTAATAAAAAAAACACAAAAAAAACCAAGCACGTGTCATATAATTTAGATTGCATCATGCTTGTATGTCATCTTGCCATGTCATTTGTAACTTGCCATGTGTCATTGCTTGCATGTCATTTAGTGATTGTATGTTAGGTTCATGAAATTGTGTGTCATATTAGAATAATGATTTTCGTCTGTCATTAGAATTAGGTCACATAGTTAAATATTTGCCCGTCATATTTGAATAGTCCATTTAATCGTCAATAAAATTAGGACATTTAGGTAAATTGTATGTCATGTGTCATGTTAAACTAGCAACACGCATTGCATATAGTTTGGTCTTCACTAAATAAGAAAAAAACTATAAAAAAAAAATTTGAGTGAAATTGTGTATTAATCAGAAATCATATTTAGGGTGATGATGTGATTTTTTAGCTAACATTTCATATGATTTTGTTGCTTCGAGGTAAGTATACCCTCCCTATCTTGCAATGTATTTATCGTTTTGATTATTGGGTATTACACTAATGGTTGCATACCCGTATGATCACCTCACATGTTAGTGAATATGTTAAAAATCAATTCAAGCTGTATGCAAATATTTTTTTTTATAAAAAAGATAAAAGTATCGAAAGGGCGTTAGAGTAATCTAGTGTAGCAAGTCCCTGAATCCATAATATGTGGTTCATAAAAATAGAGTAATCCTCCCAATACTTTACTTGAGTTTCCAATCGACCCACCCAAAATAGATTAATGACGACTCCTAATTGAAATGATCTTGTATGTTAAAAACTTGAACCTAAGTTGCAAATTACTAAGGGCTTGGGAGAGTCCGAGCTAAGTCTAGGCTTACTAATCCATTAGCCAAACTCTAGGTGGTGCAGCTAAGGTAAGATCACTACAAGCAATTTCCTACTGCAACTAGAAAATTTGAGAGGTATTATTTTCATCACCATATGTCACGCTTCGAACCCCATCGAGCCTGCGACATCCCTCTAGCTCGGTTGGAAGTGTGCGACGTCCCAGGAAAATGTCGCCGACCCAACGATCTATCAGAGATTAATTGCGGCGGAAACAATCACGAAATCCTGGACAATAAATTTGGAGAACACCAGGGGAAAGAAAATTGCCAAACCACCAAACATAATATACACTTCCAAATATTTACAATATCTGCTATTACAAACAACAAAAATAAATTTATAAGTACACCGGACTATAACTTCGAACCACCAAAACAAAAGATCAGTAGCCTATTGGGTCAACACTATCCAAAAATGGGGCACATCCCTCTTAAACCTAACCTCTACGCCCTCTGCTAGGCATCCACTCAGACTCACTCTCCTCATCGTCCTCATCTGAATCCTCCTCATCATCCTCATTAGGCTCGTGTTCATCCATCGACTCCGAGTCAGCCTCAATCTCGATCGGGTTATCCTTGTCCTCACCCGACTTTGGCTGGTCCTCAGCTTGCTCCACCTTATCTGGATCCTCTACGTTCTCCTCTGACTCCTCTGCAAGCTCGTCCTCTATTGGCTCATCTCCGGGATCCTCTCCGTGCTCATCCTCCTCCTCAAGCTCAACCTCGGGTATCACATCCAGATCCACGTCCATTGGGTCAAAACTTGCCTAAGACCCTTCTGGATCTGGGTCTGGCTTGCCCATGAAAGAATCCGGAGCTACAGGCACATGCTGATGCCCTGACTAAGCTAGACTAGTTTCCAAACTAGTCAACTCACTGTCTGGGGGAGGTATGGCTGATGGTTCCCAATCACCAACTCCATCAAATGGGACGTCAAAACCCCGAACGGGTCCGAACTCATCTACCCCGTCTCTAAACGTCCAAGCCGTATAGATATGAGCCTGCCAATGGGGTTGCCCTATATCTACCCAAACTACCGATGTGTGCTTGACCCAAGTATGATTCTCATCTATCGGATACTCCACTACATCATGTTCGGTGTGCATGACTATCCCAAAATGCTCCAGCGGCGGCGGCGGTGGAGGGTTCACGGCTCTGGTGGTGGCTCTGAAATGATGTGGTTGAAACAACCATGAGATCACATCTCAATAAGTCAGCAACATAAACCACGCTTAGGCTACCATGTATTCCAGGCCCATCCAGACATGCATTAAACAATTCACACAAACACCAAGCAAACAATCACGCCAACCTAGACTCTTGGCATAAGCCTCCTGTATATTAGTCCACAAACACAACAAACAAACCTCACACACATTCTCGATCATTCTCACACTCAAACACAAATCACAATCACACTACAATTCTACACCCCACAATTCACACTCAATCACGTAGTATTGCATCATTTTCATTAACTTGCCATCACGACCCGCATAAACATGCCTCAAGCCCGATCTCACATCCACTTGCCATATCGATCATTTCACACTCCATCACATTCCTTGGCTCGTGTAAACACACCTAAGGCCCACACGATCGTGACGCGCGTAAACACGCCTCAGGTCAGATCCCAATCTTACTTTCACTTACTTGCTTTAGCCTGCGCCAAATGCAATAGGCCTACGTAATCGAAACCCGAGCTTATAATGCCTCGGTCTAATCCCGGTCTCATCCGAGCTGATCGTGCCTCGGATCGATCTCATTCTTATTTTCTTTCCTCAACCCGCACCAAATGCAACAGGCCTACGTGATCGCGACCCGAGCTTATAATACTCGATCCGATCTCACAGTCGTATCACGACCCACATAAACATGCCTCAGGCCGGTTTATTTCCCCGAGTAAACACACCTCAGGGATCTTAATGATCACACGAACACACCAACACACCATATTTTATCTGTATCCCGTGTAAACACGCCTTAGGGCCTTTTAGTGATCACACGCACATTGCTAATCACAATTCTCACACGTGCACATATGCGACATCAATCAAATGTACCAATCATAATAAAATACACAATCAGCATACATTCTAGCACTTTTCACCCTAAAACTACGATATCTCACTTCCGGCCCTTCGCGGCACTTTCCCGGAATTCCGAGCCAGACCTAATGGCACAAACCACACACCCAACAGCCCATCACAGCCCTCCGAACAGCGAATCATAGCCATCGATCGACCTCTAAAATTCCACCAAAATTCCCCAAATTCATTCCTAAGGCCCGCCAACCGATTCCGTCCCTAAAACAATATCAAAACGCGTCTAAATAAGTCCGAAATTACCCGATAATCTAGGCTAGGGTTAGGTCGCGACTTACCAAACTCTAGACTAACCCGGTTAGAGTGGAAAGCGGTGACAACAAGCGGGGTCTTGCGGCGGCGATGGATCGGCTCACGGCGGCGGTGACGGTGAGCGGCGGCGCGGCTTCCTTGGCCGCGGTCACTCACGGCCACAAGAGGGGGAGATGCTGGTCGGTCGGGTGAGGGTGAGGGGGACATGAGGCTAGGCACAATGGGGACGGCGGCACGGTGGCGGCGAGCTCCGGCGACGTGTGGCGGTGGGTGGCCGAGAGAGAGGAAGATGGCGAGAGAGAGGGAGAGAGAGAGAGAGAGAGAGAGAGAGAGAGAGAGAGAGAGAAAAAACTTGGGAAGCAAGCAAAAATGAGGAGAGAGAGAGGATGAGGGGTATTTAATAGTGTGAATAGTAGATGCCAAGTATCGCCCATCCAACGGCTTGACCAAAATGCCCTTAATCCAATGACCATAATTCATCCTCATCCAATAATGTAGGGGCATTTTAGTCATTCAACATCTTGCATTATTGGCCTCAAATAACCTTAATTTAATCCCCAAATAATCTCCAAAATTCCCAAAAATTCGGAACACCAAAATAGGGCTTAGGGGCAAAATTGTAATTTTCCGATTTCGGGCCAAAATTTCATTTTTTGACCGTACCAACCCCATATAGGCATGGCCACTTAAAAATGACGTTGTCCTCACAAAATAGTCATATACGTCCACAAAAATCGACGTCCAAGTCCGGATTCAATTTCGCGATCAAAATCGCTCAATCTCAATTGTAGGGTCTCTCACTAATGGGGGTGGTTGTTTAGAGGTTATGCAAATCGACCTAGGGTTATTCGAGTCACGACAGTATCGATTACCAAGAGAACGCGAGAATTTATCGCTAGTTCCAGAGGTCGTGATCATTCGGATTAAGTTCGGGATTTGTTCGCCACATGTATTCTCGATCGTGCAGAATCACCTGCGATCCGATTGTACGTCATTGGCCAAACTAAATCTGTCACCTTCTTAGGATCGGCCCAAAATATTTCCTCATCGTTTCTCGGAATTAATGTTCGTTTCGTGATCGAGTCCCTAGTCCACGTACCATTTTTCCTAATTTGCCATTTCCACTTGGTTAGTATCCCGAGAATGATCAGTTTCGGACGAGACTTACTAAAATGAAATGAGAAATAATATCTACTTTATTGAGTCGGGAAATAAGTTGAAATTCAGGATGTTACACCATACATGTCTTTAAGAGAATTCAATAGAGATTGTGCCGTTTTAGAGTAAACGAAAATTTCTTACATCTATGGATCCATGCAGTTGAATATCCATGACATGACCAAGTTATCAGTAGATTGTCAATTGGCATATTTAGGATCGGCAGATGATGGGGCTTTGATTGAACCATTAACATGGCCTAACTTAGATCGTCCTCCAAGGGCAACCGTAATTACCCGAGACTAAGGAATTTAGTTTCTTTCATTAAAAAAAAAAAAGGATGTTAATCTACTGCTCATCTCATTTGAGCTAGATCGACTAACATAGTGGCAATTGAAGAACTAGCCATTATAACAAGAAGAAAGGAGATGATCAAGAGCTCATCTAAATCATAAGTAGAATGAAGCGGCAAATAGCGACTTCGATAGGAATGACACCAGCTCTAATACTCTGTAAGATTTTGTGAGATCACTGCCAACTTTTTTAAAAGTTTAAGCTATTAGATAAATGCTTGATTTAATATTTAAATATTTTTATCTCTCCCCCTCATACTTAGTCTAGTATTTGTCCTTAGTACTAGGCGTGCACATATTTAATTGAAGAGGCAAATGGAGCCAGGAAAGATTTGAACTCAGGACCTCCTACTTTGGTATCATGTTTTATTTGTAATCACACACACACATGAAGAAAGAGAAAAGGATTTAATGTGGTTTGGTCGACCAAGAAGACGAACCTTGGAAGCTCACGTCCACGCTGGGAACCCCTAATATAGCATATCTCCATGGGGGATTTCGTTTTCTTTAAATAAGATAGAATACATCTATTGGAATAAACATGGATATCTATGGGAAAGGCAAATACATATTTTATTTCCTTCTTTATCGATTTGAGCCAGATCTCTTACTAAATTTAGACACTGCTGACTAGTCATCCTTATCTTTCTAGTATAGTCAAGACAAAATCCTATGAATGGGGTTACCATAAATGTTCATGATGGACAGAGAATGTTCATTACAAATTACATCAAAAGGTTCTACACCAAACGTCACTAATTATCATAACACTTCGTAACAATGAAATCCCTAAGCCAATTCACGTTTGTCCTTTTCCTGTCACTTTCCTTCATATCCTCTCTTCCACGCTCACAGGCCAACAAGTTTACCAACTTCCTAGGTGAAATATATGACAAGCGCCATATCTACATCGTCAACAACTTGCCGAGCGACTTCGTTCTCCATTGCGTATCTTTGGATGACGATCTTGGGGCCCGGACCCTACACCCGACTCAAGAGCAAATGATCTGTTTTCGGATTCACTTTATCAACAACACCATCTTCGCCTGCTTTGTTGTCACTACTCGAACCCCAACGAGCGCGCAACACCCTTAAGTTGGTCGAATTGAATGCGACGTCCCAGGCTCATTGCCGACCCAACCCCAAATCATCAGAGATCAAACACAAGCGAAAACAAGTATAACACCCGGACAAGAATTAGAAGAGGGGTAACAGGGAGAACAACCACATAACCAAACAAACAACTTTCAATAACATGAGACATACATACAATATCCATTCTTACAAAACAAACCAGGCTTACAAGGTTAGCAACCACTATCATCAAAAAAGGGGCAAGTGGTTTGGATAGGTTAACTTCTATACCAAAAAAGAAGCATTCTCAAAAATGGTTCTAATAACTAGCCTCTACAAGACCTAGAAGGTGTCCACTCGGGGTCAATCCCCCTAAAATCGGTGTCAGGCTCTCCCGGATCCACTCATTCATCAACTGACTCGGAGTCAGCCTCAATCTCAACCAGGTTATCCTCGAATCCCGACACTGATGGGACCTCAATTGGCGATTCTTCCTCGGGTTCTTCTTCATCAAGCTCCTCTTCAAACTCTTATTCAAGCTCTTCATACTCTCCTTCAGGGTCTTCAAACTTTTCAGTTAGCTCATGCATAACCTTCGGCTCCATAGGGACTGTCCCCTGGTGTGACTCCTCAGGCTCTAGGTTGGGCTCGACCTCTATAGGCTCGGGCCCCATGGGTGTAGGTACAGGTATAGGTGCAGGGCCTGACTTCACAGGACCCGTTTCAGCACTAGTCAACTCACCATCAAGAGGAGGAACGACCAACGAATCCCAATCACCGACTCCATTATGTAGGACATCAAAACTCCAAATGTGTCCAAACTCATCAAAACCATCTCAGAAACACCATGCCGTGAACTTATTGGGTTACAACTGGGGTTCACCTACATCTACCCAAACCACAGTAGTACGCTTAATCTAAGCCTGGTTCTCACCTACCGGGTGCTCGACTATGGAGTGCTCAAAGTGCACCGATATCCCAAAACGTTGCAAGGGAGTGCTCATGGTCCAGGTCGAGGGTTTGAAATGGTTTGGTTAAACAACCATGAGAATACTTCTCAATAAGCGAACACCTTAAACCCTACCTAGGCTAACACGTACCTCCAGACTAATTCAAGCACTAAAATCATTCAATCAACAAGTTATAACAACCACGGCATACTTACCTTGCCTCGGCTCATGCACAAATCCTGCACGTTTGTTCAATCATAACAATATACCAATCATCACAAGCATACAATCAATCCCAAGACACAGTCAATACATGCTCATGCACTTATAATAATTCGAACATTTTCAATCTTAAGCTCAACACCTCGCATTTATCAATGAACTCAAGCACATGTGTCCAGATTATTCACGATCTGCATAAACACGCCTTAGGTCCAACTTTCATTCCATGGCTCACGTCAAAGCGCCTCAAGCTCAACAACACTTCTATAGCCCGTGTAACACACCTCAAGCTTTATGTCTCTTGCCCGTGTAAAACGCCTCAAGCTCAACATCTCCTCCTATGGCACAACCTGCATAAAACGTATTAGGTTGGTGGTCTTCTGGTACAACCGAGTATCGTCCCGCGTAACATACCTCGGAACAGGTTCAATTCCCCGTGTAAAATGCCTCAGGAATTAAGTGATCACACGAGCATACTAGCACACCATATTTTATATTGACCCCACGTAAAATGCCTTAGGGCTTTTTAGTGATCACATGCATGTCGCGTACATATCAATTCCTCACGCATATCACATGTTCAAACATCATACAACATGCTCAATCTCCAGCTAATTCAAATCAGCCCACGATCACGCTAACGAGATCCAAATGTCAATAATTCATATCACATTTCACCAAGCATACTAAGCTACACTAAGCCAACGATCACAGCCCACAAATAAACATATTACACTCATTTTTCAAGCATCAAAGTCAGCCATGAAGGTAGCATAAATCAACCACGACACCGGCACAATATTCCAACACATGTATTTCACAAATCAAACCATATACTCGCCATATTCAACCTCATTTTCCAGCATATAAATCCACCATAATCAACCCCTATTTGGTCTCTCAATAACCACCAAGTTGTCCATAAATCCATCCATAATCCGTCTAATAAGTTAGCACTCAAACAACCCCTAATCTCCACAAAATCACACCTACACTAGTTTGTTAATACCTGCCATCCTAAGCAAGGTTTAGAATGTCACTTACTCAAGGTCCTAAGCAAAACCAAGTAAGAAAAAAGGGCAGCAAGCCAGTGGTCACACGGCGGCCTCGGGTGAACGACGGACGGGCGGCAACGGCGACGGCTTCGGTCGGCCGATCACGGCTACGTGCATGCATGGTAAGGAGAAGAGGAGAAGCTAGTTGAGAGAGAGAGAGAGAGAGAGAGAGAGAGAGAGAGAGAGAGAGATGGGGTGGTGGCGGTGACGAGGTTGTGGTGGCAAGGACGATCGGACAGGCAGCGACGGGGGGCGGTTTCTAGCATCGAGGTGGCATGATGGCCGAGCACGCAAGAAGAGGAGGAGGAGAAGAGAAGGTCAGCCAAAGCGGGAAGAGGGGAAATGGCGTGAGAGAGAGACAGGTAGAAAGAAAAGAAAAGAATAGACTAGAGGGAGTAGGCTATATAGGTCATGATGGCTAAAAAGGCCCATTATAGCCTAAAAAGCTCATCATTACCTAAAAAGGAGCTATTATAACCTAAAAAGGCTAGGTGAGTCAACTTTTCAAGAAAAGGCTATCTTACCCTTTCTACTATCTCACCAAATCTAAAAGCTCATATTCAAACACACATCACATTCATCTCATCCAACGGCTAAGATTAAACTATCCACAAAATATCTAGGGGCAAAGAAGGATGGGGGCAATTTTTTCCATGAAATTCGTCCATCAAGGGGGTAGCCAAAAGACCAAACTGCCCTTCCACTTTTCTTAAGAGCCTTCACACAATCCCAGGAGCAAAATGATAATTTTCCACTCCCGGTCCAATTTCAATCTTTCCTGACAAATCCAACTAATTCTAAGATTAATTATGCTAATGACGACGTCGTCCAATTAATTGTCATGACGTTCAAGGAATCCGAAACTCAAACTTGGATTCTAATTATGGCTAAATCGAATCAACCCAACTTAAGCGTATCTCTGACTAATGGACGGCTCTTGGGCGTTACATGAATTTGACCCGTGGTCGACACTAAGTTGAGCTACGTTTAAGTTCACTCGAACCATGGCGATCTCGGTTTTCATGTAATTGCAAGGATCAATCACTAGTTCCGAAGGGCACGATTGTTTAGAATAGGTTTAAGGTCGTTCGCAAAATTTATCTCATGATTGAGCGGAATCACCCGCGATCCACTCGTATGACATTAGCAAATCGATTTGTGGCCATTCTTGGATCAGCCTACATTGGTCCAAAATATCATCTCGACAATCCTTAGGGTCGAAAGTCATCCTACGATCGGGTTTCTTTGGTTGCATGAACTTAAATCCCTAATTAGCCATTCTCTAATGGTTAATATCTCAGGAGTGATCGGTTACGGGCGAGATCCAACTACGAGCGCGTTAATAAAATCATTCCTTTCATAAATTCCATGTTAGTCGAATTTCAGAATGTCACATATGCTTAGTGGCAAGGGCGGTTCAAGGAGTTCGTCGTGTTCAGGACAGATTGGGATAAATTCCGTTGCAATCCCGATTGCTTTTGGTCTATGCGGGAGGACGGGTTTTACGTTAGATCATATGGCATTGAGTATAAGCGTTATTATTCGTGGTAATAAACCATGCCATCATGAGTGATTGAAAATTGTATTGGCCGCACAAAATTTTTTGGAATAAAGCGGACATGGCTCTTTTATGTTTTTGGTCTTTCGCTCTTGCTTTCCTTTAATGGTATTGTCATTGTGATGACCCCGTTTTCTGATTGTGGAGCGCTCTCATATTACAATCAAATCCAGGACTGTATTCACCGGAAAGGAAAATCAAGGACCGGTTTCACTGAGGTCGAATTAGATTTGTCGAAAAGCCGAACATAAGACACTAAAGAAAGTTGCGAATAATTTTTTATGTACCTTCAGAGTAATATTTCGTGGTGCCTCAAGTCATTAAAAAATCAACAACTCGTCTCGATGGTCTTTTTTCCGAAATTGATAATTATGATAACACTTGAAATACAAAAGAATGTTATTCAATGATTAATCGATACTTGTTCACAATGTTATGGACAGAAGTCGAAGGCGCTTTCATGTCATGCCATTAGAGCAGAGTTCTTGTTTCTCCTCTAAGCTATCTGTTATGGAAAGACTAGTGCGACCACATCTCATTGTGTACAACAAATTTCTTCTACCCTCTGTGTAATTAAATGCGTACAATAAACACTACAACAATATAACAATCAATTGGGCAATGCAGAATCTATATAGAAGGGATTTAAGGTGGACACCCAAGCTAGGAAAATTCCACGGAACAAACTCTCTAAAAGCTTCCACTCCGCAAAAATGGAATTACAATAGGTCTTCTCTACTCCAGCCAAAGGTTATCCAATATGTCATCTGTTGGATATTTCTACGGTTTTTAATTATTCAAAGCAATTGTTTTGTAATAGTTTTAATCGAAAGTATGACTGCAATCAATTTCTAACGGATTTATAATGCATGATTTGATTTATTTCTTTATTAACCCTCTTCTTTATTTGACTATAAAGAGAAACTGCGAATCATACTAGAAACATACCAAAAACAAGAAATTATCTATGTTCTTTTCATTTGTTTGTTGGGTTTTACATATAAAGATGTTGTTTCTATTCCCTCTATATTTCCGTGTAGAGTAAAGAGGAAGATATGTTGTATATGTTGGATGAATGCCGTAAAGCGATCATGTAATAGTTGCATGATAGGAATTTCAGTTGTACTATTTAATGGCAAAGACGTATTCATTCATTGACCATTATTTATATGAATGATTCTATAAGGTTAGTTGTGACTAGACCTATTCTTAAGGTGTTAAGAATATGTATGATAGGTTTATATTTAGACTAAATTTTAAAACAGTTCCCACTCGATGGATCATTGATTGGATATTGATGATCACATTGCAATTGGTGTGTTCTTAACTTCACCATTAAGTATTGCATACCAAGGGAATGATGAGTCACAAGTCATTGGGTATTGTCATACCTGAGTTATAATATAGGGGCTTGTATCGGACAAGTTCACTAAATGTGACACGCGTAGAACAATTAGCAACATTGAAGCTTTTAGTGTAGTCAATGTCTAATCGTTCATGCTCTTGTTTTGCGTAAAAACTCATTAGACATGAGGCACAATGTTGGCTTATGTGTTGGATGGCTATGGTTCACAAGTGCACGTAATGATGCTTCATTGAACCGTCTCTATACTTGATGATCACAGTTTGTTCACATACAAAGGCACACATGTGCGCATATGGAATCTGTCTTTTTGTTATATACAAAGTACAATAATGATGTCTAATGCAATCTAATCGTGACACTGTATTGTAATCCTTGGCTGAGGTTGTAATCAAGAATGAAAAGTTCTTGCCTCGTTAAGAACACACGTCAATTAGGTCTGTACATATGGTAGAATAGGTGGCTTGACTAGAAATTTCCATGGTCTTTGTTTATTCAGGACTTGGTAAGACAGAAGGATTAAATAACATGGTAGCTAAAGCTGATGGGTTTATTATGTTTTTCAAATATTCACACTATCTTGGTAGCCATGACATATTGTTAGATGTCACTCATGGCTTGTAAGACTTGGAGACTAATTAGGACAATCAATTCTCTTTGGAATACTAATGCATTGGTAAGTGTAATGCCTCCACCTCGGGGTCATTAACGCGATGTCCTATTCATTGTTATCTTTCTTTACACACAAGCGGAAACATAATTTTGGGACAATCACATTTAGAACAACAACGGAAATTTAGATAAGCAGCATTATGAACAAACCTTATGTTGACAGTGCATGCAAACATATTTTAATAAGCCCTTCGGGCCATGGCAAACAATACATATTTCACACACATATTCTAGAGGCTCATCCATTCCTAACTGACTATGAATAGCAAAACTTGGCTTAGGTGATCCTATCTCCTCTACTTCATCTTCTTGCTTCTAACTCCATTCATATCTCCTCATCGCTTCCTATCTGTGTGGCCGATCTACACCCCACCCGTGTCATGCCCCGGAGCTAGTCCGCCTACACTGCCAAAAGGTCCATTGAACTCACATAGGGGTCCAACCCATTCTCCGTCAGTGTAGCCATGCCATGATACATACGGGTGAGGCACCAAGTCCGTTAGGTCCTCATCGACTATCACATACTTTGTGATCCGGTGGTAGGCTCGGCCTTCTCGGGCATGTATCGCGGTGAGCATTTCGACTCTCATTTCCATGGGGTTGCCGAATCAGGTCGAGGGAGATGCCATTCTTCGGACTTGAAAGGGAAACAACGAGGGATAAGTCGGGGAAACTCAGCAAGTAAATCTACTAATATTAAGCGATGACGAGGGGATTGCCGTTGACACAAGTCGGCTCTTACCGCACTTGCATCAATGGCAGATCAATAGCAAAGTTCATGCACGAAAACATCAAGCATAGCTATAACATGTGCACTTTGTCATTCAAGTTTCGGTTCTATCTCCAAAACAAATGTCAAACATGAAACAAGATTAAATCGAGAAATGAACTAACTACAACCAACCAAATAACCGAGAAATGGTCCAAGCAAACCGTGTCACAACGTATCACAACTTCCTTTCCCGATATTAGAAAGTTTACTTACTCAACAACTAAAACAAGAACTAGAGAAAACGGTTGCCGTGGGGAGAGCATGTGAGCCTTGACGAGTCTCGGGTGATTCTCGGGCTTGAATACGAATACGTGGGCCTTGGATGTGGCTTCCTATTGACCGAACAACAAGGAGAGATACGGGCTAGTCGGTGAGCTCTCTCTCTCTCTTTCTCTCTTTCTCGGCGTGAACAAGAAGCAAAGAAGCAAGAAGCGAGATGGTGATGGCGTAAGAATGAGAGGAAATGGCGTGAGAGCTCGAGAGAGGAAGTGGTGTGAGAGAGGAGGGCTTCACGTGAGGCTCTCTCTCTCTCTCTCTCTATTTATAGAAGTCTTTCTTGCTCCCTACTCAAGGCCATTAATGCATGTTATGATAATGGTGCCTCCAAAGTCTAACTAATTAAGGCTTGTCATCATGAATGGGGCTTCTAAGTCAAGGGTCATTTAATGGCATTAATGAACCTTAATAATGGAAGCTTGAAGAAGAAGCATTGATCGTGTCAAAGCCTTGTCTTTTAGTCTCTTCTAAACTTTTCCGGACCATGGAAACCGTGGACTCCATAGAGCCTTCAAGATTTGTTGGTTTCTTACGTAATTTATTCGAGCCAATCGGGTCACACGAAATAGACTCATTGGCACCAAAATCACAACCCGCATCATGCTTAGTTCTCAAGATTTTCGGAGGGTTTTTTGCGACAAAACACATATAACAATCTCGAAAAATTCCCAAATTTATATATTTTATAGAAAAATAAGTTCTCAACAACTTTTGTGAAGAAAACTTTTCCAAAATTGGCCCAGAAAAGCTTGTATAAAATAAAAAAAGTGTGAACATCACCAAAATACCCATTCTAGGTAGTTTTACATAGTCTGGAAATTAGGCTGTCGTACTACTCATATCAAGTCCAAAAATTCTAAAATTAAAGTATGTAAAACTTCAAGATGTTTGAAGAAACTTTCAAGAAGGAAGTGTTTGGAAATTCGGATCACAAAAATAACAATACGAAGGGGTACAAAGAATTCGAAATTGGGTTTTCCAGAACAAGAGTAAAAATTTGTTCCAATTGAAAAACTACCAAACTTAAATCATAGCCATATTTCCAAAGACTAAAATTGAGAATGTTATAGTAATGGTCCCACTGCCAGCTTAGTGATGAACCTAGGGAGGTCACACACCATAACCAATTCAAAAAGATATTTGAATAGGAGAGGCAATATTGAAAATGTGTTTACAATTACAGTAATCAGATTGAGTCGGGCTGAAGTTAAATTAAATGAAGTTTCATTTAATTGTTTTGGGTCATGGCCATGTGTGTAGGTGATGCACACACATGGCACAAAATCAGCACTAATTATGCCTAAGAAATACTTTGAAACGGGTTCAAAGTCAATGGCTAGATTCACGCTTTGAAACGGTTCTGAGTCGATGGCCAGATTAATCCTTTGAAATGGTTTCAGAGTTAATGGCTTGATTAATGCTCTAATATAGTTTCAGATTCAATGCCTTGATTAATCTATTGAAACAATTTGAGAGTTAACAGCCAGATAAATGCTCTAAAACAGCTTTAGAGTCAACGACTAGATTAATGCTCTGAAATGGTTTCAGAGCTAATGACCGAATGAATGTTCTAAGACGATTTTAGAGTTAATGGCAAGATTAACTTTAAATATATTGGAGCCGAGTCTAATGAGAAAAAATGAGATGAGTTCGATCAATTTTTTTCACACACAAGAACATTTCCTAGCACAATTGAAGTGGTGAACTCTCTTGAAATCTCTCTACCGTTGATATGTGATCGGTGATGTGTCTAAAATGGAGGTCCAACATTTGTGGGAAGGAACTGAAGAACATTTGAACCAAAATGCCTTGGGCACGCTACAAGGAACGTCTTCGCCAAATTGCTTTGGGCACACAGCAAGGGTAATCCAATTGGCCCTCTTTTTATTTTATTCTTCCCTTTCTACGGATTTCTAATTAAACTGCATGAACAAAGTTTGGGAGATACATGCATGGGATTTTGCTTTTACTGTAATTTGATTTATTTTACCTATGCAAGTTTCATGAAATATCAACAGTGGTATCGGAGCCAATCCTTAGGCTTTTTCATGCATTTAATTAATTTTGGTTCATGCTTATTTTTATGATCTAATAGCCAATTCTTATTTGTTAAGAGAATTATTTTAAGTGACCTACAGATGTTAGCTTGATAAGTATATTAAAATATTTAATATGCAAGGTGAGACCATTGACAATGATGCAAACCTCTTTATTTATAATATTAAGTCGAAACGGGTTTTTAATTCGTGGCCTTCCATCGTCATTGTTTGATCCAATATTCTAGCGGTTGATTGACTGGCTATGGATACATAGGGGTCAATTGCCATTTAGACCATATGACCACTCCATTATATATTTGTATTCTAAATACTTGCATGAGATGATGGGTTGGACTAAACTATAATAATGAGGTCGATAACTATTAGGTGAGACTTTCATGATCTAGAGGCCAAAGATAAGATTGAGACTCGCATATGATGCATTGGATAAGTTGATCTACTCACTAAGTTCATAAAACACCAATAACTGTCCAGTGATGTGGGCTATGGATTGGTGGGACTCCAATTCTCACTAGTAATCCTAACCCGACAAAGATTACCATTTCCCATCTTAAGGAGTATGGGATCTGAATAAATTTAGTAGGAGGATCTATCGACTTAAAGGCTAAAATGAAGTAGGTGTTGAAAGACAATGGCTAACAATTTATATTTCTATACAAATATATTATTACTTTGAAAAATTGTAACTACAAACCCATTTGCTTCTAGACTTGATAGGAACCATTTGACGAGACCCAATTTCACTGACTGGGTGAGGAATTTGAGAATTGTTTTCAATTATGAGAAAATCGAGTATGTGCTTAATCAAAACTTGCGAAAATCCTTTCCTAAGGATGCGACCCAAGAGGAGCACAAAACTTATGATAAGTGGTGCGAAGTTGACTTAAAAGTTAGGTCATACTTGATTGCTTCAATGAACAATGAATTATAGGAGAAGTATAAGACTATGGAAAGTGTTTGGTCGATCATTATGCACTTACAAGAATTTTTTAATAAGAATGATTGAACCTCTAAATTTGAGATATCTAAGGGATTGTACCAAATGAGGATTGCTGAAGGATCATTAGTAAATGATCATGTTTTGAAATTATAAATGATTTAGCACATTGAGCAGTTGGCAAAGCTAAAACTGACTATGGATAACGAATTAGTTATGTATATGATACTCCAATTTTTGCCCGATTCCTTCTCTGAACTTGTCTAGAACTTCTGTATGCATAAGATGGAGAAAACTATAGCTGAGTTATACAATATGTTGGTAGTTTATGAGAAGGAGATACACAAGACAAAGCCCAAGACCGAAAATAGGAAATGTCATTATTGTGGTAACTAAGGGGAACTGGGGGAGGAACTATAAAAAGTACCTCGCTAGCTTGAAGGTCAAGCCGAAGAACCAGCCTTGTAAAGGTATGGTGTCTTTGATTATTGAAACTAACCTTATAGTTAGTGCTGACTTGTGGGTTCTAGATTCTGCTACAACTTCACATATTTGTTTGTCATTGCAAAATGTGGAAATAAGCAGGATGCTGAGGCGAAATGAGATCGTCTTGACATTTGTAAATGGAGCAAGAGTTGCTGAATAAGCTATAGGTGCTTTTCGTTTATCTTTGTCCTGTGGATATATATTCGTTTTGAATAATTGTCTACATTATAAGAATGTAGTTCAAGACCTCATCTCTATACCCTGTTTGAGCAAAGAGATTTATGAATTTGCTTTTTGCGATGATGTATATTCTATTTATCATGATAAAAGATGTGTTGGTTATGGTTTATTAACCAATAATCTTTATGCTATTACAATGTCCGGTAGTGTGATTACCAATGTCAATAAGCAAAATAATATAAATGTCATAACCAACAAAAAAATAGAGCTAGTCCAAACCCAAAGAATGTTTGGCATCTCTGATTAGGTAATATAAGAGAAGATAAAATCACTAAGTTAAATAATGATGGATATATTGATCCATCTGGCTTTGAGCCGTACTCAACTTATGAGTCATGTCTTTTAGGAAAAATGAAAAAAATGTCATTTGAAGGACATAATGCACAAGATGCTGATGTACTATTGATACATCATATGTATGTGGACCACTTAACGAATCTACTAGAGGTGGTTATTCTTACTCATTACATATACCAATGATTTATCATGGTATGGTTACTTGTATTTAATGAGGTATAAATCTAAATCCATTGAAAAGTTCAAGGAATTCAAGGCAGAAGTTGAGAAACAAACGGGAAAGAGTATTAAAGCTCTTCAATTTGATCAAGGAGGTGAATACTTTAGTGTTGAATTCCTGAACCATCTTAAAAATGATGAATTTTATCATAGTGGACACCTCCTAGAACTCTAGAACACAATGGTGTGCTTGAGAGAAGAAATCTCACTTTAATATATATGGTGCGATTGATTATCAGTTACACCAATTTGCCTATATCCCTATAGGGATATGCCCTTGAGATAACTACATATTTATTGAATAGAGTCTCGACCAAGTCTATTCCAACTATGCCCTATGAGGTATGACATAATAGAAAACCAAGGTTGCAACAACTAGCGACTCCATTAGGAACTTGAGAAATCTTTAGTGGGCTCAAACCAATTTTCTTTTTCAAAAAAATGTTTTTGTTTGGTATTAAGGATTCTAGGTATGTCCTTAATGTTTAAGGTGTTAAATGTTATTGCTAATGAGAGTTATAAGGGGTGGAATACTTGCTAACCTTTATTTTGCAGGGAGGTGTAGGGATGAATGTTTATTTTCACAAATATTGAAGCATTGCTTGATATACCCTGTTGTGCTTGATCTCACATTTGTACTACACTGCACACACAACTTGCAACCGAACTTGGCCCGCATAGGATATAAGGATTGTACTGCAACTGTGGACACTCTGACTGCCCTTATGTAGTACGAGTCGCCCTTCTCAATCCCGAAATTTCTTCTGGTGTCATAGAGTTACAACCCTAGTCTACCACTACGCAACATGGATCAGCTCTTTAATGATGCCAGAGTCATGGGGAACCCTTGCCAAACAGCGAACACATCAGTTCAGTCCAATAATCCTAATGGCTCCACTTTGCTAAGTCATCTAAAGTAGAAATCGAACCTCATATCTCATGCGTATGCCTAGGTGATTGCTATGGTTCTACTGGGTGAAGTAAGTCTTCCAAACGTTTGCTTTGCAATTAACTTACTTTTACATTTCTTTTGGTTGCTCCGTAACATTAGGTTGATCGTAAGTGTTGGTCTATATACGATGGGAAAAGGCAATATTCGAATTAATACTGCTCCCAAAGACAAGCTGAGTAGATGGTGGAGTAGACTTAATCCAACTGGCTATATTTTCGTGAAGCCCAAAATAGGGTGGCTGCTTCCTTTATTGGAAATAAAGGTCCGTTCTGGCCTCATTTGAGCATTAGCACATTTTTAGTGTTCGGAGACATCCGCCTTTATGTTTGGTGAGCATGAACTAACTCCGACTTTGAAAAACTATAGCATTGTCATTGGGAAATCTTTGGACTCGGAATTAATTAGGGCAAAAAGACACTATAAGTGCCATAAGTTGTGTACGGAGATCACTTTGGTGCCATAACTTTTTTTCAGATCACTTTGGTGTCAAGTCGGAAGAAAAACGATCACTTAAGTGTCATAAGTTTTTTTTTTGAATCACTTCAGTGCTAAAATTTTTGAAAAACGATCATTTAAGTGCTAAAATTTTTGAAAAACGATCACTTAAGTGCTAATCTCTGGCGAGCCACATCAGCTTCAGAAATTAAAAAAAAATGCCACGTCGGATTTCTGGCAAAAAGTGGTGTACGGCACCAAAGTTGGCACTTAAGTGATTGTTTTTAAAAAATTTTGGCACTTAAGTAATTGTTTTTCAAAAATTTTAGCACTGAAGTGATCCAAAAAAAACTTATGGCACCAAAGTGAGCAAGTTATGGCACTTGTAATGTTCTTTTGCCAATTAATTAGTCCACCTATAGGAATAGACCCCACATTGATTTTATCCAAGTTTTTAAGTGTCAAACAAGATGAGGTAAGAAAACTTTTGAAAGCAAACCGTGGGACATGTCCATTCTCATTTTTGTGTGAATGTTTTAACAATGCCACACCATTTCGAAGGGGTAGGATCTTCTTGCTAGCTTTATTTGAATTTGTTGTTTCCCCTCACTGCAAGAATGCTTGTAGCCCGTCTATTACATGGCTAGTTCAACAAGTTTTTCTCGAAAAAAATTTGTCAATACCATTTTGGCCAAAATTTTCATTTCCCTTACTAAGTACAAGCAAAATGGTGAGAAAACTTTCCATGCTCCTCTAGAACTTAAGCAAATTTGGTTGCCTTCTCATATAAAAAGTTGTGGTGGCCTATTGATAATACCTAAAGTTGATGATTATAATCACTCCAAAGCAAAATAACACCCCAGATTATCAGTATTCCGTATGGTTAGCTTTTATGGAGAATCTGAATCCCAAAGGTTTCCAATGGCATGCTAATTAGTTCCAAGTACAGGAGGGATGCTCACTTGTAATGGTGTCAGACCGGTCCCTTTGTTAGGCTTCATTGGCACAATCGAGTACTACCATTTCAATGTTACTCATCAGCATCAGGTTGTGCAAGAGCTCCCGCTAGCATTACGACTAGAGCTAATCCTGGTAGATTTCAATGATGAAGATGGCGAGCATGAAGGGACCGTTAGCTTAATCAAATCAATGTGGGGCATGTGCTAATTGCTAAAACTAGTACCGCCTAAAAAGGAGTTGAAGGTGAAGCAGAAGATCTATTATGTAACAACTAAATATATTTGATCGCACAAGATCCTGAAGAAGTTACTCCTGTAAATACCCAAAGTGCCTATAAAGTCTACCAATTGTGCAAGGAACAATCTTCTCAACAGGAAGGCCGAGGAATATCGAAATTGTGCCTCGAAGCTAGCTCGGGAATACAAGCAGTTACAAGAGGAAGTTGCGTCCCATGTGTATATGGATCAACCCAAATAAAAAGGCTTGAATCTATCTTGCTTTTTCATTTCTAGATTCATTGTTTAGGAGGTTGAGTCATTTACTTTCTAGCATATTTGTTTAGGGATGTCAAGTTGTTACTTTCATAACTATTGTTCAAGAGTTCTATTTGAATAAAGAGTGATTTCATTAATGAACAAAGCAAAGCAATTAGACCTTTGTCATGGCGTGGCTTGTTTTTTTTATTCGATGCTTATGTGTGCTCATGCTGCAAATTAGGTTATTATGGAGCGATCCCACTCACCTTTCCGTATGAGGTCAAGAACAAGAATGGCCGATCAAACTGAATTGCGTGAACGCGTTGCCAATATTGAAGATCAAATGAAACAATTTCTCACTGTCATGCAAGAGATGATGGCCGAATTTAGGGCTTCCTGGATAAGCCCAGCTCGGGTACTCGTACATTGTAAAGCCCCGACATCAAAGCAGAAAGATGAGCACATGACCCCGCTGCTGAGTCTGATGATAATACGCCCACTTTAGAGTATGATGCTAAACTTGTGCACTTTTGCGCCCATTGACACCATTCTTTTTAAAATCAGGCATGGTGAGCTTTTGCGCCCTAGACCTCCTTTCCTTTTCAAATCGGCATGGTGCGCTTTTGTGCCTGTTGCCTTCTTTCCTCTTCAAATCAGGCATGGTGCGCTCTTGCGTACGTAGCCTTCCTTTCTTTCTAAATCGGCATGGTACACTTTTGTGCTCATGGTCTTTCTCATCCAACCATTCTTTGTCAGGTAAGTATCCTTTACCCTTAGTTAGTTAGCTAGATTCTGTCCCCAAAAGAACGACACTCCAGGGAGAGATGAGAGCTTCGAATGAGGAAAAATGGAGAGAATTCATGACGATCAATGCCAAGGCTTGAGGTAAACTTCAAAGGTACGTTCTCGATTAAATGCCCCTTTTCAATTCAATTCAGTTATTTCTTTAATCTCCATTGGAGTCGACTAAAAATTGCAGGTATCATTTAGTCTTTGAGAGGAATCTCTCTCAACTCCCTCTTAAAGAGGAGAAGTTATTGACATATGAGTTCTAGCCGACGCGTCACATAAAGTTAAAAGCTTGAAATTAGGGTTTTTGCTCGTGACAAAGCCCGTTTCTCAACCAAAAAAAGTTGTTTTTTTTTTTTGGATAAAGAACCAAAAAGAGTTGTTTAACATATGAATTATCATTTGCCTTTCATTTCCTAGATTTTTACATTTTGTTTACAAAAACTCAAAACGTTGATTTCTAAGTTGACTTTTGATTAGTACTTTGCGCAAAAAAATTTTAAAAATTGAAAACCCCTAAATCAATTTATTTTGACTTCAATTTGACTTTGGCATTGTGAAGTTCACAAAAAATGGTTTAGAACTAACTTTTCCCCAATTTGTGGATTTTGAATCGAAATCGGCCAAAAATGAAATTAATTTGTTTCTAGTTATTTTCTAGAATAGTTTCCTTCACAATATTTGATCTAAAGGTCATTTCACATCCAATTTTCAAGCCAATTTCAAATTCCAAGTCAAAGGTAAAAACCCCCAATATGAGCCCTAGTTAGGGGTTCCGATCAATTTTTCATGGTTTGTGCAATTAAGCCTTGAATGAGTTCATTCTCATAGATACAACTCAAATCCAACATCAATTTCAACAAATTCACACAAATTTGGTCTAATTTGAGCAATTTGAATAACCAAAGACTTGGAAAATCGAGGTAACTTGGTCCAATTAATGTAGTTTAACTTTTTTTTTTTGGTCGAAACATGATCATTTCATTTCATCAAGATGAGCTTCAACATATACAAGATTCCAAGAGGGTTGAAGACCTAATTATAGGGCAAAGATTTGCACCTTTGAGTCTTAACAATCCAGTATGCTACCTGATTTTCTTCCCTATTGGAGTAGACTAAAAGAACATTAGATAAATGGGCTAGCAAAAGTTTGCATTCAATAATAAGTGGAGTGACTTCCCATGGAGAAATATCTAAGCCTAAAAGACAATTAACCAAAATCAAGTTATCAGATTCTAGCAGATACTTCACTTTGTCTTATTCCCTCCGTGCATGAAGTAGCTTGAGAGTTTCAAGGCAAGCAAGGATTTCCACATTGATAGCTGAACTTGCCCTAACCAATTTAGCGAATCCATCCACAATCTTCCCCAAGAAGTCATGGTAAATACCAACTATGGAGCCTTCCGTTGAACTGCGGTGTAGGATCCGTCGATATTCCACTTGAGAGTTCCTTTCTCCGGTGATCGCCATAATTCAGGTGAGTGGCTATCTTTTGAGTTGGTGTTCTTCTCCGGTTTAGTCCATCGGCATATATTATGGTACATTGGCATTGCAAAGCTCACTAGGTGTTGCAGATTTAGGGATTGACTTCGATAAATGAAGTTGTTCCTCCATTTCCATATATACTAGAGAACCATTGCTAGAAAATCAAAGGAACTTGAGGTACTTTTGAAATTAAGTAGCCACTCTTCAATTCTTGTAAGTCCTTGACTAGAGATCTAAATATGCAGGGCTAGGTTTGACCACGCCTGATTTGTCCATGGGCAAAGTAGGAATAAGTGTTCAGTTGTCTCAACCCGTTGGTTACACAGACTGCAAGTAAGTTCTTGAACAATACTCCTTTTAAGCAAATTTTCCTTGGTGGGCAAAGCATTTTGGCATATTCCCCACAAGAAAAATCTGATTTTTGGAATAGTTTTTGCCTACCAAATACTTGTCCATAGTTTTTGAGGGGTCTGATACGAGGTGGACGCTGAAGTTCCAATCTGTTTCTCAGTTTCTCCCTTTAGTTCATTGTACCCGCTCTTAACTATATAGGACCCTGAACTATATAGGACCCTGATCTAGTGCTAATCGAAACCAACTTATCCTCCGTTAATTGAGACCTCAGCAGAATTGAGAGGATTTCAGTGGAGATTTGTTCATCAAATAGAGCATGTAGGGTATGTGTATTCCACATTAAGTCTTGCTTTTGTATCTGATTAGCTACCTTCTCTAGCTCTCCTTTGTTTGATGGTCCCCCTATCATTCCTCTAGGATGCCATTTATCTTCTCTAATTCTTATCTTTTCTACATTTCCAACTAACCACATAATGGAAGGAAGAATACCATCTCTCCCCATTAGGAGGCTTTGCCACCCCCAAGTTGGCCATGTCCCCTTACTAGCATGTCTAGAATCACAATGAGGAAAGTAGAGTCCTTTAAGTACCTAACTCCATAAAGATGCTGGGTTGTGAATCAATCTCCATGTCACACCCCGAACCTCATCGAGGTCACGACACCCCTCTTCGGTCGAATTAGTATGATGTCCTAGGAAACGTCGTCGACCCAAACGAAACACATCAAAGTTTAAACACTGCGGAAATAAGAACATAAACCCTAACAGTAAAATCATGAGGTACTAAGGAGAGATAATTCACCAAGCCACCAAACATTATATTACACCTCGATATATATACAATATCCATTACACAACAATTAGTCACTTCGTGCACTCACCAAATTTACATCAAACCTATAATATACACACAAACTGGCTTCCGCAGATCACACCAACAACCTCAAAAGGATTAGTAGTCTGGATATATTTTAACTCCAAAAATGGGACACTTCAAAAAGGTTCATCTACCCCTAAAACTAACTTTTACGCCCTACAGATGGCGTCTACTCCGATTCGGTCTCCGTAGAATCCAAATCTGAATCCCCCTGAGGCACGTGCTCCTCTGAAGACTCTGAGTCTGCCTCGATCTCAATCGGATTATCCTCATCTCCCGACTCCAACAGAATCTCAATCTATTCCTCTGATTCAGAGTCCTCCTCCAAATTTTCCCTTAGTTCCTCTCCTGATTCCTCCTCTGACTCCTCTTCTGGTTCCTCCTCCGGTGCCTCTTCATACTCTTCTTCGGGTTGCTCTTCTGCAGGTTCCTCGTCCGACTCTACACCTAAGTCCACATCTATTGGATCGTATCCGCCCTGCGACTCCTCCGGCTCCGGATCTGGCTTTGCCACTATAGGCTCGAGCGCTGCAGGAACATGCTGATGTCCCGACTGTGCGAGACTAGTGTCTATGCTAGTCATCTCACCATCGGAAGGGGGTATAGCTGATAGGTCCCAATCTCCCACTCTGTCATAAGGGACATCAAAACCTCAGACAAAGCCAAACTCATCCAACACATCCTGGAAACACCAGGCGATATAAGTATGGACTTACCAGAAGGGTTGCCTTATGTCTACCCAGACTACGGTCGAATATTTGATCCAAACCATATTGTCGTCTACTGAATACTCTATAACTGAATGCTCGGTGTGCATCGGTATACCAAAACGCTGGGGTAGTGGTAGCAGGAGATTCATGGTTCAGACCGGGGTTCTGAAATGGTTTAGTTAAATAACCATGAAACGAATCTCAATAAGTTGACAGCCTAAACCTCACTTAAGCTACCACGTATCTCCAGACAAGTCCAAACACAATATCATTCAATACACATATGACAAGCACACAAATGCACTTACCTGGGCTTTCGGTATACCCCATCTGCATGTTAGTCTCAAATTCACAAATATCAAGCCATGCACTTTCTCAACAATTTCCATATCCAAAACAAAGGACGAACACATAACATTTTCAAATTCCACAATTCACACTCATTCATGCACTACCACACCATTTTCATTTAACTTGCCAACAGCCCACGTAAACATACCTCAGGTCCGATTTTGCTGTTACTTGCCACATCACACACCTCATTCTCATCCTCTTTCCACAGCTTGTATAAACACGCCTCAGGCTACACATTCCTATTGTGACCCACATAAGCACGCCTTGGGCACGATCTCACTTTCACTTTCCGCACCACACATCTTATTCTCAATCACTTTCCACAGCCCGCGTAAACACGTCTCGGCTCCACATTAATATCACGACCCGCGTAAACACGCCTTAGGCCGGTTTAATTCCCCCCATAAATACACCTCAAGCTCCACATTGGTATCACGACCGGCGTAAACACGCCTTTGGCCAGTTTAATTCCCCCTGTAAACACGCCTTAGGGATTAAGTGATCACGCGAACATACTAACATGCTATATTTTATCTGTACCCTGTGTAAACACGCCTCAAAGCTTTTTAGTGATCACACGCACATCGCATGCCTCAAATCTCACACGTTCACATATTCGGGCATTAATCAAATGAATTCAAATGCACCCAATCCAACCATCGCAATTCAGCTCATATGTTAAACATACAACCATCATACAACATGTCATTTTTCATCACAAAAATCATGGCACTACACCACGACTTCATGCAATTATGAGCCAAATCAAACTATCCATTCCATGCACCAAACAGAATTTTTCAGCATTCAAACCAATTAATCTCATCCCTTATTTGGCCTCTAATTATCCACCAAAACACCCCGATTTCGTTCCTAAGGCCCCTCATCCAAAACAGCCCCTAAACTACTCTAAATTGTGTCTAAACAAGTCTGTTAATACCCGATATCCTAAATAGGGTTTAGGGTGTAACTTACTTGGAATCCTAGGTGTGTCCAAGTAAGAAAGAGGGCAGTAAGCCGGCGGTCACGCGGTGGCTACGGCGGTGACTGAACAGCGGCGATCGATGACAGAGACGGCAGCTTAGCTTGGCCGGTTGGGCCACGGCCACGGGAGGAGAGAGGGAGAGTGAGAGATTGCTGAGAGAGAGGGAGAGAGATAGTGAGGTGCTGGTGTGGCGAGGCCGCGGCAATGAGAACGACCGAGCAGCGGCTATCCGGCATGATGGGTGCACGGCGGCGACGACTGGCCCGGCCGACTGGCCACGGTCACGGAAGCAAGGAGGAGGGTCGGCCGAGAGGGAGAGGGAGAGCAAGAAAGGTTGCCGAGAGAGAGAGAGAGAGAGAGAGAGAGAGAGAGAGAGAGAGGGCTAAATACTAATAATTGGACCCCCTTTTGGCAAAATGACCATCTTGCCCCTCTCTCTACTTTCCAATCGACGGCCATAATTCATTCTTATCTTGAGATCAACGGTTGAGATTAAATCTTTTCCAAAAATATCTAAGGGTAAAATGGGAATTTCATAAAAACTCCAAGTGCAAAATTGTCCAAAAATTGTCATTTCTAAAGTTGGTGTGAAATGACCAAAATGCCCTTCTCCCATTATACTTGGCCTTAACAATGTCTCAAGGGTAAAACGGTTATTTTCCATTTCTTGCCGAAATTCGATTTTTCTGAAGGATCTGGATAGTTCTAAGGCTGATCACGCTATTAACAACGTCGTCCAAATACCCTGTCGTGACCTTCTAAATTTTCAATGCCCAACTTGGTCTCTAATTAATGACTAAATCTTAAATAACGTGACTTAAGAGTGTCTCAACTAACAAGTGGCTTTTGGGAAATTCACATATTCGACCCATGGTCGATACTGAATCAGGCCACTTTTAAGATCACTGGGATCGCGACAACCTTGATGGTCATGTAATCGCGAGGATCAATCGCTAGTTCTGACAGGCACGATCGTTTAGTATAGATTCTGAGTCATTCACCAATTCATCTCGTGGTCAAATGAAATCACCCTTGATCGACTCTTATGATAGCGGCGAAGCGATCCATAGCTACCCTTAGATCGGCCTACATTGGCTCAAAATGTCGCCTCGACAATTTCTATGGTCGAAAGTCAATTCACGATCGAGTTTCTTTGGTCTCGCGAATTTAGATCCCTAATTAGTTTTTCCCTAATAGTTAGTATCTCAAGAGTGATCTGTTTTGGGCGAGATCTAACTACAAGCACGTCCATAAAAGCATCCATTTCATAAATCCCAAGTGGGTTAAATTTCAGAATGTCACACTCCAGGCTTGTTTCCCCAACATAGTCTTATTAAAAGTGATGAGGTTTCTAAAACCCAGTCCTCCGTTATCCTTTCTAAATTTTAGCACATCCCATTTTCTCCAATGCAACCCTAATTTGCTTGCCCCATTTCTCCACCAAAAAATAGCAATTTTCTGCTCAATAGCACAAATATAGAGATAGGAACTTTAAAGATGGACATAACGTACTATGGGAGAGCTTGAACCACTGCTTTAATAAGGATTTCTTTCCCTACTTTGGATATCAACTTTTCTTTCCAGCCTTCTAGCTTCATATTGATTCTCATCATAATCCATGCAAACATTTTCTTCTTTGACTCACCCCAATCAGAAGGAATTCCCAAATACCTGCCAGTTTTCTCTATCAACGGCACTAGCATCTCTGCAACCATATTCAGCCTCAATCTCTATGGGCAATCTTTACTAGCAAACAACCCAGATTTATTCAAATTAATGGCTTGACCTGAGGCATAGTAGTATTGATTCAAGATTGCAGCTACACTTTAGTACTCACTAATTGTTCCATCCAGAAAAAGATTGAGTCATCCACAAAGAGTAAGTGGGTCAAAGTTGGGCATGATCTATTTAACTGAATTCCTTTGATAATCCCATTCTTCAGTGCATTTTTCATCATGAAAGATAATGCATTCACCACAATGATAAATAAATACAGAGAAAGTAGGTCACCTTGGCGAAAACCTCTTGAGGAATGAAAATAGGGCAGTGGCCCTCTGTTCAACTTTACACTAAATGACACAGTTGTGATGCATTACATATCCCATCTAACCCGTTGAGCACTGAATCCCAATATTCGCAAGCAAGCTTCCATAAAACCCCATTCTACTCTGTCATATGCCTTTTCATGTCAAGTTTAAGGACAGCCTGAAACTTCTTTCTCTTTATAATTATGAGCTGATGTAGCACTTCTTGGACAATTAAAATATTATCCCGGATCTGTCTTCCACTTACAAATGCACCCTGCTCCATCGAGATTAAGTCTAGCATCTATGGTTTCAATCTATTCACCAAGATTTTTGAGATGATTTTATAAGCAAAGTTACATAAGCTAATGGGGCGGTATTGTTCCAGCTTCTCCGAATTAGGGATCTTTAGGATATGCAATATATGCATTCTATTTATCTCTGGGTTGAGAATCCCAGAGTTTAGAAAGTGCTATACTTCTTTGAGCACCCCTTGCTTTAGATCTTCCCAGTGATGATTGTCACGACCCGAACCCCAAGAGCGCGCGACACCCCTAATTTGGTTGAATTGAATGCGATGTCCCAAGCTCATCGCCGACCCAACCCCAAAATCATTAGAGATCAAACACAAGCGGAAACAAGTATAACACCTGGACAAGAATTACAAGAGGGGTAATAGGGAGAATAACCGCATAACCAAACGAACAACTTTCAACAACACAAGACATACATACAACATCCAACCTTACAAAATAGATCAAGCTTACAACGTTAACAACCACTATCATAAAAAAGGGGCAAGTGGTTTGGTTAGGTTAACTTCTATACAAAAAAAGGAGCATTCTCAAAAATGGTTCTAACAACTAGCCCTTACTAACCCCTACGAGACTTAGAAGGTGTCCACTTGGGCTCAGTCTCCCTAGAATCAGCGTCAAGCTCCCCTGGATCCACCCATTCATCAACTGACTCGGAGTTAACCTCAATCTCAATCGGGTTATCCTCGTATCCCAACTCTGATGGGATCTCAATCAGTAGTTCTTCCTCGAGTTCTTCTTCTTTAAGCTCTTTGTACTCTCCTTCGGGGTCTTCAAACTCTTCAGTCAGCTCCTACTCAATCTCCAGCTCCATAGGGACTACCCCTTGGTGTGACTCCTTGGGTTCTAAGTCGGGCTCGACCTCTATAGGCTCGCAGTCCATGGGTGTAGGTACAGGTGCAGGTGCAGGGCCTGACTTCACAGGGCCCATCTCAGTACTAGTCAACTCACCATCAAGAGGAGAAACGGCCGACGGATCCTAATCACTGACTCCATCATACAGGACATCAAAACTCCAAACGGGTCCAAACTCATCAAAACCATCTCGAAAACACCATGCTATGAACTTATTGAGTTGCAACTAGGGTTCACCTACATCTACCCAAACCACCATAGTATGCTTAATTCAAGCTTGGTTCTCACCTACCAAGTGCTCGACTACTGAGTGCTCAAAGTGCATCGGTATCCTAAAACGTTGCGGGGGAGTAGGTGATCACATGTATACACATTTTTGTGCAACACACCTTAGGGATTAGGTGATCACATGTATACACATTTTTCATTTATTATTTGGACCCCACATAAAAACTCCTCGGGTTGTTTAATGTTTTTGCAACACATCAAGCACCCGATCACATATCCATCTCATACAACCAATTTGCACATGCCACCCAAGATATTCAAACTACCAACGAGCCACATTAACTCACAATTTCAGCACTTCAACTTGCACGAGAACAATTAACACAATTTTCTCATTTTGCACCATATTTCATCAATCAAGAATGGTCGCACTTACGCCATCAACCCCGATTCACTACGCAACACATTTCACACATATTCACACATTCAATCTAAGCATGCTAAGCACATCAATTCAGCCACGCCACATAAATCACCAAAACATCACCTTTGAGCTCATTTTCCATGCTATGCTCATTACTATCGTTTCTAATCGATCCAACGATCAAATCAACCTATTCTAATCACGATTTAACCTCTAAAAAATATCTCAATTTCACCCAAACATCACAGCCAACTCAACCTACTAAATTACCTTCGAACAACCCCAAAATTTCATCAATTTGCGCCCAAACTAACCCGAATTTACCCATTATCTTAAGCGGGGTTTAGGATATCACTTACACGAGGTCCTACATGAGATCAAGCACTCAAAGACAACTAAACGAGAAGAAAACGGCAGCGGCGACAGCTCCAAACAAAGAAGAGCACCGACGGCTCACGGTGGCCACGAGCGGAACGGCGGCGGCGATGGATGGATGGGGGTAGTGGTTGGCATGGCCAGCTGGCCACAAGCACAGCAAGGAGAGGGGGAGGGTGGCTCGGCCAAGAAGAGAGGGAGAGAGATGGAGGCATGAGAAGTGGGGGGAAGAGAGAGAAAAAGAGAAAAAAATAAATAAAAAGCTAGTCAAAGTCTACCCCAAGCAAAATTACCATCTCGCCCTCCTCACAACTTTTCATCTGATGGCCACGATTCAATCTTATCTTAAAATCGATAGCCTAGATCAACTTTCACAAAAAAAAATATCCAAGGGTAAAACATGAATTAAACAAAAAAGGTAGGGCAAAATTGTCCAAAAATTGTGGCTTCTAAAGTGGGGGTGAAATGTCCAATATGCCCTCCCACTTTTATACTTAGCCTTCATAAAGTCCCAAGGGCAAAACGGTCATTTTCCACTTCTAGTCAAAATTTCAATTTTATAATGAATCTAAACAAATCTGAAGCTAACCACGCTAATAATAACGTCATCCAATTAATTGTCATGACTTTCGAAATTTTCGATACCCAAACTCGATCTCTAATTAATGGCTAAATCCAAATAAACGCAACTTGAGCGTATCTCAAACTAAAGAGCGGCTTTTGGAAAAATTCGTATATTCGACCCATGGTCGATACTCAATTGAGTCACGTTTAAGTAGACTTGAACCATGGTGACCTCGATTGTCATGTAATTGCGAGGATCAATCACTAGTTCCAAAGAGCGCGATCGTTCGGAATAAATTTAGGATCGTTCACCAATATCATATTATGGCGAGACGGAATCACCCGCGTTCCAATTATATGATATTAGTAAATCGATCTATGACCATCCTTGGATCGGCCCATACTGGCCCAAAACATTACCTCGATAATCCTTATGGTCAAAAGTCAGTCCATGATCAAGTTCTTTGGTTGCGCAAATCTAATTCCCTAATTAGCCTTTCCCCAATGATTAAGGCGCGAATGGTAACCATTCTGCTTCAGAAATCAAATTCTTGCTAGAAAGTGATTTCTGGAATTCTTATCAAAAATTGATTTTTAGAAGAGAAATCTTTTTAATAAAACATGATTAATTCTACTCCAAAAATTGATTTCTAGAACAGAAATCTTTTTTTATTTTTTTATTTTTTTGGGCACCTAAAAAAAAATAAATTTCACTCAAAGTGGGTGCCCAAAGGTATTCTAAGCCATTTTATGAAGTTTTGAAATTTTTGATCTTTTGATTTTTTTAGGCACCTCAAAAAAATTAAATTTTACTCAAAGTGGGTGCCCAAAGGTATTCTAAGTCATTCTGTGAAATTTTGAAATTTTTGATTTTTTTATATTTTTTGAAAAAATTCACCAAATTTCCTATTTTCCCGAAAGCTGACTTTTTTTATTTTCTGGAAATTTTTATGAATTTTTCTGGAATTTTTCAATTTTTATGCATTTTCTGAAAAAAAAAATTAGTAAGAAAAAGAGAGAAAATAGGGAGAATGCATTCTGAAATAGAGAAGCTACAAAAAGTAACTTCTCTTTTTCTTGCCCAAAATACATTCTGAAATCAAAAATGCATTTTTGAATTAAGAATGCATTTTGGAATCAAATATTTTTAACAAATGCATTTTTATTCCAGAATGCATTCCAGAAATATTTTAACAAACGCATTTCTGTTTTGGAATATATTCTGGAGCAAAATTTCTACTCTAGAATAGATTTTATGCGCGCCCTTAGTATCCCAAAAATGATTAGTTCTAGGTAAGATTTACTATAAGTGCATTAATAAAATCATGCATTTCATAGATCCCAAGTGGGTCAAAATTCAGAATGTCACAATGATGATAGAACTTCGTATGTAGTCCATCAGGCCCTGGTGCTTTAGTGGCACCCAGTTAATGAGTAGCTTTTGTAACTTCCTTCATTGTCAATTGTGCAGTTAAGACTTGGTTTATCTCCTCTCCCACTAAGTTAGGAACAAACTCCATTATAGATTCAAAATGTCAAGGGCCCTCAAAACTGTACAAAGTTATGAAGAAATCCATTGTCTGCTACTTTAATTGACCTAAGTCTCGAATCCAAACCACTTGTGAGTTTCTCAACATTGAGATCTTGTTTTGTTGCCTTCTCTGTATCATAGTAGCATGAAAATATTTTGTATTTTTATACCCCGCTTTAGCCAGTTAATTCTTGATCACAAACCCTAGTACATCTCCTCCCATCTGTTAACTTGACCCATCCTAATCTATGGGTTAATTTGATAGATTGAGATCTGATGTGGCGAGTAAGCCCCAATTTCCTTTTGGGGTTTAATTCCAGCCATCATGTAAAGGTCAATTTGTGAGCCTTAGAGTGTTACAAGTTCATTCAATTGAATTGAATGATTTTCAAGTCAATTGAGTTTAATTGAAATCAATTTTGACAATCGTGGACAAAAATTGCAAAAATTGCATTAATTGATTGAAAATCCCTAATTTGTGACAAGCAAGTCAATTGAGATGAAATTAACATCATCCATTATGAAATTAGAACAAAAGAATTCAATTGAGATGTTAAAAATGAGTTTAATTGAGTTTAATCGATTGGATTTGAGTTGTATTCTTTTAATTTGGGTCATTTCTTTGATAATTGGTAATAAATTCTTTGTAATTAGGTCCCACAGAGAACAAATTGGACTAAATTGCACAAAATTCTTTGACCTGGACTAGCTGAATCTGCCTAAACCGGCCTAGCTGATCCGACCGGCCGGATTCTATCCTTGGCGAGAATGCTGATTTTTGGCCGTGTCTAGCTATCTCAAGCCATGACTAGCCAACTCCTCTCCCATATGCCCAAAATTACCAATTTACCTGTAGTGAAATTACCAAAATGCCGCTAATTGCCATGTCATTAATCTTAGGCCAATTAGAGTATTCCCTTAATGATTAAGCAAACTATCTTGGCCACTCATCAAGATCACATTTTGGCCATCCATGGTGTCATGTCACTTATTCTAGTGATCTAAATTCAACCAATGAGGGGTTTTCTTAATAATTAAGGGTTCAATTTCAATCATTGGATTAATCAAAGGGCCAAGATTCAAATCATAAGGGGTATATAATGAAATTTTCCTCCAAAACCAAGGGGGTTGCCATTTCTCAAATTATCTGGGGGCTGCTATTTTTCATATTATCTTCTCTCTGAAAAACTCTCTCTCTCTCTCTTTCTCTCTCTCTCTCTCGGCCGAGAGTCTTCATTGCATCCATTGGCTGGCCGCTAGCATCACTTCGACGGACCATCACCTCACCATAGTCCCTCATATCTCCCCCTAGCTAGTTGCAACCTCAGCCATGCCAAAGTACCATTGGAATCCTTCAAACTGGCTCAGTCTTCCTCGTGGTACCATCATCGATTTCCACGCCGATGAGCTATTCAATGGTTCCAACAAAACATAACCTGAAAAAGGCTCATATATTACGCCAGAATTTAATCGACGACGAAACACTCAAGATAAATATACATGTTGAAATTTAATCGGCGACACAAACCTGGAAACTACAGTTAAGAAACATGCCGAAATTTAATTGTCAACACAAGTCTGGAAAATATAGGTACAAAGCACAAAAGTAAAGATACTGAAATATAGTAAATTTGTTTGATTTTGTGCACGAGAGGGGGGTGGGGGGGCATCTTCAGTAAATGGCTAGTGGTATTTATAGTGATTGTGTCATAACTGCTCTTAAGTGGTTCCTAGTGGTTGTGTCCATGTTCCTCCACTTTCAAAAGTCTTGCGCCCATGTTCTCACAATGCCATAATCTAGTTCTTGTGCAGTTATTCCTTTAAAAATGCATACCAATTGCCCCTCGATCCCAATTGCTTTACTTCCCATGGTAACCGCATCTTGATGCTCTCTATGTATTCTCTCTTCTAACATCTCGACGACTTACCAATCCATACTTATCGATACTCTTGTCAACTATCTTCAACCAAACGTCGTCCCAGGTCGACAACCAGCTGGTGACAATCGTCGATGTGTGCCAACATTGATACCGATTCTAGTTGTCAACAATGGGTCACATGCTTGTCAATATTTAATGTTCTAGTCGCGTGTCTACTTATGTTGACAGGTCACTTTTTGGTGCAAACAAGCACCCAATCGAGATATATTTCACTTTTGTCCATGGGAGTATTTTAGCTTGGTTGTTAATATGACATCTTCTATTGTTTGATTTGAAAATAATGTTAAGCATAGTCAAATCAATCAAGGCTGAGCTTGTCCGGATGAAACTCACAAAAAATGAGAAGAATGAATTTCTTCGCCAGCTTAGCTGCAAGGTTCGGTCTTCAATTTTCTTGCTCAGACTTTCTATTTCGTAGCCTTAATCCCCTTTCTCCTTCTAGGGTCTCTTCGCCACTCAACCCGACAGGCGTGAAATTATGAAGAAAATCAGCTATTGTATGTGAAGGTTTTCTTGAAAAAGGAGAGATGATCGTCAATAACAAGTGATATTAATAGAGTTTGAGAATCACATCCATTGACATTTGACGGCTTGCTTTATATGGTCAATCCTCCTGTTGAACCATAAACAATCGCTGTCTTCAATGCAAATATCCAAGAACCAATGACTTAGAAGGAAAGTTATGTGAATGACTATGTATTGACTATCCAGTAAAGGTTGTCTCGAGAGTATCAAGATCAAATGAACGAAAGAAAAGTCAAAGTCGAACCACATATAGAAAGATAATTGAATTTAAAAATTCAAGACTTCGATTAAAGATATTGACTGTACAATTGAACGTTCAGGTTGGACAAGAGAGTCAAGAAGAGAAGAGAGAACCAGGTAAGAACTAGAACATGTGGTTTGCGAGGAGTCGAGATCGATGAGCGTTGACTCTCAAAGATCGTGAATAGAAGAGCATCAAATTCTGACTTCTGAAAATGAATCGAAAGTAAATAGACTGGAAGAGTAAATTAAGTAAGAACGGTTATTGCAAGTAGAGCAACTTGCTTAATACAACCCACTCGGTAATTGGCCTATTGCGAACTCGGGGTTAAGTTCGCAATTCGACTCTTAAAGGTGTATGGAATTGTGAACCGCCCAAAATAATACCTTACCAAAAAAGCCAAAAAGCGAAAAAAAAAAAATAAGGGAAAAAATCTCCAAAAATCATTTAAAGTATGCTCATTGTGACACATTTATCCTAAACTTTTTAGTGATACAAAAAAATCTCAAATTTATACTTGTGGAACACATTTACTCTACATCAATATTCTATCGATGAGCATTGTCAAAAATCTGCATTGATGGGCAGCAGAAGGCAAACTGCGTTGACAATGGCGCCTACATGACTTAAATAAAACAAAAATGATGTCGTTTTGGCTAAAAAATATCCTACTGAATCTTGATAGATGATAAATGGATCACACAAGTACAAATTTGGGATTTTTAATGTCACAAGAAAAAGTTTAGGGTAAATATATCTCAGTGGGTATAGTTTTTGGGTTTTTTATGTCACAAAAAAAGTTTAGGGTAAATGTGTCATAGTAGTAATAGTTCGGGTCAATAAAAAAAGGAACATAACATAAAGTGCGTGGTGATTCCTCCTTGTCTTCGGGCTTTCCATTCGTTGGACTAGTTTCAAATTGTGGTAAGAAAGAAGGAAAAAAGGCAAAGTTTTTCAAAGAGAGTGAAGGACACGTACAAATTGGACCAGAACGTACAGCCTCAGCTTTCAGCGATGAAGACATGAGAGTGGGCTTCCTAAATTGCACTACACGCTTCCCGTCTTAAAGGCACTTATAACGTGGAGTTCCACCATTTTTGACTTTTTCTCTGCTTGCATCATTATTATTTTTATTTCCGTAATTCTGTTTGGAGGGTGCCATTAATTTGGGCAAAAGGACACTATAAGTGCCATAAGTTATGCACGGAGATCACTTTAGTGCCATAACTTTTTTTTGGATCACGTTGGTGTCAAGTCGGAGAAAAAACGATCACTTAAGTGTCGTAAGTTTTTTTTTTATCACTTCAGTGCTAAAATTTTTTAAAAACGATCACCTAAGTGCTAAAAGTTTTGAAAAATGATCATTTAAATGCTAAAGTTTTTTAAAAATGATCACTTAATTGCCAATTTCCGGCAAGCCATGTCAGCTTCAAAAATTAATAAAAAAATGCCACGTCAGATTTCTGGCGAAAAGTTGTGTATGGCACCGAAATTGGCACTTAAGTGATCGTTTTTCAAAAATTTTAGCACTTAAGTTATCGTTTTTCAAAAATTTTATCATTGAAATGATCCATAAAAAACTTATGGCACCAAAGTGAGCGCCATACACAAGTTATGGCACTTGTAGTGTTCTTTTGCCCATTAATTTAGAACTTCAAAATGTATAATTTTTTTAAATGATTTATTGTGTTGTTATTTGAAAATATTGAGTTGTTGATTAAGGATGTGTAAAATGTTATTTGTCCCCTTATATTAATGAATTTAAAACTTGGAATTTTCTTAAGTCATTTTCTCACTACCATAAAATATTAACCTGCACATGATCAATTTCATTTAAGAGAAATTATAGCAAACAATTTCAGTGTAATTCATCTTTTACTTGAGACTCAAATTAATAGTGGATAAAATCATGTGTAAAATTTTAATTTATACCGATTGTGTATGCTTTTTTTCGCTTTATTTATTGCTCTTTTGAAGCATATAACTAAATGATTAGTGAAAAAAATGGCCCCTTTAGCTAGAGTCTCAATTCTAACCCAAATTTTTTGTCTCAAAATGGTCCCCGTCATGGCTCAAACTATTTTTATTACCATTAAAAAGCACCAACTTTCAATCGGTATCCAAATCTAGCCCTCATCAGTTTCCATCCATTGATAATGTTAAAAATCTGATGTGTCATTCCACACGCACTCAGTGACTCATTGCTATGTTTCCATGGAATGATCACACACCACAACATCATTTGAAAAAAAAAAATAAGAAAAAAGTTCTAGGTGCCGTGTGAAACTTGATAAGGGTTAGATTTGGGTACCGATTAAAACTTGAGCCAAGAATTGGGACCCGAATTAAAAGCGGTCATTTCTTATGGGAAAAAAAATTTTGGGCTAGAATGAAAATTTTAACTAAAATTTATAATTTTTTTTTGAGATAAAAAAGGTTTGTATTAAAATTGAGATTAGATGAAAACACATTTTTTTTTAAGAAGGCTTGCCTTGTTTATGGTGGGGGTGTAATGATTATACCCGTGACAAATCATATTTTGGATTTTATATTTAATGGAGGTTGACATAAGTAATTGTTTCAAATCCGAGGACTTCATCAAATCCGAAAAAAATTGTCGACCAATAACTTTCAGAGTGGATATTCCTGGCTCCTCGAGAATGAAACCCTCCCATTACGATTGAGATTCGTAAGCCTATGTAACTTTAGCATGGAAGATTCTCTAATATGACTGAGGCTAAACTTTACAAACTTAACGTCCAATTCAATCTTTTATTATGTGCACAGTTTTTTTATTTGTCATCTTATCCTCCATTCTTCAACTTATGGGATTTATGCTAACTCTATTTTACGGCGATTTTACAATGCCCTCAAATTGATTGACCTGCTAAAAGCAACTTAATATTTTTTTCGGGAAAACATTTTTATCATTTTTCAGTAGTTGGTTCAGTTGGAAAAATAAGTAAACAAAAAATATTTTCCTATCAAAATTTAAATTAAAAAAAATAATTTCCTCTTTGAAAGAACCTAAAAAAGTTTTCTAAAATATGACTAGGTATTGACGCTTGAATTCGAAACTCTACACTTTGGCACAAAAACCCCAACATTGATTCCAAAGTCTTGGTATACGGGACTAGTTCTCCGACGCCTGAGCCCGGGTCTATCAAGATCGAGCCTAGAACCTCGGTGCCCAAGCCTGGGTCCCTAGCGCCCACGCCAAGATCCATTGAGGCTGGGCCCGAACTCTCGGTGCTCATTATCGATGCTTTGGCACATGAGCCCGAGTACATAAAGGCTGTGCTCGGGTCTTCGATGCTCGAGCTCTAGTCCCGACCCACAAGCTCGGGACAACAATGCCTATGCACGAGTCCTCGGTGCTTGGGCTCTGGTCATTGGTTGATGAAATATATGTTTTTTAAAAGTATATAATTTTTTTATTTTTAAAAAATTTTAAATTTATTAACTATTAACTATATTATATTTTCTTTCGTTTGCTTCTTGCTTCTTTCTCATTCAGCGATAGGCGACCAGCCGAGGAAGAAAGAGAAAGAAAAAAAGGAAAGAAAAGAATTAAAAATTCGAATTTAATTGATAATTTTTCCTAGGAAAATCAAATCAAATTTTTTATACCAAACAGTGAAAAATATTTTCTAGTTCATTTTTGGATTTCAAACAAACACCAAAAAATATTGTCACTTTCCTGAAAAATGACTTTCTAAAAAATATTTTTTTGCAAAACAAATGGACCCAAAGTAGCTATTGCTTTAGCCAAACAGTTTTGATTATTTTTTTTATTGAGCTAGCTAGGAGAGCATGTAAAATTGGTATAAAATACTATATCGGGTGAACAAAATTTCAAATGTGAAATTTCGGTAATAAGGTCGATCTTAGAGGGACTTTCCTCATTGACCACTAATAAGAGATGGTCATGAATAACAATTAACATTCAATACAAATAGAAAATCACATCCATTGACATTTGACAGATTACTTATATGGTCAATCCTCCTGTCAAACCATAAATAATCGCTGTCTTGCAAATATCAAAAAACTAATGTCTTAAAGAGAAGTTGATGTCAATGACTATGTATTGACTATCTAGTAAAGGTTGGCTGGAGAGTGTCAAGATCAAAAGAATGTAAGAAGAGTCAAATTCGAACCATATTTCGAAAAACAATCAAGTTTGAAAATTCAAGACCCGGATTAAAGATATCGACAGTACGATTGAATGTTCAAAATATGATAAGAGAGTCAAGAAGAAAAGAGAGAACAGAGTAAAGGATGAGAACAAGTGGTTTATGAGGACCAGCGATCGATAAGCGGTGACTTCAAAAGATCGTAACAGAAGAGTATCAAGTTCCACTTCTAAAAATGAATTGGAAGTCAGTAGAGTGAAGAAGTAAATTAAATAATGTTAGAATATTTAAATCTTAAATCATGCATTTATCTAATAGTTTAAATTTTGAACACAATTGATAGCAGACCCACCATATTCTCACATGGTATCGGAGCAATTATAGCAATCAAAACAACATGCTTAGTACACCGACTTGGTAACCAGCCTATAGCGAACTTGGGGTTAAGTTCGCGATTAGACCATCAGAGGTGTATGGGATTGTGAACCCCAAAAATAATACCTAACAAAAAAGCCAAAAAGAATATATTATAAAGTGAATGGCGGTTCCTCCTTGTCTTTTTGGTTTTTAATTCGTTAAATAGTTTCAAATTAGAGATAACTCCGTCCAACTTAACAAATAAAAACTGCTAACAAGTTTTAAGACTTGATTATACCAACTTAACAAAATTTAAGATTTAATTATACTTTTTGAAAATTTTAAAACTCAATTGCGCTTTCATAAAATGTTTTAAAACTATCGGCGCATTTGTTCCTTTCAAATTATGATAAGAAAGGAGCAAAAAGGCAATGTTATCCAAAGCGAGTGAAGGACTTGTACAAATCGGACCAGAACGTACAACCTTGGCTTTCAACGATGAAGACATGAGAGGAGGCTTCCCTAAGATTGCACCCCACCTTCCTTGTCCTAATAGCACTTCCATCATGGTGGTCCACCATTTTTGGCCTTTTCTTTTACACAGTAACTATGTTTGGACATTTCCCATAATCTGGAACTTCCAAATGTGTACTCTTTTCCAAACGATTTATTGTGTTGTTATTTGGAAAACATCGAGTTTGTTGCTCAAGAATGTAGTAGAATCATGATGTGTCCCCCCGATGCTAACGAATTCGAGAACTCGAAATTTTCTTTAGTCACTGTCTCACTACCGTTGAATATTACCCCGCACGATCTCATTCATTTATGAGTAACTATAACATACACTACATGTGTAATTTGTTATTATTCAAGACTCAAATAAATGATGAACAAAGCTGTTTATTTAAATTTTATTTAGGGTTAATACCACTGAAAACTCTAGACCGGTCATATGTGACATATTTACCTTAAATTAATTTTTTGATCACTAAAAACCCCACAAACTGATATATTTGTGATAAATTTACTCTCTGTTAGTTTCCATTAAATTTTACTGTCAAATTCTCAAATTAGATAACACGTGATAGTTGATATGTATGCCAGTTGAGGGTTTTAACTTTCATTTGTCACATGTATATCAGTTTATGGATTTCATGGTATTAATCTATTTCAATGAAAACTGACTGAGAATAAATTTATCACAAATGTACCAGTTTGTGAGTTTTTATGGTCAAAAAGTTAGTTTTAGGTTAACTCGTCATAGGTGTACCAGTTTGAAATTTTTTATGGTAAATCAGTTTAAGATGAATTTATCACATGTATATTAATTTAAGATTTTTCGTAATATTATCTCTTTTATTTATGTTAGGGACGTATAACGCTCCATATCCGTCGCTGTACACAAATTGTCCGCTTTGGGCCCCACTGGGCCCTCACGATTTTATTCCTTTGGGCCTAGAAAATGCGTATGTATAAATAGAAAACCCCGAACCTTATAACTTATAAGTCAGTCCATGACTTCCTTCTTAGGTGATATGGGACAAGAGAGGCGCGCCCTACCCTATGCACGTCCGAGGACCGAGGTACGGACGTACCGCCATTTCTCCTTTTTGCACACCGTCACCTGTGTCGACACACTCTCCACCCCTTACGAGCACAGCACCCTCGTTGTGGCCCCACACGCGGTTAAGAGTTAGCTCTGATACCAACTGTAACACCTCAGGTCTACACTATGTAGTATTGTCCGCTCTGGGCTATGTAGTATTGTCTGCTCTGGGCCCACTGACCCTCACGGTTTTAAAACACGTTATATAGATATAGAACTCCAAGCCTTATATGCCAATCTAGAACTCCTCCCCTTAGCGATATAGGACAAGAGAGGCTCCCCCTCACTTCCCTACGCACGTCCGAGGACTGAAACGCAGACACACCACCATCACTCTTCATCGTGCACCACCGCCTAGGTCGTCATGCTCTCCACTCCTTATAGGCACGAGGTCCTCATAGGTGCCCCACACGCGGTTGAGAGTCGACTTTGATACCCACTTGTAATGCCCTTGGATCTGTTACTGTATACATATTATCTGCTTTGGATTCCACTAGACTCTTACGATTTTGTTCCTCTGAGCTTTGCCCCAGAAAACGGGTATGTATAGATAGAGAATTTCGAACTTCATAAGCCAATCCAGGACTCTTCCCTTAAATGATGTGGGACAACAAAGGCTCCCCCCTTCCCTGCTCACATCCGAGGACGGAGGTGTGGATGCGCCGTCATATCTCCTCCCTACGCACCTCCGCCTAGCCGTCACCGGATGTATGCCCCATTCTTCCTTCGCTCTTTGGAAGCATATGGATAAATTGCTTGGTGAAAGCCACTCTTTCTTGGAAGAAGGCTTCCCTTGTTTTATGGTGGGGTGTGATGATTATACATGTGAAAAATCCTATTCTTGGATTTTGACTTTGATAGAGGCTGACATAAGTAACTGTTGAAAAATTCAATGACTTTGATTAAATCCAAAAAAATTGTGGACCAGTAACTTTGAGAATGGATCTTGAGAATGAAACCCTCCCATTATTCTCTAGACTTATCATGTACCAACTTGAGATTTGTCATGGACCAGATTGCACTCATTATTTTATTTTGTCGGTGCTCTCACACCATACTCCCCATTATCCTTCTTTATCTTTATCTTTTTCAAGAGGAGAAAACAATTTTTTAGTGTTTTATGTTCAAGAGATGCCGAGATCTGCACGAGATCTCAGACGAAGTAGTTTTACCTCTTACTTAGGAGGAAAAGGCCTACATAACTATACTTTGGGAGATTCTCTAATAAGATTTCCAAACTTCATAAACTTTGCATCCAATTTAAAGTTTTATTATGTGCACATTTTTTTCTCATCCTATCCTCTCATTCTTCAAACTCATGGGATTTGTGCTAACTCTCTTTTACCATAATACCTTCCTCTGCATACTATGTCAAAATTGGTACGCTGTGCTATGCTCGATGAACAAAATTTCAAATATAAAATTTCAGTAATTAGAGGAGAGTCGATGTTAGATGGACTTTCCTCGTTGACCACTGGCGAGGCAGTATCTACTTGGACCATCGATTCGAACATTAAGTTAATTCATGCGCTTAATATCGTCACCATTTGGATATTAATTTCGATACTTCTGTTCATGATGAGATTGACAAATTCTGATTGCCCTCGAGACTTGTCGAGGGCTACAAGCTTGTCCTTGGACAGATCAAGAACCCAGAATCTATAAAATAGCAAGAGTTTGCTTGGAATGACTGTTTTCGTCTTTTTAATTTTTTGCTTTATAGAATTTGAAATTTGACTTTTATTAGATGTTGAATATCACAATTTTTAATAAATATAGTCATTTAAGGTTGTACATTTTCTTTTTCATGACTCTGCAGAGCTACAATTGTTTCTTTTTCGGATTTGAAGGGCAAATCAGAAGGTAACGTTGTAAACTAGACTATGGAAATTACACATTTGTTGCAATTAAGTCCTTGAATTTTTCAACTTTTTCTAATCACGTCCTTGGAGGTTGCATAACTTTTCTAATCAAACCCATGTTTGTCCAATTAAGGGCCAAGAGGTCAGTAGGAAAGAGACAAACCGCGATTGCCAAGGCTCCGAAGCTTCGGGCTCTTCATGTCGCTTCGATGGAGTGCAATAGCCCCGCCAACCACAGATTTGCCTTCCCTATTCAATATTGTTATAAAACGAACCCAGAAATCCGAAGAATAACTTGCAATTAAATCAATGCTATATCACCGTAGAAACATCGGAAACTTATGTGATACCTACATTTATGAGGAGAACCAATAACAAATAATTTATTGATAATAGGAGAATCAGAGTTATAATTACTCATACTCGGCTATTTTCCATACCTAAATTACACTCAAATATAAAGTATTTACAAATAAATAACTCAATTAGATGCAAAGCTCGGTCTCGATTGATAGGATATTCGAGCTGAAAGCAAAATGAAGGCTGAACCAAGAACGTGCCGTTCGTCCCAAGAGAGAGAGAGAGAGAGAGCTTCTCTATGCGTCTCTTTTGCTATTTCAAGTCGCGCGGCCGGAAGATCTCAACAGACCCACGAGGTCCACGTTCCTTCTTGTGTGCGGCTTTCTCCAGCTGGAGAGAGGAGCAAAAGCAAACCCTCGCTTCTTGGTTTTTCTTCTTTTTTTTTTGACAAGAGACTTTTCTGCCCCCCTATATATATAACATGTGCCCCTATTTTGTCTTGTAGTGGCAGAGAATTTTTTCCTTTTTTTATTTAATTCTTTTTGTCTCTAATGCGAAAATAATGGTAAAGCCCGGCGGATAAGTCTAGAAAAACTACTTCATTAAATTAGTCCTAATCAACATGGGAAAGTATACACGAATTCAAACTCGAGGCATAATTTAACAATTACTCTACCGCTTCCACTCATCTCTATGCTCAAGACCTCCCGTTATTCGCACCCCCATAAGATTTTGTTTTGTTTCTTTTGCTATCTCCAAGATAAATCCCGTTCCTAACTTTTTAGATAAATAAAATGTTAAAGCTTTTTGCGTATCGCGTTCTTTTAATTAAATTAGATTTGTATTAATATAAGTATGAGTATCAATAGATAAGTTAATATCATTCCCATATATCCCTATGAAAGCACTTGTACTTAAAATAACAGAAATATTAACCTGATACAACTTGAATTATATTTTTACTATAATAAAGATAACAAGCCAAAATATATACTTAAATGAAATTATCACAATATCCATAAAAAAATTTAAAAAAAGCAGTAGAAAGATTGTATTTTTTGTTGATTTCATAAATGGATTGAAATGAAATGATATTCCAAAATATGGGCAATAGTATAATTAAAAAAAACTAATGAATAGCATCAAAAGATTGATCTGACTTTGTTATGGGAAGCTAATCAACTAAATTGAACAAATTGAAAGTACAAATTCTAGATTCACATTTTCCAATAACATAGGGACTAGATTACACATTTGGTAATAATTTATGGCATTGTGGTGATTTTCTCTTGTTTGATCAAACAAAAATACTACATTAAACATTTATGAATAGTTTGAGGATCAGTTTGAATGAACTAAAGTCCAATGATGACGTTATACATTGGACAAAAATTTAGATATTATTAGTATCATTTCCCTTTTGGAATACTAATTTGGTATCTTTTGATATAGCTCCTATTAAGAGAACACCAAATTACTCCCCTTTGCAAATTATCGTGCCCAAAAATTCTCCCACAAACCTTCATCTTTGTCGTCTGCAGATCACCATCTCTCCTATATTGCAAAGAGCCTTTGGCCCTGCCTTTGATCCACCACTCCGCCGCTGCCGTAATGACTGTTGACCCCCACTTTACTACAGTTGTCAATCCTCTGCTTATTGCTCGATCTAAATCTGGCTGCCAGGGCTACGAGCTCAAAGCTCGAGTGACCATGGCTGCTGACTCAGATCTAGCGTAGTCGTGGCTGCAAATGGTCAAGCTCGGAGGTTGCAGCCATTCACGATCCTAATTTCAATTTTTATCTCCCAAGTAAAAATTCACCTCCCGAAAACCCCTTATATTTCTTTCACTAGGTTATAAATATATATGTTTTCAAAAATAGTGATGCATCGATTTGATATTTTCCAAAAAAAATTTAAAATGCATAAACTCAGCATAGCACATGGTAACCGCTGACGCTGGTGGAAATTAAAAACCATATTCGTAAAAGAAATTGGACATGTCGAAAACAATGAAAACATGTTTCGAGAAAAAAAAAAAAAAACGTGAACCAAATTTCGAGACCTCGGGGACGGAAATTCGGGGCGTTTCCTGTAAATAACAGAAAACGGAAAGACATCGAAAGTCAAAAAAAAAAGAAAAAAAAAAAGGAAACAGAGAAAGCTAGGAACGAAAAGAAGAAATCTTACAAATTCGGATTCTCCATCAGCAGATCTTCTTCGCTCGCCTCCGCTTCCCTTCCCTTCCCGATCCTTTCCGAGACACCCGAATCGCCGCCGCCTTCAGTTGCAGGCTCCCCTCCCTCATTGCTTGATTTCGCGGCGGCGGCGGCGGCGGGGCGACCGGTGAATCGGCAGGAAGGCGGGCGCGGTCCGATCGAATTCGAATGAGAGCGAGCCCCTGATCGTCGGCGTGCGCGGGGGGAGGCGCGGAATGGGTTCCGGCAGGGGAGGCGCGTCGTCCGAACGCATGGATTCGTCTATCGCGGGCAAGCTTCCGTTTGTTTTTTCTCCTCTGGCAATGTTGTTCGTTTACGTTGCGCTCCTTCCGCTTTCTGATTCGCGTTCTTGTTTCGTTTGCCGAATCCTCGGGTGGGTTTGTTTGTTTGTTCTTTTTTGTTTTTTTATGCGGGAGCGCTGAATTGAGTCTGTGAGCTCGGAAAGAAAGATAGCGATCGAGCGTTTCTGGATCTCCCGTAGAGATTGTGAATGAATCCGCGGATGGGTCGATCGATTTTTATTGGTTAAGCGGTGCTTTTCGTGGAATATTAACGTGGGTTTGATTGGTCGCGATCTGTTGTCTTGGATTTGGGTACGCCGAGCATGTTTTGCTGAGATGAAACGGAGTTTCGGGTTGCGTCTTGCTCCCTCCGGATTATACAGCTGACCTAACTTTTGGGCACGCTGTGTAATTGGATATTTTCGTAATTGGGTATGGGTATTAACTATGGATTATGGGAAACACGCTCTATCACCGTGCACTTGTTATTAACCTTGTTGCGTAAGTCTTGTCATTTGTGAGTGGTGTCTTGTGAAATCTTTAGATCGGGTGCAAGAGGGATGGGTGTCATTGATTTTGCGGCGTTTGTTTCTCGCCTTGGAAGTTGTTAGTTTGCTTAGAGTCCAGTGTTTGTATGGTCTTTGGAGGCAGTTCTGTAAATAAAAAAAAAAGAATTCAGAATAAAAAGCTAGCGTTGCTCTCATTGCAGCTGGAGCAAGAGCAAAATTTGAAGGTAGTGCATAAAAGTAATGTGCGAATCACAGGATGGTTGGGTGGGAGAATATGACTTAGCGATAGAGGACCAATGGAGGCCTACGAAGACATGTGAAAGGTTATCATTTTCACCCAGAGGAGTTATTGACTTCTAGTCTTTGTAGGTCTGGAAGGGAGAAGACAAACTAATGAACTCGTTGAACCGGTTATCACTGTCGAATGATTGATTGTAACAAGTAAAGTAGATGGTGAGAGATCAAATGCGAATTCTTTGGGCTGTAGTTTGTTTTGGATCAGGTCAGTGTTGATCAAACTTTGTAGTAAATTGAAATCCTTGTGGGGAAGTTTTGTGTTTCCTAAAATACACAGGTCGTGCACTTCTTTTTCCTTTCTTTACTTTTTCTGGAAATAACTGCTGATACATTATTCAGTGCTTCCATTAATCATGCTTCCAAAGCTAATAAGGTGTTTGAGAAGATTATACATTCGGGAAACAAAAAGAAAAGGGCATTTTAGAAAAAAGTTTGAGCAATAAATCAAGCAACTAAAGTGCAAAAAAGTCATGCAGTTTTTTTTTCTTTGACTAGATTTTCAATTGGAAGTTCTAGCAAAAATATTAACTTATGATAGTGAATATTGTCTTTGCAGTTGGATAGGATGTTTGAAGATCTTTTTTGCCCTCAAAATTCTCTTAATGTGAAGTTTTGAAGCTCCTTGTTCTTTCATTACATGAATACTGGAATAACGTTACTTTAAAATATCCTATGCTCTAACATGTTAAACTGTGATTCCTTCCAAATTAAAATAAGATTGGTACTTTTTTCAGGACTCCAGCAGAAGCATCAGCATGATCTGGAGAACTTGACACTAACAGCGCAGCCCTTCAAAACGTTTAAGTTCTTTACTTTGGCTGTAATCCAATATGTTCAAAGATCAATGTTTTATCTTCTCAGAAGAGGTGGTTGGCTTTTGCTTTTAAGTACTGTGACAGTGGCTCTTGGGGTTCTGCTTGTGACTTTTGATGGCCCCCATGAAAAGGTATCTTGTTGTAGTTTGTTCATCTGTGGTGTCACGTTCGTATTCGTTGTGTGTCTGTTTGTCTGCTTTTGTTTGATACAGAGGCAGTAGGCTCAAACACAAAATGCCTTTGATGTGTCTCTCTTTGGGATAATACTATCATGTAGAGGTTTTATGTCTTATAATCAATTATCTGCCACGACTAGTAATTTTGGAGTTCATTTTTAGAAATCCTGTCCATATCAGCTTTCTTCCCTCGCTACTCCTGTTTGTTTTTCTCCCCGTTTTACGTTATGTAGCAGGAATTCTCCCTCATCATATTGGACCGATTTGGTAATTGCATGGCAAATTAGTAGTTCTTCCTCTTCTTCTTCTTCTTCTTTTCTTGTTTTTTTTGGTTGGGGGGGGGGGGGGGGGGGTGGGGTGTGTGGGGAGGGGCAGTGGGGATTGAAGCTTTATGAAGACCTTTTGATTTTTCCCCAATAATTACTATTGATTCTTTTTTAATATCTTGGTTGTACCTTTGTTCTGAGTTTTTCTGCTTTGTGTATGCAGCATGTCGAGGAGCTCTCTGAATATATTCAATTTGGTTTATGGTGGATAGCACTTGGTGTAGCATCTTCAATCGGTTTGGGTAAGGAAAGTTTACTTGGAGGGGATGTGTTCCGTTGCTGCTACTGGTGGCAATGGAACACATTGGGTTCCCCTTAAACACCCGAAAGAAAGCTTGTCTGACATAAAACATTGTTGCAAAGAGTCCCTGGTAAAGGAAAAGTAAACATTTGGGAAAAACAATTTTAGGTGTTTAATTTTCTCGCAGTATATGCATCAATTTATGAGAGACTGTTTCTTCTTTGTCGAAGATTTGATATCACTGTCTATTAATTGTTTAGGATTTATTTACATATTTGAGATGTGAGAGAGTTTCCTGCGTGTGTTTTCTCCCAATCTTTTTCATTTATTTAATGTTCTTCTTTGAGTGATTGATGGTGTTCTATATATTATGTCGTTGGTGGTGGTGGCAGGGCTGGGAGAAGAAGGGGTGGGGGGTGTAGTTGTGACTTGGTATTTTTGGGTTTTAAGTCAAAGCTCATTATCGTAAGGTAGTTCCGGAAATGTTGCTCGGTGTTCTTTTGTCATTATTTCCAAATAAGCATATCATTCTCGACACTTGGAGAGTCATGCATGCATCAGATGTGATCTGACATGAGTGATGAAGTCTCATAAGAGTTGATCCTGCTGTGGCATGTTTATGATGTATATTAGCAGTGGTCCTCAGGCATTCCTTTTAATCATCATTATAGTTGTGCATCATAATAAAAGATGCCATTGTCTTGTCTTATCTTAGATTTAAATGGATGAGAGGATGACTTCACGAGAAGTCTAAGTTTGTTATAGTAAAGATTGGAACCTATGAAGTTCCAGCTGCTTGCTTACAGAATGTTCGAGTTATCCTCTGCATCCTTGACAAAAAAATCCCAGATAAGAGGAAGTGTTCTCTGAGCCATTTATCCTGGACTTAAGATGAATGAGTCTGGAGATTTTTTAATAATGTGAGATGCGTGCCCTATAAAGGATCCTGCATAGCTCTATTGTTTGATTTGGAACAGATTCTGTGTAACTCTAGGTTTGTGAGTGTTATTAGCCCTTCCCAAGACCTGTATTAAGATGACATGTAGTAGATACGGGTGAGACCCAAAAGAAAAGAGCAGTAGCCACAGGGCACAACTATACCGAGGTGCCAATGTCATCTAATTAAAGATTGTCAGTTCCGTTTGGTTTTCTACTAGTCAATGGTCTTACATCTCCACAAGGGCTGTATTCCGTTTCTACATTTCTTAGAGTGCGGCTGGGTTTTTTCTTGTTTTTCTTTTTTGGTAAGATAAGTGGTATAACTTTTCAACGCGCTGGGTTTTTTCTTGTTGAAGGTCACATTTGTGAAGATCCCGATCAAGCAATTTTTGATGGGTTATTGTGCTTTTACCTTTTTGTTTGACATCTTAAAATCAAGACTGCGGTTGTTTAGGAATGTATTTTGTAATAAAAATCACCTGTTGCTGCCCCATTTTGTGTTGATTAGCTTTTTGAGCATTTCTACTTTGTGCCTGCTCGATTTATATAAAACATAAATGACTTGATTGTACCTCATCCTGTGGCTTGATAACTCTTATTACTAAAATCATTTCACAGGTCAGACAAAGATGACTGGGGCATTTTGCCTGCTTTTCTCTGATGACTGCTTTTTTTTTTTTCAGGATCTGGTTTGCACACTTTTGTACTATATCTTGGTCCTCATATTGCTCTGTTCACCATTAAAGCAATGCAATGTGGGAGAGTTGATCTGAAAACTGCTCCTTATGATACAATACAACTGAAAAGGGTTCCTTCTTGGCTTGACAAGGATTGCTCTGATTTTGGACCTGCTATGTTTACGCTCGTTGATGGTTTGCGGGTTCCCCTCAGCAGCATTTTACCACAGGTCCAGATAGAGGCTGTCTTGTGGGGAATTGGTACTGCACTTGGAGAGCTTCCTCCATATTTTATATCAAGGGCAGGTGTGTGGACCCATGAATGTTATAGTTCTTAAACAATATTTTACCCTACAAAGTTCTGTTTGGCTGTTTATTAAACTGGAATTGTTACCCATCCTTTGATTTGAAGCTTGTCATGCTGAAGCTCTTAACTAATTGGTGGTTACTGTTGAATGAGTAAAACCAATTTAGGAGATAGTTCATTGCGCATGCAATTGGGGACTATTCCATCACTTCTGCTTTCCAGAATTTTTCACTACTGATTGAAAGAACCGAGACTGTCTGAATTCTGTAGAGAACTGACTGTTATTTTTTTTTTAAAATCTACTGAATTATGTAAGAAATTATCCTCAGCTTGCATGAAGTCATGAAATTTCCATTATGATGATGGTATGTGTGTTATGTACCATTTGCCTTTGCTACCATAGTGTTAATCCTTTGGTTAGGTTGGCCAAATGGTAGCAGTTCTCGTGGTTAAAGTATTATTCCATAGTAGTATGGGTTCAAACAAATTTGATAATGTTTGCAGCACAGCTGTCGGGCAGCAGAATAGATCCCATGGAAGAATTGGATGTTTCCACTAGTGAAGATGGCGGATTTATAGCTCGTTACCTTGGACGAATCAAACGCTGGCTCCTCTCACACTCTCAAAACTTGAATTTTTTTACAATTTTAGTGCTTGCCTCGGTTAGTTCAACTCCTTGTCATTTCACTTTTCAAAGTTTCTCCTATTTGGATACAATCTTATTATGGAATCCGAACTATTTTAACTATCTCATTGAACTTGACACATCTGTCTTCTGTTCTAGTGGTGTATTAGGTTACTAGTTGTTGTTGTGTGGCCTCATTTATTTGCGTTTTGTGCAAGTAAGGTTCTCGCCATTATGATAATTTAGCGGGGAGGGTGCATCTCTTTTCTATTGCAAATATATGACTGACATCAACAGGTTAAATGAGGAATTTTCGTGACATTCACTAGCTAGTTTGGTAATGGGCATGTGCTTTTAGAATACTCTGGAGAATGGTCGGTGTCATGTAGGATTACCTAACCGAGATCTGTCGAAATATATAGTGAATCTTCTTTTATTTGTTATGATCTTTACTTCTGTGGGATTTCTCCCAAGCATTGACAACTTCATCAAGCTATCTATTTGTGCGATTGCTACTCCGTCACCTGATGTACTGACACAAGCCTCTTTTGTAAGTGACAGCTACTTAATATTGCTTGTCTGGATATTGGTTTAGGTTCCAAATCCTCTCTTTGACCTTGCTGGCATCATGTGCGGACAATTTGGGATTCCATTTTGGGAGTTTTTTCTTGCTACATTGATTGGAAAGGCTGCTATCAAAACTCACATTCAGGTGTGCGGAATCTTTTTGACTGTGCTCTTTCAGTATGTTTATTCATTCAGATGTATGCTTTCTTTAAGAACAGAACTTCCTCATTTCCTGTCTAGGATTTCTCTAGTTTTAGGCATCCTTGGCATTTTATATTGTGTCTAGATGTCTTTGTAACAATCAACTTATTAATCAGATGTAGACAATACTCACAATGTTTCCAGATTTCATCAATGTCTTTATGCGCTGATACTAGATGGGATATTATCTTTGATCCTTTATCATCTGCAGACGGTTTTCATCATATCAGTTTGCAATAATCAACTTCTAAATTGGATTGAGAATGAGTTGATTTGGGCACTTAGCTTTATCCCTGGTCTTGCTTCTATCCTTCCTAACCTCATTGCCAAACTCAATGCTGTCAGAGATAAGTATCTCACAGCACCTCCTCCTGTGCCCCCAAATGTGAAGGTATGGCTTCTTTTTATGAAAAGATTAAGTATTCAATACTGTAGGCACACACGCACACACTCTCTCTCTCTCTCTCTCTCTCTCTCTCTCTCTCGCTCATCTTGTTGCAACTCACAGAATAGTATGCTTTGCAGGTGAAGAAATGGGATTTTTCATTTGCTTCAATATGGAACAGCATCGTATGGCTTATGCTCCTGAACTTCTTCATTAAGATAGTAACTTCGACTGCTCAAAGTTATCTGAAGAAACAGCAAGAAAAAGAGCTTGACGACTTTAAAAACAGGTTATCTACGGCCACAAATTCAAATTGATATATCTGATGAAGTGGGTCGATGAAGCGCCACCTTTATAACCCCCTTTTTTTTTCCCCCCCTTTCTTTCCCTTATGGAACTAGAGTTATTGATTTATAGTGACAGATCTTCATAGGTCACTATTTAGGTTCCCCCCCGAAGATCTCCGGGAAGTAGGAGTTCTTTTTACACAGCTTGTGTAGATCTAGGAACGGGACGGCCATAGGAATCTGAGGGCTCCACAATCTCCATTATATTTGGCGCAAGCATTGTTTTGGGTGGGTTTTTTCCCCCGGTCTCAACTGTTAAACATTCGGATGATGATGAAAGGTCATTATTATTCTTTCGGAATGCCAGAACCGATCATCTTTCTCTTTGCACATTCGTGCTCTCTGATTGGCACTAGAGCGACCCGTGTGTGTATGTGAATGTTTCATCAAATCACCTTCTTAAAGTGAGTTCGATGTTACATGCCCTGCTTTAGTGGAACATGTCCGAAGGAAAATTCCCACATCAGAACAAGAAATCCTTCGTGTTCACACTGATATTTTCCATGATGTCTTGGGCCCCCGTGGAAGAAAGAGGAGGTGCCTGGGTTCTCCACCTGTTCATGCTTTTTGGGAATAAAAGATTGCAGGTCCCGCTTCTTGATGCCAAGTGAGTGGAAATTGAGTAGGAGCGGATTGACTAGTTTCTAGAAGGTGACATCTTTCTTGGAAAGAAATGACACTTTTGGATCGATATACAGTTGAGATATCACCATGACTAATAGTAAACGTTGGGCCCTCAAACCAAAGTTTTCTAAGTGCTGTAGACTTAAGACTTCTACTACAGTGCAATTTGCGCTGAAAGTCCGCTAGAGATTAGTTCTTTTTGATTTTTAATGCTTAGTTTCGAATAGATTGGCTGGCGGGGTGAGGAGAGGTCATCCGTATCTTTTAATGAAATTGGGTTTCGAGTACTGGGTTGCTCTCTGTCATATCATTTATAAAGTTCCCCCACGAAGTCCACGAGGTATGATTGAGTATAACACCGTGCAGAACGTTGTGTATAACAAAATAGTTTCTTAATCTCAGATGGCTCCTCCCTACATGCGATTGTTATTTCACCCTTCAATAATAAGAGGTATTAATTATGGGTAACAAGTCTTTAATCGAAATGTTTTAATCAATCAGTTTTGTGAGTACACCAAAATCGAAGGAAGTTTTGGAGAAAATTGTCTAGTCGGTCCTAAATCTATTATATAGATACCAATTTAATCATTAATTTTCAATTTTACTAGTTTAGTTATAAACTTTTGCAAGAAATTCTAATATAGTCATTTCGGAAATTACTGACGTGTACCACATAGGATGGCCGACAATTACTAGACCAACGAACCTGATCCTAGATGTCAATGGTTAATCCTAGAGGCTCTGTTGCAAATAAAGACAAGGTGCCAACGAACGTTGATCAAATGTTTGGATCGAGCCTAATGTACATATTTCTACTTGGGTGGATAACTTGACCGAAGCCCTAGATATGAGACTAGGTCTCAACTTGACCTTGGCCTAGGGGTGTAAATGATTCAGTTCGGTTCGGTTTTTCAAGAAAACCGAACCATTAAGGGTGCCCCCTTGAACCGAACCAAATTTGAACCGAACCGAAAAATTGATTTGGTTCGGATTAGTTTTCGGTTTCAAGTTCATTAAGCAAATAGAGAGAGGAGAGAGGAGAGAGAAGGGGAGAGAGAGAAGGCAAAATAGTCCTAAACCGAAGTGTTTATTTTAGTTCATTTCGATCCAAACCGATCCGAACCGAACCGAAATAAATTGAACCGAAAAGAAAAATTGGTTTATTTTGATGATCCGAACCGAAATCGAAACCGAACCGAAATGCATGAAATTTTCGGTTCGATTCATATCTCGGTTCGATTTTTTGGTTCAGTTCTGACACCCCTACCTTGGCCGACGGTTGGCAATGGCCATGGCTAGGATGCTAGAGGTCGACGGCTGCCCACAAGCCCGACCCATGTTAGAGAGAGAGAGAGAGAGAGGTTGTCATCACACACGGGGGCAAATTGCGGGTTACCAAAGATGTCACGGATGAGCAGCGGCGACAATGACCGAGGTGTGACGTCTTGGGCAAGGTTGAGCAAAGGAGAGGAAGGGAGGGAGGGCTAGGGTTTTCTCATAGCGGGTGTTGGATCGTCACATGGCCTAAATCAAATGGTGAACAGTGTCGCGATAAGAGGCAGGTAGTGTTTGGCAACATCTCATCTTCCGCAATCAAACTTATTATCGTTCAAGACTTTCACAAGTTTTAACTACCTAACCGCTCACTCAACTTTCAGCTATAGTTAATAGGGGAATCGTGTTTTCCCCACGTTCCTTATAAGACTATAACTGATAAATAAAAAATCGAGCACATTATCCATATGCAAGCTCAATAAAGAGTAAGCGTCAATGACATCCAAATTTTGCAATCCGCCAAATAAAAAGAAAGTTCGAGGAACCACTAACGGGAGCAACGGGCAAATCTCTTAGTAATTCACACGTTTGTTATGGAATCTTGTACCATTTCACTGTCGGAATCTTATTCCCTATCTTTCCAATGTTTTTCTCTACCATCGAACAGCCCTAAGTCGTGACGTGAGGTTGTATACTATTTCCACCCAAAATTCCTTTTCCCTACCCGTCAATCTCTCCTCTCTTTTGCATTATTATGTCTTTTGTAATCATTATTGTTAATCATTTCTCTTTTGCTTTTTGGGTGGTGTAGTCAGTTTATCTAATTTCCCCCGTTCTTTGGGTTATAATTACGATAATAATGTCACGATCTAAACTCCGAAGCCGCCGTGACGTGACGCCGCTTCACACCTCTCATCCTCTAACTTTTCGAAATTTGTGGTGATATGCTTTTTCTTTTTCGAATTGGAATGTTTTCCAATTTTAAATAACCTCAAATTATAATCGTGAAAGATACGGAGTTCACATATGATTGGCATTTTCTAATTTAACAATCCAAATGGAAAAGATCGATATAAAAAAAGAGTTTAGTTAGATATTTCCTCATTCTGAAAATATAGATGTAAGTCCATTCTTATGCGATATTGAGCTATCTCCAATTGAAGTTCATTTAAAAAAGACAAGAGAATTTAAATAGGGATTCGTAAAAAAAATGTGTATCAAATGTTATAACTAGTTAAACTTATGAACTCTCCAAAATTTAGGGTTTGATGATATTGTATGTCACATAATGACTAACATAAGTTACATGGAAGTGCCACTTTTGTGAATGTGAGGTGTGCATGGACTCTATATTAAAAGAAAGGTGTACTGGGCCATTTTCACTGGACAATGTGAGAGCATCTAGACATCTTATCTTAACTTACGAGTTTATAATCTTCATATCTTGTTTTAGGGACGGGGTTACATAAATTTGAGGTAAGTTTTTTCGTTTTTTTTTTTTTATAACCCAGAGAACCTCCGCACGGCCGGCAGCCGGAGAGTAAACCCTGAGGGCGACATGTGTTAGCCACCACACACGTGCCACCAGTTAAGTCACCCTGCGGCGCGTTGGATTCGAACACTCAACCTTTTGCGAGAGAAAAAGTGCGCGAACCAGCTACGCCACCCAGGTGGGTGGTAAAACAAAAAAGTGATGTGGATGCTATTGTCGGACTTTCTAGAGTGTTTGGATAGGTAGAAAATTGAAAGGAGGCCCCGGACCAAGTATTTGCGCAACGTCTAGTAGACAGACCACAACTTTTGATCTCGAAGGGCCGTAATATCAATCTGGAAAGTTCGTTCCAAGCACTATGCTTTGCCGAAAGAAGACAACTTATATGTTGTTGTTTCAAGCTCAAAATTCATCATTTTCAAGGGTTTGAAGCCAACTCTGTATTTTGTAGGTCTATTTTCCTCATTGTTTTCACCCATTAATTATTTTCCGAGTTTCTTTGTTGCTTAGGGTTAATTGCGGGTTGCCTAGAGTATTATTTGTTCTTTTTGTATAAACCTTTCACAAATATTAATTCGGAACAAATGCTTTGAGAGAAGAATTTCTCCAAAATTTTGACTATAAGCGAATTTTGCGTGCATTTGCGAATTGGACTATTTGCATTTTCTTCGGTTCTACCGCGTCAAAACGTACCCAAATGATCTTCCACGTAGATACACCCAAAACTCTTTTGGAAATCAAGCTAGGGTTGTAGCTAAGTCAAACCAAATCTAATACATGTACCAAATCACAATGCTACAACATTCAACCTTCTCACCATCACGAATCCTTTGCTGAATCTGATGACCGACCTCGTACGTTCTCAAGACGCCTTTCCAATTTGGATAATCTTTGCTCCCACCCAATTTGATCTTCATATAAATCCCAAACGAATTTCCATGTGCAAAATTTGATTGTAACGTGGCACCTCTCAAATCTTGCAGTTGACACAGACCCTTATTTCGTTCTTCACCGAATTCAAATCCCATGTAGTTCCCATTGGCACAGAAAGTGACCAAGTACAAGGAATTCCATGAGACCATTGCTTTGATCGAAAGGGCATTCTACATGTGTGACGTTTTCGTTTGGAATCTGAGTGGTCAGATGTTCAAAGAAAAAAGGAGAAAGGAAAGAGAATGATGAGTGTAGGGTTTTACTTGACTTTGTAATGAGGATAAGGCAGCATCACTTTTGGAAGCCGTGAATAGTGATCTTTCTTCCCTTTCATTAATTGAAAGACATCCCCTGATGGTGTTTGCTAATCTAGGGATACACATGCAAAGGCAAAACTATAATGAAAAATATCAAAAAATTCTCAAACCTATTTTATTAGTGTCAATTTAGTCATAAATATTTTTTATTATGTCAATGCAGTCTTAAACCTTTTCATATAATGTCAATTCAGTTATTCCAGCTAATTTTGACCCGATTTTACTGACATGGACGCCAGCGGTGCCATGTAGGCTCACCAGTGATAATGTGGATAATTTTTAATAAAATTTTAATATTTTATTGATTTTTTAATTATTTTTTTGATTATTTTTTTTTTTCTTTTCTTTTTGGCTTTCTTCCTCCCATGGCCGATAACTAGCCACTAGCCACTAATGATGGCCAGCCATTGGCCATGGCGAGGCTGGCTGGCCTTGCCATGGCGAGGCCGGTTGCCCTCGCCAAGGTGAGGGTCGGCCTCGCCTAGCCAGGTGATGCTCAACATGGCTTGGGTGAGCCTCAACCAGGCAAGGGCAAGCCCCGACGAGGGCTCCCCTTGCTAGATCTGGTGAGGCCAACCCTCGGCCAGGCCATAGCAGGGTGATGCCTGGCAAGGCCACAGTGGCCTAGGCGAGGGCCGGACCCGACAGATCTGGCAAGGGGAGCCTTTGTTGGGGCTCGACTTCGCTCAAGTGAGGGTCGACCTCCGGCAAGACCGTTGTGGCCTGGGCAAAGGCCGACCTCGCTAGATTTGGCCTGGGCTAAGCCGACCTCACTAGCCCTTGCCAGAGCCCTTGCCCAAGTGAGGCCAGCCAATCCCACCATGGCCGAGGTGGCCAATCACCAGAAAAAAGGTTGAAGAAAGAAGAAAGAAAAAGAAAAGAAGGAAACAAGAAAAAAATCAGAAAAAATAATTAAAAAAAACAATAATATGTTAAAATTTTATTAAAAACTGTTCACGTTAGCGCCGACAACACCATGTAGGTTGGCCTGTGTTAATGTCACCAAAATTCAGCCAAAATTAGCTGGAATGACTGAATTGGCACGAAAATAAAATGTTTAGGACTAAATTAATACAAATGCAAAAGATTTATGACTTTTTCAACATTTTTCCCCACAACAATCTATAGGCCAATGAATATCTTGCAAATTCCATGAATCGGTTACATTCAGCTCATTAACCTTTACAATTAATCCTGATTCAAAGAATTTTGCACACACTCCGGGTGTATTCCTTCGTTAAAATACACTTGGACCATCGAATTTTGTGTATCCCATGTAAGTCACTGAGTCGAGGGCTCACCATATTCTAGATGTATTTGCAGTACCGCACACCCAATTGATAATTTGTTGTACGTAATTAAATGAAGAAAACGCAAAACTCGACCAACGAAACGACGAAGGCGAGCCGTACTAATTCCAACGAAATTCAAGAATCAAAGAATTTGTCCTACATGTTAAGGTAGTACGACAAGTTTTGATTGAATTACGATGAGAAGAGGGTAAGACGAGCCAATCCCTTTTTATTTTGACATGAAATTACATACACGTGGAGAAAGAATTAATTATACTTGAGCATCATGGACCAAACCAATAATTGCATGTAATTATATTTGGACGATGTCCTCCAAAATCGGATATTTGTAACAGGTGTTTTCCAAAAATGCACTCCATTTAATAATTGCTGTTCAAGTCTCGAGGGCCATATATATAATATCTCCCTGGCTCCATTATGGAGGTGCACTGAACATAAGCCCTCAACCTCTCCTCCTCCTCCTCCTCTTCTTCTTCTTCAAAGTGCAAGAGCTCATTTAGTTGGATCATCACTTGCTATTCACACAAGAGTTAGCTCAGCGACAGCCGGAGTACGAGATGGCGGGGGGAGGCCTTGCGGTGGCGGCGCCAGGGGCAAGCCAGTTCGAGGCGAAGATAACGCCCATCGTCATCATCTCCTGCATAATGGCCGCGACCGGTGGCCTCATGTTTGGCTACGACGTCGGCGTCTCAGGTAAAACCCCATTCACTTGTCCATTCGTTCATCGGATAGTCAAACAACAGCCTCCGTGCGCGTAGAGAAGTTCACGTTCACGCGCCGCGATTGTTCATCTCGTGATGCCGGTCTTGTGCGGGTCGGCCCGGTTCCATCTCTCGACTCTGCCGATATCCGAGAGAGAGAGAGAGAGAGAGAGAGAGAGAGAGAGAGAGAGAGAGAGCCTTCGAAACGAAGTAATCGACACGAAAACTTCGCGAGTTTGAGAGCAACAGAGAGAGTTCATTAGGTTAGATATGTTGTGGTGGAGGATACTGGTAGCCGGTCCTTTCCAACCACTGGATGCACTCACCAATCTCACGATGCCGGTCTTGTGCGGGTCGGCCCGGTTCCATCTCTTGACTCTGCCGATATCAGAGAGAGAGAGAGAGAGAGAGCCTTCGAAACGAAGTAATCGACACGAAAACTTCACGAGTTTGAGAGCAACAGAGAGAGTTCATTAGGTTAGGTATGTTGTGGTGGAGGATACTGGTAGCCGGTCCCTTCCAACCACTGGATGCACTCACCAATGGATGATGTTAATGCTATTTTCGTGGTATGTATGGAACAATTTAGAATAATCATATAGTCACTATTTAGATTAGGTTTACTTGGTGTGTGAGAAAGCAAGATTAATTTCCTTAATTTTTAATTTTCTCATGGCCAGTTAACCCTTTTTCACTTCAATTTTAACCGATAAAATTAGTGAATAATCCATCCTTTTGAGTGGCAAAAATTATGATTTCTCCGATCATATTGATGTGAACGTATCTAGTGACACTTTTTATCCCGTGATGTGCAACTTGCTACCTTCTATAATGCTAAGGTCATTTGCAATGAAAATTTATCTGCTTATGTACACAGGAGGAGTCACATCGATGCCCCATTTCCTGAAGAAATTCTTCCCGGTGGTGTACCGGAGGACCCTGGAGCCGGGGCTTGACAGCAACTACTGCAAGTACGACAACCAGGGGCTCCAGCTGTTCACGTCGTCGCTGTACCTCGCCGGCCTGACTGCGACCTTCTTCGCGTCCTACACGACGAGGCGGCTTGGGCGGAGGCTCACCATGCTCATCGCCGGGGTCTTCTTCATCCTCGGGGTGGTGTTCAATGTCGCTGCCCAGGACCTGGCCATGCTCATCATTGGACGGATCTTGCTCGGCTGCGGCGTTGGCTTCGCCAACCAGGTAATCCTTCCAAACGCATGCTCGCGCACAAAAAGATCGTTTTCATGATATTTAGCGTGCGATTGTGGAATGAAATGTGGTCCGGAAAGGGTGTCGTTATGCGACGCTTGAGTTGTAGCGATCGGATTCTCGTCGAGCAAAGGACGATTTGTTCATAAGGACTGTTTGTCTGCTAACTAAGGAAGAACATAAGGTGGTCTTTGACCATTTGGTAAGAAAAAAAGGGCTTTTGTTTTTTCTATAGGAGTGCCAATAGAAACGAGAAAAAGAAGAAAAACATACGCTAGCGCATTCAATCATGTGAAATTGTTCTCCTCTTGATAAGCCTAAAGTTTAAACTCGATCTAATTTTTGGGCCATGATGACAAGAAGTACATCAATTATCTCATTTCTTTTCCTATTTTCTCTCTGAAATAAAGTGGTTTTTTTTTTCTAACATAATATGAAGTTTTATTTATTGAAAACTAACGAGGTTTCATTACCGGCTTCTTATTGGTCGTCCGATCAATTGCTTATTTCTCAATTAAGCATCCTTCTTCCTCGAAGCATCGATCATCTATTATTTTCCCTTCCATTATAGATACAAGGAGATTTTGTCGGACCGCTACTGGCTTTTCTAAAAATTCGGATACTTCCGTCCACATCGGCTAGACTCGGCCCGAGTTCAAACATGAAGTTGTCTAGTAAGGAAAATCAATACGCTGTCAAGAAATACTCGAACCCGGGAAGCGCGGCTTGAAATCTAAATATTTTAGCAGATATTGTAATCCCGATTAATAGTTCTTTAAACTCAATCGGCCAAATAATTTTAAAAAGATAGAGATATATATTCTGTGAATTGGCAGTTCGTCCTTATTATGATTGCGACATCGCATTTATATATATTTTTCTGGTCCGAAAGAACATCATATTCGACATTGACTATCTTGGAGTCATTCGGCCAATGCCGACGACAACCCATTTAATATAATATACTTTTATGCATCATTTTTCGCCTTGTGAAAAGTCCTTTGGCAGTTGCCAAAAAAAAAAAAAAGAGGAAAAGTCCTTTGGCTTTTGTTCCATCTTTCAAGTCCAATCCAGTGTTTCGTGCCTTTTTTTTTAAATTTTTTTAAATTTTATCTTATCCTCTTTTTTCACTTGACTTGAATTTCAAAATTAAATTCAACTGCCTACGAAAGAATCACTCATTCCTAGTTCCAAGAAATAATTGTTTGACCTAGTAAGCCATGTGAGTCGAAAATAGATATGAATTATTTAATCGAGCGAAAAAACGATCTTGTGAGTTCTGACTAGATCACGTTGTGTGATTTTGGGGGTTTGAACATGGACATCAAAGACCATACTTAGCATAGCCGCTATTTTATTTCTTTTGGTAAAAAAAAAAGAAGGTTGAAGCCGGATACGAAAATTATTGTCGAGAATTTGCTATTCCCTATTTTATCACCTAACAAAACCATGAAATAACCCTCCAGGAGGTAGTGAAATGAACCTATTGTCAAAATGCTTTTCGATTTCAAAATTAGCAAGTCAATAAGCAGTAGGGGTGAGCGGCTTCCGATCCGATCCGATCCGGTCCAACCCAAAAACCGAGAACCGGACCAGGAGGACCGGTTCCTAGTTTCTAGGACTGGGAACTGGACAGGCTAATTTTGGGATCGCAGACCGAACCGAACCGTCGGTTCGGTCCGGTTTGATTCGGTCCAGTTCCAATGGAACTAATTGGTATAGGCAAGAGGGAATCAGGAAGCTTTTTTGGGACCAATATATGAAAGCATTTTTGGGTTGGTCCCATTGGAACTGAATAAAAATGAACTATCAAATACTTCTCTTGTTATTTAAATATATATTTAAAAAGTAAATAAATATATATATGAAATAATTAAAAAAATATATATTTATCGGTCCAGTCTGGTTTCCACCCTAGAATCGGGAACCAAATCGCTCGGAAACCAGTTTCACTTTTATGAACCAGGAACCGAACCAAATCAGTTGGTCTAGTCTGGTCTAGTTCAATCCCGGTTTAGGCAGTCCATCTTACTCACCCTTAGTAAGCAAGATAATTTTTTCTCAAAAATTATATTGCTCGATGGTTGCCAACATCATCAATTAAAACTCTTAACTTATAAGATCAGTTACAACTTCAGACATAATCACAGAGCTCTCTATTTTTGGCTCTCCCATAACTGGATCTTCCAGAACTACAAGAATCCTTCATTAGAACGGGGATGATATAGAGAAAACCAAATTGTTGTGCATATACCCGAGATTTTCGATTATTTCGAGTAAAATGGAAGCTAGTGAAAAAAAAAAGAAAAGAAATAAGATTTTCCAATTCATTTCTTGATTTCTCGTGCTTACAAAACATGTGCAATCGATAATGTTTAATAGGCGGTTCCGTTGTTTCTATCGGAGATCGCGCCGACGAGGATCCGAGGAGGGCTCAACATACTGTTCCAGCTCAACGTCACCATCGGCATCCTCTTTGCAAATCTCGTCAACTACGGCACTAACAAGTAAGTCAAACTCCATTAATTCCTAATTAAATTATTTTTCTCATATGTACATTTTTTTAATTTTCAAGATCTTCCGTGTTACACCTGTTGATTCCGTGAAAGCCCCCCCCAATTTTTTTTAAATCGAGTTTTATAATCCCCTCCCTTTTTTGAAGTGTGAATAAAAGTACGCCACACACGTCGTCTTTGCTGAGATGAAGAAATTAGTAGTAGGGTTGACACGCTAGCAACCAAAAGAAATAATAATAATAATTTACAGCGAACAAGAGAAAAAACAACAAATGGGACCTTCTTTCGTAGAACCGAAAATTGGGTGTAGAAAAATTTGAGTTTTGAATTGTAAGTGTCGGTGATTTTAAGTGCTGAAGATGAAAATAAAATATTTGAAAAAGCTAAATGTCAAGTATCGATTCATAATTATTCTTTCTTGCTGGATATGTAGTTGTGAAAATTATTGGTAAGTTTTAGGCTTTTAGCAATATAATAGGGAGATTCTATGTTGGATCTGGACGTCTTTTCCATTTAAATGAATTAAGTAAAACCATCCTTGATTTCTTGAATTTAGTTAAATCTTTTAAGTTAAACCAGTTGCAAATGCCGAACTTGCTTATTTTTATTAATAGATTAACTTTCAGCACTTATTGAAGTTATCAAGCATGCCCAAGGTCAATATATGCCAATATGAAGATGAGAGGTTAGAGACCAGGGAGGCTTTGGGCCAGTGGCATTAATGGGCTTTTTAATTTGTATAGGGCCTGATAAATTATGCCTATGTCATTAGTGGGTTCGATGATTTACATTTGATTATGAACTTACACTCATTTAAGAGAGCATTTATTTCATAGAAAATAAATAATTTAAAAAAAAAATTAAAATAATCGCTTGAAATAATTAGTCGATGAAAAATATATTCATTACCGATGTTAATTTATGTCTATGAAAATATTTTTCATTTCATTTTTTTTTCTGTAAGCTATACAAGCGATTTTTTTAGGAAAATTTTTTCCAAATTAATCATTTTTCGTGAAACAATTGAAACCTAAATGTAATCTTTTTCGTTATAAGCCTATGCACAAGAACACCCCAAGGCAGAAGTAGTATGTTTAACATCAATGTTGTCCCCGTCCTCGTCCTCGTCCTCGTCGTTGTCGTCGTTACTACTAGTATCTATTATTATTTCCTTCATAAATTTTCATGAAGTCTTACTAGTGGATGATGATTTTTAGGAACCAAAGGGTGAAATGTGAACCAAATTACCGAAGGTTTTGCTGCGGATTACTCTATTTTTCCAATAATCAATTAATCACACTGGACTCTAGCATGATACACAAGTTTTAGTGTAATACTCTGATGCATGTGTTTTTACTCCTGATAACTTGTTCTTCTCTGCTTCTTGATTTGATACAAGACATTCCGAGTTTATATCTAAATCCAATCGATCTTCTCGTCGTTCCATGAAACCGATTCGATTCAATTCGATTGTCCTAACATAACTGTGAAAACTGTGTGATAGGATCAAAGGAGGATGGGGTTGGAGGCTGTCGCTGGGACTAGCGGGCATTCCAGCCGTTCTTCTAACAATAGGGGCTCTCATGGTAGTCGACACTCCCAACAGTCTCATTGAGCGTGGCCGCCAAGAAGAAGGTAAAGCGGTCCTCCGAAAGATACGAGGGACCGACAACATTGAGCCCGAGTACTTGGAGCTCGTCGAGGCAAGCCGCATCGCCAAAGAAGTGAAGCACCCGTTCCGGAACCTCCTCCAGAGGAGGAACAGGCCTCAGCTTGTCATTGCCATGTCCTTGCAGGTACTTAGTCTCATGCCCTACATTGAATTGACTCAATTAAGTATAGGTACAAAGTACAGACATAAGATTAAGTTTTCAAATTAGTGTTACCTTTTGATCTCAAGATCATGATCTTGTCAAAGGCAAATCATCCAGTGATGATAGATGTTCTCAAATTCTTATCAGAACACTTTTCTTTCATTGCAACAGATTTTCCAACAATGCACAGGCATCAACGCCATCATGTTCTACGCGCCGGTCCTCTTCAACACGGTGGGATTCGGGGGCGACGCATCGCTCTACTCAGCCGTTATAATCGGGGCTGTCAATGTCCTATCCACTTGTGTGTCCATTTACTCGGTCGACAAGGTTGGTCGCCGGATGCTCTTGCTGGAGGCCGGCGTGCAAATGTTCTTGTCCCAGACCGCGATTGCCATTATACTCGGGATCAAAGTCAAGGACCACTCGGAGAATCTCAGTCACGGGTTTGCAATCTTCGTGGTCGTCCTGGTCTGCACGTTCATCTCGTCCTTCGCGTGGTCGTGGGGCCCCCTCGGGTGGCTGATCCCGAGTGAGACGTTCCCCCTGGAGACGCGCTCGGCGGGGCAGAGTGTGACAGTCTGCGTGAACCTGCTCTTCACCTTCGTGATCGCGCAGGCTTTCCTCTCAATGCTGTGCCACTTCAAGTACGGCATCTTCCTCTTCTTCTCCGGGTGGGTCTTGGTCATGTCGCTGTTCGTCCTGTTTCTTCTACCGGAGACGAAGAACGTCCCCATCGAGGAGATGACCGAGAAAGTGTGGATGCAGCATTGGCTCTGGAAACGGTTCATGCACGACGGAATTCCAGTGGCGAATCGTAAGGGCACCTCCAAGAATGGACACAGTAGTGGAATCTCATTCAACTTAGCGGTAGATTTCTAGTATTCATCAAGATATAGTGATGATACATATGCTAGTACGAATCATTTTCAGGGTGACTATGTTTATCGTACTGATTTGCAGACTCTATGTCATGTCCGAGCAAGATGTCGATTGTGAAATCGATCCTGTAATCGCGATTGCTTGAAAGGCAAAATCCGACCCAAGTACTTTATACTTTGCTTCCTGATGATGTCACGAGTGTTTTGTTTCACTAACAAAAGTGACATGCCTGCAACATATATACATGTCCTTATTGTTGATTGATATTACAAAGATTCAATCTTTCATGATCTTCAATCCATGAATTTCTTCCAAACTGGGTGCTACTTCCACACCTTGTCGACCACTGCATCCATTGGCAGGTTTTTTTTTTTTTTTTTTTGTGTTTCGGGCAGCACAAACAGCCCCATCAGGAAGATCCAGCCTGCGAAGAAGAGTAAAATGTAGGCGCGCATGTGGCACATCATCGAGAGGAAGGCTTGGGCTATGAGGAACGCGAACGGCATGTTGGAGCTGACCGCAAATGTGAACCCGGCGGTCCTTGTCTCGACGGGGAATGTTTCACTCGGTATCGGCCAACTGAGCGGGCCCCAAGGCCATGCGAATGCCCGACGAACGAGCACACAAGCACGACCAGTATCACAGCCTCTCTTTTGTCTAGTGAGTTTGCGGCTTTCAAATAGGCTAATAGAATTGCTCCAATAGCAGCCTAAATCACACAGACTTGCTCATCACCAAATCAAGATACAGCAAAACGAAAAGTTTGGCGCAGAGAAAGAGAGAGAGAGACCCGACTGATGAACATTTGGATGCAGGCTTGGAGCAGCAGCTTTTTCCTTCCCACTCTATTGACAGCGTAGATCGACACCAATGTACTCGACACGTTCAGAATCCCCGTGATCAAAGAGGACGACGATGATGCGTTGTTCTTGAACCCGACTGTCTAGAAGAGAACCAAAGCGTAAAACGTCAAGGCGTTGATCCCGGTGAACTGCTGCTGGAACACTCGCAATGAGATCCCGATTAATAGGAAAGGCAAGGTCGGTCTCCTTAGGAGCTTCCTGGACGGGTTCTTTGACTTGCCGGGCCACTTCACAGGCCGCTTTGATCTGCTCGAATTCGCCGTCGACTCTTTTCACACCCCTGATGTTTCGAGAGTCTTTCTTCCGCACATTTTTCCTTCCCGCGCTCGACTAGCCTTGTTGGTGTCTCGGTGATGACCATCGGTCGTATGAACAGGAACATCTCTGGGATGAAAAAAACAGAGAAAGAAAAGTCAAAAAGCAAACAAAAGAAAGAGAGGGACAGCTGTTTTCGCGTACCCAAGACCGAGGGAGAAAAGAGGAGAGAGAGAGAGAGAGAGCGCGCGCCCCGAGAAGAACGGAGGAGGAGCGGGTGTTGGATCGTCGCATGGCCTAAATCAAATGGTGAACAGTGTCGCGATAAGAGGCAGGTATAGTGTTTGGCAACAACATCTCTTCTTCCACAATCAAACTTTTTATCGTTCAAGACTTTCACAAGTTTTAACTGCCTGAAAAGGATTACCTAACCGCTCACTCAACTTTCAGCTATAATTAATAGGGGATCGTGTTTTCCCCGTTCCTTAAAAGACTATAACTGATGAATAAAAAATCGAGCACATTATCTATATGCAAGCTCGATAAAGAGCAAGCGTCAATGACATCCAAATTTTGCAATCCACCAAATAAAAAAAGAGTTCGAGGAACCACTAACGGGAGCAACATGCAAATCTATTAGTAATTCACACGTTTGTTATGGAATCTTGTACCATTTCCCTGTCGGAATATTATTCCCTATCTTTCCAATGTTTTTCTCTACCATCGAACAGCCCTAAGTCGTGACTTGAGGTTGCATACTATTTCCACCCAAAATTCCTTTTCCCTACCCGTCAATCTCTCATCTCTTTTGCATTATTATGTCTTTTGTAATCATTATTGTTAATCATTTCTCTTTTGCTTTTTGGGTGGCACAGTCAGTTTATCTAATTTCCCCCGTTCTTTGGGTTATAATTACGATAATAATGTTACGATCTAAACTCCAAAGCCGCCGTGACGTGACGCCGCTTCACACCTCTCATCCTCCAACTTTTCGAAATTTGTGGTGATGTGCTTTTTCTTTTTCGAATTGGAATGTTTTCCAATTTTAAATAACCTCAAATTACAATCGTGAAAGATACGGAGTTCACATATGATTGGCATTTTCTAATTTAACAATCCAAATGGAAAAGATCGATATAACAAAAGAGATTAGTTAGATATTTCCTCATTCTGAAAATATAGATGTAAGTCCATTCTTATGCGATATTGAGCTATCTCCAATTGAAGTTCATTTAAAAAAGAAAAGAAAATTTAACTAGGGATTTGTAAAAAATGTATATCAAATGTTATAACTAGTTAAACTTATGAACTCTTCAAAATTTAGGTTTGATGATATTGTATGTCACATATTGACTAACATAACTTACATGGAAGTGCCACTTTTGTGAATGTGAGGTGTGCATGGACTCTATATTAAAAGAAAGGTGTAGTGGGCCATTTTCACTGGACAATGTGAGAGCATCTAGACATCTTATCTTAATTTACAAGTTTATAATCTTTGTATCTTGTTTTAGGGACGGGATTACATAAATTTGAGGTAAGTTTATCTCTCATTAAAAAAAAAAAAAGTGATGTGGATGCTATTGCCGGACTTTCTAGAGTGTTTGGATAAGTAGAAAATCGAAAGGAGGGCCCGAACCAAGAATTTGCGCAATGTCTAGTAGACAGACCACAACTTTTGATCCCGAAGGGCCATAATATCAATATGGAAAGTTCGCTCCGAGCACTATGCTTTGCCAAAAAAAGACAACTTATATGTTGTTTCAAGCCTCGAAATTCATCATTTTCAAGGGTTTGAAGCCAACTCTGCATTTTATAGGTCTATTTTTCTCATTGTTTTCACCCATTAATTATTTTCCGAGTTTCTTTGTTGCTTAGGGTTAATTGCGGGTTGCCTAGAGTATTATTTGTTCTTTTTGGATAAACCTTTCATAAATATTAATTCGGAACAAATGCTTTGAGAGAAGAATTTCTCCAAAATTTTGAAACCACCACGTGCTTCTCTAGAAGTATTACTACCACCACCACGAACGGTACCTCGGCCTTAAAAACCACGACCACGGTAAGAACTATCAGAATTCTATTGTCCATAGCCGTTAATACGACCACGAGTCCCTTGACCTCCACAAGCCACCATAGCACTACTATCTTAAATTGCTAAAGTCTTGGGATTGGAAGTGTAACGAGCAGCTCGAGAATACACTTCTTCAATAAAAAGAAGAGTGCTCTGAGAGGTAATCTGTTGACGAAGAGTACTATGATCTGAACCAAGGCTATGAAGAAAGAGCACGGCTATCATGTCCGCTTCTCGTTGCTGCATCTGAGTAATTGTGCTAGCAAGTGGAAAATAAGACTTAAGGCACTGATACAAAGATGCAAAACGAGCATAATGTTCTGCCAAACTAGTATCACCAATTTTGGCTTCAAATAAAGCCTCCCACATGTCAAAAACTCGACTCATGTTATTCTGTCCAGAATACAGTAAAGCACACTTTATCCATATCTCACGGGCTGTAGTGCAATCCATGAAAAGATGACGAATAGATTCAGCCATACTTCCCCATAAAAGTGTACGCAAAGTAGCATCTACGTACTTCCATTCTTCTAGACTAGCTGAATCTGCAGGTGGTTTTTCTTCAAACCATCTAGACTGGTGATTAGAATAAATAAAAGTCGAAAGAGCCATCGACCAAGAAGGGTAATTGGTATTGTCCAACTTGACCAAGGTATTGTGCAGATTAGTCATATTATAATATGAACCAAAAGATACTGAACTCGAAGAAGTACTAGAGGAGCCCAACCCCGAAGTAATAGACGGTGAATTAGATGAACCAATAGACATCCTCACAAACTGCTAATCACTGGAAACTTGACCCACGTTTGTAATAAATAACACACTCCACTTATTATATAATTTCTGCGAGTATCTGCAAATCTCAGTAACCCCATATGTCACTTCAACTAATTCAATCAATTCAATTCAACCACACTAATTCAATCGTTCCAAATTCAGCTACTCTAATTCATCCGGCCAAATTCAAAACTCCATCCACACAATTCAGAACACCATTTAACCCTTCGTAACATCATATAATTATATATAGCAATCGAGCCTCATAAATCAACTACCCCACATCCAAGTGTCACTTTCAGCAGTCAAATATCACTTCCACACAACCCTCGGCCTCAGAAACTCCCCTAATAACATCGATTTCTGGGTTTTGATACATCAAAAAACACATGAGAGATTTGAGGCGAGTGAATTAATGGTCAGACAACACTGATTTCTAACCTAGATGAGTTCTAGTAGCGTTATTCTTGGGTTTGCCGGAGCTGGGCGACCCGAGATTGAGGTCGCAGGGCCTGGCGATGCTAGATCAATGGTTTTTAGCCTTAGGCGACGCTGGGCTGAGGTCGCCGACCCTAGGTGATGTCGGACGGAGGGTCGCCAACCCTAGGCAACGCCGGACGGAGGTCGCCGGCGAGATCTAAGGTCGCTAGCCCTGGGCTAAGGTCACCGGACCTAGATCTCACCGGATTTGAGGTCGCCGGCCCTGGGCAATGTCGGATGGAGGTCACCAGAGGAATCTACAGTGGGTCGTTGGCGAGATCTACAGTGGTGGTGGTTAGGGTTTAGGTTTTTAATTTAGGCTTTGATACCATGTTAATGATAAAGAGTAATTATTCTTTATTTAGAGATAGCAAAGAGTATTTATAGACTGAGGGTTAAGCCTAATACATTTACATAAATACCCCCAGCTTGCTAATACTCTAAAAGTAGTAATTCCAACGTACATGATGTAGTTGGTTGGAATGGTGAGGGAGCTAGAGGTTTTGCACTTTAGTATATGCTCCCCCACTCGTCTTTTTGACTGGTTTTTTCTGCTTCTTTTACGCGAGCACTACACGCCTATTTATAGGCCGATTTTCACCGCCGTCTCTCTCTCTTTTGTTCAAGAGGTAAGGAAGTGAGCTAAGTGTCTTCTCTTTAACTCATACACACTTTGACTTTTACCCAATCTCTAGACAACTCCCACGTGGACTCTTCCTTTTTGTTACACATTTCAACTACTTCCTAAGTAATTTTTAGCCACTCATCACACTTACATCATGCAATCACTTTAGTGGGATGTTCTGGAAAATGGATCACTTTCCAACATTTACATTGTTCAAGCAATCACACAGTTATCTTCTTTTTAGCAGACTAGAAGTCCTTTGTTCATCATAGCCCAAGATGGGTAATAAGAAGGCCTTCGAGTGAATTTTGAATTTAGGAGTGTCCGTCCAGTTTGAATAGATTAATACTAGTGTTTTTGGCATGCGCATTATGAGAAAGAAAGAAATCTAGTAAAATCACGGAAGTGAATGGCTGTTCAAATATTTTTAATATTTGGATAATCTGGACATGTGCAAAAGTTGAGACAAACCTCACTTCTGTATAGCTATACTAATCTTTTTTTCGTCTGAGAGAAAATGCATTAAATTAAACACGTCGAAAAGGGTTAGCTTTAGCTCTACAACTATGTACGTTCAGTTTTTTTTTACATGCGGTCGGACATGCATGACTTCGCCTCTCGTCAGGTCCCGTCCCATCCTTATGCGAATCCTCGTGTTCAGCTTACTTCACATGCGGATGCACCTGCTCCTTGATTTCTTCGTCGTCCGCATCGACCATGTACCGTTTCCAAAACCAGTGTTGCTTCCATACCTTCTCGACCATCGAGTCGATGGGGACGGCCTTCGTTTCCGGCACGAAGAAGAGCGTGAACAGCCCCATGACCAAGATCCACGCTGCGAAGAAGAAGAAGATCCCGGCCCTCATGCGGCACAACATTGACAGGAAGGCTTGCGCGATGATGAAGGTGAAGAGCATGTTGGAGCTGACGGCGAACGCGAACCCGGCGGTCCGGGTCTCGAGTGGGAATGTCTCGCTCGGGATGAGCCACCCCAGCGGGCCCCACGACCACGCGAATCCCATCACGAATATGCACACCAGGACGACCACAATTACGGCTTCCACGTGGTTCAATGAGCCTGTGGTCTTCAGGTCTATCAGAAGGATCAAGCCAACCACAGTCTGCCGCATATAGTACAATGGCACCGTCAGTTCTGATATCATGGGAAGAATCGAATGAACATAATACTAAAGCAAATCTCCTGTAGTTTTTCTTTCACCTGAGTGAGGAACATCTGAACACAAGCTTCGAGGAGCAAGATCCTCCTTCCCGCCCAGTCGACTGTGTAGATGGAGACCAGGGTGCTGAAGACGTTGACCAGACCCGTGATGACTGTTGAGAGCAGCGACGCGTTGCTGCCAAAACCGACAGTCTGGAAGAGGACGGGCGCGTAGAACATGATGGCGTTGATCCCGGTGAACTGCTGGAACACCTGGAGCAGGATTGCGATGATGAGCGGGGGGCGGCTCGAGGGCTTCATGAGCTTGCTGAAGGGGTTCTTGACCTGTCGGGCCATCTCGCTCGCGGCCACGATGGACTCAAACTCGGGGATGACATCGTCGGTGCCCCGGATCTTCTTGAGGGTGGCCTTGCCCTCGTCGAGATTCTTGCGCTCGATGAGGCTCGTCGGGGTCTCACAGATGGCAAAGGATCCAATGAGGAGGATGACGGCGGGGACAATGGCAAGGCCAAGGGAGATGCGCCACCCGTGGGGGTGGACTTTGGAGGTGAAGTAGTTGATGATGCCGGCGACCAAGATCCCGATGGTGATGAAGAGCTGGAAGCATATGTTGAGCGCTCCTCTCATCTTGGCTGGTGCTAGTTCTGATAGAAATAGAGGCACTGCCTGCAAAGAATTGGAAACATGCATAGTCAGCAAAGGTAAATGTTAGAAACCATATGTGAAGGCTAACAAGAGCATTATTTGTCACCGCCAAATGGTTTCTAACTGCTGCACAGAATATACCTGATTGGCAAAACCGACGCCGATGCCGAGCATGATCCGTCCGCACACAATCATCACAATGTTGATGCCGCCGGCCTGAAGCCCGACCCCAACCATGAAGAAGATGGATGCGATCTGCATTGTCGGCTTCCGGCCCATCTTTGTGCACAACCTTGAGGCGACAAAGCTGGCCAAGAGGGCGGCGATGTAGAGTGACGACGTGAACAGCTGCAGAAGCGCGTCGTTGTATTTGCAGTAGTTGTTTTCGTGAACATGCTTCTTCTTCTCGTAGACGTTCATGAAGAACTTCTTCAGGAAGTCATCCATGGATGTAACACCTCCTGTGTTTGATTAAAATTAACTAAAAGAGGTTAGATTAAACATTTTGTCTAAGTATATTACCATATATGATGTTTCAATCTTCGCCCTTTTTATATAATAAAAGCATTTCTTATAAGATACTAGCAAAAAATGTACACATTCTCACGTGTGCCCGCAAAAATAGCAAAAAGAATCAGTGAAGAATGACGAATGTGATATATCAGTTTATAAAAATAATTTCAAATTATAATGAAATTTTAAATTATTAGAAGTTATATTCCGAAAATCACCCGATAAACTCCCCCCCCCCCGGAAAAGATTACAGTTATATGGTTATTTCTTTGTAATTTGTAGGCAATATACGACTAGTTTACCAACTAAAAGAGACATTTATAGAACTTAAGAATAATTCTTTTAGAGGGTCAACGGTAAAATCAAGTGCACTTTATGTCTGGTACATGACCAAATCCTTGTGAACAAGTTTTTTGTGTAACAATTTTTCAGACCGCCAATTAAAATCTATTTCTAGACAAGAACAAAGAGGTCAAATGAAAAGATAAAAAAAACAAAAAGAGAGTTAAACCTGAAATTCCGATGTCATAACCAAACATAAGCCCGCCAAAGGCAGCGATGAACACGCAGATGATCACGTAGATCGTGATCTTGCCTCCAAAGTCCGGGACATCGCCGTCATGATTAGTTAATACAACAGCTGGCATGTCGACCTCTCCTTGAAAAGGAACTCCTCAAAAATCAATGAATGGAAGGGCGCAAGATAAATTGGCATAAATGGAGGAGAGGGAAAATGCAAGAGATGAAGAAAAATGGATTTATCAAAGAGCCAAATGGGAAAGAGTGAGTGAGGGAGAGCTTCACGTCCTTTGAGATGATAGGGTTTGGATTGCTCATCGCATTTTATAGAGGAAGAAAACCATTCAAGAAAACCGCATTCGACTAAATATGGAGGCAAAAAGAAATCGTTGTGGATATATTTGTGGATATTATTTTAAGGTTGTCCCTTAGGAATAGGTCTACGCGTTTATGTCCTCAGATGGTTTTTTAGATAGTTTAATTTTCTTTTCCTTTTTTGTGGGTAGATGAAGAAAATTAGTGTCATTAATGGAATATTGGGAAAGATTTTCCCTCTCCATAGATGTTGGCATGAATGGCCAAGTTAAAGTTTACGTTTGGCTCTTGTGCCTATCTCTCTTGCAACTCACAAAGACCAGCAAAACATGGTACCACTACTTTTCTCAATGTGGCTCGTGTTTCTTTCTATTTCTACTCATTCCAGAATTATTTTTCATCTTCAATGGACATTAAAAGAAAAGGCTGTTTTGTTAGCTCGTAAGTTCTTTTGTGTATTTCATATCCTAAGTTAAGGGAGTAACAATTTCTAACATGACTTCTTAACATATCGACGCGACACGCGTGAGTTTGGGTTTCATTTGACATGACCATGCTCGTTTGAAAATCATGTTGTTGGCGATGTGATTTCAGTCAATCTGCATTCCCGTTCATTGTGAACAGTTAGATTTAAAGTGTAATGTTTACTTGCTGTAACATAGTTTTGTCCAAGCTAGTTGTTGACATGTAAGTTTTTGCTCCAAATGTCACTTTCATGTTTAATGAAATTTAGGGATCGAATCCGCCGACAATGACAGATTTTGACTCCTACATAAAAACATTAATAATTTTGTTGTGCCGAATTTAAATGGACTTAGCCCAATCCAAGTTTAGCCAGAGGCCTTCATGTAAAACCTGGTTGGCCCATATCTCTTCCCCTCTCTCTCTCTCTCTCTCTCTCTCTCATAGATTCAAGAATGAAAAGTTACACAAATAGTCTCTAAACTTTGAACCAATGTGCAATATCATCCTTAAATTTTTATTTTATTTAATGTGGTCCTTAAATTTTGGCTCAATACACGATGTCATTCCTAAATTTTTAATTTATTTAATATGGTCCTGAATTTTTGGTACATAGTTAATTTAGTTTCAATACTATAAAAAAATGTTCAATATTGTCTTTCCATTGATTCAAATTAACGAAGTTTGTTGATTTAGCTTTCAGTCTGTTATGTTTGAACAGTGGACAAAAAAGTGTTACACGTGGATTATTCAAGTAATAATTCTTACAATTTGTTCAATTTGGACAAATAATTATCCATGTTATTTGATGACGTAAATTATTATATCTTGATTTGAGTTAAATATCTTATGTAAATAATCCACATGTAAGGTTATTTTTTTGTCCACCGTTCAAACTTATCAGATTGTAAGCCAAACCAGTAATTAGAAGGATAACATTGGATATTTCTATATAGTTTAAAGACTAGATTGAATATATACCAAAAGTTCAAGACCATATTGAATAAATTGAAAGTTCACGGATGATGTTGCACATTGGGCAAAGTTGAGAGATCATTTGTATATTCATCCCATTAGAGAATGTCGTGTTATGATGCTATATTTGGTTCGGTTCTCTGTCCAAATGAATGATGCCTCAGTTAAGGGAAAGATCCTAAGGATTTCTACGCTAAGGAAAGTGAATGGGTGAAGGGAAGGAAGGATTAAAACAGAAGAGTTCGGACTGTGTTGTCTAACACTGTCTCGAAAATAAGGCTCTGTTGGACACTATAAGTTTGAATCAATGTATGAGCCGCATGCCATTGGAAACTAGACTCGAAGGGGGTCACCGCGGTGTCCGATTGGTTGCTGTTTGAGTCCGTACTGGTCCAGAAACCTTCCGAGACAAGACGGATTGGAAATCTGCTCAACCCGAGCCAGGGACCTTACGGGCTGCTTGTGAAATCAGGTCTGCTCTGGTGCTTCCGGGTCTTTGTTTGTGCTCCGAGGGCTCACTAAATCAATCACTCAAAGCCCTACATCGTGGCTGAAGAGCCATGTAGCCCTTTACGAATCTCGCACGCCGTTGTCTAGGGGCGTCAGCAGTTTGGATTTCCATAATACCTGAACCGAACTGAAAATGGAAGTGTGCTTGACCCGAACTGAACCGAGACCAACACTAAATATAGCCCAAGCCATCGGGTCAGACCAGGTTGGGTTCCCGGGTTTTTTGGGTGGACGTAAAACCTTTTTTTCTCTCCTCCTAGTGCATCCTTTTGCTCCTTTTGTTAATAATTAGACCAAATTCATCTCAAGGAAGCTGCTGATTATGTGAAGAGGTTTTTGATTTACTAAACTAGTTGTTCATTTTAATGATTGTCGATCAGCTGCCTGGTTGTTGATGTACAAGTTCGATGTGGATGTCTATTTAGCTTCCAAGACTAGTGCACGAATTAAGAGGAGTCTTCATATCAGTGTTGTTTTCCAGAGCATGTTCATGTTTGTATGTCTAGTTATATCGGCAAGAGTCGTCTTGGAATCGACAACTCGTCAACAACTCGATTTCTTCAAAGAATGCTCCGACATCAAAAAGAATGAGTGAAACAAATCTGATGAAAACCGTAATTTATGGCTGCGTTATCATCCACCATATCCTCTCCTTCCACATGTTGACTCGTACATCCCCAAGATTGGCGAAGAAAGGAAAATAATCAATGGGGAGAGAAATTTTCGGAAAAAGCAATCGAGAATTCTCAGCTATATAAAGCAGAGTTCACAACGCTAAAAGGAAGCGGGGAAGATAAAGTGACGTCTTTATCATCATCATCGTGGTTTTCCTCTGTGAGTCCACATTGTGGGAGAGAAACGACCATTAAAAATGAGAGGAGACAATCGTGAATACATAAAATTTGAGAGAGACCAAAATTTCCTTCTTCTTGCTGAAGGTCACATCCGCCACTAGAGAGGCCCGTCAACTACATTTCTTTTTTCACCGTCACCCACAGAGCCCAATGTCGAGCGCACGAGACATTCATTCCAAGCCACACTGGCTCTGACCTTCCACACGCATAAGCAATAAGAGCACCCGAAGTGAAATTTGGCGAAACGAAGTTTCAGTCACTTTGGCCAACGGTGATTCTTTTCCAGTGACGATGCTGCGATCGTGAAGGAGCTTGGACGTCCATATTGTCTTGCCGCAAGTCATCACTATCCGTAGCGCTCACCAAGCTCCGCTGTTCCAGCATTTTTTTCCTAGCGCCGCTGAACTCTCAGCCCCTACTCATATGGGGTCCCTATCACAATCCAGTTGTAGCAAGTTTCCACAGCCGCCTAGAGAGTTGCTCGCCAGCGATTTCTCTGTGTCCTGGTGATCTTACCTAGCATCCAGTGGTTCCTGCAGCCATTCCAGAAATTCCAGTGGTGTGGACGAATTCCCACAGCGTCTGCAGCACTCCCAGTGGTCTTCAGCGAACCCCAACGATCACCGACCCCAACATTGTGCCCAACGAGCACCTAGTATTCCTACCGCGCCTCGATAGCAAGCCCCACTGTCATGTTCCGCGCTCGCCCAGAAAATCCAACCTGCTCGTGTACGCTCCAGTAACTTCTGTCAGTACGTCGGCTATAGTCTCTGCTGTACCCAGGGATCCTCTTATCGACATTGGTTTCCCTTCTGCGTGCCACCAGCAACTCAACGAACCCCTCCTGCATTCCTACAAATTTGTTTGTCAAATTCCTTGTATTCTCAGTTTGTTGCAGGTCTCTTGGACGAAACCTTCATCACGTTAGCAGGCCAACGAGCCCACCAATCTGTCGGGGTCTCAGTCCAATTGCTCTTCAATCATCGCCTAGTATTCTTCCAGTTTCGCTAGTTCCAGTATTCTCAAGGAAGCTTCACCGTTGGCCAGCATTGAACTGCTACTATAGTGTTCCTCACGTTGCTCGTGGTTCCTCTTCTCGTTCGGTGTTATGTAGGTAAGTGGAGTTGTGTTCAACTTTCTGTGATAATTCTTAATTGCATGTTATTAGTTTATAGAACCTTAGGTTATCATGATTTGATTATTTACCCGTGTTAACTAAGGCGTGTTAGGCCTCCGAACCTTTAGACACAAACGTCGGATCCTAATATTGTCTTGCATGACTTGTCATAATTGATTTTGATATGATGTGTGTTTCATTGCATCACAATATTATCAATCGTCATTGCACGCCACTTGCACTTTAGGATTTTCATATTTAGGGCCGTGCATTGTCAGTCTCATAACGCATATAGGTTTAGAATGTGCTAGTTTTAGAATGCATATAGATTCAGGTTAGTTCATAGCTTTCATAAAAACAAAATGTTATCTAGTTTCCCTCTAGATTGCAGGAAGACTTAGAATTAATTAGTCTCATATCTTATAATATCATCATTTCGAAAATCATATAGAAAATGTTAACTATTAATCGCATTACAAGCATCATCCGCATTGCACATACTTCAATATTAATGGCTAGTTCATTAGATCACATTACAAGGTTAAATGTTTTTTGTAAAAATCTGTATTTCATGACATTTAGTAGAATTAATAGGTAAATTTAGAATTAATTATATGACATATTATTTAAAATTCATCATGCACAATCATGCATAACATTCATGCATACTAGATATTTTTCTAAATAAATAGTTTGCAGAAAGTCATTGATGATGGATAGTGATATTCTAAGCTTAGCGTGTCTAGGTTCTTTAAGTTTTCTGCAATCTATTTATTGCTTTTATTATTGGGTGTTACTTTCCTAATCACGCACTCACATGATCATTCCTACATATTAGTGGCATATGATAAAAGTGAATAAAGACTGCAGGCAAAAAAACATTTTCGAAATAAAGAGAAAAGGTACCGAAAAAGCGTTAGGTTAATCTAGTGTAACCAAGTCTCTGAATCCCTTGAATCTTTGGTTCGCAAAAATAAAATGTACTCCCACATTTTATTTTGGTGTCTAATCAACCCATAACCGATTAGTGGCGGCTCCGAAAGGTAAGATAAATGTCATGATTAAATCAAGTACCAAGTTGTAGTCGGATGGGCTTAGGAGAGTCTGCACTAAACGCGAGCAATTACCTCATGAAAAGGAACCTTCGTTCTCGTTTAGTAAATCCGTTGGCCATCCCCTGGTGGTTCACCTCCGAGAAGGTCACGATAGTGAGTTGTGAGTGTTTCACCTTCAAATTATCCGATCAGATTGGTATTAGAGCTTCCGATTTGTGATCATGGCCTCAACAAACACTCAATTTCCTCTTCAATACCCTCATCTTACCATAGAAAACTATGGTAATTGGGCTATTAGAATGAAATGCTACTTGGCGCCTATGGTGTTTGATAACTTGTCAACACTAGCTATGATGAGCTAGATGAGAAAGCCACTTTGAGTCAAAATAAAAAGATTGCCTTGGCGAAGGCTTGAGCAACTGATCAATATGATCTATCAATCATCTATCAAGCTTTAGATGATTCTATGTTCAAGAAGGTTTCGAACGCTACTACTTCTAAGGAGGCATGTGAAATCCTTCACAACATACACCAAGGTGTACAAAGAGTTAAGAAGATTCGGATTCAAACTTTGAAATGCCAATTCGAGATAATCCATATGAATTAATCTGAATCTATTTTCATGAGTCTACTCAACATGAGCTATAAATGATCTATAAATTTTATTGAACTATTATACCGTAACAGCCCAAATTTCGATGTGATTTCGGGATCAATAAAACTAACGTTATTTCGCATTTCATTTTAGTAAGTCTCACCCAGAGCTGATCACTCTTGGAATACTAATTAATGGGGTATGGCTAACTAGAAAACGGTACGCAGACCGGGGACCCTATCGCAAAATGGATACCGATTACAAGAGACGCTGAGGAAATATTTTGGTCCAACGCGGGCCGATCTTAGGAAAGAGGAATGGATTGGGTTTGGCCAAGGCCAACGATGTACAATAGGGACGCAGGTGATTCTGCCAAACCGAAAGTACACATGGCCAACCAGTCCTGAACTTGAACCGAGCGATCGTGACCTCTGGAACTAGTGATAATTTCTCATTCTCTCTCAATGATCGAGGCCATCATGATATGGATAACCCTAGATCGATACGCGTAACCTCTAAACAGCCACCCGTTAGTGAGAGACTCTGAAATTGGTGATTTAGCGAGTTTCGTTCACAAAATAGGGCCTGGATGTCAATGTCGATTTTCAAGGGTTTAAGAGACTATTTTTGGAAATCTGACGTCATATTATGCTGGCCACACGCGTTTGGAGTTATTATGACTAAAAATTGGAATTTCAGTCCGGGGTTGAAAAATTACGATTTTGCCCCTCGTGACGCTCGCGCCGCTTTTCGAGGCCAAGTGAGGTTATTTTTCGAGGCCGACGCCATTTTTAGGTGGCCACGCATCTCAGGAAGGGTTTTGACCGAAAATTGGAATTTCGGCAAAAATTGGAAAAATAATATTATTTTATTCCCGAAACTTTGCAATCAGTTTTCAAGGGCTTAAAAAGTGAATTTCGCGATTCTGACGCCATATTAGGTTGGCCACGCACATATGGAATGCGTATGTGCGAAAATTGGAATTTTGCCACGGGGCCGGAAAATGACGGTTTTGCCCATGGGCTAATTTTGGGTCCGAATTTTTGGGAAAATATTTGGGATAATTAAGAGGCCTTATCAGCTCAATTATTGGGGCCATTGACCATTTTACCCCTCACTTTTTGGATAGGGATAAATTAGAACCGTTAGATTAGGGGTATTTTAGTCATTTTTGCGGATCGGCGACACGTGGCGCTTTGGGCTGACTTATTTGACCAAGATTGGACTGCTTTCTCTCTCTCCTCACTCACTCTCATGGCAGAACAGCCATCAGCAGCTTCTCCTCCCAATTTTCCTTTTTTCTCTCTTTTTTCTCTCTTTGTTTGGTTTCACCGGAGCACGCCGCCGGCCACCGGAGCGCCGCCGCCGACCACCGTGCCTCGCCGTCGACTCCCTTGGTCCCCCGCCTCAGCTCAGCTTCGGTTCCGTCCATTTCTCTCTCCCTTTCTCTCTCTTTTTCTCTCTTTTTCTCTCTTTTTCTCATTTTCCATTCTGTGAACAGTACCGCCGGAGCTTCGCCGGAGCTCCGATCGCCGTTCCGTCAACACCCGGCCGTCCAGCACCTCCATACGTCGCCGTTCCACCCTGTCCGTACAGTGACCGTACGGTTACTGGTCATCATCAATACGGTCATTGTTCATACCAACCGTACGGAGCGTCTCGGCCGTCGCCAGCGCCTCGCCGACCACCATTTCCCGCCGTCCGTACAGTGTCCCCCGTACGGATTTACTGTTCACGGTCCGTACGGAAAAACATTGTTCACGCCAGCCGCCATGATCCATACGCCGTTCGCTAAGAATTCTGCCGCCGGTTTCACTGTTCATCAGTGATCGGTCGCTATTCCCCGTCGTCGTGACCCCGTAGTAGGTGAGTAAAATTCCTAAACCCAGATTAGGACTGTTGGTGCAATTTTCTAGACTGGATTAGGGACATTAGTACCGACAGGGAAAAATTTGAGTACCGACTGGTGAAGGTGATTATCGGGAAAAATGTCATAGGTCGATAAGAATTTATCGAAGAGCTTAGTTGGGTTGATTGGCCAATTTTAGAGTTAACGGTGAAATTGCCAGGTATGCCCAGATTGACTGATTTTATGTGAATTATGCTTAATTGTGGCTAATTATGTGAAATGAGATTGGCCAGTGTAGTAACGTTGAGTGCTTGACTGTATTGATGCTCATGGTGCATTGCATTGCATAACATGGACACGCATCATGTGTGCCAAGAGTGTGGCATGTGGCAAAATTTTGCGAGAATGCGTGTATGCCATGAGCGAGTGATCACTTAAAATACCCCGAAGCGTTTCACGCTGAGTTCAGATAATAATGAATTGTATGATCACATAATGGCCTTTGGGTCATGACCTACGGGTCAATACCGTCCTCATGCACTTTGGAGCAGGACGATGCCCGGTACGTCCGGAAGGCGACCATCCCCATGCACTTTGAAGCAGGCTCTGGTTCTCAAGGAGATCAGTGCTGCGCCTCATGCACTTTGAAGCAGGCTAGAGACACTGGGCAAGATCGGTTACTGCGCCTCATGCACTTTGGAGCAGGCTAGATGCACCGGGCCGTGAAAAAGTGATGACTCGAGTTGTAATAATAATAATAAATTGGGCAAGTGTGCCAGTGTGGGCTAGTGGGCCGAAGAAATACGCATGACATGTCGACAACAATTGCATACATGATCATACATTTACTAGCATGCGGTGTGTGAAACTCAGTACTTGAGCATGTGCTGTGATTTTTATATTAAACTGTCTAACCTGCAGAGTCGGAGAATTGTGTGTTGTGATTTTGAATGCCTATTTTGGGGTCAGGAGATTGCATGCTAACCTAGCCTAGGTTTAGGGGTTGAACTTACTGAGATTCGTCTTACGGTGGTTTAAACCGAAACTTTTCAGACCCCCAGCTGTGAAGATGCAGAGACCACCGCCACTTTTTGGGATCCCTATGCAGATCCGCCAGTACACTAGTACCTACCCCTCAGGAAATGGGAAGGCATTTGTGAGATACCGATCTGTAGTGTACATAAACATAGGCGAGTATTACTACCAGGTACAGGAGTATGTGGCATGGTGCCACCGAAATGCGGATGGTAATGAAGGAGAACCTCTCAGGACTTTTGATGCTCTTGTGAACGAGACTGGGTTGTTGCAGCCGATTATAGCTGACGGAAAAGTGATTGACCCTAAGGCCATGCCTGAGTGGATAAGGCAGTATGGAGAAGTGGACGAGAAGCCCAACGTAGTAGCTGAAGACCCTGAGCCAATGGATGAGGCGGAGGATGACGAGCCCGAGGCGATGGAACATGATGTAGAGGAGGATGGAGAGGTGGCAGAGTTGGGATCAGATGAGGAAGGGTTCAAGCATTACCTTGATCCGAAGCTAGAGTTAGACTCCGAGGATGATGGAGTAGAGGCCATCGATTCAGAGAAATCAGATCCTAGCGAGGAGGCCTCCGAGGAGTCATCGAATGGTTCTGACAAATCGTCCGATCCGGATTGGCAACCATAGGACTACCCTCCCACTGACCGTAGCTAATACCGAGGGCAGCTACTTTTTGGATGGTAACCCTCTCTTTAGGTTTAGCTTAACCACCTGAGCCGCGTATCCCTTTTTGACTAGGCGGCTGTTGACCAGTTGTAATCCTTTTTACTGTACTTGTATATATCATGTAAATAGTTTTTAATAGTAATATAAATGTGTAATTATTTTTTGTAGTGGTGCATGGCTATCTGTGACTCATACTGTAGTGTTTGGGTTTATTTATTTTATACTTCCGCTTGTGCTTGATCTCTGTTCGGGTGTAGGTCGGCGATGCTTCCTAGGACGTCGCAGTTATCGACCAAGGGAGGAATGTTACGTACCGTGGGGTTCGGGGCGTGACATATACACAAGAGTTTTGGCAATTGTCAACGAAATAAAAAGAAATGGTGAAGATGTTCCATATGTTCGAATTGTTGATAAGATTCTTCATTCTTTAGACAAGAAGTACAATCACATTGTCATTACAATTGAAGAGTCCAATGATCTGGATGCCATGATGATTGATGAACTTCTGAGTTCATTGCAAGCCCATGAAGAAAGAGTTAGAAGAAACAAGCATAAGCTGGTGGAGGAAGTACCCCAAACTTGGTTGACCATTCAAGATGAGGAGCAAAGTGGAGATCCTGTGCAAACTTGAGGGACTAATAAAGATTGTGGTCAAGGTCGAGGCTGAGGTCATTTTCAAGGTTGAGGTCATGGATAAGGTAGAGGAGATATTGCTCGAATTGACAGTAGATGCCAAAATCAAAGAGGTGCTCGTGGAAAACAAAAGAACTTAAAAAGTCATTGGCATGATAAATCTAAAATTCAATGTTATCATTACAATCAACTTGGCCATTATGTTTCTGATTGTTGGTACAAAGAAAGTAGCGGAGCAGATGAAAAGGCAAATCTGGTGAATGATGTTGAACAAGTTCTTTCATTGTCATTCAAAGAAGATGAAGGTGTACCAAATGATACTTGGTACTTGGATATTGGTGCAAGCAACCATATATGCGGGCAAAAAGATACAATTCTCATTCATTTGAAGAATGGTGCACTATCACTAATGTTTATTATGTTCTAAAAATGTCAAGCAATATCTTGAGTTTTATGTAGCTTCCAAAGAAAGGCTACACTAGCCACATGAAAAATCTTAGCCTTGTGCTAGGAGACCAAAGTAATAAACATATTGTAAAAGTGAAGATGTCAAATAATAGGATGTTTACTCTCAATATAAAAAAGTTTTATTCGGTGATAATTCTAAAATTCTTATTGAAGGAAAAGATACAATTCTGATTCGTTTGAAGAATGGTATCAATTTATCACTAATGTTTATTATGTTCCAAAAATGTCAACAAATATCTTGAGTTTTATACAGCTTCCAGAGAAAGGCCATATTGCCCACATGAAAAATCTTAGCCTTGTGATTAGAAACCAAAGTAATAAACCGATTGCAAATGTAACTATGTTAATGAATATGATGTTTACTCTTAATATAAAAACTGAATGACTCGATACTTAAAGGCAAGCGTGGATGAACCTTCATGGTTGTGGCATTTGAAGTTCGACCATCTCAATTTTAGTAGACTCAATTTGCTTTCTTGCAAGAAGATGATTTATGACTTACCACATATTGATCATCTTGATCAATTATGTGAAGGGTGCGTCCTCGGCAAGCATTCAAGAACTAGCTTATCAAAGGAAGCAACTTATCAAGCAAAGAAGCCACTAGAGTTGATTCATTTTTATGTGTGCAACCCAATCACTCCTCAGTCATACAGTTATCATTGATATTTTGTTACTTTTATTGAAGCGTCGCATGTGAAGATAGGAGATCAAGTAACATATTTTTACTAAACCTCTTAAGATCGATGCTTTTGAAAAATTCAAGAATATGCTTGGAATGATCGATGGAAGAGAATTTGGTTTGAGGGTAAATGATAGTAATTAAACTAAATTCATTTCAAACAAGTTGCCGATTATACTAACATGTTACCAATTCACTAAACAAGTTGTCAATTCAATTTTAATGGTTGTCGATCGGATGTTTGGTTGTGGATGCACAAGTTCGATATCGATGTCTATTCGGCTTGCATGAATTAAGAAGAGTCTTTATTGTAGTGTTGTTTTTAAGAGTGTTCGTGTATTTATATTTGGTTAATGTTTTGTAAATTTCCATGAATCTATCTCCTTAGAATGCTAGATATTTACGAGTCACTTCTTACTTAACGAACCTATTTAAAGGCACATCTTGTAATCGTTTTTGATAAGGTGAAATAAGGTGAGATAAATAAAAAGCCTATTCGTCTCTTTCACTTCCTTGAGTTGTGATTTATGAGTAATTCACTTTCAAAATATCCATCGCTTCCACCTCCTCACCCCCACCACAATCTCCCCGCCTCTTCTCCCCCCCTCTCCTCGATGCTTGACTCGCTTGGTGCCTCCTCCTAACTCCCCTTTGTACTCTCGCTCTCTCTCTACGCTTTCTTCATTGTAGAGCATCGGAAGAAGCTGATCTCCCTTTGCCTTCAATCTCTAGTAGTATTATTCCATCAATCGTTCGCTTCTACGAGAATCTCCTCACTATGACTTCTCTTTCTCGTCGCTTCAATTTCCCTCCTCTTGCTCCGTATCCTCGTACTTCATCGGACCTCAACTCCGCGCCCCCGTGCTAAAGGTGTTGCACCAGACCAAATGTATCCTCTCCTTCCTTGACACAGTGATTGAGGCCGTGAGGCTCGCCTTATGAATGGCGATGTCACCAGAAATTGCTACCTCAAGAAGTTCGTGAAGTTCATGGGAGTGCAAGCTAGCCCGTTGATCGATGGAACCCCAGTGCTCAAGCTCAACCTCGTGGGGCTTCCCTACGTGTAGCCAATGCTGGAGTCCCTGCACGAGCTGGAGCGCCTTCTCGCGGGGGCACCTGTTGACTTCCTTCGGGTTTATGTTGCCAACCTTGGGGTTCACTGTGCCCTCGAGCAGAAGGGAAGAAGAAGAAGAAACCTAAAACCTGGTCCGAACCAAACCGTCAAACTACCCAAATTCCTTTACTTATTACCCGAACTGAATGATACCCGAATAAAATAAGTCCTAAAATTTTTGGTTCAATTCAGTTCGGTTCGGATATTTTTTACACCCTTAGCTGCCATAGCTCGTTTTGCTCGAATTAAAGTAAAATTCCAGACTTCGATTCCATCACCATGGTTATTCTCTTAACATTGCTTTGAGGATTCTTTTACTATCTTATTCTGAGAAGGTCGTCACTTAGCACCACTCATTGGCCGTTCTTTAGAAGTAGCCGAGCCCCATCATTGTTACCCCCATCAAGGTGCCAAAGGTCAAGGTCATGGTTAATGAGGTACACGTACTACCTCACCATTTGCAGAATATGTGTCCGTTCTAATAAGTCATTACCCTAGTGATAAGTGGTCTCCCATACTTGCGGGTTATCATAGCCAGGAGAATTATTCAGCGAAGAAAAGAATCATCGAAAGGGTAACTAATTTATAAGAATAGGAAAGCAAGCTATTCCGTTTCTTGTCTTGTTTGTTCGTTCTTTTTTGTTGCCGTGCGAAATTTTGTTTGTCTGATCACTTTTATGGTCGTTCATTATGCAGCAAGATGATTATTGTTCAGGACCAATTGATAGTCACTCCCAGATTTCTTAATTTTCTTCATGCCATATGTCAATCTTCGGGTTGAAGAGTCTCCAATAAATGACAGCATGATTTGAACTGTTTGATGAATGATGATGGCGATTTGGGAAAGCCAGGGAATTAAAGAAAAATTCTGGGGCTTTTGCTTTGTTTTCTAATATGAATATTTTTATATTTTATCTTACTGAATCATTTTAGAGTTGGCAATACTTCAAACTATATTATGGGTAAGAAATTCTCGACAAGTACATGCACGAAACAGGTACAACTTTCTCACGTTCTATGTGAGATGAAAAGCTTATCCAGAAATAAGGTACGAGAGAACTACATACTGCCCATTTGAAATTAGTCTCTTAAATTGATATGCTCTTCGAAACTTGCTTTGTCTTATCGCATCGTGAACTTTCAAAACATGCATCAACTTGCCCAAAATCTTTTGGGATAGTGCCTCTAAAGATTAGAAAGTTGTATAGTACGATATGAGGATCACAATGACGAGAGAGCTAAATCTGAACAAAGTATTTTGTATCAAACACATGCAAAGTAGTAGCACAAGAATAATGTGCAGTCAATCAAGGTGTGACCTAATTACTCATGCCCATTCCTACAAACCACACCTTCTTTGGGTCACAACAATTTTTATTCGGTCGTAGTCTCCATCTGTAGCCATATCTTTAGATTGCCCTTACTCATTCTAAGGGAGAGATTATGCATCCTTTCAAAACCCACTCCCCCCCCCCCCCAATCACATTGGAAGACTTTCAGTTTACCTCCATCAATTTATGACCAGATTAAGCTGCTGCACTTTGCCTTCGTTACATTTAACCATTCAAGCATTATAATAAACTTTGTCCCCTCCAATGATGGAGCAACGGAAGGCCCACAAATCGCCGGAGACAGCACATACAACATTCATATGAATATACATTGATAATAGCATGCTAGATTACTGATTTTACAGAATCAAATCACAGCCCCAGACAAAATTTAATAAAAGATTTCGCATTGCCCTGTGTAATTCAGCTGTCTGGATCGTGTTACAGCTGCCCCCAAATCTTTCTGCTAGCTAGTTTCCCAAGGAGCTGCATAATAATTACCACTGGGTCATTCGGGTCCCAAGATTGCCCCTACCCAGAATGGCAAAACTGCAGATTGTGCCAGAATAAGTCCCATGTTGCACAGGGCCAAATGGGTCATTAAGCAGGTCTAATGGGTCATCATTGGTTTCAGCTTTGCACTGGCTCCCACATGGCAAGAAAAATTAAGCTCTCATCGGAGCACATGGTTAGGGCTCCTACGATCCATGCTATAATCCATGCAGAGCCTAGTCAAAGCCATTAAAGAAAGCGTAGTCTAGTTTATCTTTCACTGATCCTAGTTTTAATTATGCCTCCCAATTGCCCCCACTAAACATAAAAAGATAAACCCTAGGCTTCCTCACCCTATATCATAATTTTCTCTCTTCTTTCAAGATGCTGAAATCCCGTGGAGCAATGATTCAGACTAATGCAAAACTTTCAGTTTTCTTTTCTAATTTTTTCCCTGCTTTTTATTTCAATTGAGAATCCATTTTACCATCCTAGAACATATTGACATTTTAATAAGTTATAAATCATTAGTTACATAAATCATGTAACTAAAATTCTACTTACTCATATCTACAAATTATGGGTCGTTGCAAATAATTAATTAACTTTTCATATCTAGGTGTGTGCAAAAATACCGGCAAAACTGATAATTATTAAAGGTCGCGAAGAGATTCTAGGTTTCAAAAGTTTAGAACTATGAGTATGGAAATTTTCGGAGTCCGGAATCATTTCTAAGGAATGTATATGCACGTAAGGAAGGAAGCTACATGCTATCCTTCCTGGGTGTTTTGTTTTAAGTGCAATGTCAAGGGAGCCCCCTTCCTAGCAATAAATATTTCAAGGCAACCCTTGGCTTTTTCTCAATAAGAACAAATTAATTTATTATATCTCTCATTAAATTAGTCATCCATTCAAATCTGAGCATATACTATCATTACAGTTAATAACACCAAAGTAAATACTTTATATCTCATTAAATTAGTCATCAATGCAAAGTCTTTTCTGTCTGGCACTCGCTTTTAGTATTCAAACTTAAACAATTTTTACTAAAGAAATTTGGAAAAATACCTAACATGCCGCTATCACCAAAAATGCGAAAGTACATACTTCACTAGTACAGACTATAGTATTATCACAACTAAGCACTATTTTTTTCTTTCTTTTTTGAACTTTTCCACAAGATTAAACAATCAAATCCGACCCAAATACTATAAGGAGGTGCACATATGCAGAACTTTTTGGATCGACATTGACAGGAACACTAAGGAAAAAACCAAAAAAATTATGTGTTCTGGTCTCATTTCTGCATGCAGAAGCAGATAAAGAGGCCAAGCCAATTGTCATGTACCCCCCGAGAGGTCCCATGTGCTGTTCCGGTGTTCCCATATTCTAACGCACCATCTCACCTCTTATGTTTGGGCATCTCCAGACGGCCTCATTCCTTAAAACAACCCCAGTTCTAAATCAAGTTCCAAATCTATCCCGAACTTTTTTTGTCTAAAAAAAAATCACAAACTTTAGATTTAGTCCTAAATATGCCCTGAACTTTTTTTTGTCTCAGAAAAAATCTTCAAACTTTAAATCCAATCCCAAATCTATCCCGAATTTTGTTTTGTACAAAAAAGTCACCAAAATTCAATTTATTTTCAAAAATATACTCCTGTCATCCAATCCCAACTTAATGTGACACTTCCATGACGATAGCAATTCCATATCAACAAAGTAATGGGGCCTTTTTTTTAGACATAGAAAAGTTTGGAGCAAATTTGAACTAAACCTAAAAATTAGGTTTTTTATTAATTAAAAAAAGGTTTTTTGGATGGATTTGTTATTGTCCTTAACTTTCATATCTTAGAATGATTTTATTTTGGAAAATTTTAACAATTTGTATTGAGATGGATATGTTATCGAAGTGGAAATGCAATGTCGCCTATCGTCCCATTACTTTGCTGATGTGAATTTGTTATCGACGTGAAAGTGACACATCAAGTCAAGACTGAATCACGGGATATATTTTTGAAAATAAATTTTAGCCAATTTTTTAAAAATAAATTGAAATTTGCTTTTTTTTTGCACAAAACAAAATTTAAGGTAGAATTGGGATTGAACTTAAAATTTGAAGTTTTTTCTTAGACAAAAAAGTTTAGGATAGATTTGAGACTAGAACTGAAGTTTAAGATTTTCTCTAAGATAAAAAAAAGTTTGAGATTAATTTGAAATATAATCAAAAGTTGGAAGGTTTTTTTTAGCGAATTCACCTTTCTCCAGACCATCACCATTTTTCCATTCAACCGCCCAAAGCAACGCTGAGGCCTCCAATCACGACAAAATTCAGACCTCAAATTATATATGTATCTGTGTGTATGTAAAAAATAGTAAAATTAATTTTCATGAAACAAACAAATAAACAATATCCTTCATAATCTCCTCCCCTTTTATAAGAACCCATCACCAAGCCCACCCTCTCGTTCCAATCTCCCCATCTACATCTCTCTCTCTCTCTCTCTCTCTCTCTTCCCAAAACAGAGAGAAAGGAAAGGAAAGATTATGGTTTCCCAAGAAGACAATGACCCACCTCCCCCAGCCCCCAGGATCTCATTCGCTGCAGATTTTCTTGATGAAAGCGACTTCATATCCATTAACCCAGATGGCCATTTCCCCGACGAAGAAACCGAAGCCAAAGAAACCCCAACAGTGGACCTTGGGAAGAAACCAAGAAATGGTGAGTTTGAGTTCTTGGCCGCCAGCATGAGCACCCACAAGATGATGACTGCGGATGAGCTCTTTTTCGAGGGAAAGCTGCTTCCTTTCTGGCAAATGCAGCAATCCGAGAGGCTCAAGAGAATCACCCTCAAGCCGAAATCCGGAGACAGCGAAGAAGCCAGAGATGGAGGTCGAGATCAAGAACGAGTTCAAGAAGAGGAAAAGATGAGGAACAGTAACAACAGTAGTAACAGAGACCAAGATCAAGAACAGAACAGAATGAGTTGGTTTCTTGACGACGACCCATCGCCGAGGCCGCCCAAGTGCACTGTCCTTTGGAAGGAGCTCCTGAGGCTGAAGATCAAGAGGGCTTCGTCCTCCCTTTCGCCGTCGCCCTCTTCATCATCCACTTCGTCTTCCTCGAGCTCGCTCGGCGACGTGGCTTCCATGGACGAGAGGAAGGAGGCCAGAGACAGAGACACGGAGAGCAATAGCAACTATGTCCAGAGGATAAGGAAAGGGTTGGAGAGGACGAGATCGAACAGCATTAGGATCAGGCCCATGGTAAACGTGCCCATCTGCACGCACGTGAAGAGCGCGAGCGGTGGTGGTGGTGGGTCGCTGCCTCCTCTGTTTCCGCTCAAGAAAGAAAGAGTTTGAGAGAGAGATGTGGAAGGTGAAGGTGGAAGATGAAGAGTTCGGATCAGGGAGAGATGTGAAGATTTTTGTCTATGTTTTCCTTTGTTTCTGTTTTGCTTTCTTTCGTTTTTATTTTCGGGTCTACTAATTTCGTTGTTACGGCGGATCTGCTGATTTAGAATGTGCATATGCTGACTTTGTAATTTGCTTTGTGGAATTAACCATGACTCGTTACATTTGGCTTCTTCCTGTCTCGTGAAAAGCAGGAATCTGCACTACATTGTGGCCTCAAGTCACATGTACATCTCTTTTTCCATTTAGCAGATGATTGTACCACTGTCGATCTTAATCTTGAAGTGATTAGTGGATTAAGTTTTCCTAGCAGTGGAACAAACCATTAGACGCTGTAGGTGGTCCACATGATGAACCAGCAAAAAATGGGAGTGGAGTTGAGCTTTTGGTTTCAAGGAGGGGATATAATCCAAGAGGAAGTATTAATGAAACTCATATGGAAATATGTAATGGTCGGGTTGTACTCGGGCCTTCCCATTGGGTTAGTTTTGGGTGTATCTAATGAGGAAATCAATTTATTGACCTTCCAATTTTTTACAGCACTTTCTTTTTCAGATGTGCAGACAAGGGATATTTTAATCTGTTCAGTAAATACGTTTCTCCCTACATTATTTGTCTTCAGTGTACATCCGAAGAAGTGATGGAAGTTATGTCTTAGCTTGGTGAGAAGCAATGGTCATTCCTTCCAACTTCGTTTGAATTAGAAATACTGGGTGGACTGGGCACTCCAGGTTAGACATTTTTTTGTCACGATCTGTTTGCACTACACTTAATTGATTATATGTGTTAGAATTGAGTTTTGTCGTGTTTGTGTCTTAAATAGGTCAACTCGTCTATATACAAAATAGTAATGTCTTGTACGCAGATTGACCTGTTCAGCCAATTTATGACATGTTTAGACATGCTCAATAGATAGATTAATATATTGAACATGTCAAGCGGTGAATGCGTAACTACGTGTAGACATCATAATATACGTTTAAGGATATTTTCGCATATGTCTTGCAAAAAGAAAAAATAACATTTCTACAAGTTTTTTTTGTAGAGGAGTTTTATGTCTTAAAGGTGTTATATATCGTGGCTTGTAACTCTCTTAATAATTGTGTCGTGTTTGGATTTCAAGCACATAACATGATTGATAAACATGGCGCGTTCTAATTAAATTGAATTTCACAAGCAAAAATTTTGACACCAGCATGCTTATGATAGAAAACATGAATCGTCGACCCTATTTTAAATGGAATGTCCATTAAACCTAGAGATTAAATCGTGGTTCCTATTCTTATCATTCACATTCACAGAATATCAAGTCTGCAAAATTATAAATCTAATTATTAAATAACGACAATTCATATAAAATGAATCATATCTCGAAGAAGGAGATCATCATTAGAACAGAATATATAAAGAAAGGCAAAGTTGCTGATTTTGATTATGATGGCTTGTTCATATTAAGTGAAAGTTTGGGACTGTCAGAGTGTCATCAGCAAATAACTAGAGTTGAACAGGGCCTTCCTCCTGAAGCTAGAAATAGAGGCTTCCAACAAAGGTTCTTCCACTCATGATAACTTATCTACATTGCCACTTAATTTTGTGAATCCACAACCTGGCAATATGGTGTTTCCCCATGTGCATCTCTGTAGTAAGAGCTCACTCCAAATCAATATGTGCCTCAGGTTTTGAAGGATGTCCTACAAGCACCACCAAAACCACCTGATGATATTGGTGGGATGGGAGACATCAATTCTTCTGCTAATTCACCTTTGTTAGAGGTTCTACATTGCCATAAAGAGACAACTCACATGAAGCCTGATGAGGATGTTGATATGCCGAATTCTATGATGCTAGACGGCTCCATCTAGCTGCTGTGCCCTTCTCTTTTTCGAACATTTCATTTTTGCAGTTGTTAAGTGGAATTGCCGAGATTTGGGGAGTGAAAAGTTTTTAGCCACAGCTAAGAACCTGATTCATTTGCGTAGAGTTCAAGTGCTTATTATTATTAAGTCGAGAGTCAGTAGAATTCAAGCTGTAGAAATAATTAGGAAGTTCCACTCTCCTGATCATACTCGGGCTGAGGCACAAGGTTTTTCGGGAGGAATATGGTTATTATGGCGTGATGCTTTCTTTTCTATAAAAGTAGTCCCAATTGATTCTCAATTTATTCACATTCGAATAAAAGAGAGGGGTAACAGAATTCCGTGGTTGACTGCTGTCAATGGCAAACCAGATGAATTAGCTAAAGCATAATTGAGAGGTCAACTTGTACAAGTAGCTGCTATAATAACAGGACCTTGGATGGTCACACGTGATTTTAATGACATTGCGTTTCCAAACAAAAAGAATGGGGGTGCATCAGCCAATGCTGCGAAATGTCTGGGTTTAAAGAGTAGATCGACAAATTATCGTCGCATTGATCTTGGTAGGGTGCGAATGAAATTTACGAGGCATGGGCACGAGTGGAATGGATAAAATCGGGTATTCAAGTGCCTTGACAGAGTATTATGTAATCTTTCTTGATGTTTGTTGTTTGTTGATACGACAATTCGAGTACTTCCAAGAATTAAATATGATCATCAAACTCTCTGGACTTTTCTAACAGTGAGAGCACTCCCTAGGTAAATTGGCCTTTTCGTTTTGAAGCAGCTTGGCTAACTCATTCGTTTTTCAAATGATTTTTGCTCAACTAAATTGGAATTATGAGTTACCGATTCATGTTATTCTGACCCAACTTCAAAACAACTTCAAGGAATGGAATCAAAATGTCCTTGGGAAAAGTATTAGAAAAGTCCTAAACCTTTTGCATATGTGTCAATTGAGTCATAAACATTTTTTTTATGTTGATTAAGTCCTAAACCTTTTGTATATGTGCCAATTGAGTTATAAACTTTTTTTTGTGCCAATTAAGTCCTAAACATTTCATTTTCATGTCAATTCAATCCTTCCGACTAATTTTGGCCGAATTATGATGACGTGGATGCCGGCCGGTCAACGGCTTTAACGTGGATAACTTTTAATAATATTTTAGTATTTTTTGAATTTTTATTTTATTTATTTATTTTCTATTTCTTTTTTTTTCTTCCTCCCCTCCCTCCTTCCTCCAGCCGATTTGGCGACCAACTAGAGGTCGACGAGGTCCTTGCCAGCCACTGGTAAGGCTCTCCCCCGCCGAATGGCTACGAGGGTGGCCTCACGCTGGGTTGGTTAGGTCGAGCCTCGCCTAGCCATCAGCAAGGTCGAGCCTCGCCCAGCCATGGTGAGACTCGCCTTCGCCTTAGCCTTCGCCGTCACTAGCGTGGTTGGCATGGCTCGCTAGAGACCTCGTCAACCTCTGGCTTTTGGCCGATTGTCGGTCTGACGATCAGTTGGAGGAAGAAGGGAGGGGAGGAAGAAAAAGAAAATAAATAAATAACTAAAAATTTTAAAAATATTAAAATATTATTAAAAGTTATCCGTGTTAGCTCCGGTAATCAGCTGGTGTCTACGTCAGCAAAATCATATCAAAATCAACCAAAATGACTGAATTGGCAAAAAGATAAAAAGTTTAGCGCTCAATTGGCACAAAAAAAAAAAATTATGACTCAATTAATATCAATGTAAAAGGTTTATAACTTTTCTGACTCTTTTTCCAAATGTCTTCAGAAACATTTTCAGAAGAAAAAATGATTTGTTGGCTAGATTGGGAGGCATCCACAAGTCATTTGAGAAATGTACAAATCCTTCTTTGTTAAAGCTTGAAGTGAAGTTACAAAAAAGAGTTTGTTGATATCTTAGTTCAAGAAGATATCTATTGGTATAAAGTATCTTCATGCCACCAATATGGTTGCAGTTCGGGGATACAAATACAAAGTTATTTCATGCTACCATAATCATTCCTTGTGGAAAGAATAACATTGATGCTACGAAGAATACCAATGGAGAATGGGCGTCTTACCGAGAAGAATTGAAAGGCATTGTGGTAGATTTCTACAAGAATTTTTTCACTGAAGATGACTTAGCCCCAACCGTGGTTCTGCGGTCTGACAGTTTTCGAGTCTTGAGTTCTTCATAAGCTTCAAATCTAGCTAAGCTAGTTGAGAAAGTAGAAGTGCACAGAGCACTATATGATATAGGACCTTACAAAGCACCCGGGCCGGAAGGCTCCCGAGAAATTTTCTTTTGACATCAATGGAATTTGGTTGGTACTTTGGTTGTTAAAGTTATTGCTCAGGCTTGTAGTTGGGCTGAGATTAATAAAACTATCTTAATACTGTTCTCATCAGAAGCGCAACAACTAGAGAATCAGCAATTTTAGTCTAAAAAGTCTATGTAATGTCGCTTACAAAATTCTTGCCAAAGTGCTTGTTAATAGACTAAAGGAAGTGCTTTCACAACTCGTGTCGTCTAATCAAACCAGCTTTATTCCTGGTAGACACAGTTAGGACAATGCTATTACTGCACAAGAGATAGTTCACTGGACGTGACATTCCGAAATTTCGCCTATTTGGAATTTATAAAATGACTGAGTTTATTAATGTACTTGTAGTTAGTCTCGCCCGGAACTGATCATTCCTGGGATACTAACCATTAGGGAAATGCTAATTAGGAATTTAAATTCGTACGACTAGAGAGATTTAATCGTGAATCGACCTTTGATTAGAAAATCGTCGGGGTGATATTTGAGTCAATGTAGGCCAATCTTATGATAGTCTGGACCAATTCGCCAATGTCATATTAGTGGATTACGAATGATTCCGTTTGACCATGAAATGAACTGACGAACGATCTAGAACCTATACCGAACGATCATACTCATTGGAACTAGTGATTGATCTTCGTGATTTTATTAACAACCGAGGTCGTCACGATCTGAATAAACTTGCACGTGACTCGATTTAGTATCAATCACGGGTCGATTCTGCGAATTTCCCCAAAAGCCGCCCGTTAGTCTGAGATAATGCACAAGTTACATTATATAGAATTCAATTATTAAATTGAGACCAAATTGGGCATCGAAAAATTATGAAGTCACGGCAGAACGTTAGGACGACGTTGTGGTTATAACGTGCAATTTTGGATGTGCCCGAATCCTTCAGAAAAATTCAATTTCGGCAAGAAAATGGGAAAGTGACCATTTTACCCCTAAGAAGTTATAAATGGCTAGTTATATTGGGCAAGGGCATTTTGGTAATTTTGCCCTAAAATTTGGAAAAATCAATATTGCCCTTGGACTTTTTGAGATATTTCAAGATTGCTTTGGGATATTTTCGATGAGATTCGATCTAGGCCGTCGATTTCAAGAAAAGATTGAATCTGGACCGTTGGATGAAAAGATTAGAGAGGGGCATTTTGATCATTTGGCAAAAAATTGGTCAAAACTTGGTTTTTAAGCCAAGATCTCTCTCTCTCCTCGTTCTCTCTCTCCTCACCTCACAGCTCCCCTCCCCCACCGAACCCACCTTCTCCGGCCATCTCTCTCCCTCCCGCCGTGCCACACCGTCGCGCCACGCCACCCGTCGCCGCCGCACCGCCGTCCGCCGAGCACCCCCACACCGTGCCACCGCTGTTCTCTCTCTCTCTGTGGCCGTGAGCCTTGTCGGCCATGCCGTGAGCCGTTGCCGCTCGCCGATTGCGGCCCGCCGTGGACCATACGCCGCCGCCGCCACAAGTCGCCGCTAGATGGATGCCCGTTTCGCTCTAGCCGCGTGAGTATAAAGCTGGGTAAGTTCGATCTAAACCTCACCTAGTTTATTGGGTAAATTTGGACCCGTTTAAACGCGGTTTGATAAAAATTAGGGGCTGAACAGAATAACGGGCCGTAGGATTGAATTCGGGAATTTTTGGAGGAATTGTAAAGGCTGAGTGTTGGCTGTGAATGGGTGTTCAAGGTGCTGTGAGATGCTGTTGGGTACGTGGATAGTACCGTTAGATCCGGCTCGGAATTTTGTGGAAGTGTCTTGAAGAGCCGGGAGTGAAATATTGAGGTTTCGATTGTGAAAAAGGCGATGGCTATGATGTGAGGTTTTATGTGCTGTGGGGTATTGTCTGTTGTGTGGTTGATACTGTTAGATCCGACTCGAGATTTCATAAAAGTGCCATGAAAAGCCTAAATTGATTTGATAGCATTTAAGTGTGGAAAAATACCAAGTTGTGTGTTGATCGCGTGCCTGTGATGTGACTGGATTGTTGTGATGCGTTGGGTGCAATTGTGTGCACGAAATTTAATGCAAATGTGTGTGAATGTAAGATTGGGATCGAACCGAGGCATTATAAGCTCGGGTTGTGATCACGTAGGTCTGTCGCATTTGGCGCAAGCTGAGGATTGAGGAAGTGGGAAATGATATTGGCCCGAGGCATAATTAGCTCGGGTGAGAGTAGGATCGGGCCGAAACATTCTAAAACTCGGGTCGCGGTCATGTAGGCGTGTCGCATTTGGCGTGGGCTGAGGAAAGTGTGAAAGTGGGATCAGACCGAGGCGTGTGATGCTCGGGGCGCGATCGAGTGGGCCTGAGGTGTGAATACGCGGGCCGGGAAAGTGTTTGAGAATGAGACATGTGGTTTGGAAAACGTGAAAGTGGGATCGGACCGAGGCATGTAATGCTTAGGGCACGATCGTGTGGGCCTGAGGTGTGAATACGCCGACAGGAAAAGTGTTTGAGTAAATGCGGGAACGACAAGTTGGTTGAAAATGTGATGTGATTAACGTGTGAATTAATATGTGGAAAGTTCGTATGTTGTGGCATGGGCGTGAGAAATGTTTGTTGTGTTTGTGGACTAATGTGCAGGTTACGTGTGCCGAGAGTCCAGGTATGTGTGATTGTGGATTGCCGTTTGTGTGGATTGATTAGTTGTGTGTCTGGATGTGTCTGGAATTACGCGGTAACCTAGGTAGAGTTTAGGTTGTAACTTATTGAGAAATGTCTCATAGTTACTTCAACCAAACCATTTCTGATCACCCGCCTGAGCAATGAATCCGCCGCCGCCGTCAGAGCATTTTGGTATAATTATACACATCGACAATAATTTTGTAAAGTACCCAGTAGATGAGCAATATACCTGGATCAAGCATACCTCGACAGTATGGGTAGATATATAGGATTACCCCCTTGGCAGGCTCACACGTACACTGCGTGGACGTTTAGAGACGGGGCTAATGAGTTCGACCCTATTCAAAATTTTGTCGTCCCCTTCGATGGAGTTGGGGACTAGGATCCATTGGTCATACCCCCGTCTAATGGTGAGCTGACTAGCTTGGAGACTAGTCTGGCTCAGTCTAGACTCCACCCTGCATCTGCAGTACTGGAACCCTCGGGAGCTGAGCATGAGTCGGAACAAGAGGAATCTCATGCGGGATACGATCCAATGGACGTGGATTTTGAGGTAATTCCCGAGGAGGACCATGAAGAAGGGAAGGAAAATCTTGAAGCAGAGCCGCAAGAGGACTCAGAAGCAGAATCAGAGAGTAAATAGGAGGGCGTACCTGTGTACGATTACAACCCTTATTATGTGCCAGAGGATGAGCCAGTCGAGGAGCCGGTCGAGGAAGAGCGGGATGAGATCTCAAGCAAGTCGGGTGACATAGACCACCCAATCGAGATTGGAGCTGAGTCAAAGTCCTCAATGAAAGCAACGATCCAAGATGAGTCAGATTCGAGTGTTAGCGAGTCGGATTCAGAGTGGACGCCGTCTCGAGGGCGCCGAGGTTAGTGAGGAGGCTAGAAGCTGCAATTTGAGGGGTATCATTTCTGGAGATTAGGGTATCTACCCTTTTGGGGTGTAGTAACAGCAGGTATTAGTGGGTATGCTTGTATTTTGGTGGACTAAGTTAACGGTGGAAGGGTACAAATGTGCTAGTAAATGGATGTTGTAAATATATGGTAATGTAATGTTGTAAATTTTGGCAGTTTGGCATGTTAGTTTATTCTGGTGTTTTCCAATTTATTGTCCAGGTTTAATTATTTGTTTCCACCGTAATTAGCTCTGACAAGAAAGTTGAGTCGGCGATATATTCCTGAGATGTCGCACTTGATCGACTTGTAAAAGTGGGATGTCACGAGCTCGAAGAAGGTCGGGGCATAACACTAGATGAGCAAACTCCAAAGGAAATGAGGATATATAATCCTCAAAATTGACCTTGAGAAGGTGTATGATTGATTTAAGCAGTCCTTCACTAAGGACACTCTTTGCATGTTAGGTGTTTCGGGGTTTATGGTTTAGCTCATTATGTATTGCATCACATCATCGTTCTTGCAAGTTTTGCGAAATGGCAAGACCACAAAGGAATTCTTTCCAAGCAGGGAAATACGTTAAGGAGACCGCCTCTTACCATAGGTCTTTCTTTTATGCATGGTATTGGAAACAAATGCGGAAAAACAAATACAAAACACGAAGATTTACGTGGTTCGATCACGATGTGATCTACGTTCACGGGCGAGACAAATCAAGATTTCACTATAATCAAAGAAGGTACAGTTTTCAAAAGTCGAAACAACGACTTAACAAAACCTCACGGCTCACCAAACTCTCCAAAAACAAAATTCTCTCTGCATTAATAAGAAAACTAGCCACGATATAAATAGGGCTCCCCAAAAAAATTTCCTTAGGGGCTTAGCCCCCGAACCCCCCAAGACATTTTCAGATCGCACATAAAATATGTCTGGTCGGGTGATAAACCGGACCGACTACATAAATTTCAAGACATATTTAACAAATCTCTACCTTGGCTTGAATTTTCCAAAATAAAACAATCAAGAAGCCGACACACATTCTCTCGGCATCCCTAAGCCTATGTGAGCTATCTCGATATAGGAAACAAGGGCTGCAATGAAAGAATATATCCACTTCAAAAACACAAATGTAGAACTTACATTTACCTCGTCATCAAAGCCCCAGAAGGGGCAAATTCAACCAAGCATGCCAATCAAATTCAAGCAATGCTTAAACTTGTTGGCGGGGACTGGGTTGGTCAACATATTAGCAGGATTGTCAGCTGTACCAATTTTCTTTACTTTTATATTTCTCTAAGCAATTACCTCTCGAATAAAGTGACACCTAACATCGATGTACTTAGTCCTCTCGTGATATGCTTGATTTATAATCAAGTATATAGCACTTTGATTATCACAAAAGACAACCGAATTGTCGTCCTGCTAGAGCCCAAGTTCCTGAACAAGATTCCTTAACCAAATACCTTCTTTCACTGCTTCTGCTGCTGCCATATACTCTGCCTTTGTAGTAGACAAAGCAACTGTCGATTGTAAAGTTGACCTCCAACTAATAGCCGAACTAGATAGTGTGAAAAGATAGCCAGTCAAAGATCTCCTCTTGTCGAGGTCACCTACAAAATCGGAATCCACAAATCCCACAATTGAGGTATCGTTGGAATTGTTTCTATCAAACACTAGGCCTAACTCTGCGGAGCCTCTAAGATACCTAAGTATCCATTTCACTGCCTGCCAATGGACCTTTCCAGGATGCGTCATATATCTACTAACCATACTAACTGCCTGTACAATGTCTGGACGAGTGCATATCATAGCATACATAATGTTACCGACTGCACTGGAGTTTGGGACACAAGACATCGCAGCCTCCTCGACCTCTGATCGAGGTGAATGTAGAGCTGAGAGTCTAAAATGGGATGTCAACGGTGTACTTACGGGCTTAGCATTTTGCATGCCAAACCTCTCAAGTACCTTCTTAATATAACTCCTCTGCGAGAGATATAACTTCATTTCTTTTCCATCCCTCTGAATCTCCATTCTTAAGATCTTCTTGGCAGGACCCAAATCTTTCATGTCGAACTCCTCACTGTGTCACGCCCCGACTCTATTAATGCTTTCGACACCTCATCACGTGAGTCGAAAAGGTGCGACATCCTAGGAATACGTTGCCGACTCAATTCTCACATTAGAGCTAATCGCGGCGGAAAAAAATAATTAAACCTTGACAATGAAATTGGAGAATACCAGAATAAATTAGCACGCCCAACCACCAACTTCTTGCAACATTACAATACCAAACATTTACAATATCTAACTTCATGCACACTGGTACCTTTCCTTCGCCAACTTAGTCCACCAAGAAAACATACACTATCACTATTACACATAGCCAATACAACCTTAAGGGAGTAAACTCCCAACTCCCCAAAAATGGTACCCCTTAACACCTACTCATCACTACCCCACTAACCTCGGCGTCCACAGGATGGTTTCCACCCAGAATCCGATTCACTATCACTTGGTTCTAATTCCTCTTGGATCGTCGCTTCCACTGAAGACTCCAACTCAACTCCGATCTCTATCAAGTGATTTATGTCACCCGACTCCCCAGAGATCGTATCCGACTCTTCTGCAACTGATCCCTCGTCTGGCTTGATCTCTGGTACAAAGTAGGGATTATAGTCGTACTCAGGTATGTTTTCCTCGCCATCCTCAGGCTCTACCTCTAGTTCGTCCTCACCTGGCTCCTCACCTGGATCCTCGCTGTACTCTTCCTCCGACTCACCCTCCGATATCTCATCCAAGTCTATATCCATAGGGTCGAATTATGCCTGGGACCCTTCCGGATTTGGGTCTAAGTCATTCAATAAAGAACCCGGCGCTGTTGGAATAGGGTGGTGTCCGAACTGGGCTATACTAAGCTTTACAATCGTCAATTCCCCATTAGGCAGGGGAATAGCTGCTAGGTCCCAGTCCCCAACTCCATCAAAGGGGACGTCGAAACCGGCGATAGGGCCGAACTCATATGGCCCATCTCTAAATGCCCACGTCGTGTAGATATGAGCCTACCAAGGGGGATGTCCTACGCCTACCCTCATAGTCGAGGTATGCTTAATCCAGGTGTATTGCTCATCCATAGGGTACTCCACAAAGTTATTATCGGTGTGCATGACTATACCAAAACGCTTTGGCGGCGACGGTGGCGACTGACTCATTACTCAGGCGAGCGATCTGAAATGATTTGGTTTATACAACCATGAGACATTTCTCAATAAGTTGCAACCTAAACCTTGCCTAGGCTACTACGTAATTCCAGACACATAGACACACAACCGACCAATCCACCCAACATCATCTATTCAATCAAACATACCTGGACTCACGGCATACGCAATCTACACATTAGTCCACACTCACAAACAATCAATTCTTACGCACATACCACAACACACAACTTTCCACATATCAACACACACGTCAATCGCACCACGTTTCCCAGCTCAATATTCATTCTCAATCATGTGCTCACATGCACCATTTTCACTTCCTCTTTCCTATCATACTTGCACTTGCTCAAACACTTTCCCGGCCCGCGTATTCACGCCTCAGGCCCACTCAATCGTGCTCCGAGCATCACATGTCTCGGTCCGATCTCACTTTCATACTTTCTACATCACATGTCTCATTCTCAACCACTTTCTCGGCCCGCGTCAACACGCGTCGACCTACTCGATCGCACCCCGAGCATCACACGCCTCAGTCTGATCCCACTTTCACTTTCTTTCCTCAGCCCGCACCAAATGCGATAGGCCTACGTGATCGTAACCCGAGCTTTAAAATAACTCAGCCCGATCCCAATCTCACTCGAGCTAATCGTGTCTCGAGCCAATCTCATTTTCCATATTCTCATTCCTCAGCCAGCGCCAAATGCGACAGGCCTACGTGATCGCGACTCAAGTTTTAAAATGGCTCGACCCGATCCCATTCTCACCCGAGCTGATCGTGCCTCGGCCAAATCTCATTTCCCACTTTCTCATTCCTTAGCCAGCATTAAATGCGACAAGTGTACATGATCGCGACCCGAACTTCTAATGCCTCGGCCCAATCCCAATCTCAACCTCACACACATTCACATTAATTTTCTGTGAACCAATTGCACTCCAATAACATAGTTACATCGCAAACGCACAAATTCACATTTTTTCACACCCAAACATTTTCAAATTAATTTCGGTCTTTCACGAGACTTTCATAAAATTCCAAGATAGTCCTAATGGTACCAACCACACACCAAACGATACCCCACAGCACATAAAACCACACATCACAGCCATCAATTTGCCCTTTCCGCACCCAAAATCACAATATCACACTTCCAGCTCTTCACAACACTTGCATGAAATTTCGAGTCGGACCTAACGGCACGAACCGCATCCCAAACAGCACCACATATCATACTGAACAAGCAATCACAGCCATCATATGACCCCAAATTTCCATCCAAAATAATCCACTTTCATTCCCAAGACCCGCAATTCAATTCCACCACTAAAAACGTGCCAAATCGTGTCTATCTAGGTCCAAACTAACCCGATATACTAGATAAAGTTTAGATTGAACTTATCGAGCTCTAAACTAACACGGTTTGAGCGAAAGCGGTGGCAAAACCATGATCTAACGGCGGCTTGTGGTGGTGGTGATGAACGGCGACGATTGGGAGGAACGGCGAGCAGCAGTGGCTTGGGCGGCAGCCGGTGGGACTCATGGCCAAGAGAGGGAGTTCGAGAGAGAGAGGGAAGAGAAAGGGGGCGGCGTGGCTTGAGGACGGCGGCCGGAGCAGCGATAGTGCGGCGGTGCACGGCCAAGGGGTGATCGGCGGAAGCAGAGAGAGAGGAGAGAAAGGGAGCTGAATGAGAGGGAGAGAGAATAGGGAGAGAGAGAGAGAAAGAGGGTCTTGGCTTGGAGACTAAGTTTTGACCAAAATTGTCAAATGACCAAAATACCCCTCTCTAAGCTTTTCATCCGACGGCCCAGATTCGATCTTATCTTGAAATCGACGGCCCAGATCGAATCTCATTCAAAATATCCAAGGGCGATCTCGTAATTTCTCAAAAAGTCCAAGGGTAAAATTGTCTTTTCCAAATTTGAGGGTAAAATGACCAAAATGCCATTTACCCATAAAACTAACCATTTAGAAATCCTTAGGGGTAAAATTGTCACTTTCTCCATTTCTCGCAGAAATCGAATTTTTCTGAAGGATTCGGACACACCAAAAATTGCATGTTACAACCGCAACGTCGTCCTATCGTTCTGCCGTGACTTCCTAATTTTCCGATGCTCAATTTGGTCTTAATTTAATAATTGAATTCTATATAATGTAACTTGTGCATTATCTTAGATTAACGGGCGGCTTTCAGGGAAATTCGCAGAATCGGCCCATGACTGATAGTAAATCGAGTCACGTGCAAGTTCATTCAGATCGTGACGACCTCGGTTGTTAATAAAATCGCGAGGATCGATCGCTAGTTCCGATGAGTACAATCGTTCAGTATAGGTTTTGGATCATTCATCAGTTCATTTCGTGATCAAACAGAATCACCCATAATCCACTAATATGACATTGGCGAATCAGTCCAAACTATCATAAGATCGGCCTACATTGGCTCAAAATATCACCCCAACGATTTTCTGATCGAAAGTTAATTCACGATTAATTCTCTCTAGCCGTACGAATTTTAATCCATAATTAGCATTTCCCTATTGGTTAGTATCCCAGGAATAATCAATTCCGGATGAGATTCAACTACAAGCACATTAATAAAATCCCTTATTTCATAAATCCCAAATGGGCGAAATTTCGGAATGTCACACACTGAGCCGTTTCTTCAAGATCAACACATCTGACATGTTCTTTGCAGTAGTGAGCATGTCATCCACGTATAAGAGAAGATAGACAAAGGATACATGTGAACCCTTCTTGAAGTAAACACAACTATCATAGTTGCTCTTATGATAACCGCTCCCTATCATAAAGCTGTCGAATATCTTATACCACTGCCTTGGTGACTACTTCAGACCATACAATGATTTCTTCAACCTACAAACATGATCTTTCTTGCCTTCTACATAATAGCCCTCAAGCTAGGCCATATAAATAGTTTCATCAAATTCGTCATGCAAACAAGCAGTCTTCACATTAAGTTGCTCAAGCTTTAAGTCAAATTGAGCAACTATAGCCAGCAACACACGAATGGAAGTGTGTTTTACCACAGGGGAGAAAACTTCATCATAATCAATTCTCTCTTTTTGATTGTAGCCTTTAACTACGAGCCGAGCCTTGCATCTAGCATTTTCAATACCTGGAATTCCTTCCTTTTTCTTGAAGATCCATTTACACCCAATGGCTCTTTTTTCCTTAGGCAACTGCACCAAGTCCCAAGTCTGATTTTTGTGAAGTGATTCAAGTTCCTTAACCATAGCAACAACCCATTTCTCTGATTCTGTGCAAGTAACAGCTTCCGTATAGGTAGAAGGTTCCTGAATACCCATATCTTTTGTTGTCGTAAGAGCATAAGCCACTAGATCAGAGAACCCATATTTCTGAGGAGGCCGAGTCTGCCTCCTTTCTCTGCCAGTAGCAATAGAGTATGGCTGCTCCACCTCTTCTACAGCTTCCTCATCTGAACTTGAATCAATAGGAGCAATTTGCTCGTTCAAATCATTCTGAAAGGTCTTTTCTAGAAGCTCCACCTAAACCTCCACCTCATTCATATCACTCTCATGTTGTCCTGCAGACTCATCAACAACTTTCCTTTGATCAAGCATATGCATTTCATTAAATGTAGCATGCCTACTAATAATGAACTTATGTGAGTTAGGTTCCTAGCACCATAAACAATAACCTTTCACCCCATCAGTATACCCAACAAAAATACATTTATTTGCTCTAGGTTCTAACTTACCATCCTTAACATGATAATAAGTAGGGCATCCAAAAACCTTTAGATTAGAATAATCGGAAGGCTTACCTGACCACATCTTAAAAGGAGTCTTGCATTCTATTGCTGTTGAAGGAGAGTGATTGACTTGATAACAAGTCGTCTTAATAGCTTCAGCCCAAAAATCTTTTTTCATGCCAGCATTAGAGAGCATGCATCTTGCTCTCTCCAATAGAGTTCTATTCATACATTCTGCCACTCCATTCTGCTGTGAAGTGTGCCTTACTGTATGGTGTCGAACGATACCTGCATCTACACAGAATTCAATAAAATCGCCACCACAGAACTCAAGACCATTATCGGTCCTAAGACGTTCGATCTTCTTCCCTATTTGACTCTCAACGAGGGCTTTCCACTTCTTGAAGGTTTCAAACACATCACTTTTTCTTTTCAAAAAGTAAACCCAAACCTTCCTGGAATAATCATCAATGAACGTCACAAAGTAAAGATCACCACCCTTAGATGGAACCTGTGCTGGTCCCCATAAATCGGAATGGGTATAGTCGAGTGTGCTCTTTGTCGAATGCGTCTCCGTACTAAATCTAACTCTGCATTGCTTGCCAAGAACACAATGCTCATAGAAATCTAGCAAGGTCGTCTGCTCCCCACAAAGACAACCACGTTTACTCAAAACTGTCATGCCACACTCACTCATGTGGCCCAAACGCATATGCCACAATTTCGTTCTATCATTATCAGAAACGGAATTGCATGTGCCAATTGAAGGACCCATAATTGTGCTACCTTGTAAATGATACAAGTTATTCACCTTGCTTCTTTTCATCACAACCAGATTGCTTTTTGAAACTTTGAGAACTCCACCTCCACTTGAGTACACACACCCAATGGAATCCAAACTGCTCAACAAGATAAGGTTTCTCTTTAAGTTTGGTATATGTCTTACTTCAGTTAAGGTTCTCACTGCTTTGTCGTGGCACTTAATCCGAACAATACCAATACCCACAACTTTGCATACAGCATCATTCCTCATCAAGACTGATCCACCATTCAGTGGCTCATATGTGGTGAACCATTCCTTATTTAGGCACATGTGATATGATACTCCCGAATCCATTATCCAAATATCATTGGACAAATTAACAGCAGAGCATGCCGTAAGAACACTATCTGACGCATTAGACTCAGTTTCGTTTGCAACATTCGCCGAATCTTGTCTTTGACCATGCTGCTTATCATTTTTCTTCATGTAGAGACTTTCCAGTTTCTTCCAGAGACCGGCTGCTATTTCCTCATTGACAACTTCTTGCAAAACCTTGTCATCTAGAGACAACTGGATCGCACTATGCTCCTTCTCGTCCATCTCTTCAATCTCAGCTGAGGTCATATCATCTGGATATTTTCCGTCCAATGCCTTAACCGTACCCTCTCGCCTCAATAAAGCCTTCATTTTTATTCTTCATTATCCGAGTTGTTCTGTCCATCAAAAGATGAGATCTGAAACTTCAAAGATACCATCTCAAAGAACCTAGAATCGAACTAAGCTCTTATACCACTTGTTGGAAACAAATGCGGAAAAACAAATACAGAATACAAGGATTTACGTGGTTCGATCACAAGGTGATCTACGTCCATGGGCGAAGCAAATCAAGATTCCTCTATAATCAAAGAGAGTACAATTTTCAAAAGTCGAAACAATAACTTAACAAAACCTCACGGTTCACCAAACTCTCAGAAAACAAAATTCTCTCTGCATCAATGAGAAAACTTAGCCGCGGTATAAATAGGGCTCCCCAAAAAAATTTCCTGGGGGACTACACATCTGAACCCCCTGAAACATTTATTCGCTTACTCCAACTTGGGCGAACCGCTATAGAAATTTGTTCATTTGCTTCAGGTTGGGCCTATCGGCCCAACCCTTCTGCATCACAAACTAAATCTCAATTTTTGGATCACAAATAAAATATGTCAGATCAGGTGATAAACTGAACTAAGTACATAAAATTCAAGACATATTTAACATATTGAATGATCTCACCACATTAATGATGCAATGAATTCAATACGATGGAAACATTTTTGTTTACGAAGGAGGGGAACACGAACTTCTCATCTGATATGCATGGAGATCTACTATTAATGTTAGAGGCTTAGAGAGATCAAATGGCTGTCATCATGGAATGTTTAGGTGATTTTTGTAACAGAATAGGGCAAGTTGTGAGCAAGGCTAAAACTAAAATTTTCTGTTCAAAGATTACTTCTCAGGGGTTGAAACGAAACTTGAGTGAAATTTCTAGTTTTGATTTATGTTCGGAGCTAGGCAAATATTTGGGAGTGCCTTTGATTAGTGGAAGAACTTCTTCGAGGCATTTTCAATCGATATTAGAGAGGACTAATAATAGACTAAGCGGATGGAAGTCTAAAAGCTTGTTAATGGTAGTTCGAATTACTTTAGCTCAGTCTACAGTTATGTCTATCCCTATCAATCATATGTAGTGCACTAAAGTTCCAATTCAAGTTTGTCGAGTGATTGAAAAGAATTGTTGTGCTTTCATATAGGGAGATTCAAGTGCCGAACGTCAAATACACCTCCTAAATTGGGAGTCAATCTGCAGGCCTAAGAATCATGGTGGTCCTGGTCTTAGATTTCTTGAATTTTACTAATTAAGGATTCATTATGAAGTAAGCATGGGGCCTCGAGACTCCACCCAATAATATCTGGGAACAAATTCTGATTCCCGAATATTGTTCACATTTTGCATAGAGGACCAATATTCATGCTAAACTAGGTGACTCAATCTTATGGAATGCGATTGTGAATTCATGGTTGGCCTTATAGGAAGGAACTTTGTGGAGTTTGGATAATTGCAAATCAGGTTTTGGACAAATAGATGGATTCCAGGTATGAAGCCGCTTTATAACATCATTAATACTCAACTATCTCCTTTCGAGATGGACAGAAAGGTTTGCGAATGCCAAAAACACGCATACTGAAATGAGGAGGGGCATTTTGTTTCCTTATCCTGAACAGTATAGGCAAACAATTGTTTAACCCCTCTGAGCTTAAATATTGGAAGACTTTCCTTCAAATTAATCCTATTAATAATCACCCCCACACCGAGGCAGAATTGGGGAGACATTACAAGGTGAGAAAATTGAAAGGGACTTTTTTGCCCTCCCTTAAATCGATTTTCAAGTGTCTTTGTTACAGATGGTCTCAAACAAGAATTTAAGTATCCTAAAGTGATGAAGAGCATTTCATTTCACTGTCCTACACACTTTTATCCCTTGCATAGCCCATCTGAGCTTGTAAAGTCGTTTCTAAACCTAATTGGTAATCATATCTCACACTAGGGTAAAGCAGATGAGTTGCCACAACGAGGCAGCATGAACCGGATCTTCAATTGAAAATGAAGAGCCCGAGAGTAAAAAAATGCTAAGTTGTTCAAAAGTTGATGGAACTGCAAAAGCCAGAGTCCGGCTAATCCATGAACGTATCGAGAAGAAAGCAAAAAGAAAAGGGACGAAAGAAAAATGTTGATGTTGTTGTGAAGCCCAATTGATGGGATGTAAAGCCGAAGTATCAAGGCCAAAGGCCCAAGTTTGCCAAAGTGGTCCCTAGTGAGAGAGCAAGGCTCTCACAATTCTCAAGCGATCCATAAATCGGGAATCGGTGTTAGACTCTCGTGGCCGACGAAGCATCTACATAAAAAAGACAACTCCTAGTGAAGGAAGCAGATTTGTAATAATGTCGAGATGATCACTAGTTTCAATACTCCTTCGATGAAAATTCTTTAAGCCTAACAATTCCTTTCGTTTCTCAAGCACTCAACCGAACCTAAGTTACGTACCTTATAAAATCTCCTAAAATTGTGTCACTTAAAGTAACGTTGAAGTTTCAAATGTTAAAAGTTTCGCTCAAGTAAGTACAGGCAACATTGTTTCCATCTCATTTGCAAGTTCTTGACTTGTAACCCAGAAGAAGATGACATATAATTGAAGAACGTTTCATTCTAAGCCATACAATTGAATTATCCCGTTTGCTAAGCTACTAATCAAGCCTACATTATAGTTCCGGTAGAAGACCCCTCAGATTGGTAAAGTTGTATCATTTGCAAGAAAATTCAAGCCCTTGTCAATATGCTGACGATGGTAGGATCAAGTGATTATTCCTTTCTCCTCCATCAGTGGACGGAACAATACAGACCTCTAGATGAGAGTGAATGAAAAATACTTCCATAGTGAAAGTCTCCCATTCGGTATTTTGAGCGAATCCACATCATTAATAAAGATCGTCCTGATGATGAATTCTTCCCGTGAAAATTTAATGATGCAGACACGACAAAATGGCCATACGTAACCCTCAACTATTGATGAAAACGATTATTTCAGAACATGCAATAGAATTTGACTGTTCATCTCTTGGAATATACATATGGCTCTAACCATGTTTGATATACAGCAATACTTTAAAGCCAGAGTCATTTCCAGGGTCGGACTTGAGACCTAAGTCCATTATTACTGAGCTACCTCGAAAATCTACTGATTATTCAGGCCATTAAAATGAGGAACGCGCATGCATCATTCGAGGGCGGTTCAACTTTCACATAATTGTACAACAATACATGGGTGGTTCAAAATCATCCGAGCACTCAACATGGTTTAAATCATTGGTTTTATACAAACAAAATAATTCTACTAGCATAGTCTTACTTAGACATAGAGGCAGGATAGAATAAGGCTCTTGAGAATACATCATGGCATTGTGTTTAAATGTTCTTGTCCACTTCCTCGTTCCTTGGATTGGGTTCATATATTCAGTAATGAGCTGATGCGAAGATTTCATAGGAATCATGATTCAGGAAAACACAGTCCTTATCAACAGCAATGCATATTACAGCTTGAAGTTACTTGACAACTATGACAGTTGAGAGAGAGAGAGAGAGAGAGAGAGAGAGAGAGACAGACAGACAGAGAGCAAGTCCGTGTGCGCATGTCGAAAGTTTCAGAACCTCAGTCCTTACATTATAGAAAATCATTCATGTACTATGCATAAGTCAGCAAGCAAATTCATTAAATTACAGGCCAGAGGATGGCAAGCTATGCAAGATAGCAGACACTTTATTGAAAAAAGAAGCTACGGAAGAGAGCATCGTGCTTACTCAGGATATCTTAACTGACTAATCAGGCAGTATCGGCACACACCACGAAACTCTTCGGATTGATTGTAATGCTCCTACTGCAGTCGTCAGTTTTGTATATTCCAACAAGTCGATCCGCAAGCTCAATCGTGCTGTTTCTGAGGCTGCACATAGCATAGATAAAACATGAATATGGGGATTTTGGGGAACATTGTTGTCTAAAATATATTTAGACTATCTGCTACCCATTGTACCTTATAATAATGAATTGGGCATCCTATGTCTGAACTTTCTCACAGTGTCCCACAAGAGAAACATTTTTGAAGTCTGTGAAATTATAACGCAGACAACTAAGGTTGGAACAGGGGCAAAATAAACAGCATGCGAAAAGAAACAAACTCTGGAATGTGCACTGAGTACCTAGAGCAGCATCGATTTCGTCCATCACATATAACGGAGTGGGATTGTAGTGATGAAGGGCAAATACAAGAGCTAATGAGCTGAGAGTCTGAAGATTCATAAGGGCAATTGTCATACCGACACATAAAGCTTCACAAAATAAGTGGGGCAGAACAAGTATGTTTTCGAGTTACCTTTTCCCCGCCAGATAAGTTAGCGATGTTCCTCCAGCTTTTATTTGGTGGCCTGACACTGAAGACCACACCTTCAGAAAAGGGATCCAAAGAGTCGACCAATTCAAGTTCTGCATCACCGCCTAGTGTGATCATCTGTTTTCTAAAAGATAAGGATCAGGAGGAAAAGTACCACAGGTGCTCAGCACCTGATATAGTTTGGTAGCTAGTTTTCCACAAGTGCACAAAAAATTGAGCCCAGTAACTGAAAGGTCAAGGTAATTTTAAGATGAACTAGACGAGGCAGGAGATGTTGCAGCATTATCATCAATAACAGTTAGTGCTATGCATGCATCAAGATGTTTATTAATATGGAAAGATCAAATCAACTATTAATGAGAAACTAAGAGGTCGAGATATGTTGTCATGAACCTACGCAGACATGTGCAGGCATGCGAGATGTATAGATATACAATTTACTCATATAGGGGAGACAAATTAAAACCTGATATGTCTCTTTTAATTTCAGAGATACAGTGTCGAATCCTGCCATGAACTCATCCAGCCTAATGTGAAAATACCGGTTAGAACTATTTCAATCTCAAGATGCAAGATGAAAAATAATTATTCATACCTCTTCTTTCTCCACCCATCATACTGTTTCTTTTTGTCATCTCGTTGTTGAGTGATATGATTAAGATCATCAACACATTGACCATATAATGCAACTTTCTTCCTGTACCTGTACATACAAAAAAATTACTCTAGAAATTCTTCTCATGCATCTCAATGTGCACAGGATATTGAGAGCAAGGAGACAAAGTTCCTACTCTAAGAATGAATCAAGATTAGGACTCATTTCCTTGAGTTGCGCTTCTAGTAATGCTACCATCTCAAGTGCCCTCCTCGAGTCACAAGTCTCGGTCAGAGACTTATCAGTCAATGTAGCTTGAAGCTTTGCAGGATCTACTGAATCTTTGTGAATCCTACAAAATACAGAGTAGGATTTGAAAAACTATGCAGCGCTCTGCCACCATAGGATTTATTTTTCTGTAAAACAACATACAGTCCCATATGTTTTGTAAGTGCAACTTGCAGATCGTCATGTCTTTTCTGGTAACTTTTTGCCTCCAATTCCAATTCATTGAATGTCTTCTTCATGCCTTGTAATTTGGAATCAGCATCAATCTGCAGTACTAAGAAACCCCAATCATATGGCCCTCTTTAGTGGATGGTAGGAGCAGGAAGCGGAAAAGGTTTTGCCAGAAGGTACCTCTGATTCCCGCAATTCATCCACAGACCTCTTCACTTTCCCATATTCTTTTTTTTTTTTTTTTTTTTGATAACCCAGGGAACCCCCGCACGGCCGACAGCCGGGGAGTAAACCCTGGAGGCGACACGTGCTAGCCACCACACACGTGCCACCGGTTAAGTCACCCTGCGGCGCCCGGGATTCGAACACTCAACCTTTTGCGAGAGGAAGAGTGCGCGCTCCAGCAGCGCCACCTTCCCATATTCAGATTTTGCTTTCTCCAAGATTTCTATATGCTCATCTATAAGCTAAAAGCAAGCACCCAAAGTTATGTCATATCAACATTAACCAGCAGACACATGTCATTTTGTCTAGACACCACAAGGATACCCTATGGCATACGCACAGGAAAAACAGAGACGCAATAATACCTGCTGCAAGTTTTTGTAATCTTCTTGAACTTTGAATGCTTTCTGTTGTATTTCTCGGAAAGCAGAGTGCTTCTCCTCAGCAAGTCTGTCTTTCTCCTTTGTTGCCTCCTCAAGCTCTTTCGTTAAATTTTTTATCATTTCCTGCCCAGTATCTGTCTGGAATTTGTGGCGGCTGATCTCTGTCTCGTCTTGATCAATATCCTGATAGTGGAAAGATAAATATATAGACTTTCGACAACATAATTCAATATCGAAAAGAAGCAAGTTCTTACAGACTGAATCTTAGAGACCCTGGACTTCTGCGCTCTCCTCTTTCCTGTTTCAGCATCAATTTTCTTCATCAGCTCCAACGCCTGAAAACAGAAGTCATCACCACGAGGAGTAAGCAGAAGACAAATCCAGTTTGAAGTACCACAGGCTATATTCTCTACTTCACCTGTTGTGCCATATTTACACACAGATCGGAGACAACAGGCGACGTTTAGTTGCACAACAATAAGAGCAGCAAAACTTATTAGAAGAACATTATTAAAAACACCCACCATATCCTTCAGTTTTTTGTACCCTAACATAATCCTACCAATCTCCTTTTCTTCATCTTGAGTAATTTTCTTAAGCTCCTCAAGCCTATCGAGTCCATCCTTCCCTGGCTTTGATGCTGCTTCCAAAGAAACAAGTCGATTTTCAAGGTACGTAGCTATGCTGGGAATGCAAACTGTCTACCCGTAAAGCAAGATCTTTGTCCATTAGTGTCAGTACATATGGCAATAACAACATGACTGAAACTAATAAGTACCTCCTTGTGGCACTTAGGCAATTCCATCTCGAGATTTGCAAGTGCTATTTCAAAGAACAGGTAACGCCTCACTGCATCACCTATTTGTCTTACGTCGGATACACAAAACTGTCCAAGAAAAGAAAAGTCCAAAGAAACTCTTTTGGTGTTCCTGCAAATGTAAGGAAGTCGAATCTGAATTTCGATGATGAAACTGATTGCTAGTTTGATTACACTATCATCATGTTTGGTGGTTTCCATGTTAGTCTAGATCAATTTTACTGCATAATATTTCGTGGCCACTATTTCCACCTCCTATACGAGTAAATCCAACCAATTTCACTAGAAAGACAAAATTATCCTCAATCATTCAATTGCAATTTGAATTGGCGGTCCCAAATTCATTCATTTATTTTTTATTAGTTTTTTTAATATCTATGTGGAATCTATTACCATAATTAAGAATTTCATATGTTTAGTTTTGTTTATTGCAGAATTTCATGTATATTAAAGGCACTATGCTTTTTTTTTATTATTAGATATTGCTTTCATAAAAGTCGGATTTGTCAAAAAGATAGATTTCCAAGAAACCTAGTTCTTTTCTACATCATCGAGCAAATTTGTAGATAAATTGTCAAGTAGAATATGGAACGAATTTAAAATAGACAACTTTTTAACACATTGACTTGTTTATATATTTTCACTTTTGTTGTGTATATCATCATCAAACCCCTTCTTATCGATTTTCTTTTGCATATAAATACAAATAAGGGGATGGTCACATGAAGCAAAAAAAAACGCCTCTTTGAAGATTTTTCAAAATAAAATCACAATACATTCTCCAACGTGAAAACGTAGAAGATAAAATTTAATTAAATAAAAAATTTGCATAAAATAAGATTTTTTTTAAAATGCCAGTGAAATATCATTATTTGGATTGACAAAAATTAATATCATCCATAAACTCTTTATGAAAAAATATCATAATGCCTTATTGTATATAATGTTTTTAGCATATTTCTAGATATTCCTCTAATGCTATACACGCTATGGGAAATATTACCAAAAAAGTCCTAAACTATTGAACTTTTGCCAATTTAGTCTCAAACCATTTAATTGTACCATTAAATCCTAAATCTTTTTTCATTTCGCCAATTGAATCCATCCGATCAATTTTGGTACGAAGGTCAAAAGCTTGAGTTTTGTTTCTACACTCCCCATTTCACAATTCACCAAAAATAGATATGTTAATTTTCACGTATTACACATATTTGGTTGTTAATAATTACTTTCCTTGCGTAGGGAATACTTAAGCATTAGAAATTTTTGTAGGAATTTATACAAAATAAAATTCGCATGCTCTTTACTTGTTTGGATTAAAATCTCAAACTAATACATTTATGATAAATTTACCCTCCATTAAATTAGATTAATACCACGAAAAATCACAAATTGATAAACCTGTGACAAGTGAAGGGGTAAAACCCCAAACTGGTATACATGTCAACTACCACGTGTCATCCAATTTAGCAATTTAATGGTAAAATTTAACGAAAACTAACAGAGTGTAAATTTATCTCAGGTGTATCAGTTTAAGATTTTTGGTAGTCGAAAAATTAATTTGGAGTAAATTTGTCATAAATATACTAATTTGAAATTTTTCGCGGTATTAACCCTTACTAATCGTGGACTTCACCTTTCTTGCTTGAGTTGCACCAAGTTGCTTGCTTACCAAGCAAATCCTAGTTGCCACAGGGAAATGGCACCTAACCTTGCTAATGCTGCTAATCGGATCTTGATTTGGTTCTTCAATTTCATTAAGGTCGCACTTTATTAAGATTCCCAAGACAAATATATGAACTTTCATTTATCAATTACTCATGATTTTGAATTCGTTTCTTCTTGATGTGGAGTTGTAGCTACTTGTATTCAGAATTTCCTTAAAAATTTCCACCGCTCATTATTCATTGAAAGGGTAATTACATTTATTATATAACTAAAATGTACAAGAAATATCCGTAGATATTTGGCTAATTAAAAATTCATTCATTGGCGATGCCCACCCATATACATTATACACACACTCATGATGTATACACCAAATGCATTCAAATCTATAAGGATTTTATGCAAGGCACTTAAAAAGAATTCTATACTTTTGGTTTTTAGTTATTTTTAATATTCCTGTAAGTAGAATTTTTTTTTGGGGAAAAATAACCATGATATATGATTGCTAGTATATTCTTTTAAAGTTACAATGTAATCGCATCAAGAAACAATTTGTTTCGTAGAAATTAAATGATTTCTTTCATTATTGATTTGCTTAAAGTTTGAATCACGCAATCATCCCCACAAAAGCAATGATAGACCCAAGATGTTTGCTTTGTCAAAATGAGTTATGGACCACTTTCTTAATTTATAAATGATGATAGATTGAGTTGTTATATGAATTAGTTATATTCATTAAATGATAATATATAAGTTTACAACTTACTTAAACCCAACTCACATCCATAACTCTCTCTCTCTCTCTCTATCACTTGATCCGGCATTCATTCACTTCACGCTTTCATCTCAGTGGAGGTATGAGTTTTCCTAAACTCGATTAAATATGAAAGTGTTTTAACAATATGGATTGGGTCCGGTCGGGTGTGGATTTGGTATGAGTCAGATTGGATATGGGTCACTGGATTTGCATTACATATAAATGAGTCAAAACGGATTAAATTGGTCTATTTGGGCCGGACCATTTTCGACTCGACTCAACCCACTCGTTTGATGGGTCTACATGAGGCCAATTAATCTCAACCGTCAAATTATATAGGATTAATATCATGAAAAACCCCAAACTAGTACATTTGTGACAAATTTACCCTAAAAATTAATTCCTAAATTGGTACACTTATAACAAAGTTACTCTTCGTTAGTTTCTGATAAATTAGATTGTTAAATTGTTGAGTTGGATGACATGTAAATGATTTTACCATCCATTTATCACAAGTGATTAATTTGTGATTTTTTTATATTAATCCAATTTAACGGAAATTAACGTAAGGTAAATTTGTTATAAATGTATAAATTTGGAGTTTTTGATGATAAAAAAATTAATTCGAAGTAAATTTATTATAAATATATAAATTTAAAATTTTTCGTAGTACTAATCTCGTTATACGCGGGCGTGGACTCGAACTTCCCAAATCAAACACGTGACATCATCCGAACAATAGTAAAATTGTAACGACAGCCTGGCAGGCTGATTTTGGCGTTGGGCCCCACAAGCCCAAAAAAACCGCGGGGAAGAACGACGAGGGCAAAGTGAAACACACAAAACCGAAAGCCAAACGTCACTCTCTCTCTGCTCTCTGCTCTCATCACTCTCTCTCTCTCTCTACGTCCATATCTCTTCGGCGTCGCTGATGGGAGTCCACCGGCGACCGCGACCCGGACCCCGCCGGCGGCCACCACCGCCACCGGCCGGAGGAGAGAGGCCAGAAGCGCAAGGCGGAGGCAGGGCCGGGGCCCTACGTCGGTCCTCGCTCTCCCGCGGAGTGGTTTGCGCTGGTCAGGCGCGTGGTCACGGAAGCCGACCCGGCGAAGCTGGTGCCCCTCGCGATCGAGATGGTCGGCATCCTCGACCGCACCTTCTCCTGGAGCGAGGACGATCGCGTCGACGCCGCCCAGAGCGCCATTGCCATCCTTGCTGCCCTCGCCGAGAAGGGTAACGAGTCACTGAACACACGCCCCGCACTTTTTGTCGCGTTGATCGTTTCGAGTTAGTCTGTTTATAGCGTAGGGCTTGCTTGATTGCTGGGACGTCAGCTGATTGATTGTGGAATCTCGTCGCGCGCGATTAGTGTAGACTGTGGAGTTGGTGAATGACTGAATGAACCATTAAACGAATCTGTCGAAGTACGTAGCCAAGTAAAATCAGAATGCAGGCACAGAGAAGGATGGGGGAGAAGAAGAGACAGAGTGAGGTCGAGATTTGACGAGAACGCTGTGCAAAGATGCGATTTTTGCGAATCTCGATCTCAGACTAATCTCACCGACATACGCAATGAGCGATTCAGGGTCGAGATTAAACGGTCAGAGAAGCTCTGTTTTAGCGAATACCTCTCGGTTGGTGAGCCACCAAGACAAGTAGAAGAAGATGAAGCCACGGTTGTTCTGGCCCTGGTTGTTGCTGGGGTTGATGCAATCTGGGTTCTTGTTCTTGCTACTGCAGAACAATCAACCACAGACGACTATTTCTCTTCTCTCTCCCTCTCCTCTCTCTCCCTCTCAGAGGCTACAACACATTCTTGTGAGGGGCAATAATAAAGGAAGGAGAGAACGAGAGGAGAGGGAAAATAGAAAGGAGTTGGTGGTGGTGAGGTGTGTGTGTGAGAGAGAGAGAGAGAGAGAGAGAGAGAAGGGAATGGAAATGGGAGGATTTAAATTGGGTTTGACGAGATTTTTGGGGCATAAAATAAGAGGGGGAGGGAGAGATAGAGATAAAAGATGCCAGCTTTGACCTCAGAGAAAGCATTATTTTATTATTTTAATCTTTTGCAGGTAAATGTGTGGACGAGATGGTTGAGAATGGAGTATTCCTGCTTTAGTGAAGTATTTGCAAGTGCCGCCTTCGGGAGAAGGGGACAAGTGCGCGAAGTTTCGCCAGCATGAAGTTGAGAAGTCGAGTGCATACGCTTTGAGATTGCTTGCTGAGAAGGTAAGCGTAGTTCATATTGCTGATCTTTTTTCGAAGTTTTTCAAGATGTAGATGCAATCAAGGTAAGTTTTTGTGTCTTCTTTCAATTGGAAATGTTAAAACTTATATCTTCTACTTTTGGATTAAGTTTGAAGCACTACATTGTGGTCAAGGGCTGTTTATTCTGCGCAAGTCTTCTTTTCCGTCTCTTGGTTTCAACAGCCAGAGCATCGACAACTCATAGTTAATGCTGGTGCCTTATCCCATCTACTCAATCTGTTGAAGCGGCACAAAGCAGGCTCTAGTTCACAGTCTGTGAATGGTCTTATTCTAAGAGCAGCCGAGGCTATTGCAAAGCTTGTTCTAGGTAATAGCAGCGCCAACATCCTTGTAAGGTATTATGGCTTTCATACTTGTATGATTAGTCGTCATTTTTTATAGTACCACATCTTTCCTTGATTATACGGTGGATTTGTAGGATGGGAGGTGGTATTCCACTATTGGTTGAGTTGCTAGATGCCGATGACAAATATGTTCAAGGTGCAGCTGCCATGGTGTTGTGCATGTTGGCTTTGGAAAATAAAGAGAATAGGAATCAGGTGGTCACATTTTCGGAAGTTAAAACTTCCAATTTGTCCTTCTGCAGCAATATTGGCCAAAAAATCTAGTGTGTATGGTGTGGCTTTTCTTTTTTATCTTTTGCTTTTTTCAAATCTTGCAGCTCAAGCATCAATTTTTTCTTTCTTTTTAAATTTTAACAGGCTAAACTTTCATATTATACAATTACTAACATGTAAATTTAAATAATCTATTTATTATTTCTTTTTAAAATAATATTCTGGACTTTAGCAGGAAACGAAAATGCTGCTTTTTTTTTTATATATGCCAAATCAAATGGACTATTAGTAACTTGTAATTTCAGATCTTGGATTGTGGTGCTCTTCCAAGCATTGTGTTGATGCTCAAATCTGAGAATGCTGACATACACATTAAGGCGGTAAAATTTCTAGACAACCATTGTGCTTCATTGACCTATTTATGTGCTTATTATGGATTCTTAACTCGTTAATTGCACCACTAAAACTCACAATTTGTAGTGATCACTGGTTTTTCAGGTTGCATTGATTAGTGTTCTAGTGCGCTCATCTCCAAAAATAAAGAAGTATGTTCTGGCTGCTGGAGCTTTGCAACCTATCATTAGATTGCTCAGGTATGACTATGTCTTGGGTTTATACATTGGTCACGATGTCTTTTGCTTGGTTGGCAAAGCAACTGTATATTGCACCTGTTTCATGTTAGGAACTACTATCTCTTTGTGAAATTCAAAGTTCATCTGTTGCAATGCAGTTCCAGCTGTGTTTTGAGCCAGAAGGAGGCAGCTTGCTTAGTTGGGCTATCTGCTGCCACCAATTAAGTTTGTAAGGTGACTTATGAGAGTTGCTGTTTTACTTGTGATCCCTCTATATCCTTTGCTCTGTAGTTTTTTGTCTTCTATATATTTCTCTAAAGAAATATCATTTATATTACTTTTTATAGTGAAAACGATGATCACTTCTCTTTGTGCATCCCCGAGAGCCCTCTGTCTGGGCCTCAGAGATCATATAAATATTTTTTTGAGGTCCTACTATTGGTCCTATGAAAGAGCCCTTACAAATGATCCTTATTTTCTTTTCTTTCAAAATTGTAGCAAAGTAGCTACTGTCTGCTGCTTCAGTGTACTGAAAAATTTTGACCAAGAAAAAAGTGTACCGAAAATTTCACTATATCTTAAACTGCATAAATGACAATACAAGTACCTAGTTTGACAAATGGTGATGTCCACTTTCCTTCATCACACATGAGCAAGCTTTCTTAACTGCATGTATCTTTTATTTAGTCCGATGATTGTAAGCAGCATATATAAATGTGGATGTACTAGTCTGATGTAGAACAGTTAGCCTGTAATTATCTTGAAGAATATGATCGCCGTAACGGCCGGAAATCTCGGCAGTTTTTTTGATTTTGGGGGAAAACAACCATTCAGACAGTTTCTTATATTACCGTTTAGGCAGTTTCCTATATTACCATTTAGGCAGTTGCTTATATTAATTTATTAGATGTTATTTTTAATTATTTAGTTTCCATTAATATTAGGAGTCGTATCTCTATATATATGATGTCCGTCTTGTAATAAAAAACATAGTATCATTAAATAAAAATTTCGAGTTCTTTGGAATTATTCCAAATTTACGCTTCTCTCTGCGTTATTTGGTATCAGAGCAGGTTTCTCCTGTGACGATGGTGAATAACGTGAATGTCAATCTTCCCGCAGCTGAGGGTCGTGAGAACGAGCCTATTACGCGGGCTGAGTTCAATCAGTTCATGACACAAACCGATCAGAGGTTTCAAGAGATCCTTGATGCCATCCAGCGTTTGTCCACAAACCATGCGCCTGGCGTTCTTCTAGCCGAGCGAATTCCTGTTGCTCGTGATCCTGAAGATGCTATGGGGCGTGGAGGAATTCCCCGACATAGGGGTCAAGACTATATCGAGGATACGGAAGATGAAGCCGAAGATTTCCAGGAGATGCAGATTCGTGGTGGTCGCCGATACAGGGGATTCCAGGAGGAGCATGTTCGTGGGAATCGACGGCAGGAGGGCTATCGACGAGATCCTGAATAGTATCAACTAAAGGTAGTTCTCTCTATTTTCAATGGAAATTTGGATATTGAAGATTTTCTAGACTGGTTTTGGGAGGTCGAGAAATTTTTCGACACTATGGATATTGACGAGGATCGACAAGTGAAACTTGTAGCGTACAAGTTGAAAGGTGGCGCTTCAGCTTGGTGGAAACAGACTCAATTGACGCGATGTCGACAAGGCAAGGCTCCTATTCGATCATGGGGTCAGATGAAACAAAAGTTAAAGAAGAGGTTCCTCCAAACGGACTATGAGCAACTATTATTTCAGCAATTTCAGAATTGCCGACAATCGAATAGATCGGTCCAAGCTTATACGGAAGAGTTTCTTCGATTCTCTGCTCACAATAACCTGGATGAGTCCGAGGCACAACAAATTGCTAGGTACATTAATGGTTTGCGACTTAATATCCAGGATCGGGTTTCTTTGCATCGACTATTCTCTATCGAAAACGCTCAGGATATGGCACGAAAAATTGAGATGCAATTGGAGAGGACTAACCCTAGTACTCGTGGTAGCAATTATTCGTATCATGGGTCATTCGGAAAAGGAAGACAGCTTAATGTTACAAGTTCTTCTAGTCAATAAACCCTTGATTTAAGCCAAGTTCCAAGAAGTATTACGGGGATGCTTAAGGAAGCAGTCACAGCAAGTAATCGCACTCCCAATCAGAATATCAAGAATCCATATGCCAAACCCTAACCGATCAAGTGCTACAAGTGTAACGAGTTGGGCCATCGTTCCAGCGATTGTCCTCGTTATAGAATGGCCAATATTGTTGAACATGACGAAGATGTGTATGAGGAAGAATGGAAAAAGGAAGAAGAAGTGACAGTGGAAGATGAAGTGGGCGAGCAAGTTAATTGTGTTGTGCGTCGTCTATTGTTTACTTTGCGGATAGAAGATATCCGGCGGAATCAGCTTTTCCGCGCTCGCTGTACTGTCAACGGCAAAGTATGCGATATCATTATTGACAGTGGAAGTTGCGAGAATAGTGTCAAATGCCTTAGTTGATTACTTGCAATTAAAGACGGAGCCGCATCCTGCGCCCTACACGATCGGATAGATTCGCAAAGGAGCAAAACTTAAGGTAAACTAATTATGCCGTTTACCTATTTCGATCGGAAAATCATATCAATATACTATTATCTGTAATGTTGTGGAGATGGATGCATGTCATGTTTTACTGGGTCGGTCGTGGCAATATGATGATGCTGCACACCGAGCTAGGGAGAATACGTATTCTTTTGTGTGGAAAAGGACTAAAATTACTTTGAGACCACAGAGTAATTCCCCTCAGATTGTGAAGAAGCAGAATGCAAGAGTTATGATAAATATCAGAAAACGTGAAGGGATGTATATGATTGTAGACAAGAGCAACCGGCAAGTTGTGGTTCGTGTTCCCGACATTCTTAAGTCCTTATTAAAGGTATTCAGTAATGTTACGTCTGAGGATTTACCTGACAGATTACCTCTTTTGAGGGATATCCAGCATGAGATTGATTTTCTTCCAGGTGTTAGTCTTCCTAATTTGCCGCATTATCGGATGAATCCGAAGAAGAATCAGATTTTATAAGAGCAGGTGGGAGAGCTCCTTTGAAAGGGTTTCTTGCGTGAAAGCAAAAGTCCATATGCAGTTCCTACGCTTCTCACGCCAAAGAAAGACGGCACCATGCGTATGTATGTAGACAGTCGTGTCATTAATCGGATTACTGTCAAGTAAATTTCCGATTCCACGACTTGATAATATGCTAGACAGACTTATTGGATCACGAATTTTTACGAAGATCGACCTTTGAAGCAGATGCCACCAAGTTCGCATCCGTCCCCGCGACGAATGGAAAACGGCCTTCAAGACAAGTGCGGGTTTGTACGAATGGCTTGTCATGCCGTTTGGACTCACTAACGCACCTAGTACTTTCATACGTTTGATGACTCGGGTTCTCAAATCTTTTATTGGCAAGTTTGTGGTGGTTTTCTTTGATAATATACTCATATATAGTTTAGATGGATGGCAACACATGGAACACTTGAGGGATGTCCTATTAATCTTGCAACAAAATAAATTATTTATTAATCTGAAAAAGTGCGACTTCATGACATAACGCCTCTTGTTTTTGGGTTTTGTTGTTGGCGCGGACGGACTTCACGTTGATGCAGATAAGGTGGCCGTGATTCGTAATTGGCCAGTTCCCAAGAATGTTGGCGAGGCTCGAAGTTTCCATGGCATTGCAACATTCTATAGGCGTTTCATTCGAGATTTCAGTACTATTATGGCCTCGATCACTGACTGTTTAAAAAAGGGCAAATTCCATTGGGGAGATGAAGCTTTGGCTAGTTTTGCTCTTATAAACTCGAGGGCGAGTTTTTCCGAAGAGGGAGGGAATGATGTAGAACAGTTAGCCTGTAATTATCTTGAAGAATATGATCGCCGTAATGGCCGGAAATCTCGGCAGTTTTTCTGATTTTGGGAGAAAACAACCATTCAGGCAGTTTTCTATATTATCATTCAGGCAGTTTCCTATATTACCATTCAGGCAATTTTCTATATTACCGTTCAAGCAGTTTCCTATATTACCATTTAGGCAGTTGCCTATATTAGTTTATTAGATGTTATCTTTAATTATTCAGTTTTCATTAATATTAGGAATCCTATCTTTATATATATGATGTCCGTCTTATAATAAAAAACATAGTATTATTGAATAAAAATTTTGAGTTCTTTGAAGTTGTTCCAAATTTATTCTTCTCTCTGCTTCATTTGGAATAATGTAGAACAGTTAGCCTGTAATTATCTTGAAGAATATGATCGCCATAATGACCGGAAATCTCGGCAGTTTTTCTGATTTTTGGGGAAAACAACCATTCAGGCAGTTTCCTATATTACCATTTAGGCAGTTTCTTATATTACCGTTCAGGCAGTTTCCTATATTACCATTTAGGCAGTTGCCTATATTAGTTTATTAGATGTTATCTTTAATTATTCAGTTTTCATTAATATTAGGAGTCCTATCTCTATATATATGATGTCCCTTTTGTAATAAAAAACATAGTATCATTGAATAAAAATTTTGAGTTGTTTGGAGTTGTTTCAAATTTACGCTTCTTTCTGCGTCATAGTCTAGAAAACCTGATGTACTAATCATACAATGTGTAAAGTACAATAAATACGACAGAGGTTTTGGTAATGCATGTCTGGCTTTTGATCCGAAATCTTCTCTGGTGAAGTTATATGAAACTGCTCTGAGCTAAAGTTTCTTATCTTTGAATTCCATACTTTGGTCGTCGGCATAAGGGTCCAAATAGATGTTATTGGCAAAAATGTCTAAGGGATTATTGTTGCTGCTCTTTCTCTCTCAAGAATCTGAATGGTTTTGTTTGTATTTCGATTGTGACTAGAAGCTCATTTGCTCACATTATTCAACAATGTTATACTTCTTGTCCATTTTAATGAAAAGCTTTAAACAGGCTATCGTTCAGAGGGGTGTAGTACGTCCACTTATTCAGATGCTTCGATCACCTAATCTTCAAGCGAGGGAATTTTCAGCTTCTGCATTGTGGAGATTGGCTCAGGTCATTTTACTCTACTGCAGCACTGGTCATTGATTTATAAGAATGTTGCGCTCAATTTATTGGAATGCTTTTCTTTTCCTTTATAGTTTCAATGACTTCAATTTCCCCTGCGATAGAAAATTTAGAAGTTATCGTAGATATTAATGAAATTCCTGACTTCAAAAAATGGGGAGTTTGCACCTGTAGTTTCGTCTTTACCATGACTAGTTAATCCTATTGTACTGTTAATACATAGTAGATGTCATTTTAGTTTTCATGCTTAATTGCTGTTAATTCAATCAACCTTTTCAACTTCTGGACATGAACTCATTGTCATCTTGTAGTGATTCATAGAATACTTAACCATGACTTGCTGATAAAGCCGGTAGTTCAATTTAATTCCCCACTGGACTTCATCATCCGCTTTCTGACAGCATGAAAATGAGTAATATATTAGCTTGGAGTAGAGTGGCTCTTTGGTTGGGCTAGTTGTGAGATTCACTGTACTCACTATAGGAAACACATTCTTAATTTCAGAACTCAGACACTCAGGTTGGTATTGCTCATGAGGGCCGCTTACTGGCATTACTGAGACTTCTAGATTCAGAAAGTGCATCATTGTAGGATGTTGCTGCATGTGCTCTTCATTCTTTATTGAATAATGAGGTATTGAATAATCAGACATTTTTCTGGACCAAGGCTCAAATCCTATTGAAGTGGATGGCTGTCGACAACATTCCTGCGTCACCTAATGGATTTTCTTCATTTTTCACAGGATAACGTGTCAGATTTTATAACTATTGGTGGATTTCGGAGGCTACAGAAAGGAGAATTCACTGGCCGAGTAAGTCTAAGTCAATCTCCTTGTTGGCGACTCTCATATCATACTCAACATTAATTATCCAAGCAGACGAAAAAATATTTGTCCTGCTACTGCTATGATCTGTACAATTGACGCCGAGATTGTTTAGGTACCACTAAATAACATCACCCAATGAGAAAATTGCTTCTCAACTTGGTTCATCTACTGTGTTTTCCTAGACTCTAAATGTGCAGCAGCAGGCTCTACTCAACTTTCCAAAAATTGAGCTGGAGGACCCCGTTGCACGAGGATGTGTCCTTAAACTTGACATAAAGAGCCACATCCCCTGCACATGATTGATGAACCTTTTTGTAAAATCCAAAGTTATTGGATAGGGATGCTCTGGACCAGGTTGTAAGT